>CM042403.1:22661409-23323909 GCA_023634145.1 Thymallus thymallus
ATGAATCATCATCAAATCAAATCCAATTGTATTTGTCACATGCGCCGAATACAACAGGTGTACAACAAGAGTTTTTTTAAAAAGTAAGTAAGAAAACTGTGGCTATTAAAGAAAAAATAGTAACACAATAAAAATAACAATAACGAGACTATATACAAGGGATACCGGTACCGAGTCAATGTGCAGCTGTACGGGGTAGTCAAGGTAATTGAGGTAATACAGTACGTACATGTAGGTAGGGTTAAAATGACTATGCATAGATAATAAACAAAGAGTAGCAGCAGCGTGTGTGAAGAGTGTGAAGGAATGTGTGTGTGTGTGTCGTCAATATGCTTGTGTGTGTGTGTGTGTTTTGTGTGTGTGTGTGTGTGTTGGAGTGTCAGTGTAGTATGTGTGGGTGTGTGGTTAGAGTCCAGTGAGTGTACATCAAGCCTACACAGGGGTTTTCAGACCATGATTCCAGCTCCTCCCCTCCTATAGGCAGAAACTCAAACAGGAAGTACCCGTGGTTAGGTCTATTCAACGCTGGTCTGACCAATCGGAATCCACGCTTCAAGATTGTTTTGATCACGTGGTCTGGGACATGTTCAGGTTAGTTTCAGATAATAATATCGACATACTGTAAAATCGTAGCCAAAAGTTTTGAGAATGACACAAGTATTGGTCTCCACAAAGTTTGCTGCCTCAGTGTTGATGACGGCAATTTGCATATACTCCAGAATGTCATGAAGAGTGGTCAGATGAATTGCAATTAATTGCAAAGTCCCTCTTTGCCATGAAAATGAACTTAATCCCCAAAAAACATGTCCACTGCATTTCAGCCCTGCCACAAAAGGACCAGCTGCCATCATGTCAGTGATTGTTTCGTTAACACAGGTGAGAGTGTTGACGAGGACAAGGCTGGAGATCACTCTGTCATGCTGATTGAGTCAGAATAACAGACTGGAAGCTTTAAAAGGAGGGTGGTGCTTGAAATCATTGTTCTTCCTCTGTCAACCATGGTTACCTGCAAGGAAACACGTCCCGTCATCATTGCTTTGCACAAAAAGGGCTTCACAGGCAAGGATATTGCTGCTGGTAAGATTGCACCTAAATCAACCATTTATCGGATCATCAAGAACTTCAAGGAGAGAGGTTCAATTGTTGTGAAGAAGGCGTCAGGGCGCCCAAGAAAGTCCAGCAAGCGCCAGGACCGTCTCCTAAAGTTGATTCAGCTGCGGGATCGGGGCACCACCAGTGCAGAGCTTGCTCAGGAATGGCAGCAGGCAGGTGTTAGTGCATCTGCACGCACAGTTAGGCAAATACTTTTGGAGGATGGCCTGGTGTCAAGAATGGCAGCAAAGAAGCCACTTCCCTCCAGGAAAAACATCAGGAACAGACTGATATTCTGCAAAAGGTACAGGGATTGGACTGCTGAGGACTGGGGTAGAGTCATTTTCTCTGATGAATCCCCTTTCCGATTGTTTGGACCATCCGGAAAACACCTTGTCCAGAGAAGACAAGGTGAGCGCTACCATCAGTCCTGTGTCATGCCAACAGTAAATCATCCTGAGACCATTCATGTGTGGGGTTGCTTCTCAGCCAAGGGAGTGGGCTCACTCACAATTTTGCCTAAGAACACAGCCATGAATAAAGAATGGTACCAACACATCCTCCGAGAGCAACTTCTCCCAACCATCCAAGAACAGTTTGGTGACGACCAATGCCTTTTCCAGCATGATGGAGCACCTTGCCATAAGGCAAAAGTGATAACTAAGTGGCTCGGGGAACAAAACATCGACATTTTGGGTCCATGGCCAGGAAACTCCCCAGACCTTAATCCCATTGAGAACTTGTGGTCGATCCTCAAGAGGCGAGTCGACAAACAAAAACCCACAACATCTGACAAACTCCAAGCATTGGTTATGCAAGAATGGCCTGCCATCAGTCAGGATGGGGCCCAGAAGTTAATTGACAGCATGCCAGGGCGGATTGCAGAGGTCTTGAAAAAGAAGGGTCAACACTGCAAATATTGACTCTTTGCATAAACTGAATGTCATTGTCAATGAAAGCCTTTGACACTTATGGAATACTTGTAATTATACTTCAGTGTACCATAGTAACTACTGACATAAAGATCTAAGAACACTGAAGCAGCAAACTTTGTGGAGACCAATACTTGTGTCATTCTCAAAACCTTTGGCCACGACTGTATATGCAGACACAGTGAACGAGTTTATAAAGAAGTGCATAGGAAATGTTGTACCCACTGTGACTATTAAAAAATACCCCAACCAGAAACCGTGACTGAGTGGCCAAGCACGCCTCCAACTCAAACATCAAGTTTGCAGACGACACAACAGTAGTAGGCTTGATTACCAACAACGATGAGACAGCCTACAGGGAGGAGGTTAGGGCTCTGGGAGTGTGGTGCCAGGAAAATCACCTCTAACTCAACGTCAGCAAAACTAAGGAGATGATCGTGGACTTCAGGAAACAGCAGAGGGAGCACCCCCCGATCCACATCGATGGGACCGCAGTGGAGAAGGTGGAAAGCTTCAAGTTCCTCTGCGTACACATCACTGACTAACTGGAATGGTCCACCCACACAGACAGTGTGGTGAAGAAGGCACAACAGCACCTCTTCAACCTCAGGAGGCTAAAGAATTTTGGCTTATCACCCAAAACCCTCATGAACTTATACAGATGCACAATTGAGAGCATCCTGTCGGGCTGCATCACCGCCTGGTACGGCAACTGCATCGCCCATTAAACCGCAAGGCTCTCCAGAGGGCGGTGCGGTCTGCCCAACGGGGGCAAACTTCCCGCCCTCCTGGACACCTACAGCACCCGTTGCCACAGGAAGGCCAAAAAGATCATCAAAGACATCAACCACCTGAGCCACTGCCTGTTCACCTCACTATCATCCAGAAGGCGAGGTCAGTACTGGTGCATCAAAACTGGGACCGAGAGACTGAAAAACAGCTTCTATCTCAAGGCCATCAGACTGCTAAATAGCCATCACTAACACACCAGAGGTGACTGCCTATAGACACTGATTATAAATCACAGGCCTCTTTAAGGAATAGAGCACTAGCAACTTTATTAATGTATCCGTATCTGCATCACTCATCTCTGTGTATAAACTGCACTCTACACTATTCTGCGGTATCTTAGTCACTCAAATTATGTGTATATATTGCATCACCCACCTCATATGTATATACTGTATTGTACTCTATTCTACGCCACTGACTACTAAAAAACATCTCTAGCACATCAGAAACTGCTGCCTATAGACATACAGTAGATTAGAAATCACCGGCCACTTAAGGATAAAACACTAATCACTTTAATAATGTTTCCGTATCTTGCACTACTCATCTCATATGTTTGAACTGTACGCTATACTATTCTTCGGTATCTTAGTCACTTAATCGTGTTTACATTCTGCATCACCGTCTCTTATGTATATACTATATACTATAAAGCTTACTATGCCATTGTATCTCAGTCCAATGCCGCCCTGACATACAGTATATGTATATATTCTCAATCCATTCCTTACTTAGATTTATGCGTATTTGGGTATATGTTATGAAATTGTTCGATATTACTTGTTTGATATTACTGCACTGTCGGAGCTAGAAGCACAAGCATTTCGCTACACCCGCAATAACATCTGCTAACCACGTGTATGTGACCATTAAAATTTGATTTGAAAAAATTATAATAGATAAGAATAAAATAAGCTTGTGTGTGCGTGCATGGGCGTGTGTGTGTGTGTGTGTAGGTGCGTGATAGCAGAGTTGGAGAATCTACCGTGTGATGAGGACCGCGTTGTCATGGTGAGCCATGCCGTTCTCCGGGATGCTGTTCCCGTCTCCTTGGTGACTGAGGATGGACTTCTGCCACTTACAGAAGCTGTCTAGAGACTTATCTGCATGGTGGTTGATCTCCAGGTTGGGCTGGATAGAACATACAACACATATTAGAACACAGTCTAAACACATCCACAACCCGGAACATTCTGAACAGATTCACAACCCAGAACATTCTAAACACATCCACAAGCCTGAACACACAGAACCCAGCACTCTGCCAAGAACAGGGACAGCATTCTGCACTTGACTAGGGCTGAATTAAGATCAAGCCACTCAAACTTTCACTTAAATCTCCTATTGACATCAATGTATGATTGGGCCATCTTTGTAAAAAGCATCAGTCAAAAACTATAGTATATAAGCCTATAAAAGCCATGTCCACCATTTGACAGGATTCTGACATATATGTTAAGATAATAATCCATATGATAAAACAAATATATAGTCTAATTATTATTAATATATCCATATTACACTCCATCTGGGTAAAACATATAGGGTTCTGTCTTAAAATGGAGAATGTATGAAGACGTATTCATATCTGCTGGCGTCCATCCTGTATAGACAGACGCTAGGCGTACAGTTCACCCTGTTTCTCCCATCAAACCTACACATTATACAGCGAAGTCGGAAGTTTACATACACTTAGGTTGAAGTCATAAAAACTATTTTTTCAACCACTCCACAGATTTCATGTTAACAAACTATAGTTTTGGCAAGTCGGTTAGGACATCTACTTTCTGCATGACACAAGTAATTCTTCCAACAATTGTTTGCAGACAGATTATTTCACTTATAATTCACTATATCACAATTCCAGTGGGTCAGAAGTTTACATACACTAAGTTGACTGTGCCTTTAAACAGCTTGGAAAATTCCAGAAAATGATGCCATGGCTTTAGAAGCTTCTGAAGCTAATTGGCATAATTTGAGTTAATTGGAGGTGTACCTGTGGATGTATTTCAAGGCCTACCTACCTCATTGCCTCTTTGCTCGACATCATGTTTGTTTGTTAATCTGTACAAACAATAGTACGCAAGTATAAACACCATGGGACCACGCAGCCGTCATACCGCTCAGGAAGGAGACGCCTTCTGTCTCCTTGAGATGAACGTACTTTGGTGCGAAAAGTGCAAATCAATCCCAGAACATCAGCAAAGGACCTTGTGAAGATGCTGGAGGAAACAGGTACAAAAGTATCTATATCCACAGTAAAACGAGTCCTATATCTACATAACCTGAAAGGCCGCTCAGCAAGGAAGAAGCCACTGCTCCAAAACTGCCATAAAAAAGCCAGACTACGGTTTGCAAAGATCGTACTTTTAGGAGAAATGTCCTCTGGTTTGATGAAACAAAAATATAACTGTTTGGCCATAATGACCATTGTTATGTTTGGAGGAAAAAGGGGAAGGCTTGCAAGCCGAAGAACACCATCCCAACTGTGAAGCAAGGGGTGGCAGCATCATGTTGTGGGGGTGCTTTGCTGCAGGAGGGACTGGTGCACTTCACAAAATAGATGGCATCATGAGGAAGGACAATTATGTGGATATATTGAAGCAACATCTCAAGACATCAGTCAGGAAGTTAAAGCTTGGTCGCAAATGGGTCTTCCAAATGGACAATGACCCCAAGCATAGTTCCAAAGTTGTGGCAAAATGGCTTAAGGACAACAAAGTCAAGGTATTGGAGTGGCCATTACAAAGCCCTGACTTCAATCCTATAGAACATTTGTGGGCTGAACTGAAAAAGCGTGTGCTAGGAAGGAGGCCTTCAAACCTGACTCAGTTACATCAGTTCTGTCAGGAGGAATGGGCCAAAATTCACCTAACCTATTATGGGAAGCTTGTGGAAGGCTACCCGAAATAATTTAAAGGCAATGCTACCAAATACTAATTGAGTGTATGTAAACTTCTGACCCACTGGGAATGTGATGAAAGAAATAAAAGCTGAAATAAATAATTCTCTCTACTATTATTCTGACATTTCACATTATTAAAATAAAGTGGTGATCCTAACTGACCCAAGACAGGGAATTTTTACTAGGATTAAATGTCAGGCATTGTGAAAAACTGAATGTGTTTGGCTAAGGTGTATGTAAACTTCCGACTTCAACTGTATACAGGTATCTGCCAAAATAATAATGGAAACACCAACATAAAGTGTCTTAAAAGAGCGTTGGGCCACCACGAGCCGTCCAGAACGAACTATGTTAGTGCACCTCTGCATAGATTTTAGAAGTGTCTGGTACCATAATTTTGTGTTGTGTTGATAGTGGTGTAAAACGCTGTCTCAGGCACCGCTCCAGAATCTCCTATAAGTGTTCAATTGGGTTGAGATCTGGTGACAGTTTTCATGCCCATCAAACCATTAAGTGACCCCTCGTGCCCTGTGGATGGAGACATTGTCATCCACTCCCATCAGGACAGAAATTATTCACCATAAGCTGAAGGTGATCACTCAGAATGGCTGTGTATTTACTAGTGTTTACCTTGCCCTCTAGAGGGTTGAGTGAACCTAAACCATGCCAGAAAAATGCACCCACACCATAACTGAGCCACCAGAACCCTTCTTCACTCACGTGTTTCCATTATTTTGGCTGTTACCTGTAGGTTGAATGTAAAGGTCTACACCTGTTGTATTCGGCGCATGTGACAAATACATTTTGATTTGATTTGATTCTTTAGTAGTAGCAAACATATGATAAACGCTTCCTATCCTTTCCTCTCTTCTTTTCTACTCTCGCTCGTGTCCTCTTCTCTCGTCTCTTCTTGTCACTCCTCTCCTCTCCCTTCTCTTTCCTCCTCCTACTCTCTCCCAACTGCTTGGAATAATATAAGTAACCCAACCACAGAAATTGTAACGGAGATTAGAGAAACACATAGATATTGACGTAGAATAAAGAGAGAGAGAGAGAGAGAGAGAGAGAAGAGAGAGAGAGAGAGAGAGAGAGAGAGAGAGAGAGAGAGAGAGAGAGAGTGCACTCACCTGGTCCTCAGTCAGTACGATCAGGCGGGTTACTATAATGTTCACAACGTTTCCTAGGCTGGCATCACGGTAAAGTTTGGCAACCTGACCTCCAGAAAAGAAGAAAAGACACAAAGTCAGACAAACTGTGCCCATGTGTCACAACACTTTATCAGTGTTTTCATCACACATACTGAGGGGATAGAAAAAACAGACACCACACATTCAGCTCACGCTGCGATTTAAATGTCTGTTTTCAGTAAGAGAGAACATTCTGTTAAAGTGTTTATGAAAACAAAACGCCATCCAAAGGAAGAAGTACTTTGAATAAGTCCATTGTTCATGCTCTAATACTCTACATTGGCGTGTTTCCAATATCAGTAGGCTAGAGATGCTTCTCAATGTCTTTCCTCCAATCCTTCATCTGTATTGATGTGAAAGAACTGGACAGGTTGCAAGTGAGTCCTAACTGCTTTCAACTATCCTGTAAACTCAAACTAATGTAAATGTAGGGGGAGGAGATGAGGAGAGGAAGGCATGACCATTGAGATTAACCCCTTTTGAGATTGACCCAAACTCTATTAGTTTGACCCAAACTCTATTATCAGGCTTTTCTTTAAAACGAAACAACACTAATTGAAGCAAAAAACAGGATCAAACTTACAATATTCATCACAGACAGGATATAATGCTCAATGTCTTTGCGTCCATGGTAACCAACCATCATCTTATCAGCTACAACCAGGGTCTCTACGAAGCGTTCCGTGCTGAGTGACCGCCTCTGTCTGTGGCCCCCCTCGGGCAGGGTGTTGTTGGACCCAGGGGCTCGGATGGGAGAGGAGGAGGGAGAGAAGGAGGTTGGGGAAGGAGTGCTATGTTGGCAGGGGCTCACGCTTTTTGCGAGGTCTGTGAATGAAGGAGGGAGAGGCAGCTGATATGAGAAAAAAGATTAGCAACTGAGTGAGAAAGGTTTATGATATGCTGTGAAATAAAACAATCTCAGGTGATTATAGGCCATGGTTTATCTGATGATGATCTTCATAGGGTATTTTAACTTTTAAAATATAGGTAGAATTTGATGCTGTTCACCTCAATAGAAACATTCAAGGGAGACTAGAACTACCAATGATTTGATAACAAATAATGAGTTTAACATTTATTAAAAATGTATCAACATAAAAAAAAATTGGCACTAAATTAAAACATTATAAAACAATCAGATATAGTCCATTGTGAAGGCATAGCCAGAGCAGAGCCAGGGGAGAGTTGGAGACACATTGGGAATCTGGCCCTTTGAACCTTGCAGCTGAAGGCTTCCCTTTCTTTATGACCCAGATGCTCTGGGGAAAGGCTATAAGATAGAACGTGTCAGGGCACGTCAGCTTCCTGCCGATGACAGCCTTTCCTGCTACTTATAAGACTTGGTACAAATACCTACACATCCACCTGGTTCCCCTCCAATCCCTATCCCACCACACCTCACAGGACAGCGCTCTGATGAGAGCCAGAGTATGTGTATTGTCCTTTAAAGCACTTAAAGAGAAAAGGAGCCTCCATTTGAATTCAGTGGTTCTAGTTGCTCTTGTTCTACATTGCCCAGTCACAGACTACAAGGCCTTTTTTTGACCAGTTCTGGTGTATACAGTGCATTTGGAAAGTATGCAAACCTCTTGACTTTTTGTTACGTTACAGCCTTATTCTAAAATTGATTAAATAAAACAAATTCCTCCTCAATCTTCAATGCCCCATAATGACAAAGTGAAAACAGGTTTATAGAAATGTTTGGAAATGTATTAAAAACTAAAAACAGAAATACCTTATTTACATAAGTATTCAGACCCTTTGTATGAGACTCGAAATTGAGCTCAGGTGCATCCTATTTCCATTGATCATCCTTGAGATGTTTCTACAACTTGATTGGAGTGCACCTGTGGTAAATTCAATTGATTGGACATGATTTGGAAAGGCACACACCTGTCTATATAAGGTCCCACAGTTAACAGTGCATGTCAGAGCAAAAACCAAGCCATGAGGTCCAAGGAATTGTCCGTAGAAGTCGAAGACAGGATTGTGTCAAGGCACAGATCTGGGGAAGGGTAGCAAAGCATTTCTGTAGCATTGAAGGTCCCCAAGAACACAGTGGCCTCCATCATTCTTAAATGGAAGAAGTTTGGAACCAGCAAGACCCTTCCTAGAACTGGCCGCCCGGCCAAACTGAGCAATCAGGTGAGAAGGGCCTTGCTCAGGGAGGTGACCAAGAACCAGATGGTCACTCTGACAGAGCTACAGAGTTCCTCTATGGAGAACCTTCCAGAAGGACAACCATCTCTGCAGCACTTGACCAATCAGGCCTTTATGGTATAGTGGCCAGATGGAAGCCACTCCTCAGTAAAAGGCACATGACAGCCCACTTGGAGTTTACCAAAAGGCACCTAAAGGACCATGAGAAAAAAGATTCTCTAGTCTGATAAAACCAAGGTTGAACTCTTTGGTCTGAATGCCAAGCGTCACGTCTGTAGCAAAACTGGCACCATGCTGTGGTGGTGGCAGCATCATGCTGTGGGGATGTTTTTCAGCGGCAGGGACTGGGAGACTAGTCAGGATCGAGGCAAAGATGAAAGGAGCAAAGTGAAGAGAGATCCTTGATGAAAACCTGTTCCAGGGGGCTCAGGACCTCAGACTGGGGCGAAGGTTCACCTTCCAACAGGAAAACGACCCTAAGCTCACAGCCAAGACAACACAGGAGTGGCTTCGGGACAAGTCTCTGAATGTCCTTGAGTGGACAAGCTAGAGGCCGGACTTGAACCCGATGGAGAGACCTGAAAATGCAGCGACACTCCCCATCCAACCTGACAGAGCTTGAGAGGATCTGAAGAGAAGAATGGGAGAAACTCCCCAAATACAGGTGTGCCAAGCTTGTAGCGTCATACCCAAGAAGACTCAAGGCTGTAATCGATGCCAAAGGTGGTTCAACAAAGTACTAAGTAAAGGGTCTGAATACTTATGTAAATGTGATATTTATTTTTTATCAATATGCTAAAATAAAAAATAAACAGTTTTTGCTTTGTCATTATGGGGTATTGTGTGTTGATTGAACAAAAAACGATATAATACATTTTAGAATAAGGCTGTAACGTAACAAAATGTGGAAAAAGTCAAGGGGTCTGAATACTTTCCGAATGCACTGTGCTGAGGGGAGGCCAGAATGGGCCTGCCCTACAGTAGCGCGGTCACATCCACCGGAACCTGGGCCTAGAACCAAACCAGCACTTCCTCTGGCCTGCTATGTATAGCTGCTCGTTTACGTTAGTCACCCAGCTCAGAGTCAATGCAGACTGAGGGCCGTGGAGAGCATAGGAGAGGAGAGGGGAAGGGAGGGGGGGAGAAGGGAAAAGAGAAGAAGAGGCTGCTTCACCAACCTGAGATGCCACAGCTGAACTCGTGTTGGTTGGGTTGCTGCTGTGGCGAGGGAATGGAAGACTTTTTATAAATAACATGCTGCTGTCCTTCTCCCTGGTTCCATTGGCTGGAAGTGGTGGATGATATATTCTTTAATGGCTCTATTAAATACTGCTCTTCTTCTGTTGTAATAACACCGTGCTTGTTGAGAAACAAGAACATATAAAACAAGGCAAACAACATTACAATGCACACACACATAAACACAACATTTGAATGGATCTTATTGTAGTTTTAAAATGATTACATAACCCCTTTTAACATAGAAAATGTCTAACAATTTTGTCAAAAGTAATTGCAACTCTTACCAGCCTAAATGGCCTTACAGTCAACCATCTATGCCGTTTATATGAAATTACCTTTGACAAATAACCCCTATAATTTTCATTATAGTCATAAACATATTGTTTTACTAATGAGTATTATGAACCAGTTTGAATGCACAACCACAATCATCTGTGAAATGATTGGCACCCTAAATCAGCGCTAAATGGCTAATGGTGTGTTCCAGCCTGAGTCACGTAACATTGCAGGCTGCAACACATAGAACAACTAACTCACAGCTCTGCTCTGCTCTGTGTGTTGCACTGCAGTCAGATGTGAAAACACTCCACACTCTGAAGCAATTTTATAAATCATGTTATAACAACCAATTACACCTAGAACAACGCTGTAATTACTGGGACTGGAACCAAAGTACACAGCTCTCTGCCCTTGAACACCCCCTTTGTAACATAAATTGAAAAAGTACTTCAGAATGTGTTTATAAAAAACATTGGTACGCTGCATCACTCAGTAAAAACCCACAATGAAACCAATTAACCAAATATGACAACCTGGCACACGCCGACAAGAAACCAATATTTGATAAAAGCCTAGCAGAGTGCGATGTCAAGATGTCTGGCAATTTACGAGATTAAACTACAGATACATTTCAGTTTTGCCCATTTTTGGTACTATTAAAACGGTCTGAGGCGAAACAGACCTAATACTAATTCAATTTATGATACTGAAGCTGTGGGGTTGCCAGTACGTTTGGCCGCAACAACGGTAATACATGTTTTTCTACACATGATTGCGATTGGCACAGAGCAACAGGACTTTCTCCTTGTTCTGAGACGTTTCAAAGTAAATGAGGGGGATAAGAGTTTTTTTTTCAATTGCTTCCAACAGTGAGTTTTAACGAAGACAGTCTGGTCAGTCCGTCAGTCTAAGATCAACAGCCTGAGGACCAATACCTCAGCCTTGATGATTAGCCGCTTCGTTAAAGCCCACAGAAAGCAACACATTCGCCTTCTTTCTTATTTCACTGGAGAAACTCTAGTTCAAAACCCCTCTAGTTCAAAAGCCCAGTTCAAAACCCCCTAGTCTAACCCCTAACCTCCAAACATACACTTCTCATAGATCTGACACTATCAGATGAGTCCTAGCCTAAGGCTGTGTGGAGCTATAACCATATTGCCTACCTACACTCATCCAACCCCTTCAAATATACAAGAAATACCTAGGGGTTAATTAGAGCTTGGGGTTGATTTGGGACTGGGTATTAGCTTATCTGAGGAAACCGAAACCTGAGGAGAAGTTTTAGGTGTGCCCAAAACAAGATTTGGCCCTGACTGTTTAGTAAGCAAACAGAAAGACAGCCCTGCATGCTTATCTGTCCATTGAGAAGGATATGTGTTAGGTTCTCTATGGTGAGCTGGCTGGCTGGCTGGCTGGCTGGCTTGTTGGCTGGCTGCTGGCTGGCTGAGTGTTAGGTTCTTTATAGTGGGTGGACTGGCTGGCTGGTTGTGACTAAAGCTCTGATGATCCTGTAAAGCATCCTTTCTTAAAGTATGGGTCGCAACAACATGTTAATGGTGCGTGGCGACATGTCAGAGTAAAAAAATATATTTATAGGAACTCAGACTGGGTTTCAACTTACTGCTTAGAGTTAGAAGAGTAGAATATTGATTTTGTTAGTCATTCTCATATTAACATGGCATAAGTCATGGCAAAATGTGTAGAATTGCAGGAAATGTGCTTTAAACTGCTAAGATTTCTCTCCACCCTATGGCAAAATGGGTAGAATTGCAACAAATGAGCTGTAAAACAGCAACAACAAACACAATCTGACCCATGGCAAAATGAGTAGAACTGCATGAAATGTGTTAGAACATTGCACCATTTGTAAAATGTGTAGAATTGCAGAAAACTTGCTTTAAAACAGTAACATTTTCTTCACGCCCCATGGCAAAGTGTTTAGAATTACTTGCAGGAAATTAAAGTTAAAACTTAAATATTTCTCTCTGCTGTCAAGAGAGGGACCATTCTAACCCAACCAAATCTTGCTTAGGACCCCAAAAGGGATAATGTTTTTATAACATTGGGTCCCAGGAAAACACAGAATTTCTACATTTTCCCAGGCTGAAAAAGTCTAAGATCCCCTGCTGTAGAGAGCTTTCCCCATTAGCCTTAACCTACTATGCCCTATCCTAAGTGGCACTGTGCCAGGTGGAGGGAGGCCAACATGCTGTTTAGCAAACTACACTCTGTCTAATCCTGTGACAGTAGAGCTGAGGGTTTGACTAAGGAAGTCAGAGCAAAGAGACGGCATAGTATTAACTCTCTTTGACTGGTCAATGGGGGCCTCCTGGCCTCACAAAACAAGTCCTTGAGTACTCAAAGAATATTCAAACACACTCAAATATCCACAAATACATTCAGACATACTCTAAACAAAAGTCACAGAACCCCATAAAGGGGAGTAGAATGGTGGTGGGTGTTCTACTTGGAAACAGACAGATCAACAACTCTTTCCCATCCCTCCATCACACATTTCAATACCCTGATTGGCTACAGTAGCTTCCTTCCAACACACACCTGAACCAAACACATCAACTCCATAATCCCATGGTACTCACCAAGCCCTTACAGTTACTGAGCGCTACTCTGGAGCTGTATTGATCCTGGAGATATCCTACATAGTGGCAGTTCTCCACCAAGTCATGTCTCCACTCCAGGCCCTCTCTCCCCCAGTACTCCACCGTGAAATGTTTGGACACCAGGTGGGGGTTGAGGGTCAGGTTTAAGTGAAAGTGCTTTCCGTAAGCCGACAGTCTGTAGAAGACCCGGGTCTGGGCCAGGTCCTGTTTGGCATGGTCGGTTGGCTCTGGGCCGATGTTGGTGCTGGTTGGGTCGGCGGTTCGTCTTCTGCGACCGGGCCGGTGGTGTTTCACAGTGTAGCTGAGGAAGTCCCCGTTCTCGTCCACCTGCACCGGCACAGTCAGCTGGTAGTGCTGCAGGTAGGACAGGTACTCCTCTTTTACAGAAAATAATGTATGGGAAGAGATTAGCCATCGGAGGGGTGTACGAGGAGGAGAGAATGAGGAAGAGAAAAATGAACACTGAATGTGAATCTAAGTAAGAACATGTATATACTACAGTAAGAAGCAACATATTTAAGACAATGGGGGCCATCCAGCCATTGCAGAATATAACAGGACTACGCACTACAGATAGTAGGACTCATAGAATGTAGAATGTCTATGGTGGAACTCAGACAGAGACAGACAGGACAGACATGACCTCACAGTGTTCCAGAGCTAGCAGGTTGTGATCTACAGTGGGTTCAACCTTCTAAAACAACAGTCAGGCCATGGCCACCAGATGCTACAGATGTATCACTGACTGACCACTGACCATGAGCAGCAACCATGCATACACCTGCCTCACTGGGAAGACAAATCCGTTTCTCTAAACGAGAGAAGTTCTAGTACCTTGGGTGCAATCAAGCAATGAGCAGTCCTACCTTGTGAGTTGTGCGAAAGTCTTTGAAATTCAGAGGAAGCCATGACCACCACCAGGCTTAATATCAATATCAAAGTCAGCGTCTTCCGCAAAATTTCCATCATTCAGAGAATGGTCTGACATGGGGTTGGGGGGAGGAGGGGTGAGGGGGGTGGTGATGCTACTGGCGGGCTAGGAACACACGATCAGTCCGGCGTGCCTGGCACCATAACAAGCCCATGGTTTGGGTCCTCTGTGGGGGAAATGTTCTCACTACTTCTTCTTCTCTTCTTGTCTCATCCAGGTCTCATCCAGGTCTCATTCAGTGAACGTCTCAGATTCCTCCTGAGGGCAGCAGACACTTCCAGACCTCACTGGCGTTTCCCTCTGAGCTCATGTCAGCCACTCATCATGGGTGGTGGTGATGCTAGAATCCATCGGTAGATCAGTCAGTCAGTCAGTCACTTCAAACACATCCACAGCAGCAGATCTATAGATCTAGATCTATATTGGAAGCTTGTCTTGACCAATCCATCTGCATACCTGTGAATACATCATTGCACAGTTAAATAAGCATACCTGCTACAAAACAACTAGTCTACCTGGAACCAGAAAATGTTCTACCTGGAACCAAAAAGGGTTCTCCTATGGGGACAGCCAAAGAACCCTTTTGGAACCCTTTTTTCTAAGAGTATACTACATAAGCTAAACTTTTAATCTACAAATTACAATTAGCCATGGAAAAAGATCATGCCAAATGACTGCACAGCACATTCACCAACAGTACACTCCATGACAGAAATACCATCCTCCAGTAGCCTGCTTACCCAGCATGCCATGGTGTGTGGTTGGCAGGTTAGCGTTTTTCCTCGTGAATCTTGTTCTGGAGGTAGCTCTACAGAGTGGTCACTAGCTGGCACAGCCACAAAGTCATACAATCTGATTTTAAACCTAACCCTAACCTTAACCCTAACCACACTGCTAACCTTAACCTTAAGATAAGCTAATTTTTGTTTTCATAATTATTTTCAATATAGCCCATTTTGACTTCGCAGCTGGTTTATCTAAGGGGAAATTGCTCAGTTCTGCCTCCAGGACAAGACTCATGACAATAAACGTCAACCTGCATGTGGATACGGGTGATTATGACACCATGTCCACAGCCTAAGGAGAAGTCAGTCTTTCAGATATTGAACAGCAAGTCACAACAACAACACATTGCATTGATCAAGTACAAAAGCAGCCTGTGTTTCGATGTCCGCCAGCCTCCTCAGTCAACACAGCACCTGTCTCTGTAACAGGTTTAGGCATCGCTCTCCCACTGACTCTCTCTGCAGCCAGGAGCAAATCAAAAGATTAACGTTGGTCTCAGCAAGCCCTGTGTGTGTGTGTGTGTGTGTGTGTGTGTGTGTGTGTGTGTGTGTGTGTGCGTGCGTGTGTGTGTAATAACACAGAAGTAAATGTATTATAATCATGTAATAACGCACACAATTATCATTGAACCTATCAATCAATGAATTAATAAATCAATCACTTGTTCTATATTTCAAACCACTTACCAGATATTATTAAAGAAAGAGAGGGTCACACTCACACAGCTCATAAACTGCATGCCATACGAAGTCCAGGCGAGGCTCCAAATTTACGTCCAAGTGAAAACGCGTCAATTTCACTAATCACCCACGATCTATCGGATGTGCGTAAAGACGGTATGGGTGGTTATCTGTCTGAATCCAGAGTGTTGGAAGCGGCGCGTTGCACCTTCTGTAAACACTATATAATGAACATCTAGCAGCAGCGCTTAATCTATTTGGCCACTCCGTCTGACCCAGACATTTGGCACCCAGCCCGAATACATCAGACTACACCGACCGACCGACTGAAATAAAACCCTTTTCACTGCTCTTTTAAAGTTAATCTAGGAGGATATGTAATTCAACTACAACTGGAATGTCATACCAACAGTTCAACGCTGTTCCTATGTTAGGGATTACGAAAAGAGTATGAAAACACCGGGAATAATTATCGTTAGCTAGAAATTACAGACACTATGTCGGTCAAATCATAAGGGTTTGTTTGACGCCTTAACACACAGACAGAGGCAGATGTGGACTTGTTTTAGTGAGTTACAAATGTAACAGTGCAAGATAAAGTAGGCTATGCCAAGTGCTTATAGGCATCAAACCAGTTTTAAAAGACACGTGATTGTTCTATAAACGCTGGAATAAATAGTGGATCCAACTATAGCCAACATTTACTCACCAAACACTGTATGTGTAAGGAAGTCCAAGTGCCTATAGGGTTTTACTTTTTTACGTTTAATCTAGTTCTCTTATTTTTATCACAAACGGGGTTTTCCAAAAGATGTAGGCTACAATATGAAAGATAAATCATTGCATTTTCTGTTGTTGTTTTTTAAGATGAATAGCCTACAGATTTGAAAGAAAATGGATTTGCGGCGGCTCCCTTAAAAGTGCATGAGAGACACACAGCATTCTCTAGTTGTGTCTATGGAGTGCTGATAGACCACAAGCAGATAGTTACCATCTTCATCTTCATTGTCAGCTGTGGAGAGTAGAGAAACGTTACAGCGTGCAGACAATAGACTTCTTCTGCGCTGAAGTTCCGTAGCAGCCAGATTACTTCTCTCCTCTGTCCATCTCTTCTCGGTTTATGCCATTCTCTATCTCCCCATGAGAGAGAAAACAGAGGAACATAAATGTCTTACCAGAAAAGTCTATCCCCAAGAATAACTTTTAAACTAACTCCAAAATAAGGATACCTCATTTATAGCCCAACTGTCCTTTTTAAAATAGACTTGGTGTGTTTGCTGAGTTGTTACTTTTGGATAACGCAGGTAGTAGGCTGCACAATATTAACAAATAGTCTACATCTAGGACAGTGCATGAAACACAGCTAAATTGAGTTGAAGTAGCTCCCTTTAATACAGTATACACGGTCTGGAACCATAGCCAAGTTCTGAGCTGCTTCAAATTGGCAGCTTTTTCAGGCTGGGAGGTTCAGCTGACGTCATTGCAGATGTGCGTATTCTAACCATCAGCTGTGCGCATGTTCGGATTTAATATCACGTGCAGGGGGGGATGAGGATTGGGGGTACAAATAGGTTGCAGGAACTTCTCTTTTACAGAGTGTAGCATAATTGACTGTTTTTGTCAACAATCACAGTAAAAATAAGTTTGACCAACATAAAAGTGTTTATTGATTCATAGACAAACACAGGTGTAGAAAAACATTATTTTTCTATGGATGTTTTTTATTAGGAGACCTAGCTAACATATAGTAGTGAAATTGGTTAATTTGAATAGCCTGCCCTAGACTTTGGCACCTTGTGGTATACCATCTATCGTGTACAATATGTAGAACTCTATAGGCCTAGTTTTAGACAAAGCTAACAATATCCTGCATTTATTCTTGTTATGGAATAATGGATATGGTTGAAATACAAATTTCAGCCAAGGATATTGTCTACCTAGTAAAAAAAAATATTTGCTCCAGCACTGTTGCTGAAATGCGCCAGTTACTGAGTTGGCTGAGAGAGAAATCCTTAGATGAGGCAAATAGGCAAACCTGCAATTTTGCAGAATATAGTTGTAACCTACTTAAGGAGGAGAATCACTATGATGATAAACACAGAACTATTTGAAGGATTGTTGCGCCTTCCTGTGTTCAAAAACTATATAGCAACTTTGAGCCATTATTAACTGCCATCACTATCTGTAGTAATAAATGCTAAAGAACTGTATTTTTCTTAATCTTGGAAATGCATCTTGTCCTTTTTATTTCACCTGTACGTATTGTCTTATTAATTGTGGTATTTGATGTGGTTTTTCTCAATGTGGGTTTGATTGAATTCCAGCCTAAATTGGAGTTGAAATGTTAGTAAAGACGGCATGTGCTTTCAAGCCAGACTTGGCTTGTCATAGGTGGTGAAATTAAATAATGAACAAACCCGTTTGAAAAACAAAAATAGACTGAAACTATTATCTTTGACTCCAAAACGAACTAAAATAAAATTAAACCGTGAATTATTTTCAGTTTTAGTTTTTGGGGGGCAAAAATCTAATGGGGTTTTCTGGCGGGTCGCATTGAGAATGGACGTGATCGAGAGCATCAAAACAACTGTAGGCGACTGCCGACTGACTGATCTACAAGTCACCTTGTATCATAAATAACAGCTCATTATTATTTGTAGATCAGTCAATCAGTCACAATTTACCGATGACACATTGCGGTTTTTATAATCTTGAACAATGCCATTGACTTTACAGTGCCTTGCAAAAGTATTCATCCCCTTTGGCGTTTTTCCTATTTTGTTGCATTAAAACTTTAAGCCGTACACTCCACAGAGTTGGGCTTTACGGAAGAGTGGTCAGAAAAAAAGCCATTGCTTAATGAAAAAAATAAGCAAACACGTTTGGTGTTCTCCAAAAGGCATGTGGGAAACTCCCCAAACATATGGAAGAAGGTACTCTGGTCAGATGAGACTAAAATGTAGCTTTTTGGCCATCAAGGAAAACGCTATGTCTGGCGCAAACCCAACACCTTTCATTACCCGAGAACACCATCACCACAGTGAAGCATGGTGGTGGCAGCATCATGAGTGAGGATGTTTTTCATCGGCAGGGACTGGGAAACTGGTCAGATTTGAAGGAATGTTGGATGGCGCTAAATACAGAGAAATTCTTGAGGGAAACCTGTTTCAGTCTTCCAGAGATTTGAGACTGGGACGGAGGTTCACGTTCCAGCAGGTCAATGACCTTAAGCAACACTCAAGTGGTTTAAGGGGAAACATTTAAATGTATTGGAATGGCCTAGTCAAAGCCCAGACCTCAATCCAATTGAGAATCTGTGGTATGACTTAAAGATTAATATACACCAGCGGAACCCATCCAAATTGAAAGAGCTGGAGCAGTTGTGCCTTGAAGAATGGGCAAAAATCCCAGCGGCTAGATGTGCCAAGCTTATAGAGACATACCCCAAGAGACTTGCAGCTGGAATTGCTGCAAAAGGTGGCAGTTATGTATGCTCAAGATTTCAGTTTTTTTTGTCTTATTTCTTGTTTGTTTCACAATATTTGGCATATTTTGTAGGCATGTTGTGTAAATCAAATTATACAAACCCCCCAGAAATCTATTTTAATTCCAGGTTGTAAGGCAACAAAATAGGAAAAATGCCAAGGGGGGTGAATACTTTCGCAAGCCACTGTCTCGTTTAAAGGTAAACTCAATGAGATTGTTTCCACAAGCAGTACCCATCTTTATATACAGTGCATTCGGAAAGTATTCAGACCCCTTCCCCTTTTCCACATTTTGTTACATTACAGCCTTATTTTAAAATAATCAATCTACACACAATACCCCATTATGACAAAGCAAAAACAGGTTTTTCAGGTCTCTCCAGAGATGTTCGATCAGGTTCAAGTCCGGGCTCTGGCTGGGCCACTCAAGGACATTCAGACTTGTCTTGAAGCCACTGCTGCGTTGTCTTGGCTGTGTGCTTAGGGTCGTTGTCCTGTTGGAAGGTGAACATTCGCCCCAGTCTGAGGTCCTGAGCCCCCTGGAGCAGGTTTTCCTCAAGGATCTCTCTGTGCTTTGCTTCATTCATCTTTCCCCCGATCCTGACTAGTCTCCCAGTCCCTGCCGCTGAAAAACATCCCCACAGCATGATGCTGCCACCCCCATTCTTCACTGTATTTTTTTAACCTTTATTTTACTAGGCAAGTCAGTTAAGAACAAATTCTTATTTACAATGACAGCCTACCGGTGAAGGTAGAAACATCTTAAGGATGATCAATGGAAACAGGATGCACCTGAGCTCAATGTCGAGTCTCATAGCAAAGGGTCGGAATACATATGTTTATTAATTTTTTATACATTTATACAAATATATTAAAATCTGTTTTCACTTTGTCATTATGGGGTATTGTGTGTAGATTGAGGAGGAAAAATGTAATTTAATCAATTTTAGAATAAGGCTGTAGCGTAACAAAATGTGGATGAAGGGAAGAGGTCTGAATACTTTCTGAATGCACTGTATATTTCTTAATTCCATTATTGTACTTTTAGATGTGTGTATTGTGGTGAATTGTTAGATATTACTGCACTGTTGGAGCTAGGAACACAAGCATTTCACTACACTCGCAATAACATCTGCTAAATATGTGTATGTGATCAATACATTTTGATTTGATTTCAAATAAAAATCTTAAAAATAACAGAAATAAAAACAAATATAAAAACACAAAACTATAATAATATTTTGTGAGACTGTGATCTGGTCTGGCAAAGTAAACATATAATCACATTTATTTTGGTGTAATGAGCAAGGCACTGTAAAACACCACATTTGAAGATTTATTATAATCTTGGTCGTACAATCAGGGTCAATCACCAGCAAACACCACACTCTACTGTGGTGTTTGCTGGTGATTGACCCTGATTGTACGACCCTGATCTCTGTGATGCCAGACCAGATCACAGAGATAAGGCAACTCGTAATCCAGAAACAGGAATAAAGTCAGGGCAGGCAGCAAATTTACATAAATCAGTCCAGTATAGAATATAGTCCAGGGCAGGCAGCAAAGAATCAAAACGAGGATAGACAGTCCAAAGGTAATCCACGGGAAGACAAAACACGGGAAGAAACGCTCAGAGATGATCACCAGGGCAAATACAAAACTTCGCAATGAGATAGAGTCTGAGAGCACCTAAAATAGGTATGTGCCAGGTATGTGGGAAATGTAGTTCAATATTCAGGAGAGGGTTCCCTCTGGTGGTGAGCAGGAGGAACCGCGGGAGTCTCGTTTGTGACACACTGCACCTATCTGGTGTGTGTGACAATAAAACATATTATTGTACTGTAATGTTGACCTTTGAAATACCATTGTTGACACAAGAGGATGGTAGCATAGTATACACCAGTAAAACCCCTCTCAAGCAAAATGTGTGCAAATGGAATCCCTTCCAACCCCTCTCTTTTGTTCTCTCTCTCTTTTGCTCTCTCTCTCTCTCTTTCTCTCTCGCTCTCTCTCTCACACACACACCTGTAATGAGAGTATATGTATATATATATATATGTTATTCATTTTTTTATTACTATGCACATGGTAGATGTGTTACCATGGTAAGTTGATTCAACCCCAGTGTTGGGGAGTCATGTAGTTCAACTAGTAATTTACCTCCATTTTGCAGTAGTGGTAGTTGAACTCAATTCAAATCTTGGTAGTGTTTTCAATAGTTAATGAATTTTCTTGCCATGTAGAGGTGTAGCTAACTACTGGAACAACATATTACTTTTTGGCAAAAGGATAAGAAAATATGGGTGAAGTAGGCAATCGTTTTTTCTTTTTCGTCATCAGAGCTGCCTAATTCTCACTTCTCACTAACTTTGCTTTTGTGTTGAATAGGCTAAATAACATATTCTGTTAACATTTGACCCCAGAGTGATCTGTCTTGCACTTTGTAGTCGGTGACATTTCAGATTTAGATATGATAATTTTTCAGGAAATAGTTTGGATGTAGTGAACTACTTATTCAAAGTAACTTTAGTTAAATAAACTATAATCTTCTTAAGGGTAGCTTTAGTGTAGCTCAACTTCTTCCAGTGTGAAGTCATTGCTTGGTAAACTATATTTTAAAAGTAGCTTCCCCAAACCCAATACTACCAAATCCAAATGTTCATAACAGACACCATCACATGGGGTGCAGCAGCCATTCACGGAAAACTTTGAACCTAGGCGTCAACAGCTAATAATTATGCCTCAAAGATTCATGGGGATTGTTATCAGTTTGTAAGATTAGCCCCCTTTACTTTTGGGCCTTAACCTGGCGCTTGACCTCATACCTATAAATGGTTCAAAATAATGTATGTCTATATATGGTTCTACACATGTCTATATATGGCTCTGCTTGAATTTAGTTATGAGATATTGAGCTATGGAATTAATGGAATGAATGTACAAGATATCTTCATCTTCATAATATCACAGAGTGATTGTGGTTCACCTCCCTTATGGACAAGACAACATAATACAATCATTTTAATTGTGTTTTTTAAACATGAAAAACGGAATGTTAATAAAATTGTTTGTGCGTCTTTGTGCAATAACGTTTCCTACCGGTAGTTATCCCCTACTCTTACTGGCAGTAAAGTATATGGCCATGTCAATCACCTGTCCTGAAACAGTATATAATTATGTTCCTTCACAGTACTTTCCCTCAGTTCTCCACCTGCCACCACGAGGATTCTCGCCTCTTCTTCTGTACAGTACTATCCTTCAGCTAAACTACATCATACAGGTGAGATTTCTTTCACAATAAGTTACCACATAGCTGGAAATCCTGTTTGTAGTTATAACTATAGAAACGGTTTTCACAATGAAGGTTTTATCATGTTTTCATGACAAATATGCATGACTTTTCCATGGGTTTTACATTTTGCTTCGGCTACTGGTAGCTTTTCTTGCATGGTTTTGACAGCGTAGAGAACTGAGAATATGGTAATAGTACCACAATTGTAGAAACCATTTAAGAACAATAAGGAACAGAACAGCTAAGAGCCATTGTTTAGGTTGTACCTAATGAGGACATGTGCCATGTTATCTTCCATAGTGAGACCATGGCTGCTGTAACTAAACAACCAGGGAGCTACCTACAATCAGACTTCCAGACTGGCCTCTGCGATGTCTTCAGTGACTGTGGGACATGTAAGCAGACAGAAATTCCTATTTAACTAAGAGTGGCTGTATATTTTTTCTACATCCAGTATTTTTCTTTATTTCATGCATGACTGAGGTAGCAAAATGTACATGTTTTATTTGTCTTCTCCTTCTCTCCTGAACTGAGAGGTAATAACAGTATAATGTACTTCTACTGTACTCTCTCTCTCTCAGGTTGTTATGGTTGGTGGTGCTTCCCGTGTCTGGGCTGTTCTATCGCCAGTGATATGGATGAGTGTTGTCTGTGTGGGCCGTCCATGTCCATGCGCACCATGTACCGTACCAGATACAACATTAAGGTGAGTTCCTTTCATATACTGTAACAATATAGTTATATGATGCTCCGTAACTCTTATTCGGTCACATGAAACATTCTAACCAGAGGGATAGGCTCAGATCTTTGAGGCTCTCCTTGGCCTCTCTGCTGGACTAACTGTCTTGTTTGATTTGGTGTCCAGGGCTCCCTGTTTGGGGACTTCTGTGCAATCTTATGGTGTAGGGTCTGCTCTACCTGTCAGCTGAAGAGAGATATAGATCTACGGAAGGAGCAGGGGATCTTCTGAGCTCAGGTACAACCACAAGTCTGTGCACGTTTCACAGCACAGCTATTTATTTTCCGATTGGAAATTATCTCACCCCACACACCCACCCACGCACGCACGCACACACACACACACACAACCCTTGAGCTACAGCCACATAGCCTATTACACAGTCCCTTGCTCAAATCAACAGTTACTAAAAGAGCTGCTCAAATAAGAGACGCACCCTCAAATGTATGGCAGTGCTGTCGAAACTGTAGAGGCCATAACTGATAATGTAGCCTTAGACCTACTGATCCGTTGAACCTTATGTAAGTGTAACACATTGAGTCATTTTAGTTCTTTGTGATTAATCCTCATCAGTAGAGCAGGTAAAGCGTTTTTAAAGACAATAAAGAAAATAGTGTTTACTGGTATTCATGTCTGTTTTCCTCTAGATGGCGCCAGAGACCTGCAGAAAAAGATATGAGCTCTACTTCCAGTATCCCAAATCAGTGTTTGCTTTTGAGTTATGTTTTCTTGATGAAATAAAAAATAGAAAGCAATTAATGTCCGGTATACTTTTTTACCAAGTGTAATTTGTCTATATGAATGCTACTGACATGCTAAAATGCTACAATAGTAAGACATACATTGTGGCTTGATTATTATTCAGAAATTCCTAAAAAAAATTGTGCATATACATTTCTTATCAATAGTGTTTTTTAGTTTTTTTTTAGTTTCTCCCCCTGTGTACTGCTGGTATGGACAGCTTCTATGTTACTTTACCCTGTGTACTGCTGGTATGGATAGCTTCTATGTTACCTTACAATAAAAAAAATAAAAATAATTCTACACAAAATAAGTGAAAGATCATCTGAGCAGCAATATAACTCAGTCAAACATTTCTCAGACACACCTCAGGGTGAAGCTCTGTACACATGTATTGGTGAACCTGGTCATGAAACTTTAGGCCATCTAGCTACTCACGTGTTGTCGTAGAGATAACGGTAGTGACAAATCACAAGTCCATTGGAGATTACTGTAGATAAATCAATAATTGACTTGTCAAACGGAGCCCTACCATACAGGTGTGTTTGGAGTGTTCCGCTGTTAAGAGTGATATGTTATATATACTTACACAAGCGCTTGGATATCTGGGGTGATACTGTTTGAGATTTTTTAAAGACTAGAGCCAAAAACGACTGTCACTGTCAATAGAACAGAAGAGGGAATTTGGCCAGACATGAGGTCAGGTCATTGATGAAAAGGTTTCCCAAAACACTGATAGAGTACATAGACATGTATTACCAGGAGCAACATTCACTTATACCAGGAGAAACACTCACCATTACCAGGAGAAATACTCACCATTACCAGGAGAAATACTCACCATAGCCTACTGTAGTTGTCAATATGCCTGGAAAACCTATTTTTCTCCAGCTTCTCATCTTATCCTGCCTCTCAAGTATGCATACTTCTTTACCATCGAAATGTAATTTTAGTATGTATTGTAAATGTTGTGTCACTTTGTCAATGTTTTGTCCATCAGATGTGCAGGGGGCAAACTTTAAGAAGGTAATGTAGTCAATTATAGTTATTTTGATACCAAGAGTTGAATACACTTGTTTTTCTTAAGAGACTAATCATATTGGTTGATTCAAACAAACTAAAACTCTGTCATTCCTTTAGCCCATGTGCTACAACTACCAGCTGCCTGGCTGTCCCTTCAACTTTGAGCCTGTGTGTGGATCCAACAGAGTCACTTACGCCAATGAGTGTGTCTTGTGTGACACCATAAGGTACAACACTATCAGTAATTGTTGTTATACAGTAAAACAGGTTGTTTGGATCCTGGATGCTGATTATAGAGGGACTGTAGACAGAAAATACATGGCTAAATCTGGTTATATAAAGCATTATGCTATCCGATTACTACTGCAATTTATCATCCAAAAGCTATTTGAGTATCTGTAGCCCACTGTAGTCTAATCAAACTGGTACAATGTAATCCTCACTGACAGGGTGTAAGTAAATTGTAATTAACCTTTCAGAGAAACCAGGAGGAAGATACTAATTGTCAAACGTGGACCTTGCTGAAGAAGTCGGAATTTGCTAATTCAACAGTATAAAACATGGCTGAAAAACAAATTGTGTTGAAAAAGAGCTGATTATTCCAAATAAATATTTTTAAAAAATGCAGACTTCTTTTTCAACTTTTATTATCTCTTTGTTGAAGTTGTACTCCGGGTCTGACAAAATATGTCCAAACAGAATGTAACAAGATCCTTGTACGCGAATACAGCAACAAATAAAGTGTATCGGTAGGAATTGCCTGTGTCTTTCATATTTGAACTTTAATAACTAACACCTTCATTGTGGAAAACAGTGTCTGAATCAAAGTATAAATGAGACTGCAACCACTGGTAATTCGATGAGCCTATGGATTCAAGTATCCATTAATTAGTCCTATAAAGATGAATGGTAAACTCCAAGCATAATATACAGTAGAGTAAGATGCTAGAGAACCACCAGATTGGAAATTGTCTCACACAAGTGAGAGACAGAGAAAGAGAGACAGAGAAAGAGAGACACGGAGAAAGACAGAGACAGAGAGAGACGGAGACAGAGAGAGACAGAGACAGAGAGAGACAGAGACAGAGACAGAGACAGAGTTTCCCCTTCCACTACTTAGTCTGGGCTCTTGGCTAAGCTCTATCAGCCCCTGCCAAAATACATCTGGACTTGGCTTCAACTGAACAATTTGGAGTTTGCAGTCTGCAGTCCACAGTACGGTCTTGCATACCTTTGCCCAACCAACTAGGCAAAACCTCAAGGGGAAACAATTGGTGGCTTTGTCCAAAATGGCACCCTCCGGAATAGGGAGATGGGGTGCCCTGGTGTGGGTGGTGATGTGTTCCATGCCAGGGGTGTTAGTCAGTCTACTGTGTCATCTGGGCCTCCATGGCCTGGGCTGTCCACTCAGGAGCAGCAGCAGTGATCTTCTCCAGCAAGTTGTTCACCTGGAAACACAGAGACTGGATCTGCTTGTCCCAGGTTGGCAGGGGCTCCCGTGCTGAGATACGGAGATAGAGGGGGGAGGGAGCAAGAGAGAGAGAGAGAGAGAGAGTTAAGTATCTTTTTTAAAAGGAATAATGCGGAGAAAAAAAAATCAGACACTGAACAAGATAAACCCCTCCAAAAAGCAAGGCTAGGATTACAGTTGCTCCAAAAAGGAACCATGGGAATCTTGCGCTGACAGGAAGACACCTCAATAGGAACCAGGTCCTAACCTAGAGAGGGAGGCATCTCATCCTCCTTGAGCCGACTGGGCAGTGGGCATAGCCAGAGACGTCTGTAAATAGAGGAGTCAGGGCACAGCTTACTACTCACTCTCAAAGTGGACGATTCCATCTATTTGGTCGATGAAGCCGTTCATGCGTCCCTCAGTGATCATCTGGGAGGCGATCTTCTCAGCCTGGGGACAGGGACAGACAGAGGGACAGCTCACTGGCATCTCCATGCACACACACTACACTACCAACTACTGCACAGGAACATGTCAATAACAAGTTAATACAAAGGCCCCAGACAGAAACAAACCCTAGCCCCTTGCCTTGGTGGATTGTTAGCCATATTGCTTTAGCGTACAATCCTCTTAGATTCCCATGAAGTGGCTTGGGGGTAGGGCTGTTTTTGGACCGGGCCACTGAAACATTATCAAATTCATTCCAGGCCCATACGAGTATGAAGTGTTGTTATGTGTTAGTTAGTTAGTTAGTTAGTCTGTGTACATAACTACTGTAAAACCTCACCACAATACAGCCAATGTGTACGTCAGCTGTAAAGGTATGCATTACCTACAAATTAAAATGTATTTTGGTCTCACCCAGCCCAATGGAGAAATGTAGTGTAGCGTCTCACTCCCGTTATAATTCACTAACTCCGTCCCACTTTTCTATTAAATGTCTACACTAAGTCCACTGTAGCAAGACATGCAGTTCATGTTCTTTCAACGATATGCAGTCATGTAAAAAAGTAAGTACACCCCCTGGAAAGTTATTATTTTTTTATTACATATTTGGACAGATGGATATGTAATCTTCACTTCAACACTATTGACAGATAAAGGTTAACCAATTTAACAAATCACAACAACAAAAACGTTGAAAATGTTATGCAATTAAAATAAACAAAAATGCCTTTTCCTTATGGGGAAAAGGTTAGTAAACCCCTACCTTTCCCATCACATAAAATGGCTAAAATTAGAATTAGGTGTTCCAAAACAAGTGCAAATGATTAGAAAACATCAGAGAGAAACTCCCATAAAGATAAGAAAATTGGTCTGGTTTGGTCTTAACCATATGGGTGTGTGGTAACACATCATTCAAGGTGTTGTCTGGCAAAAGTCAGTTGTGTCTTGATATAATTTTTTGAGAGCAGAGGCTTCTTCCTTCCTGACCTCCCATGTAGGCCAAGTTTGTGCAGTCTCTTTCTGATAGTGGACCCATGCATTTCGACATTGATTGTGGCAAGAGAGGCCTGTAGATCCCTTGATGCTACCCTGGGGTTCTTAGAGACTTCTATGAGCATCTTTCGGTCAGCTCTTGGGCTGACTTCGGTGGGAAGACCTGTCCTAGATAGTTTGCCAGTGGTCTGGAATTTTCGTCGGACAGTGGAATGATGTACTTCGAATTGCTTGGAAATGGATTTGAAAACCCCTCCCAGACTCCTGGGCATCAATAATCTTTCTTCTGAGTGCCTCGGTAGGTCTTTTGATCTTTGAATGTGTTACCACACACCCACATGGTTAAGACCAAACCAGACCAATTTTTTTATCTTTATGGAAGGCTGAACCCTCCTAAGTTTCTCTCTAATGTATTCTAATCATTTGCACTTGTTTTGGTACCTAATTCTAATTTTAGACATTTTATGTGATGTAAAGGTAGGGTTGTACTAACTTTTTCCCCATAAGGAAAAGCCATTTTTGTTTATTTTAATTGCATAACATTTTCAACTGTGTGATTTGTTACCTTTCTCTGTCAATAGTGTTGAAGTGAAGATTACAAATCCATCTGTCCAAATATGTTAAAAAAACTTTTTTTTCCAGGGGGATGTACTTACTTTTTCACATGACTGTACATAAATATCTCACAGGTTTACTCCTTTTCTGGATGTGGTAGCCTAGTCCATTTACACATAAACAAATGAGTAGTTCACAGAACTCTACAATCATATCAATTCAGCACAGTTGAAAAAGGAGCGAACAGGAACCGAAACGTGATGTAGCGACACATACTGTGGGATAGAAGACAGGCATGTAATGAATGACTGGGTAATAACAAGAACCAAAACATATACTAGAGGGGGAACTCAGATTGCACTGTTCCATGTTGATAGAACAGAAATACTTAGTTCAGGTAAGCGCAGACTTTTCTAATGCCTGTATCATTAAACCTAAACAATCTCCACTGCTTTCCTGTCATTACAACATAGGTCATTTATTTGTACAGTATAAGATCTGTTTTGTTTTTTTGTATGACCTTAATTTACGACTTACCACAGAGACAAATAATTACAGATGTCTTAGGTGCCTCTAATCAACTTGATCATCAAACAAGACTACATTTTCACATGGTTCTGAGTACTGCGTCCCCAATCCCCACTACCTGAAGTAGCCTACTTTGCTAAATATGACACAACATGAGTCTTTAGAATGAGAAAGAAACCTTTTACGTTGACAAAAACAGAGATGAATAAACAGAGAGACTACCGGTATTATAAGGGGAGTGCACATTCAGTTCTGATTCTTCAACCGAGACATTTTGAGAGAGAGAGAGAGAGAGACACAGAGACAGAGAGACAGAGAGAGAGAGAGACAGAGCCAAACAAGGCTTTTATTTCAATGTATTTTAGTTCTGTATTTTGGGTTTCACACCTCATTCATTAGTAAAGTAGTGATTATGTTCCCTACCAGATTGCATCTGTAACCAGGGACCTCACCATCGGGACAATCGTCCTGCACAACAACATATATATTAAAAATACAAGCCTTCTACGTAATGCTGCTGCTTTTAAAACTGAAACTTTCATATTAACAGACCTCAAAATATTATTGCATTTATAGTTTGGGATAAATACTGTATGTCTGTGTTAGGGTGGTTTGAAGAAAATCCTATAAATAATTGGGGTTCTTTTTTCCCCAACTTCAACCTGTGCCCTCAAACGCTACTTTAATCATAAATCACATTCCCAACTCTTTTACTGAAAAGTAATTTTCTCCATCAGATACTAAATGTCTTGAGGAATAAAATTCCTACACAAACTGTCACCCTTAACATATTAAAGAACAGTTTAAAATGGGCCTGATTATCACCATTTACAAATATAGTAAGTTACAGAACGTAGTTCAAACCCCCCCCAAAAAACAACACTTACGCCTGTTGGGGTCTCGTATGTCGAAATCCATCTTACCTTAGCGGGAGGGATCTCCAGAAGCGCCCCTAGCTCTTCAAACGTGATGTTGTTGTAAAGTTTGCTAGCAGACAGCAGGTTGTGTTCAATAACGGCTCTGTCCAATATGCTGGAGCCTTCAAACAGAAACCCACAGAAAAGCAGTTAAACATATTTCCTTATTACACAATCAGTCGAATAACTAAGGACCATGGAGAGAGGCTGAGGTAGAGACTGACCGTCCGCCATGGTGGCCTTCTGGTGTGGCATGAGCATGGCCGCAAACTCCTGCAGCTGGTTCCCCCTGATGATCCGGTCCAGGTACATCTTCTCTAGGATGCCGTAGGCCGCCAGCTGCTGACAGCGCTCGTCTTTAAACAGGGTGGCTAACATACGGGAGCGTTGCTGGCCTGGAGAGAGAGGAGAGAGGGAGGTATGGAGGGAGAAGAGAGGAGAGAAGGGTGATGTCACTAGCTTGCGGCCCCAATAAAAGGCAAGAAAAATTCTGGAGGCAAAAAAAGCAATGACATAGCAATGACACAGTCAGAGCTGCTTTAACTACAGTACATGCCTATTGCTATGTTGCTATTGCTATGTCGCTATTGCTATGTTGTGACAGACAACACACCAAACAGTATGAAAAACAGTGGCAGGTACCTGCTGACGCCAGGATGGTGCAGTGGAGAGCGTGCTTCAGGGCCTCTAGACGCTCAGTCTCGTGGACGATGGACTTGTAGGAGAGCTCGTTGTACCTCTGTGCCGCCTCGATAAACTTCCTCCTATAGTCCAACACTCTGGCGTAGCACACTTTGTAGTGTACCTGTAGCTGTTCGTTGGTGGACTCGTTCTGGAGCAGAGAGGCTCTGTTGATGTAGGCCTCGGCCTGAACAGGGTCATCATCCTCCAGGTACAGACGGGCGATCTTCAAGTACGTGTCCAACTTATAGTCTACGTTATACTGCCTGAACAAGAGGACAAGAGGGTTGATTACTTGAATCAGTGTGGAGCTAGAACCAAATTGACCACTCCCGGCGGGTCCCCCAGCAATACAACGGGAAACGCTGGACTAAAGTGACTTACTTTTGTCCTGTTTCCAGAGGAATGCCCACTAGGACCTGAGCAGCATTTCTCCAGTCCTCCTCCTTCTCATAGATGGTGGCTAAGTGCTGTCTGATAGAGGCCACCTGGGGGTAGACAAAGAAAGTGTCTAAAGCCAGCAGATACTCAGGCCGCAGGAGTAAAATATTACAGCACTCACCTGTTCTTCAAAGGAGATGACCCTGGGCTGTATCTTCTCTAGTGTGAAGTGGTAGACTGCCTTGGCAGTGCTGTCAGGAAGACTGGGGATATTTGTGCAGAAGTCTGTCAGCAGCTGTCTAGAGATCACTAAACTGACGTTCTCATTGACCACTGCGGGACAGGAGAGGATTACAGTTAGAAAGGATATAGCGTCATGTGATTTATGAGCAATGATTGTACAAAGGAAAAGGGGGAATTTATGGAACAATGGTGTGCAGCAGGATGTGTTATATCCTTTAGTTTGTACAGGATACTTACTTGCTTCAACGAATGCTTTTAATGATTCCAATTGTTCTGCGTCTGTGAATTGGATGGCCTTCTCCAGAATCTGTCGATATCTACAATTGATAAAAGGGTTGGATTAGATAGCTATCTTAAAATAGAAATTATATTAATGACTTGAATTGAACATTATTTTCACTAAGGTACCTCCGGAAATGACAGCCTATAATCACCAGATAAAAAAACAATACACACATTGAAATAACAAGCAAAATACAGTTAGCTAACATTAGCTAGCTAGTTATCTTAAATAATGTTACATTATTAGTTATGTAGTTGCCATGGCATCCTAGTAGCAGCCTAAGCATAGAGCTCCTGTCAATATGTACATATTTAATCAAGTTTAATTGAGGTTTTTTGAATAAGCTGTTTTGTTTTTGTTAACATTGAGTTTTATTGCATATTTCTGGTGATTTTGACCCACAAATCTCCAGATTGACTGGCAGGTTAACACTTTTTGACCTGGCTAGCTAGCTGGCTGGCTAATTGTTTTTGTTCTGTATAGAACAAGAAGGCCCGCACTGTTAAAGCTGCCAATTCACTGCTTTATTGACAACATTTAGTTGACAACATTTAGATCCGAAAACAGATCTTCGTCAGGTCAAACAAATTGAGTGCTCACATCCCAAAATATACACATTTCACCTCACATGACCATTGCGGACATGACGCATGGTGGGTGCAAAAAACTTGTTTATCTCTAATAATTTAAGAACAAAGAGATGGGTACAAGTAGTGGTTCCAGAAAATAATATATATTTACAAAATGACCAAGTGGGTAACCTGGAAGGCAAGACAAAATCGAAGTCAAGCATCTAGACACTGTATCAGATTTTTAAGTTTCACCTGGCTGCTGGTTCCTGATCTTTTGAAAACATAAATTAAAGAGTCACCTGAAGCTTGAGAGGAATGGGAGGTGCAGGAAAGGAATGCCGTACTGAGGCTGAGGGCTTGTAGTGCCACCAATGCTCCTTATAGGACACATCAATGCACTCTATACTCCTCTGTAAACTGGTCATCTCTTTATACCCGTCGCAAGACCCACTGGTTGAAGCTTATTTATAAAACCCTCTTAGGCCTCACTCCCTCCATCTGAGATACCTACTGCAGCCCTCATCCTCCACATACAACACCCGTTCTGCCAGTCACATTCTGTCAAAGGTCTCCAAAGCACACACACCCATGGGTCGCTCCTCTTTTAAGTTTGCGGCAGCTAGCGACTAAAACGAGCGGTGATACAGCCCGACAGGATGCTCTCAATTGTGCATCTGTAAAAGTTTGTGAGGGTTTAAGGTGCCAAGCCAAATTTCTTCAGCCTCCTGAGGTTGAAGAGGCGACTTCAGTTTGTCAGTGATGTGTACACTGAGAAACTTTAAGCTTTCCACCTTCTCCACTGTGGTTGCGAGGGTTAACACGCTTAAATTCTTACTCACGTCAGCCACGGAGAAGGAGAGCCCAAATGCTGCCATCTATCCACAGTTTCTGGTTAGGTTAGATTTAATTTGAGCTTCAAAAAACACTCAAACTGGACAGTTTTATCTCCATCTCTTCATTCAAAGACTCAATCATGGACACTCTTACGGACTGTTGCTTCGCGTGATGTATTGTTGTCTCTACATTCTTGCCCTTTGTGCTGTTGTCTGTGCCGAATAATATTTGTACCATGTTTTGTGCTGCTGCCATGTTGTGTTGCTACCATGTTGTTGTCATGTTGTGTTGCTACCATGCTGTGTTGTCATGTGCTGCTGCCATGCTATGTGGTTGTCTTACACTCTTAGAACTATCTAGAACCCTGGTTCCAGGTAGAACAATTGTGGGTTCCATGTATAACCATTTCCACAGAGGGTTCTACATGGAACCCACAATGGTTCTACTTGGAACCAAAAGGGGTTCTTTAAAGGTTTATCCTATGGGGACAGCCGAAGAACCCTTTTTCTCTAAGAGTGTAGGTCTCTCTTGTCATGATGTGTGTTTAGTGCTATATTTTATTTATTTATTTTGAATCCCCCATCACCGCAGAAGGCCTTTTGGTAGGCTGTCATTGTAAATCAGAATTTGTTCTTAACTGACTTGCCTAATTAAATAAAGGTCAAGTTAAATTAAATAAATAGTGAGGATGACTGGCTAGTGCGCTGAACTGTGTGTGGTGAGATTTCTGGCACCCAGAGCTGCTGAGGGCCTCTGAGGCATCACCCCAAGTGGGTGCCATATGTACATTGTGAAGGAAGGGAAGTCCAGTAGCTACACGACAGGCTGGTTCCCAGAGTAGCCCTCTACGTGATCGTCACCAGACTCTTTATCAACCATCTCCCTGACCACTTTCCTCTGATCAAGCCATGAACTGTCCCTTTCCATCTTTGAAGGATGCATGCACTCAAGGACTTGGACTCTATTGGTTGGCCTAACTATACGGTAGCTAGGCTACTCATGAAAATGTATTGCTTGTTTATTTTTTGCTTTTGAAGCGATTTGAGGTTGTTATGAAAAGCGCTATAGAAATGTAATACATTATCATTAAAGGCTATACAGCTGATTTTAATTTACTGTCTGTTGCTTGCTAATCGACCAGCAGTGCACTGTTGATAACAACACCTTTGGCAAGACTTTTATCCGCCGATACTCTCTCGATAGCTAACATACAGGTAACTACAAACCGGTAAAAGGTATACAACAGAGACGGAAGAGAAAGCGAGACATTCCACTCCCTCATTGTTTCTTGTACATATAGCCTACAGTCATCTACAGACCAGACCCAGTTGCTAATGCATTGTATGCCTGTGGGAGAGCCACCGTTAAGCAGACCGGAACTGGCAATTATTTACAATGGTAAACGGCCTGAGTGGGACATCTTAATTTATCCACCATCTTTGGGGTATAGCTGTACCGGTACCGTACCTAGCTAGCTGCAGTGTGATGCTAATTAGCTAGCTAACTAGCATAGCATCGGCGGGCTGCTCATTGACACATTTATAATTAATTGTAAACGTGACACTCAGGTTGAAAGTAATGTATATCTCCATTCAAATATATTTTCAACCACTTTTACTCAATACATACTTTCCAGCGAGATCTTTGTGTGATCCGCTTGAATTCATAAGCTGTGCAAGCTCCTGTCTCACTCCGGTCGCCATTTCTCCGACAAAGTGTCAACAACGAGAATTCTCAGATGGCAAGAGGGTATACCCAACTACCGCCTGGAAGGTCATCCAAGACTGGCAACCGACCTGTACAGCTCTCATTTTGGTCTCTAATCTGGTATTAGTTTGCTCTTTAGACTTGACTGATAATATGATACATGTTATTATGTAAGGAACAGTTCAAATTCTAACAAAAGTTATACTAGCCATATAAATCATTATTTTTCACGTCTGTGTTTTCCAAATAAATATTATTGATATTATGGTGGTGAGACAAAATGAATGTCTATACTGGAAAATATGAAAATGATATCGTAGATTTAAATAATATATACTATCAATAAGTTGTTCTTCATGGATGTTAGTAGGCATCAGCACCAATTCCAACACGTCCGAAACGGAGCCAAAATTAAATAGCTTTAACATCGGTGTGTTGATATTTGTAGCCACTGTAAAAAGTTCCAATTCGATCTCTACCCCATCCCTGGCCCAAACCTTCAATGTTTGCAGATCTGTAAGGTGGAATCGAAGAATCGTGAAAGCTTTGCCACTGCACTGCTATATACAGCATTTAGTAGTCTAGGCTGCATACTTTGAAATGTTCAATTACATCCATTTGAATATTTTACTTTGGCCAGATGGCAGCATTTCTCCTCTTACCACCGCGGTGGGTGAAATGGAAGCCATGTTAACAGGTCTGATTAAAAAAGTATTGGTCAACTTTGACGCAACACCTTCAGATAGATGTAGCCCATACAGGCTAACCTGAACAACTTCTTCTTTGGAGCTTCTTGGCGGATCGCAACTATCATTTGCATATAGCGCCACCTACTGTTTAGGAGTGTGGTCGTCCATGGCAACTTACACTTATATTCTTATTGTCAGACCAGTCTCCCTACTAAAATATATAATTTCCATATCTACCTCACTGTTTCCATCTCTCCTTCCCAAAATATCATCTAACCCCCATTTCCGTCCCACTCTCCTTACTCCTTCAAACAATCTTTCTCTCTGTGTATCATATAACTGACAGTATAACAACACATGTTCCACTGTCTCCCCTACCAAACATGCATCACACATCCCATATTTTCTTATTAATTTCAATGTTGAATTCAGTCCAGTATGTCCAAATCTTAATCTTCACAGTACCACTTAATCTCTTCTATTCACAGCACACCCGTGATTCACTACTTGTTTTATATATATATATATATATATATATATATATATATATATATATATATATATATATATATATATATATATATATATAAATTTTTTTCATCTTTATTTAACCAGGTAGGTCAGTTGAGAACAAGTTCTCATTTACAACTGCGACCTGGCCAAGACAAAGCAAAGCAGTGCGACAAAAAACAACACAGAGTTACACATGGGAAATAAACAAACGTACAGTCAATAACACAATAGAAAATCTATATACAGAGTGCAAATGTAGTGCAAAATGCAGTAAGGTTAAGAAGGTAGGACAATAAATAGGCCATAGTGGCAAAATAAATTACAGATTAGCATTAACACTGGAATGATGGATGTGCAAATATTCTTCCTAATACTATAGTAAAATCAACCCTTACTACTCACTTCCCACAACCTTTGCCATATATCTAGGCCTTTTTCCTAATCAATGTTTTAACTTCCCCTCTACTTAACTTCACCTCCACATCTACTCTATTTCTCCTCAGTGCTTCTTTTGCTATTAAATCTGCCTTTTCATTTCCCTGTACACCCACATGTGCTGGAACCAAACAAAACTGGACTACCACCCTGCTTCTCTGTATTCCCATCACCATTGTCATTATCTCTACCCACAAATCTTCCCTTCCTGACTTTCCGGATCTTAAACTACTTAACACAGCTGCTGATTCTGAACATATAATTACCCTACATGGTTTAATCTCTTCTACCCACTGCAATGCCAATATGATAGCAATCATTTCTGTTGAATATACTGATAAATCCTTAGTTAATGTTTTACACATTTGAGTTTTGAATTCCGGAATAACAATTCCTGCTCCCGTTTGTCCAGTGATTGGATCCTTTGACCCATCTGTGTATACATCTACATATGAGTAGAATGTGTTTTTAATGTATTGATCTACTCTTTCGCCCACATTGTCTTCACACCCATCTTTCTTTTTTTCCAGCAATGTTAAATCCACATATGGTTGATTAAATAACCATGTTGGAATCGTACTCTATATAACACTCGGTCCAATCTCGAGATCTGTTAGTTCATATGTAACCACTTTGCTTTCTATTCCTGCTCTATATCCCTTGCGTTTACAACTGCTATATTCCCAGCATGCTTTTAATACACCGTGACCAGGGTGATCAGTCCCACTGCCTTTTAGTGTAACCCAATATGCAAGCCTTAGTTTATCTCTTCTAAGTGACAATGGTATTTCCCCTGTATCTATTTGTAATGCCTCCACCGGTGTTGTTTTAAATGCTCCAGTACATATTCTAAGTGCCCTTGACTGTATTCAAACTAATTTTGACAGTGTTGTTTTAGCAGCAGATCCATACACAAAACACCCATTATCAAATGTAGATCTAATTAATGATCTGTAAATATCCAGTAATGATTGCCTTTCTGTACCCCAGTCCCTACCTACTATTGTTCTCATTAGGTTTAAGACCTTTTTACACTTTGTTTCTATACTTGATATATGTGTCAGTCCTGTGTCATGCCAACAGTAAAGCATCCTCAGACCGTTCATGTGTGGGGTTGCTTCTCAGCCAAGGGAGTGGGCTCAATCACAATTTTGCCTAAAAACACAGCCATGAATAAGGAATGGTACCCACACATCCTCCGAGAGCAACTTCTCCCAACCATCCAAGAACAGTTTGGTGAGGACCAATGCCTTTTCCAGCATGATGGAGCACCTTGACATAAGGCAAAAGTGATAACTAAGTGGCTCGGGGAACAAAACATCGACATTTTGGGTCCATGGCCAGGAAACTCCCCAGACCTTAATCCCATTAAGAACTTGTGGTCGATCCTCAAGAGGCGGGTGGACAAACAAAAACCCACAACTTCTGACAAACTCCAAGCATTGATTATGCAAGAATGGCCTGCCATCAGTCAGGATGTGGCCGAGAAGTTAATTGACAGCATGCCAGGGCGGATTGCAGAGGTCTTGAAAAAGAAGGGTCAACACTGCAAATATTGACTCTTTGCATAAACTGAATGTCATTGTCAATGAAAGCCTTTGACACTTATGGAATACTTGTAATTATACTTCAGTGTACCATAGTAACTACAGACATAAAGATCTAAGAACACTGAAGCAGCAAACTTTGTGGAGACCAATACTTGTGTCATTCTCAAAACTTTTGGCCACGACTGTACTATGTCTATTGTGACTTCTGTGAACCCAAGAATTTCCTGAGCCGCCTTAACTACCTCTGCGATCTTGCTCGTCCTGCTTTTATGCACTGAGCAGCAATTTATCGCCTTACAAATAAAGGCTATGAATTCAATACGATTTACCATCATTGTTTTATCAGTAATCAAACCTTCTTGTACACACAACGTCTTAACTATATTGTCATACTCCACTTGACTATTTGAACATTCCACTATTTGCCGTCGAGTTACTATTGTGGTTTGGTGTGCAATATTCTTGGCATTTACCTTCTTCACTGCCTCAGCATATGAAACATAATTTCCTACCTTATACCTCTGTGCTTAGAATTGCCTTCTTTTGTACTTCACATCCACCATATGCTGCACTATGTTCACCATTGCAATTACAACATTTAACTTTATCTTCAGGTGCACATTTTCCATACTCATGCCCTCCCCCACACCTTGCACATCTCACCTAACTTCTACAAACATTTGCAGTATGTCCAATTCTTTGACACTTGAAACACCGCAGTGGCGGCAGCACATATTCTCTAACCTGAAAACTTATTGATCCCAATTGTACTCTTTTTGGTAACATTTCTTTGAAATGTATAAGAACCGTCGTAGTTTCAACTTTAACTCCATTCCTTTTACTACTCAGTCTTCTTGTTTCAAACACTTTCCCTCCTTTCAACAACTCTTTAATTTTCTCCATAGTTACCGTCAAGTCAATACCAGAAAATACCCCACTCAATTTGGCCTTAGCACTTGGTATATGGCACTTGACACTACCTCCATTAAGTGACCATTACATTTTACTATTAACCACAATCAGTATTTTTCCATAACCAACCGGTTTGGCGTACTTAATTATCCCAATCTCTTTATGAATTGCTTTTGTCAATTGTATTGGATTTAAATATTTCCCAAAAGGTTCCGAATACACCACCATCACTTTGTATTCTTCCATTTCATCCTCTCTTGTTGTCCTACGTTTTATTGGTCTGTTATCACTACTCATATTTCCCCCACCACTATTTAACCCGTCATCCTCCTTACGCCCTCTCTTATTTTTTAGCTTTTTCTTAACAATTGTAGATTTTTAGTTCTCTGAAATACCATCTTCATTCATTGAGTTATAACTTCCATCTGAACTACACGCCATGACGACCACCTCCCTAAACTTTTCATACATACAAACAAACAAAACTTGCAAGAAAACTCCTCCGTTATCTTGTAAAACAACCAAAAACAGCCCTCCACCTTCTAGCTAGCTAGTTTAGACTACCTGAACAACTAAATGACAGACATGAGAAAAATACATCTTCTTCTTCGATGAGGTTTAATGGCGGTTGGCATCCAACAAATGTTGCATTACCGCCACCTACTAGACTGGAGTATAACTACCTTATACTGTGTTTGAAAAAAATATGTTTATATATAAAAGGAAATACATCAACAAATACCCTTCCATCTAAACCCACCACCCTACTCCACTATTTAAATGTATCTAGTCCTACCTCAGACCAACAGTTTCAACCACTCAACACACCCTGTAACTCTTCTGTCGTCAAGTCTCGTACACCCAAATACCTCTCTGCAGCTGCCAAAAAACCCTACATTTTCTGCGACTTACGTTCCATCCTGGCAGGACTGTTGATAACCATTGCTATAAACGCTAAAAATGCAACTGAAGCATATATCACTTGTTGGCCTATCCCTCTGTACTGGTACAGATCTACTACTCACACCACTCCTCTCAGGATCCCTCCACCTTGACCCATCTTTCTCTACTTTCTTCACTGCCTCAGCATACGACTTCTGCACCATTCTAACCCTGGAAACCTAAACCTGCCTCTCTCGCACCCAACATTTCTGATCCCCAGCCCCATGGGTACCCCTACAATTAATACATACCACTTCTTTCCTCAATACTACACATTCCTTTGTCTCATACCCTTCTGCACACTTCTCACACCTAGGAAACTCCCTCCTACACACAGCTGCCACATACCCATAAGCTTGACACCTGTAACAACGTACAAAAGCTTGTACGGAATAACTTATATATCCTAACATCACTTTGTCAGGCAAAGACTCAACATCAAAACTCAAAAGAACAGACAAACACTCTTCTGTTTTACCACTCACGCCCCCCCCTGTCTGCGTCGCACAAAACGACTTCAGTTGGTCAACATTCACATATACCACTACCCCAGAAATCACTCCTTTCAATGGCACCCTTTTCTTGAGAGCCAAAAACATTTCACATCTCTTGTCCCCATTTGTTTGACGCAGAGCGCCTGCTCCCTCTAACCAGCAGAATCATAAACAATTATCACAGGTTTTGGGGTTTGAGTCGTTGGAAGCTGCAAAAACTATTTTAATCTATTTATAGACGTTAATGAATACTGCATCAGTAATATGGGAGTTGGATGTGAATGAATTTGCCAAAGCAAATTGAATTGATTAATCAATGATAATGATTAATCATAACCGGATAGCTATCTGGGAATTCAACTTTAATTAACCTGAGAAGTTTGTTAACCTAGGTTAATATGGAAAAGTTTAAAATGTATCATTTAATTGGAAGAACCTGAAAAGGTATGTTTAACAATTTAACTTTTTAAAATTGAATGAGACAATGAAATCCAATCAATTGAGATTTACTGGATTATCATAAGTGTAACCCTGGTTACACCATACAAGGACCCGTTTTGCTTTCAAATAGAATATATACACTACTGTTCAAAAGTTTGGGGTCACTTAGGAATGTCCTTGTTTTTTATCAGAAATACAGTGCAGACATTGTTAATGTTGTAAATGGCTATTCGGTTTCTTGGCAATTTCAAGCATGGAATAGCCTTCATTACTTAGAACAAGAATAGACTGACGAGTTTCAGAAGAAAGTTCTTTGTTTCTGTCCATTTGAGCCTGTAATCAAACCCACAAATGCTGATGCTCCAGATACTCAACTAGTCTAAAGAAAGCCAGTTGTATTGCTTCTTTACTCACCACAACAGTTTTCAGCTGTGCTAACATAATTGCAAAAGGGTTTTCTAATGATCAATTAACCTTTAAAATGATCAACTTCGATTATCTAACACAACGTGCCATTGGAGCATAGGAGTGATGGTTGCTGATAATGGGCCTCTGTATGCCTATGTAGATATTCCATAAAAAATCAGCTGTTTCCAGTTATTTACAACATTAACAATGTCTACACTGTATTTCTGATCAATTTGATGTTATTTTAATGGATAAAAAATTGGCTTTAAAAAAAAAAACAAGGACATTTCTAAGTGACCCCAAACTTTTAGTGTATATATATATTTTGTAATATTACTTGTGGTTCTTCACCACTAGAGGTCACTGATCGCACAAAGCTGAACTCGAACGGAAGAACAGAGGCGCGGGACTTCCATCGCCCAAGACGGAAGAGTTTCAATGTGACACAGAAAACAAAATGGCTGCTATTCCTTTGTTAGCTTTAGCATCTCGTGTACAGCTAGCTGTTCTTATACTGTTCCCACAGCACAACAGGATTCCATACAATATGGAAAGGGGTTAACTAGTGACGCCTCACATTCAAACCCATTCGGCATACTCTTTGCTAGCATTATCTTACCGGAATCCGCGGTACATAAAAAAGAAATACGCCTGTGGCCTACCCACGCTGGCTAAGCACGATAGGCGGACAGATAACACTTCGGGCTCGGTCAACGAACAGATCTTTACTCAAATTTCTAACATTGCTGGATCTATGCCCTCGCTCTAGAAATTAAATAACGACCGACAGAAATAGTACTGTTTGACCTAACAGACAAAATCTGGATTTTAACAACTCAGTACTCTGACGTTATCAAATGCACAACGCAGGAGGCACCTCAAGGACTGTTCAAAATAGAAACAAACACACCAATATTCTGCCTTTCTCTATTCACATACAACACAGTCTGCTTGTATAGCAATCTGTTTGCACAATTCATATATATTTAATTCAACAGTAAAGTCTCGTTCTAGCTTAGACTCCTCACACGGGGCACCAAATATGTAGTGTCTTGACTATCATTAAAAGTGAAGGCTATTATATTATCAAATCAATTCTCTAGGTTTACTTATTAAGTGATTAAACTAATCATGTAAACATTCACTAACTAGGAAGTCGGGGCACCACGGAAAAATGTTGTTTATAGAGTTGCTATCTCCCGAATTTGAACTCTTCTGATATTTTCTCATGGATTTTACCTCGGTCAGTCTCATTCTTGAACTTCGTAATTCCTGGGCTGCACGAACCCTAACTTACTGATGAATCATCCATACACAACTTGTCTCAAGACAGAGGAATGGGTCTATAGGACAATGGGTACGCTATTCTAACGGAAATACAAATACATATGCCACTAACAATCGCTCATTAGAAAAAGTAATGCATTGTATTTATGTGAAGCTGGCTTCGATAGATGGATCAATGAAGTAAGACTCTGGTTTGCCCAGTAGATGTCGCCATTGTCCTTTGTAGAGTTTTCCGGGTTGTAGTGGTGTGAGAGTTTCATCTCACTTTGTAGAGAGGCTTCGGCTTGGTCGTCAGTGTCCTTTTCCTAGACTTGCGCTCCTTTTTAGCTGCAGACTGATATAGGCTGTAGTCTAGGGTTCACTTCTTCTTTAGGGATCGATAGTTCAGAGTTCATACCATTTCCTGTCTGGTATTTTGGTAGAGTTTGTCGTTTTAACCAATTTTAACATGGGGACCAGCGTCTCCATGTTCTTTGGACTGGTCTAGTAGAAATTCACAATTTCAAACGTGTGGAGCTAGTCCTCACATTCTTTCTGGACTGGTGTGAATTTAGTCACAAAGGGTTTTATACTTGGGTAGAAAAGGGGCCACCTCATCATGCTTGTGCCCACTGACTGTGCATAAGTTTCCATAAAACAAATTATCTCCTTTAGAAGACTAAAATCGCATTGTTATCTTTCCAAAATTATTCTTATACTTAATCATTCGTCTTATACAACATTCAGGTGCAAAGCTAATAACTGAGAAATGCACACTTTAAAAGATACAGTTATGTTGTCCTACTGCCTTTTATGATGTCACAAAATGAAACACCTTCGACACGGTAGGTTCTTTCTTTTCCCCCGACCGTTTATATTTATCCATTATTTGGATGTTGGAGTTTCGGCGGGAGAATCCTTTGTTCTAACAAGAGATATCCTCTGACTCTTTCTTTCTGCATGTCCAGCGAGAGAGAGAGTCTCTGCCAGGAATTTATGCCCTGTCGTAAAGTCATAAGACAGGGTTCACATCTCTGCCTAGCAGATCCACTAAAAGGGGGGCAAGCGCCATGACACTCAATAAGCATGTGAACATTCCAACTTGTCTCAACATTCCTCTATTGTTTTTACATTTGAGCAGATGCTCTTATCCAGAGTGAGTGCATACATTTTCCATACTGGTATCCCATGGGAATTGAAGCCACAACCTTGGCATTTCAAGCATCATGCTCTACCGACTGAGCTACATGGGGTTGACTAATTTTACTTTTACTAATTTTACTTACCACTCGGGAGCCCAAATAAAGTAAAGGAATTTCAAACACAGATTCAACTACAAAGACCAGGGAGGTTTTTCAATGCCTTGCAAAGAAGGGCACCGATTGGTAGATGCGTAAACAAAACAAAAATAATAATAAAAAAGCTGACACGGAATATGCCTTTGAGCATGGTGAAGTTATTAATTAGGTTTCCTGAATACAAAGGGTTATGTTTGGGGCAAATCCAACAACACATCACTGAGTACCACTCTGCATATTTTCAAGCATGGTGGTGGCTGCATCATGTTATGGGTATTCTTGTCATCTGCAAGGACTAGGGAGTGGGAGTTTTTAAGGATAAAAATAAATCCTATAGGCTTTCCAACAGACACTGGGAGACAAATTCACCTTTCAGCAGGACAATAACCTAAATCACAAGGCCAGATCTACACTGGAGTTGCTAACCAAGACGACATTGACTGTTCATGAGTGGCTTATTTACAGTTTTGACTTAAATCGGCCTAAAATCTATGGCAAGACTTGAAAATTAATACCCTCAAACGTGTGCCACCCCAAAGTGGACAAATTTTGTCGCTGGCCCATGGACTAACTAGTACGTTTGTTCTGTATGTTATTTATGTTCAGTGTAGTATGGACGGACAAAATGCATGCATACAGTACATCATACAGAACACTATGTGCCCTGATCAAAAGTAGTTTACTATAAAGAGAATAGGGTGCCATTTGAGATGCAGCACATCCAGGGTCGGTCCTGGCCATTCTGCCGGCCCTAGGCCAGACCAAAATATTGCTGCCCCTACTAGAATAGTCCCAGTAAGCAAAATTACGTTGAAAAGACGTCTAAAATACGTATTTTTACAGATGTTTAAATCAGTGGAGGCTCCTCAGAGGAGGAAGGGAAGGACCATCCTCCTCAGTGAATTTCATAAAAAATAAAAACAGTAAAACATTTCAAAAGTTATCCTTTTTAGATAAAACTATACTAAATATATTCACGTCTCCAAATGATTGATTAAAACACACTGTTTTGCAACTAAGGTCTACAGTAGCCTCAACAGCACTCTGTAGGGTAGCACCATGCTGTAGCCGGAGGACAGCTAGCTTCCGTCCTCCTCTGGGTACATTAACTTCAATACCAAACCAAGGAGACTCATGGTTCTCACCCCCTTCCATAGACTTGCACAGTAATTATGACAACTTCCGGAGGACATTCTCCAACCTATCAAAGCTCTTGCAGCATGAACTGACATATTGTCCACCCAATCAAAGGATCAGAGAATTAATCTAGTACTGAAAGCTTAAGCACAGTGCATACAATGTGGTGAGTAGATGACTAAAAGAGAGAGAAAGACAATAGTTTAACAGATTTTAACAAATCAATTTCTTCAAAAATGAAGGAGAAGCAAGTGAGAGAGCTTTGTAACTTTTTTCTCTTTCATGTTCACTTACTTAGCTAGCAAATGCAGAAACTATTGTTTGCAGCTGTTGGACTAATGATTACACACTAGATTAGGCAAGAGTGTGCAAGGCGGTATTGAATATGTCAGTCACTGTCTGTCCATGTGTCACCTCAAATTTTCTCTCTGCCTTTATTCATAGGCTAGGTTGTAGCAACCTCATGATGGGTATAGAGAGAATTGTTGTATCATGTAGTAGCCTAAACCTATTAATGTTAGATTGAACTGGGTGAATGGAATATAAGTGACAGTCATCCAATATGCTGTAATAAAAATAAGGCCATGCTCATAAAAAAAAAACCAGCAGCGACCGCCACTAGGTGAAGTTAGGTTAAATTTAGGTTCTGAATATAAGTTGAAAATACTTATTTTCCAGACCTTGAAATCAGGTTAATTTTTGGTTCTGAATTAAAGTTAAAAAGACGTGATTTATAGACGCCTATGTTTGGGCTTAATCAAGGCTGGTCCAGACCAGACAAAATCTAAACCAAACATAAGACTGCACCAAAAAAGATGTCCGGACGTGACCAAAAGGCGTCAGTGTCGATCCGTGCTTACTGAGGTATAGTCTACAGTGTCGCCTGAAATTGAATTTTAGGATGCCCATCTATGTGGTAGGCATACCATTTCTAAAACACACAAAAAAAGACTGCGGGTCCGTACAGGACCAAAAAAAGACGTGGTAGCCCGCCGTTTGTAAAACAGGCAGTTGCATTGGCTTTATTAGTCCTGTTTCCTGTGACTAATCAATTTGGCAATTTAAGCTCTGAATATCAGCGTCACAACTTTATCAGGAGTTATCCTGAGCGTATTTGCAATGAGTTTACACAGAGCATTTTTGTTTGATTGAGTGCCATTTAGGTTAGGCTATTTGATAGAGAAACCTAATGTAAAAATTGTCCATGTCATTACATTGTCATACATGTTATCTCCAGCCTGTAGGCTACAGAAAATGCCACATACTCTTTCTACCATATACTATATACGCTACATGATTTCGCTCTAGGAGCGTTCAGGACGCACACTGGACGCTCTGGCCGAGGAGTAGGGTTGATCCGAGCGTTCTCTCCTTACAAGCGCAGCCAAGCAAACTATCTAAACTTTGCACGCTTGCTACTTAAATTATGCAGCGCTAGAGTTCTCAGAAATCGGAGTACATGGCCAGAGTTAATTTACGAACGCACTCCTTGCTTTGTTGTAGCGCTATCACCCAATAAGAGCGAGGCCGGAAGTAGTTCGATGACGACCCATCTGGTTGCCAAGGAGGGCGTGACATTATTATGGTATGTTAGTGGTGAAATGGCGCTAGGCGCGGTATTTTGAACAATCGTCTACCTTTCTTTGCGTATTACCGAGATGTTGCTCCGCCTGTACGGAACGGCGAAGGAGTGTGTGCGTTAATACGTTTCGAGTCACCAAAAGCATTGCACCGAGGGGAAAAATAAGCCACGTAAGAATATATTCGCTGTGTGAAGGGGGACAATATAATGTTAGCCAAAATGCTAATGAGTTAGCTACTGGCCAGGATTGCTAGCTAACAGCTGATTATCTGGCCAGTTAGCAGACAGCTAGCTAGCTGCATAGGAAGATACCTTATCCTAACTTAACTTAGCATAGAACTCCCGTTGTAGGAGCGATCGGAAGTTGGAAAACATGCATAGGCACATTATAACACCTGTATTTACCATTCATTCAGATAAAGGTGACTTAACAACGTTGCATAGATAACGTTAGATTGCAAAACTATTTTTGTTGTTTGAGAATGACTGATTATTCAGCCTGTAACTTTGTGTGATTTAATATTAATGACAGTTAAATAAAGGTTAAATAATAAATAAAAACATGTAATTGTAAATGCAGCCCGCTAGCTTGTTTCCAGCAACCTGACAGATGGAGAGTAATTATCTGATTTCTCTCGCCCAGTTTTCATTGTTTAGCTTGCAGGGGTTTTTGCCACTGCATTAATCCTGTCTATTCAATTTTGGCTAGCCGGAAAAATACCCTCCTAGTCTCGTCTGTGTCTGTCTGCTTGGTGAAGAGGCTTGACTGGGGGTTTTGACTGTCAAATGGTCTGACGCTCGACTCTGGGGCTTGGTTCCTCTCAAGGTTTCTTTCTTCCCAAGGGAGGTCATATCCCCCTTTTTATCTGGGTCTGTGGGGTTTTGTTCTGTGGCAAATTACTGTAAAAAGTGTGGTTCTAATAAAATTGGATTATTTTACATTTTAATCGGTTTACCAAAAAACACAATAACAGTTCACCACAGTTGATTACCAATGGACAATAATTTAGATGTATTATTCGTGTCGTTATTCACTGTTTAGTTCTACACAGAGTACCATCTAAATATTTCCAAGATCATATCTCTTTTAATATTACTGTGTTGCACTACCTAGTAATAATCTATTACAAAATGTGCCCCAATTACTTCATTCATTGGTAAACAATATCCATTGCATGGGCGTTCATCTGTCTTGTTCTTTCTTCCTCTCATCTATTTAGTTAACTGATGACGAGGTGAAAATGGCGGATCTTTCGAAATCCAACCCCGGCCTGAAAATAGAAACGTAGCTAGCTGGCAAGCTAGCTGGTCCTGTCACCAATTTATGATTTTGACAGGCTGCATAGTTGAGAAAACAGGAATCAGTCCACGGTCATATGTCCTATAGAACATTGAGAAGATGAACATCGATACCCCGTAGTTTATCGACTTGTATGGTGTACCATCTGACTTATTTGGAGTACGGCGGAGGTAGGACAAAGATTGTTATTTTCTTGGATGTCCGAAGCGGCCTAGCCAAGCTAGCTACATTAGCTAACTAGCTAACCAAGCACAATCGATTACATGTTAGTTACCTAGCTACCTAAACTCTTAATTTACACCGTTCGAAATCAGGTGGACTTTGTTGCAAAGTAAGCGTTTAATGTAGTATTGCAATCAAAGTGTTATGGCCATCATGTCGTTACATAAACAAATATTTGTTATTGTTCTTGGTGGCTGGCTAAACTACTGCATTTAGCTATCTAACGTTAGTGTTACTACCACTGCAGATCCATTGGCATTGCAACATTTCTAATTAAACGGATCATTTATGAATATATTCTGTAACGTCAGATACTCGATGTTGCATTGCCTATGCGTTTTTCATTTCTTATGAATTCATCGCTGTCTTTGAAACTATTTGGTGGATTTGCTCTTGAGTTATTGATAGCAGATCTGTGAATCTTATGAATGGTGATGGGTTTGCACCTTCCCGCAGTATTGTGTGTGCGCAACACCCACACCGTTCTATTCAAACATCAACACATGTTCATATGCTGAAATTGGAAAAAGGTAATTCAGTTTTTTTTAAATTATTCAGATAGAAAATACTTTTGTAATTGTTCTTGGTTACCTATCAATTGCTTATTGGCACCAAGCAGGATCTAAAAACCTCTGGATGGAAATGCATGTTTAGGCTATATCCCAAAAGTTCCAGCAGCACATTTTTTGGACTATCTATTTCCATCAGTTTTTTTGTGTACTGGTACTTTCATTGACATGTCTAATAGCTTGGTGGAGCTATTGGACTGACATTCTGACATTCCCTGTTTTATCTCCTGCAGTGACTGAGTTTGAGCTCAGTGTAAACCTGCAGACATGGACGTGGTGTCGCCAGAGCTGAATATCCTCCTCCCTGACGAGATAATGGACACAGAGGCCATTGTCATGGACGACGACCCCCCCTCTGAGTCTCCTGCAGCCTCTGGCCAATCACAGCCCATCGACGATGCACCAATCCCCATGGAAACAGATGTGCCCGTCGTCCCAGAGATCGTAAGCCTGTGTTCGGATGCACCTCCGACCCAGCGGACCCAGGCCCTGACCACCTCAAACACCACAGACTCCACCCTCTGTAGCACCACCTCCACCCCCCAGCTCCTCCTCACCCCCTCCATAGCTTCATCCTCCCCCCTCGCACTCCGACCCACCACAGCCTCCACTCTCCCCTCCACCCCCCCCAAAACCACCAGCAGCCCGGCCGGGGTCAGTCTCACTTCGGGGGGCTTACAGAAGCTCTCAACTCCCTTCACCCTCTCAGCCAACCACCAGATTGTCCTCAATAAGATGGCCTCATCCCCGGGAGCAGACACCACCAGGTCCCCAGGCACCACAACTACCACCACCACTCCAGGGGGCCAGAAGTTCATGGTGACGGCCATAGGCAAGTCAGGCCAGTCTATTGTGCTGCAGCTGCCTCACACGGGCTCCAAGCCTGGCTCAGGGCAAGGGGAGGCCAAGGCCCACCCGCAGCATTTCAAGGTGGTGACGATAGGGGGGAGGACAGACCTGAAGCCCCTCATGGTGGGGCAGGCGGTCAGCTCGGCCAGTCAGGTATCCACCCTGCAGGCCCAGCAGCTGAAGACTATTCAGGTGAGACCTGATTTGTTTACTTTTTTGTTGACCTGTTTGTGCTCAGCTGTGTACACATTTTGTAGTGGGTTACCTTTGGTGTCTCTTCTTTGCTGTAGTTCGTACAGTGAAGGTACATTTTATGTATATGCCAACAGATTGCAAAGAAAACGCAGGTCTCGTCAGCTGGACCAATCAAGTTCATCATCACTAAAGCTGTCAACAACAAAGGTCTGACCGCCCAGACATCAGTATCCAATGTCATTACAGGTAATCACCCTCACCTGTTTCTCATATTGACCCCTTCATAAAAAGAATGCTTGGTTTGTAATGTGCCACACACTCATGGACAGCTGTGTAATCATTGAACGTACAGCCTGAGTTTACTGTGTCCTAACTGTGTCCTAGAAATGTATGTAGACTTTGATCCCTGCCCTTGGTTCTGACCTCATCGTTGTGATTCTGTGCCCAACCCAACTTCCCAGGTCGAGTCCTGTCCACGAGCAGCCCAATGACTCCCACGCGGACCATCACCCTCTCTGAGACCCTCAGCTCCAGCAGCAAGATTGCCATCTCCCCCCTCAAGTCGCCTAGCAAGGTCAGACATGCTACCACTCAATCCCTCTGACCCCACTTTGAGTGAGGGAGAGAGACCCATTGCCATTTTCCTCATTTTGAGTTTGGATTTCACGACTAAACACATTTCTGTTTTCTCTTTGTGTAACAGTTGACAGTGGTGTCGGTGGCCTCCCAGGTACCCAACTCCCCTCAGAAGTCAGTGTCTCTGCCGCTCAACATGGCCCACCTGGGACAGCAGATACTAGTACAACAGTCTACAGCCACCTCCCCAGCCAAGGTAGTCTCCAGCTATTCTACTGCATAGGTACAACTAACCTCTATAACATTGTTCAGGGTTTCCGCGGGTCCTTAAAAAGTCTAAAATCCAATAATCCTAATGTTAGGCCTTAAAATGTCTTATACGATTTTGACAGGTCTTAAAAATTACTTGGATTATGAAGTTAACGTTACTTTTATAAAGTTCTTAACTTCAGTCTCGCTTTTAAATGTGTTTTGGGGAAAAAACAATGACCACTCATGCAAACTGTGCGGCCTAGTCAGAATTTATCGGAGCACGCCTAAGTAGTGTTTTCGTGATGTGGTGTGTGGGCTAAAGTGGCGCCTTCTCCCATCAAAGAAATAGCTGCTTCTAGAAGTAATACGTTTAAATTGTTTCTGTTATCGTTACTTTCATCTAATATGGGTAAGTGCAAGTTCAATGAGATCTGTCTTGAAAACAGTGCATTTAGTGCTTGGTTGAAGCCTGTTGAAAAGAACGAATCTGAAGCCCGCTGCACCTTGTGCAAGAAAATGCTCAAATTAGGAACTTTGGGTTTCAAAGTTCAAAAGTTCAAGACGTCTTACATTACGTGATTTGGATTGGCAGATTTCATTAAGAGAAACCTCATCTCAAAAGTTAATTATGGCCCGTTCATGCTGATGTTCGACGAAAGTCTAAGTCAAACAAACAAAACCAAGCATTTGGACCTGTACGTATGTTTCTGGGAAGGCCAGCAGGTACAGTTGAGCTACCTCGGGTCCCATTTTTTGGGACATGCGACAGCCCAGGACTTACTGAAACATGTAAGTAAGTAAATGTTTTATTTATTAGTAAGCATTTCATAATTTTTACTCTCACATTCATTTATTTTTTTCATTAGCAATGCTATGGCAAAGTGTGATGATCTATTGTTGCATATTAAAGGGATAGTTCACACATTTATCAAATTTGTATGTTGTTTCACTTATCCCCAAAGTGGTATGTAGGAGAAATCTAGCTGGGGGGGACAGTTATCTGAGCACAGCTAGAACCATGTGAGGATGCTGCCATTGCCACTGTCCTACATACCACTTTGGAGGTAAGTGAAACTATATACACATTTGGAAAATGGGTAAACAAGGCCAGAGAATCACACCTTAACATTTGCAAAGAAAGTTAACAATAATGTTGCCCTACTCATACATTTTTGTTGCTTATCAACAGCACAATACTAGATATAATACCAGAAACAACTGAATAAGACTCACACTTACTTGAACTTGACCCAGAAAAATGTAAAGGTTAGTTTCTTTCTTTTTTTTTTCTCAGGAGTGTGTGGACCAACTTCACCTCAGGAGCCTGGTTTCCATCTTGATGGATGGGCCCAATGTGAATTTCAAGTTTTTTTAACTTCTTCAACAAGACCATGCAGAACAGTATGGAGGTGCTCAGCTTGTTGCTGTGGGGAGCTGTGGACTCCACACATTACACAATGCTTTTACAAGTGGCTTCTCCATGTGGCAGCTGGACAAACGTTTGAAAGCCATGCACACACTGTTCCACAACGTACCAGCAAGGAGAGAAGACTACAGTGCTGTCACCAAATCCACCGTCTTTCCTTTATCGTTCTGTTGCCACCGGTGGATCGAGAACCTGCCTGTGGTAGAGGGCTCTTGCAGTCTGGCCAACACTTCACCTGTATATGGATGCGGTGAGAAGAAAGAAACCCAAACCCTGGGACAGCATCCTTCGACACAATAGAAGCAGCCCTGAAAGATCCACTCATCTTGGCCAAGCTACAGTTCTACATGACTGTCGCCAGGACCTTCAATCCCTTTTTGAAGAAGTGTCAAACAGACGAGCCAGTGATGCCTTTCCTCAGCAAAGACTTGGCTGAGTTGATCAAGGTAATGGTTTATATAGGTAGCACTGCACATTTATCATCACAACTCTTGCCACTAACCAAACTGTATGTAGCTGACAAGAAGAACTGTCTCCAACCACAGGACATTGACATTGGCTTGGGTGCTGAGTCTGTCCTCAAGGTAGTGTGGTAATTTAGAAGGATAATATGATAAATTATGGTCAGGATGCAAGAAGCAAATATAATTTTATTCTACATACTATTTACGGCTTATTATCCCCCTGTCAGAGCAGCAAAAGTTTTGAGCTCAGAGTCCTTGAGTTTAGAAGGGACTGCATGCAGGGACTGTCAAACATCGTCAGAAAAGTGCAGGAGAAGAGCCCCCTCCAGTATCCAACGGTTAGACAGATGGCGTGTCTGGACCCCTCTGTCATGTTCAGAGACCCAGACAGGTGAAAGAGGCAGATAAACTGTCTTGTTGAGACGTTTCTGCAGGACAAACAGCTTGCAGGAAGTGTTTCTGCTGGGAGGAAAGGTTCTGGAATAGGCTTTGAACAAAAGTAAGAGGTCCACACTCAGAAATATTCTGAATATGTATTTGAACTGTTAAGTGTAGCGCTGTAAACACAGTCAGTGTGTTACGCCCAGACATGTTTTTTGCTCCACCTTTAAATACACAAGTAATTAGTAACAGGCCAATCACAGACATAAACATTTCACATAATTGTAGTAGTTTTCTAAGTTTCTCAATTTTCAGTAGACATATCATTTTTCTTTTATAATTTTCTAGTCAGGATAATATTTTTGAGTGGATTGTCGTTGTCTCTTCTCATGGTCCTGCGCCTGTTCTGTGTGCAGTGGCTCACTTGATGTATTGGAATTGGCTTTGACATTGTATTTACAACGGTGATTTTGTTCACCATTATAACCATTACAAGTTGTTGATGTAATGATTTCTCTGATCTATTTTTCTTAACTTTTTCTTTATCATCTGTTTTGTTATAGGTGATGTCATTCTCCAACAATTTGAGGCCTTCCTGTCCCTTGAGAGCAGAAGCGAGGAGCTCCTCTCCTTCCCGCCGATGCAAAAGAGGCTGGACATCTTCTTGTGTGGTTTCCTTAGCAAGCCTTTTTGCCAGACGCTGCTAATTTTGTCCCATGGGATGCCTCTGTGGAGAGAGGCTTTTATGTGAACAAGGATGTGGAGACTTGCAACATGCAGGAGGACACTTTTTTTGCACACAGGCTTGTGTGTGATTATGTCACTCTACACGGGGGGGGGGTTACCAAGGTTCCCCTCACAAAAGAGCTTCTGACTTCTGTGGCATCAGCCAGGTCCAGGTACCGTGTCCACCTCTATCAAGAGAGAAGGAAGCAGGAGTCTGATGAACAGGGCCAGAAGAGAAAGGATACAGAGGATTACCTGGAGGTACTCAAAAAGAAAAGGAAAACCATCCAAGAGGTTTCTTAAAGTCTGGCCAGAGACGCAGACAGGTTTCCAGAAGAGGCTGAGGGCAAGCCTAGCAGTCGGATGGTCCAGCTCATAACACAGTTAAATGCTCTGAGGAGAGGCTGCAAGGAAAAGTTAGCTGAGCTCAAGAACATTGAGGAGGAGATTGCGGCCAAGGGAGAAGAGCCCAGATTAATGTAGCCTAGTTCTTGTGTACACACGTCACTCTTGCGTACACACAGTTCTGTGTAGTCATGTTCATGTTGAATGTGAATAAATTAATTTACTTTGCAAGTAATTCTGGGACTCCGATTTTCCTTTGTTTGCCAGTAAGGATGTGAAATAGGTCTTAAATTGCATTCATAATGGTCTTAAAAAGGTCTTAAGTATTAAATGAAACTTGTTGAAACCTGCAGAAACTGAGTGTTTCTCCGGCCATAGGAGCATGAGCCTAGTGTCCTGTCCAGTATACCCCTGGACAGGACACTGCCAAGCAAATACTCATTGCATCCTATTTTAACTTTGGTATGACTCAGTCGAGGATCGTACTCCTAACCTTCCAATCTCATGGCGGACACTCTAACCACAAGACCACCAGGTTAATCACCAATACCTTGATAATTTGAATCAAGCAGGCTACTGCTGATGATCTTGGAAGGGATCGTGACCATTTTCTCCTCTCTCCTCACAGCCCATGAAGCCGGTGCAGACTGTGACTGTGGGCGGCCCCCAGTTTAAGACCATCTTCCCCCTGTCCACCTCATCCAACATGCAGCAGATCCAGGTGCCAGGCAGCCGCTTCCACTACGTCAGGCTGGTAACTGCCACCACGGGCAGCAGCACGGGACAGGCTGGCAGCCACAGCACCAACTCATCCATGACAGGTAGGAGACAGACTCCCGACTCACCATCCAGGCTTTCTAAAATACATTTGATTGATTGATTGATTGACCCTCCATAGAGACTGGCAGGGGAAGTCTTCGGTCCAAACAATGCCATAATATACAGGAACATTTACCACAGTGTGCTGGTATTTCATATGACCTCTTTTCCTTCCACAGCCAAGCCCATGGTGGTCAACACAGCCCAAGTCAGGATGTCTGTCCCCATCATCCCAGCACAGACCATGAAGCAGGTGAAACACACACATACATTACTTCAGGGATGCAAACTAGTCAACTTTCGGTGAAATTCGCTGTTTTCAATCCAAAATTGGATCACTACTGGCTGTAAGCGAATGAGTGATGCACATTTGGAGCGATATTGGCATTAATGCACGCTCTGCAAAGACAGCGGAGAGTGGAAAGGCAGTTTTCCAGTTACAGCAGCGCTTCCCCTGAACGATAACGAAGAGGTAGGTGAGAAGCCTGACCACAGAGACGGGGGTTTAGAAGGTGATGAAGCGTACTTCATGAGCTGTAACCGGAAAAACAACTGGCATTTAGAAAGTTTGAGGTGAGGGAGAAAGTGGGGTGGAACAACAATTATTAGCATTGTTAAGTATCTTGCTAGCTGGATCGAATTCTCAGTTAGCTAGTTAACTAGCTAACAAACTAACTACTGTTTATATGAACGATAATGTTTTCCCTCTATACTATGTGGTTAATTTTCAGAATGAGAGAATTAGGTGAAAATGAGGCGTTGCTTGTTAAACAAGTCGATTCAGGGATCAAGTGTAGCTGGAGCTGGGCCTGGCTTAAGTTGGATGCCACTATAGGTGAAAGGAACACCACACACTTTCCCTCTTTCTCTACTTGTCAATACGGTGGATAAAAAGGGGAATGCCAGGTGTACTCTCTGCCTGAAAGACATACAGTGGGGAGAACAAGTATTTGATACACTGCCGATTTTGCAGGTTTTCCCACTTACAAAGCATGTAGAAGTCTGTAATTGTTATCATAGGTACTCTTCAACTGTGAGTGAAGGAATCTAAAACAAAAATCCAGAAAATCACATTGTATGATTTTTAAGTAATTCATTTGCATTTTATTGCATGACATAAGTATTTGATACATCAGAAAAGCAGAACTTAATATTTGGTACAGAAACCTTTGTTTGCAATTACAGAGATCATACGTTTCCTGTAGTTCTTGACCAGGTTTGCACACACTGCAGCAGGGATTTTGGCCCACTCCTCCATCCAGATCCTTCAGGTTTCGGGGCTGTCGCTGGGCAATACGGACTTTCAGCTCCCTCCAAAGATTTTCTATTGGGTTCAGGTCTGGAGACTGGCTAGGCCACTCCAGGACCTTGAGATGCTTCTTACGGAGCCACTCCTTAGTTGCCCTGGCTGTGTGTTTCGGGTCGTTGTCATGCTGGAAGACCCAGCCACGACCCATCTTCAATGCTCTTACTGAGGGAAGGAGGTTGTTGGCCAAGATCTCGCGATACATGGCCCCATCCATCCTCCCCTCAATACGGTGCAGTCGTCCTGTCCCCTTTGCAGAAAAGCATTCCCAAAGAATGATGTTTCCACCTCCATGCTTCACGGTTGGGATGGTGTTCTTGGGGTTGTACTCATCCTTCTTCTTCCTCCAAACACGGCGAGTGGAGTTTAGACCAAAAAGCTCTATTTTTGTCTCATCAGACCACATGACCTTCTCCCATTCCTCCTCTGGATTATCCAGATGGTCATTGGCAAACTTCAGACGGGCCTGGACATGCGCTGGCTTGAGCAGGGGGACCTTGCGTGCGCTGCAGGATTTTAATCCATAACGGCGTAGTGTGTTACTAATGGTTTTCTTTGAGACTGTGGTCCCAGCTCTCTTCAGGTCATTGACCAGGTCCTGCCGTGTAGTTCTGGGCTGATCCCTCACCTTCCTCATGATCATTGATGCCCCACGAGGTGAGATCTTGCATGGTGCCCCAGACCGAGAGAGATTGACCGTCATCTTGAACTTCTTCCATTTTCTAAAAATTGCGCCAACAGTTTTTGCCTTCTCACCAAGCTGCTTGCCTATTGTCCTGTAGCCCATCCCAGCCTTGTGCAGGTCTACAATTTTATCCCTGATGTCCTTACACAGCTCTCTGGTCTTGGCCATTGTGGAGAGGTTGGAGTCTGTTTGATTGAGTGTGTGGACAGGTGTCTTTTATACAGGTAACGAGTTCAAACAGGTGCAGTTAATACAGGTAATGAGTGGAGAACAGGAGGGCTTCTTAAAGAAAAACTAACAGGTCTGTGAGAGCCGGAATTCTTACTGGTTGGTAGGTGATCAAATACTTATGTCATGCAATAAAATGCAAATTAATTATTAAAAAATCATACAATGTGATTTTCTGGATTTTTGTTTTAGATTCCGTCTCTCACAGTTGAAGTGTACGATAAAAATTACAGACCTCTACATGCTTTGTAAGTAGGAAAACCTGCAAAATCGGCAGTGTATCAAATACTTGTTCTCCCCACTGTAAATTAAGCAAGCAAATGGTCTCATGCTTTGCTGCTGGTACATTGTAGAACAGATATCCATAGGTAGAAAGTGTACAATGTAATAACGTGCAGTGTAGCCCAAAGATATTGCTTTTGTTGTGTTGAACTTGACATACAGCTGTGTGTGAGTGAGGGGGGGACTCAGTGAACGTTATTTTTGCACATATATAGCCTTGTGCACTTGATCGATGTCCACTATAGTGGCTACCATAATCGTAGCCACTATAATAGAGAACAAATAGAATGCCTGTTTGTTTCATTCTATTTCTACTTTAAGATGTTTTTTTTTTCGTAAGTGCAATATTTAGGTGTGTGTGGTCACAAGCGTTCTATTATAAAGGCTGTCATGGCTAACTGCAATATTAATGTAATGGTTTTTTTCTCTGGACATATAACATTGGATTGCTTTCCTTACATTTTTAGCTGTGAGTTGGGTTCACATTATTATTTTACACACAGAGACTGATCATGTAGATAATGTTCTTTGTTTAATTAGTTAACCTGCATTTCAAGAAGGGATCCAGCCTAAGATAATTATTTTTCTAAATTTATCCCCGCTAGCAGGGATTTTTTTGCATGTTTCAGTGCAAATAAAAAAGTTTCACCTTTTTGTTCCCTCACCAGTTTGCATCCCTGTTACTTACAGATTGAATTGCTCCCCTACTCAGTCATTCACTCGGCCACAACAGCTACATACATGCACTATCAATAAATATAGTGTAATTTAACCCCTTCATTACTCTGCCCCTCTCTCAGGTGATGCCCAAGCCCCTGACGTCGTCGGGCCAGGTGCTGACAACCCAGACCCAGCAGAGGTTGATCATGCCCGCCACGCCGCTGCCCCAGATCCAGCCGAACCTCACCAACCTACCCCCGGGCACCGTGCTGGCGCCTGGGTCTGGGAACATGGGCTACACTGTGCTGCCCACACAATATGTCACACAGGTACAGGGCTGGGATGTGTGTTGGATGCATTTTAAATGTGTGTGTGTGTGTGTGTGTGTGTGTGTGTGTGTGTCCGTGTTCTCACGTCTCTCGCTCTCGTCCAGCTCCAACAGTCTGCGTATGTGACTTTGGCCAGCAGCTCTGGGTTCTCCACCCCTACAGGCATCCAGACTCAGGCCAGACTGCCTCTCAACGGGTAAGCACAGCATCACACAGTGGAAATCTCCAGCTGGATATGATCTGTGCTGCTTTGGGATTTTGTTGGGAAGTCATTTTCAGTGAAAATACGGTTTGCAATCAAGCACCTTGATGTTCAAAATGCTATATTTATTTGTATTCATTTATTTAGAGAGCTCCAAAAGTATTTTTTGGTTTTGGCTTTGTACTCCAGCACTTATTTGGAATAACACAATGACTATGAGGTTAAAGTGCACTGTCAGCTTTAATTTGATGGTATTTTCATCCATATCGGGTGAACCCGTTTAGAAATTACAGCACTTTGTACATAGACTAAAAGTATTGGGACAAATTCACTTATGTGTATTAAAGTAGTCAAACGTTTAGTATTTGGTCCTATATTCCTAGAACTCAATGACTACATCAAGCTTGTGACTCTACAAATCTGTTAGATGCATTTTCTGTTTGTTTTGGTTGTTTCAGATTATTTTTTGCCCTAAAGAAATGAATGATAATATAAATAAAATAATGTAATGTGTCATTTTGGAGTCACTTTTATTATAAATAAGAATAGACGATACCCCCAAGACATGCTAACCTCTTACCATTATGCTAACAGGGGAGGTTAGCATTTTTGGGGAGGGGTTTGATATTTGTGTGTGTAACTTTCTCACTCATCATTATTCACAATTAATTCAGGATTATCTGTAATCATGGTAGCATCCACATTAAGTGTTTTAGAAACCTATTCTTATTTACAATTTATTTGTATAGTTTCAAATCCAAAGTACTGGAGCCAAAACAACAACAAATGTGTCACTGTCCCAATACTTGTGGAGCTCACTGTATTTCATGTTTTATTGTCACATACACCGGATAGGTGCAGTGAAATGTGTTGTTTTACAGGGTCAGCCATATTAGGATGGCGCCCTTGGAGCAAATTGGGGTTAAGTGCCTTGCTCAAGGGCACAGCGACAGATTTTATGACAAAGTTGTTATAAAACTCAATGCGCTGACTAATCATAAGTGTATTCCTTCCTCCCTCAGCTTATCAACATCAGACGCTCCCTACAGACCACGGAAGCCCTGCAACTGCACCAAGTCTCAGTGTCTCAAACTGTATGTACTATAATAAGTTGCAGTGAACTCAACTGTTCATGTGTAACAGAATTCCTGCTTTAAAAAAGAAAAGTCCAGTATTTAGAGTGTAGATGTCATTGAGATGGGCCTAACCTCTAATTGTCCGTGTTGTGTCTGAATGTGGTCTTGCTCTTTATGCAGGTACTGTGACTGCTTTGCCAACGGGGAGTTCTGTCAGAGCTGTAACTGTAACAACTGCTTCAACAACCTGGAACACGAGACCGAGCGAGCTAAAGCCATCAAGGTGAGGAACGAGCCACCACCACAAGACCAATCAGATTTGACTCAACTCTATTTGTCACACCTTTTTTGTTTTTGTGTGGAGGAAAAACTTTGTGTGGCTAATGTACTCCTCGATTAGTGTTAACATTTGGTCTTGTGTAAAAAGTAACCAGCAGTTGTATCTGACTACTTGTGTAAAGAGTTGTTTTAAAAGGGGTGTGTTATTTCCCCAGGCATGTCTGGACCGGAACCCGGAGGCGTTCAAGCCGAAGATCGGTAAAGGGAAAGAGGGCGAGTCGGACCGTAGACACAGCAAAGGCTGCAACTGTAAACGCTCAGGCTGCTTGAAGAACTACTGCGAGTGTTACGAGGTGGGCCTCCCTCGCTCTCTCACCAACACACCTCCTTCTGCGGCTGGACGTTAAATTTGTGTTCTCTACTGTTCACTATACTGTTCACTTTTGATATCAGTGTAGATAGAAGGTAGGAAACGATGTGAAGACTAGGGCTGTGGCGGTCATGACATTTTGTTAGCCTTTAACTGTTAAGCAAATAACTGCCGGTCTCACAGTAATTGACCGTTAATTAACATAAACACGTTTAGCATCTCCGGGCTTTCATGGACCTTAGGAACAAACATTTTAAAAAGTTGAATAAATCCATTTAATGTAGCCTACACCATCACAAGAAATCCATTATTTATTTTAGGCCGGTCTAAATAAACATTATGATATGAAGAAAATGTAGCCTATTTCAGAAGAACAGAATAGCATATTGAGTCGTCCTTATGTTAGGCCCTGATCAGTTAAATAAAGGTTAAATAAAATACATTTAAATAAAAATGTGGCTATGCCATATGGCTGTGGGATACACTAGTTCATTTAACAGACAAGATTTGCTTATAATTGTCATTATTTGATGGTAAGAAGAATACAATTGAACATAGCTGAATAAAATTTAAATAATATTTTTCCCAAACGATTTCCGAGGGAGTACACACATGCGGCTATTTCGTGTTGTGGTTAACAAAGTGATAATTTGATACTGGTCCTTAGAGTTATTTATGCAACTTTAGTTGAGATACAAACCTTAGGCTATATGTTTTGATTTCTAATACATTCTAAGGCTGCATGATGCAACTGTAATAATGTTGTTTTTTTGTCACATGAAAGGCATGCGCTCTGCTCTGTTTCTTGCGAAAGCTGCACACACTTCATCAGTCTCTCATTCACAATTTGACAAGCACTTAAAAATATTCTCACCCATCGGACTATTCTCAATTTAATCTGTTCTTTATTATTTTTTATTTAGAATGGCCCACAAAGAAAAATGCCATCCATAGCCTGCAAATGGAGGTTGCGTGCTGTTACATTTTTAGTATACCAGGTGGTTGTAAAGCATATTAATGTGCTTAATTTTAAGACTTTAGCAATAAATATAGAACACACGATTCCTCTCAAACTCTGAATGCCAGGGCTGTGTTCAATTTGATTTTCGATGGCATTTGCATTGATGTAAGAATGATTAGAGGGACAATAGAGTGCTGAGTACCAGACCATTAGCGACTGGCCATTAGCAAGTTTGGTAGGCTTCTAATGACCATCAGCAGCATCAGAGTGCAGCTTGGAGAACCCTAGTTATCGTGACTCAACGGTCACATGGAATTTGACTGTGGTCTGGCGGTAACACGGTCACTGTAACAGCCCTAGGGAAGACATTACTTACAAAGGGTTGGTGTGGGTGCTGGCTTTTGTTCCAGCCAAGCAGTAAAACCAAGCCGTAACGCACCTAATTCATCTCATCGTTTTCGGGGGTAAGATTCCCCACCCCTGGTTTATCTCATTGAGACGCAGCCTTACTGTTTCTTCCCTACCCACTCTCTCTGCTAGGCCAAGATCATGTGCTCGTCTAACTGCAAGTGTGTTGGCTGTAAGAACTTTGAGGAGAGCCCTGAGAGGAAGACTCTGATGCACCTGGCAGATGCAGCTGAGGTCAGAGTTCAACAACAGACGGCAGCCAAGATCTCAGACCTGCTCACAAGGACCACCCCTGCCATCACCAGCGGAGGGGGGAGGTAAGACTCCCTCTAGACTCACTCTCTCCAGCCTCACCCCCCCTAGATTCTAGATTCACCTTCTCTCTTCTCACTAGGGTTGCAAAGGAAGGGTATATTACTGGAAACTTTCAAAGTTTACCAGTAAACTATCTGAATTTTCAAGGATTTTATGTAATCTATCGAAATACATCTATATATATATATATTAGTACCAGCCAAAAGTCTGAACCCACCTACACTACCTTTCAAAAGTTTGGGGTCACTTAGAAATGTCCTTGTTTTTGAAAGAAAGGCACATTTTTTGTCAATTTTAAAATAACATCAAATTGATCAGAAATACAGACATTGTTAATGTTGTAAATGACTATTGTAGCTGGAAACGGCTGATTTTTAATGGAATATCTACATAGGCGTACAGAGGCCCATTATCAGCAACCATTACTCCTTTGTTCCAATGGCACGTTGTGTTAGCTAATCCAAGTTTATAATTTTAGAAGGCTAATTGGTCATAAGAAAACCATTTTGCAATTATGTTAGCGCAGCTAAAAACTGTTGTGCTGAATAAAGAAGCAATAAAACTGGCCTTCTTTAGACTAGTTGAGCATCAGCATTTGTGGGTTCAATTACATTGGCCATAAACAAAGAACTTTCTTCTGAAACTCGTCAGTCTATTCTTGTTCTGAGAAATGAAGGCTGTTCCATGCGAGAAATTGCCAAGAAACTGAAGATCTCATACAACGCTGTGTACTACTCCCTTCACAGAACAGCGCAAACTGTCTAACCTGAATAGAAAGAGGAGTGGGAGGCCCCAGTGCACAACTGAGCAAGAGGACAAGTACATTAGTGTCTAGTTTGAGAAACAGGCGCTTCACAAGTCCTCAACTGGCAGCTTCATTAAATAGTACCTGCAAAACAGCAGTCTCGACTTCAACAGTGAAGAGGCGACTCTGGGATGCTGGCCTTCTAGGCACAGTTGCAAAGAAAAAGCCACCCATCCTCTCTAGATTTATTCTCTGTAGCGTCACCCCCTCTCCCCTCCCCCTCTTCAGCTTATCCTGCTTTGTACTCCCCCTTCTAAGCTGTGCATCTTGTGGTAGAACAATGGCTAATCTCATCCTCTCCACCAGGATGCCTTTTACGTTTGTGACGAAGGAGGTGGCAGAGGCGACATGTGAGTGTCTGCTGGAGCAGGCTGAGCAGGCAGAGCTGATCCAGCATCCCCAGGCCACCGCAGAGAGGATGATCCTGGAAGAGTTTGGACGCTGCCTCATGAGGATCATCAGCTCAGCGGGCAAAACGGACTGTCCCTCCATCAACTGCTAGGCCAGATTCGTGGGCTCTCTGTCTGTATTTCTCTCACCCGTCCCAGTGAAAATTAGTGCTGGGAGACTAAGGGAATGGTGGCCTCTCTCCCCCAGCTTCAGAGCTAAACATTGGGACTGGCGAGTGGTAGTGGTCCTTGGTTTCTCTGCCTCCTTGGCTAGCTAGCCGCCCAGTCTCAGCGATGAACAGTGGGTCTGGGAGCTGGGGAGTCGGCCCAGGGCGCCGTCTCCCACCGTCTGGGCAAAGCATTGGGAGAGGAATGGACTGTCTGTCTGCTCCACTAACAGCTAGCCATGCCCATGTGCTCTCTCTCTCTCCCGTCCCCATAGAGCTAGCATTGGATAGGGTGGAGAGTGGTGCACAGTCCCGTCAATTGTTAGCTAGCTAGACCCAGCCAGCCAGCACCAGGAGGCAAGGACAGCCCTGTGCACTGCTCACCGCTTATCCACCCACATAGCTCTAGTGTTGGGAGGACTTGAATTGCTCTGGAGCTGGTGCTTCTCCTACACAGTTAGTGGGAATAGCCTTGGCATAGCCTTGGCTGAAGGAAGGGGCTGTCCCCATGCCCCCTGCAAGGGGGAGCAAATGAATATTTGTGTTTTGGGAAGGGGGTTGTTTTAGACTTGCCATGTACACTTTTTGATGATAGGAATTTTTACCTTTTTTTTTTCTTTTCTTTTTTCCTATTTTCTTATCACCTCATTTCTTTTTCTCCATCTTATTATGGCTCCGTTTGCAAATGTCCCTCTCTTTCGCCCTCTCCCTCTGTTTTAATCATTTCTGATGATTCTAGATGCAGACGAGGAAAGAACGGTTCTAATCATGATGCTGAGTAGCTAGCTTCTACTGTAACCCACAACATATGCTCACGTTAACCACTATTTATTTTCCTCAACCTCCGTTTCAACTTGTGCTCCGAGCTTAGCAAAATGTCTAGGAACAAAATTCCCACTTTTATCATGGATTAGGATTCCATTTGGCTTTTTAAACGGTGTAATAGTATGTATTTGGATTGACTTTCACCAATCTATTGGTATGGGGGGTTTGTTCAATGGGTGGGTTTCTGACACGGGTAGGGTAAGGTTTCACAATATCAAATCCAAGTTATTTGCTCTACTAAAGTGCTCATGGATTATGGTACTCTAAATTCATTGTCAAGGTATGAAAGTTGTCCACTTTATTAGGGAAATATCAATATTGGAATCCAGGTGACCCTATTTTTTTTTTTTTACTTCTTTGTGAATATCAATTTGCCTCTTTCCAGACGCATGGAGAACAGCACGCACACATACACGTTGGATAACCGTCAAGAACCAGGGAAAGATTGTTTGATTGGATAATTAATCTAGTCATACTATCACTGTATGTCCGAAGCACTGCAACTAGTTTAGCGTTGCAGAGTGCCTTTACGCTACAGTGAGCTGATGCTTGGGCTTGGTAGCTTTTGTGTTTTAGTCATCAAGTCATCATGGATTACCAGGCAACACATGATTTGGCCTCTGTGTGTTGCACTGTAATGCTACCCATCAAGTGTGTGTGTTCAACATTATCTGGGTAGTGTTTCCCCATCACAAAGCCAATCCCGTTCTATGTTTTTGTATGTGTGTGGAGTGTATTGGGTTGTGTGTATGTTTTTAAAGTGCTGTTATTAGTTGTTGTAGCCTTATTTCCCCCAGGATACCTTTTGCCTTACGTTCCCCATTTTGCTCAGGGAATGGGGAACATTTCATGCAATGTTATTGAAGACACACACGGAGGGCCTTTGTGTGTGTCATGATTTTCACCACCATCAAAGTTGTAATCAAGTTGTAATCATCCCTATGCACTGCAAATGTTGTTTATTGTATGGATGACCTTGCTGGATGCTGAATTATTACATAATTGCTGTACAGCAGCATCAACAATTGGTCTGTGTGTTTGAATGACATGATGCATCCCTAATAGCTTTATTCATACTAGGAAATAATATTCATACTATTAACATTTCTCTGCGGCCTGTTAAGGAGGGTGCAATGTTACAGGACGTTCAGATAGAAATGGATTGTGTAGAAACAATACAATGGTATTTTAGGTAGATGATTGGAATTGTCTGTTCTGTTTACATTTCGATATGCAACATTTGTATCACCTAATTGAATACACCATTAGTATCCATTGTCATCCCTCAAAGTGGGACATTTTCAAAGTGCTTCCAATAGAGGGGCACAACCAGAACCCTGTGATCGTGCTAAACTCACTCCCTCAGTCTGATGGTGAAAGGTAGGGAATGGTTTTTAGATTGTCTTCTAACGAAGTGAGACATTTAACAGAATAATTGTGCTCTGTTGGAGAACAGAAAAGTTTCTATCAAATCTAAATATTTCAGGAGCAACTTAACCTAACCCATGAAACTTTGTCGTAATAAATGTACACAAAAAAAAACAATGTACCCTACCGAAATTTGCAATACTAGGCTTTTTTACTGAGGGAATCTCTATACTGAACTTAGTCTTTTTCAAGACTAAACTGAACTGATCTGTGTAAATCTGTAACGTTTACCTGCTGCACCACCATGTTCAAAGACCATGTGCAATGGCTATGTAGTACTCCTCTGTATTTTGGTTGGTATATTGTATGTGACCATTGCCTGTATTATTTTCTAGGTGAAATCAAGTTTGTTTTTTATGTCACCATTCTTGTAAACCTCTTTCTGTTAGGAATTATTTATCTGATTTATAACAGTAATATCATACACAATTAAATAACTTTTTTTTTATTTTCAGATTTAAAGATTTATATTCAGTAAAGTGTATGTAAGATGTTGACTGTAATTTAAGCGAACTACGAAGCAAATTAAATTTATACATTTATGTAATTTCTTTCTCAATTGGTGCACTAAATTACATCGATGTTTTACAAACCAATGCATAATTTAATTTCTGATTTCAGATGTCCATGATATCTCTTTTTAGACAGTGACAGGTTCATTTGCAAGTGATTTAAAGCAATAATTGAACACTTTTGTAATTATAATTGTAACGCTATTTTTAGATATATATTTTAGAGAGAAGTTGTCAGCAAAGATATTTTGGAAGTCCCGCCTTCTCTTGTTTTTCCCCACACTGCTTTGCGGTGTGTATATAAAATGCATGCGCAAGCTACCACCACGAGGTCTGGTCATTTCACAATGAACAGCGACAATCTAGAAAATCGTGTGACACCGATGCAAATAATAACCTTGAAGAATGCCATGATACAGAAATTGCTTCGTCATTTGTTGGTGGGATGATGACTGGGCATTTTGATGCAGATATTGAAGTAAGTTTTCAGTTCTCTAATGGCATAAATAGCTACTACTAATATATGCTGTTAGCTAGTAGCTTGCTATCTTTTGCAAGTGCTGACTATTGGCTATCAATATCAGATTCATATCCCTCGTCCGATTTTTTTGCTGTTCACATCATCAACCTCTGATTACTTTTTACAACTGTGAGGACTCGTAACTAGCTTAAAATTGTATATGTCTAGTCTGTGCACGTGGTCTGACAAATTGACCCAAGAATGTTGCAAGTTGCGTTGTAACAATGTATCAATTTGTCGCCCTTTCTAGTGTCTTCTGATGCAATGTTGCAGGATGGATGACGAACTGATACAGGACACGTGGTAAGAGATCAAATTGGCTACTCTTTCAAACAACTTGAGTAATGTACATTACTTGAGGAGTTAATTTCCTTGTCCTATGATTAAAATCTGTATCTGCTGTTCACATCATGAACCACAGTGATTATTATTACATTAATATGAGGACATACATTAGCCTATAATTGGTATTATTTTGACTAGCTTTGATTGTACTGAATTGTAACCTTCAATTTTGGTGCAGATCCAACATTATGCTGTTGGTGGTGGAAAAGATGTATCTTGGACCAGGATGTGGTGTCAGTCCATCCCTGACACCACATGGAGGCCTGCATAGGTCATAGCTTCAGAGGAGAGGCTCCTGATTTATTCAGTGCTGTGCAACAACTCACTCTGGGGGTAGTGATACAGGTAATCTTATAGGGTAGATTTAATCTGGATATGCATGCAGGCTGACTTAATGATTACTACCAATCTGACCTAGTCTTTCAAGCCTATGACCTTTATTTAACTAGGCAAGTCAGTTAAGAACACATTTGTATTTACAATGCAGGCCTATTATATGGCCAGGTTGTGTAATTGTTATTTAGTATGCAGGCATGTTTTGTTTAAAATCGCTGTCAAAGGACATATTCCTATTCACACTAACCATGAGTTTCTGTTTTTCCCCAGGCTTCAGCAAGAAAACTGCCCTGGAAGGTCTCATTGTTTTCCATGGTGACAAGACTACAAAGATGGCACCCCAGTCCTTGTGGAACTACAGTACAAATTGATTAAAATATTTACTGTCCATTGACAATAAAATGTTTGAAAAACACTACAACGTATGTTAATTTGAATGACTGATAATTTCAGAAATGTGTGGTGTCTCACATAGTGCTGTCTTGGCAATAGACCATTTAAATGACATTAAAGGTTATACAAACTCGCTTGAAATGCATGTAGGGAAATTGATTCAGCTGGACATTTACTAGAATAGCTAAACCATGGTAGCGTGAAGTTGAGTGGTAAGGACCAAAGCTTGCATATACAATAATGTTCAGTGAGAGGAAATGATTTCCATACAATGATACTGAGGGATTTACTCACTTTATTCAGTAGTTGACATGTTGCCTGATGCAACAAGGTAAAAGGGGGGGGGGTTGAAATGTCAAAACCGATAATGACGTTGACACTTATGGAAGGGGGTGCACTCCCTAATGTGAAGTACGCAACCAATTTTGCTTGCTACAAATGACTTGTACAGTAGGCCTACAATGAACGAGTGTAGTGGATAAGGCCTTCGTACAGCGCAGAACGTTAAAGCCGACTTTCACCGGAAGTGCCTGAAGAAGGGGGAGGAGATTATTGTGCCACGTTGATGGAGCTGAAGATCAGTGCGGACGTGGAATTTCATTGAATCTGCATTCTGCAACCGAGAGCTGTTGCCTTGCTAATACATCTTGCACAATAAAAAAAGGGAACTAGCACGAGTGATCAGTGTTTTTCGCATATCGACTGTGTATGTATGTGTTCATGTTATAAGAGCTAACAGAACTGAGAAGGTGAGCACTTTTTTTTTATTTTATTAATTTAGCTAGGTGTGTGACCCTGTTGTACTGTATTTCGCTTAGCTCTTCTAGCCATGTAGCTAGTTTCTAGATCGCAGATTACTCTTAATGTACTAGTTAGCTAGCTACTGCGTTTATTGATATATTCGATCAGAAACCACTCATTTGCAGCTGTCGGTTTTTTTTCTTGCAAAGCAAATGCTGCTGTCAGAACCATAGCCTCATGGAAAGGTTCCTACGCATTTTTAACATTAGCTGCGTTGCTGCTTATTTTAGCTAGCGAACAATGCACATTGCTGAACAAACCACTTATCTGTGTCATCTCCTTTGAATGGAAAGTTCCTTTTGTGTGACTTTGCTATCTATTCCGTAATAATGGAATGGTGACTACAGGAAATCCATTCAAAATGTCTGTTTCATTTGAATGCACCTTTGCCCTACCAACCCTATTTACAGCCACATAAAACTATACCCAGTTCAGATACACCATATCCAGTCCCCTTATTCTGTATTTGTGTAGATGAAGAGGTGATTATTTTCTAGACCATTTCATTATCTATTGTGAGCCAGTCTTTGTGCTAAAAGCCTTATTCATGCTTGTTTTCGTTTTCTCCCCATAAGGATGAAGCTCAAAGAGATCAACCGCACGGCCATCCAGAGCTGGAGCCCAGCACAGCACCATCCTGTGTACTTGGCAGCAGGTGTGTTTTCGTGTTTTATACACTTCACTGAGCATCTGTGACTTATTTGACAATAGGCATGAGGTGTTTTCAGCATATGCATTGTTCTTTGGAAGGCCAAACCCACCTTTTAGTGTGTGTGGCAAAAGACCAGTATTTTCATGTCATCTAACCACCGCCTGGAGTTTGCTAAACGGCATTGACACTTGGATTGGACCCGGTGCTAGTCATATGAAAATGTAGGTCTTTAGCCACGCACACCAGCGGTGGGTTTGGCCTTCGAAAGAACAATGCTAATGCAGAAAATACCTCATCCCTACTGTAAAATATGGTGCTGGATCTTCGATATTATGGGGCTATTTTGCTTCCGCTGGTCCTGGTGCCCTTGATAAGGTCAACGGCATCACGAACTTGACCAAGTACCAGGACATTTTAGCCAAACACCTTGTTGCCTCTGCCAGCAGGCTGAAACTTGGCCTCAAAGGAATCTTCCAGCAAGACAATACCCTAACACACAACAAAATCAACATTTTGCAATGGCCATCTGAGTCTCCGGACTTAAACTTGATTGAATATCTGTGGTTTGAATTAAAGAGGGCAGTCAATTAGCGCAGACAAAGTATATCAAGGACCTGGAAAAAGTCTGTATGGAGTAATGGTCTAAGATCCCCCCCAATGTGTTCGCCAATCTCATAAAACATTTTATAAAAAGGCTCTGTCGTTATCCTCGTATGGGGATGTTGGGATCCAATCGTTTTAACCATATTTTTTTTCGTTATTACGCGTTGATCAAAATATTTATCCGAGCAATTATTTAGTATAGAACAATATAATTTCCTAGAAATGTTTTGAATAGAATATAACTCAGTATTTGTGTTATTTTATACTGTCTTTTTGCTCATCGTCAAGGGATCCAGTAATTACAGACACCCCTGTACATGCTGCACTGCCAAGGGCGATGCATCAATTTCCCAGATGAATTTCAGAAAGAGTTGAGCTGTAGGAGCAGCTATTCTCCTCTTTTGGTTTAAAATATATCAAATAAGAGGCTGACTGTACTAATTGTAATCAGCCAGCAGATGTTTTTGTTGTAGATTAAGAATGTGTCCTAGTCTAATCATGAGCTACTGAAGTTTTTGAATTTCCTTAAACTGACACGTTGAATATTTGTTGTCTGAACAGCTGTCCAATTAGTGCGTATACCTGGTCAAGTATTGCTGACCCCTCACCTGTCTGTCTCTGTGTCCAGGTACGTCAGCCCAGCAGCTGGATGCCTCCTTCAGTACCACCGCCTCTCTGGAGATCTTTGAGCTGGACCTGGCTGAGCCTTCTCTGGATATGAAACTCCGCGGAGCATACTCCTCCTCTCACAGGTAGGAAAACCCTAGCACTAGCCTTAACTTCCTCTGATTGGGTTAGGGTTTTCTTTCAACAGGATTCTTTGTAAATTATATTTCTTCAGATATCTCAGGTAGTAGGGTAAACCCAGGTATGGAATGGTAGTTGCGAAAACTGTAGTGGTTAAAACTCAGGTCATTGGAATGAACAACAGGTGTAATCAATCAACAAATAATGGTGCAATACAAGTTCCAACAGGGTACAACAATAAGCATCAGAGCAAGTCAACTCTTGGCTAGGTTTCGAAAACATACGTCATAGCTCAGACTCTCCAACCAGATACCACAAGCTGGCGTGGGGTCCCCACGGCATGGATGCACAGGGTCTCCCGTCTGGAGTGCTCATCGCAGGGGGAGAGAACGGTGACGTCATCCTCTACGACCCAGCCAAGATCATTGCTGGACACAGTGACGTTGTCATCGCTCAGAGTAACAAACACAGCGGGCCGGTCAGAGCCCTTGATGTCAACTCCTTCCAGGTAGGTACACCTAACTAACTGTAACTATGTTAACAGTTTGGCTTTATACTGTTCTGTGCATAATATGCACGTTGAGATATTGCTCAACTCACTTGAGAACTTCTTGCTTTTGTTTTATTGGAATACTAATGTTTTGGTCTACTGACCTTTGTTGACTGATCTACCAACTTTGTCAAGTGTATCTCGTTGAGTTTGTTGTTGTGCTTACATTGTCACCCCATGTTAGCTAGTGATAATAATGCATTACTTCCCTCTCCCCTTCCCCAGACCAACCTGGTGGCTTCAGGAGGTAATGAATCAGAGATCTACATCTGGGACCTGAACAACTTTGGCTCCCCGATGACACCAGGCCCTAAAACTCAGGTAAGACCCATGACACCAAAACATGTCTCGGCATGGTTAATTAAGAAATACATAAGTATTGACATTTTACCTTTGGAGTGATTTCCTTAAACTTTTTCATAGATTATCTAGTCTACGAGGATCCAGCACCCAGGTATTTTGATAGTAGAGGAACATTTGAGAGAGCATGCTGTTTATTTCAGCCTCTGGAGGACATCAGCTGTGTGGCGTGGAACAGACAGGTCCAACACATCCTGGCCTCGGCCAGCCCCAGCGGCCGCGCCTCCATCTGGGACCTCCGCAAGAACGACCTAATCATCAAAGTCAGCGACCACAGCAACAGGGTATGTACCGTAACGCACGCCTGCTGTTTAGGGCTCAGTCTGCCACTTGTGAACCCAGCAACACACGTTTGCCTGTGTCCGTCTGCTGTTAAAGCCTCAGTCTTTAATTTGTGACCACAACACATGGTACGCTCTATGCTTGTCTGTCTGCTGTTAAAGGCTTTCATCTCCAGTTTAAAAGTCCTCTCCCTGACTGGCAGATTTCTGTAAACTGTAGGGGTGGGTGGGAAGAATTCCCTGCTCGTTCAGCCAAAAGCTTGGCTCTTTTTTGGGGGGGGAGACAGACCGTATAGGTCTGAGGCTTTGGACATGAGACGTTACTTAGTACAAACCAGGGGTTGGAACCAAAATGGTTTTCCAGAAGAATATTTTTTTTTGTTTCGTTCCACTGTTCCGACCAGCAAAGTAAAGTTCTGAACAGGTTCGAAGTAAAAAAAAAAAAAAAAAATACTACTGTTTTATATTGTTCCCTTTTAAACCTCTGAAATATATAGATATTTTTTTAAGTTTAGCTCAACATTTAAATGGCTTCACCAATCAGTGCGGATAGAGCAGCTTGCTGTGGAGCGGGTAAGCGATTTAATCTCTATAGGAAAGTCGTTAAGAGCAAATTGTATTTCGCCATCACCGCATGGTTTAATAATAATGAAAGACAAATACAAACACTGTGCTGCCAGTCACCGTGTAGGGCGCAACAGACATTTTGAGGAGAGAGGATGGAGGAAGCTTGCCTTGAAGTGCTGGGCATCTTATGACATGTATTATCTGAATCAGGTCCACAGAATTATACTTACGGAGGAGATGGATAGGTAGTTAGGGTTATTGATCCCTGAGGGGAAAATTCTTCGTCAAGCTGCTACAAAAAAACACAGGGCAGGTGCAAAATGCCAGAACGAAAATACACAAAAGACATATACACGATACATAGTGCGGCAGTATGAAAAAGTATAAAAATACAAGAAGTCTGCAGTGCAAAAATCTATAAATAGACATTGCATAGTTTGGGTGAATGCCTGAATATGTACACTATACATTGTTACTGAGTGTTAGGTGGAGAGAAAAAAAAAGAAAAAAATATTGCAAGTTGATATAGATAAATAAGGAATATTTGTATGGTTAACTATACTATGCAGGTTGATGGCAGGGAAATACTTAAATAGCTAAATGTGCGTATGATATGGGTGAGGTTAATAATAGTTTACTTAATATACAGTCTGGCTAAATGAACAGGTAAGTGCCTATTTTGCATGGTTACATTAACTGTACAGGTAAATGTACAGGTAAGTGAATATTTGCATGGTTACATTAACTGTACAGGTAAATGACAGAAAGAGATACTTAAATGTGCGTATGATATAATTTAGGGTAATAATAATAATTTCCTTAAAATACAGTTCTTAGTGCAGGGTTTGATTACAGATAAATGCATGAATATGTATATACAGTCCTGAATGAATAAGTCCTGAGTGAATGAGTGATTACAGACCAGAGTTACTCACGGATGGATGCATAATTGTTCAACTAGGTCCTAACACCCCAACAGTACGAGGTCTATGTTGCCGACGGCACAGCACCCCGGTGAGGCATTAAATAGTCTAATAGCCGCCGGCAGGAAGGACCTCCTGTAGCGCTCTCTGGCACATCGTGGTGGGATCAGTCTGTGACAAAGTGCTCCTCTGCATCATAACCTGCAGAGGGTGGGTGACGTCCATGATGGCCAGCAGTTTGGCCAGGATCCGTCTCTCCGCCACCTCCTCTAGAGTGTCAAGGCTCATTCCCAGAACAGAGCTAGCCTTCCTGATCAGCTTATTTACTCGAGAAGCATCACCAGCCTTTATATTGGCGACCCAGCACACCACTGCAAAAAAGATGGCACTGGCCACCACAGACTGGTAGAAAGTATGCAGTAGTTTACTGCAGACGTTGAAGGACCTGAGCCTCATCAGAAAGTAGAGTTGGCTCTGGCCCTTTTTGTACAGAGCCCTGGTGTTACTAGCCTATTCCAGCCTGTTGTCAGTATGGACTCCCAGGAACTTGTATGACCCAACCATTTCCACATCCATCACCTGTATAAGGACTGCAGTCAGTTGTGCCTTGGTTCTCCTGAAGTCCACCACCATCTCCTTTGTTTTGCTGATGTTGAGCTGATGGTGGTTCTGCTCACACCACAAAGTCATTGATTGCGCTCCTGTACTCCTCCTCCTGTCCACCCCTGATGCACCCTACAATTGCAGAGTAATCCGAGAACTTCTGTAGGTGGCATGTTTCAGAGTTATATCTGAAGTCCGAGGTTGAGGGTGTACAGGAAGGGGGACAGGACCGTTCCCTGGGGTGCCCCTGTGTTGCTCACTGCCCGTTCTGACACACAGCTCTGTAGCCGCACAAATTGTGGCCTACAGGTCAGGTAGTCCGTGACCCAGGAGACTAAGGGTGCTTCCACTTTCTTCATCTTCTCACCCAGTAGCAGGGGCTGAATGTTGTTAAAGGCACTGGAGAAGTAAAAAAAACATAACCCTCACAGTGAAACCTACGTTCTCCAGGGGAGAGTAGGCCCTCTGCAGAAGGTAGATGATTGCATCATCCAACCCAATGTTGTGCTGATATGCGAACTGCAAGGGGTCCAGTGATGTACACAACAGGGGCTCACTTCAGACGAGGACTAACCTTTCCAGGGTCTTCATGATGTGGGATGTTAGTGCTACAGGTCTGAAGTCATTAAGGACAGTGGGGTGCGCCTTATTGGGCACTGGGACCAGGCAGGATGTTTTCCACAGCACAGGGACCCTTTCCAGGCTCAGGCTAAGGTTGAAGCGTCGCTGGAGTATTACACACAGTTGGTCACCCTTGGACTGATGCCATCATGGCCCACTGTTTTCCACTGATGTAGTCTCTCCATCTATCTCCACTTGGTTGGTGTTGAAAGCCAGCCCAGGTGGGGAGGTGGGGGGGAATGGGTTTGTTGAGGATCAGTCCAGAGGGGGTGGAGGTGGGGAGGGGGTCGCTGATTGTCTCAACAGAGGTGTTGTCTCAACCAAAGTGTGGTTTGGACAGCCGTGAGGGTGTTTGGCCTGGGGAGCTGGAGGGGAGGTGGACAGGGCCAGTATCGAACCTGTTAAAAAATTGGTTCAGCTCATTGGCTCAGCTCATTGGCTCTGTCCTGGGTCCCCTCCGTCTGCCCGCTGTTTGACTTTTTGAAGCCAGTGATATTTCTCATATTCTTCCACACCTCTCTCACCTGGCTCTGCCTCAGCTTGTCCTCCATCTTCTCCTTATACCCACTCTTCCCCTCAGCAATCCGCAGCTTTAGCTCCCTCTGGACGCATTTCAATTTGTCCCTGTCCCCCTCCTTGAAGGCCCTCTTCTTCTCATTCAGCAGGGCCTTCAGGTTGCTGGTGACCCAGAGGTCCAACTAGCATTGAAACATCTCTCCCTAATTTCTGAATTACGCTTGTAACGTTGTCAATAGGCTACAGTAACCTATGCTTCAGAGGGGAGGGGCAGGTGGCCTATACATATACACACCAACTAGCAAAGATTTCCAGCTGGCAGGCAGACACTGGAATACATTTCTGAGTGACATAGTGAGGGCTTTGCATTGGCACTTTGTTGTGATTTTTGTGGGACTGGAAATAAATGCCTGGAACTTTGCTTTTAAAATAACGGTTCTGTTCCGGAACAGTATTTCGGTTTGGGTTCTTTTCTTTCCTCAAATCATTCAATTGGTTTTGGGTTTTTGGTTCTGTTCCCTGAACTGATTCCAACCCTTAGTACAAACATAGTATTAACACCACGTGACAGATAGGCACATAGAGAACCACACATTCATTATAATGAGTCAATTAATAGGTACATTTTGTGTGTTCAGATGCACTGCTCTGGGCTAGAGTGGAACCCAGAAGTAGCTACTCAGCTTGTGCTGGCCTCGGAGGATGACAGGATGCCAGTGATCCAGATCTGGGACCTGCGTTTCGCCACCTCCCCTCTCAAAGTCCTGGAGAACCACACACGGTAAATTATGACTTAATCTGGTATGCAGTCTTGGGAAAAAGTCAGGTTAAAACACTGACTGTCCTGGTCCAAACTTTTGTATTCAATGGAATAATGGAGCCAAAAACAACCAGTTGAGGCTGAACTTTGTGAGACAATAACCCAGCAATGTGGCTGCAGTATGAATTTGTCCTTGCTTGCTAGAGGTTTCTGGGCGACAAGGATGACTGCTGTCAGCAGAGTGATCCGAACACGCTAATCTGGTGTAACAGCTAATAAACGAATGGCACGCCCAAGACTTGTCAGAACTAATGGCAAGTGTTCCGTAGATTGAATGTGATCTGATTTAAATTATGCAATTATGGTGTGTGTGTTTTTATCAGGGGTGTCCTGGCCATCGCCTGGAGTCTAGCTGACCCTGAACTGCTACTGAGCTGTGGGAAAGACAACAGAATCCTGTGTTGGAACCCCAACACCGCCGAGGTGAGTGTGTGTGTGTGTTCTCCGTTGTCTCTGTTCTATTCTTAGCATGGTCCCTAACTACAAAGTACAGTACAGCTAATAACTATCATTACGGAGGCATACACACCTTTATTTGACCACAAATGTAACCAGAAAGCCATTCCTGTCACGTCTGCTGTTTATCTCCAGGTGCTGTATGAGCTGCCTACCAGTACCCAGTGGTGCTTTGACATCCAGTGGTGCCCAAGGAACCCAGCGGTGCTGTCGGCTGCAGCCTTCGACGGACACATCAGCATCTACTCCATCATGGGGGGCAGCAGCCAGACACAGGCAGACACTGTGGGTAACAGTTTCACACATGAACACTGAGGTTGGAAACTGGCCTCCATGTTGGTTAGTTAGGGTTACAGACACAGTTTGCACGAATTCTGAGATTTTGAGTGTAAACAGTGTTGAGTGCAAACTCGCTTTAATTTTAGCCCATCATTGGAGACACTTGATATGACTGAATACCTAATCTGTGAAGAAAAAAAAGTAAATTTTTTGCTGCTCTTTGGCGTGTCTATGTTCTAGATCAGCACGTCGTTTGGCAACATGGATCCATTTGGGATGGGACAGACCCTGCCCCCCCTGCAGCTTCCCCAGGCCCCGGCCGCCTCCACCACCATCACCCCCCTCAAGAAGCCCCCCAAGTGGATCCGCAGGCCCGTGGGGGCCTCCTTCGCTGTGAGTCAATATATTCTCTGCCTTCATTACTTTGCTATATTTGTCAAGTCGTATGCATGTATGTATGACGTACAGTATGTCTTTACTGCTGGTTCCTTTCTCTCAACTCTACAGAAATTATATTAATATGTTGAAATGGTACTAATAAGTTGTTCTCTTCCTGTTTCTCCACCCCCCCTCCAGTTTGGTGGTAAGCTGGTGTCGTTGGAGAACATGAAGCCCAACCCTCAGCAGCCCCAGCAGCCCACGGCCCATGTGGTTCACATTAGTCAGGTGATCACGGAGACTACCTTCCTGGAGCGCTCGGCCCAGCTGCAGGCCACGCTGGCTGCAGGCAGCTTCATTGACTTCTGCCAGGAGAAGATGGACTCTGCCCAGAACGAGTTTGAGAAGACCATCTGGTCCTTCCTGAAGGTAGGGATAGGAACTTGGTCTTCTATTGTTAAAACATATGTTTGTTTCTTGCTGTATTTCACAGTATTGCTGGGCTTTTACTACCAATGTTAAATTGTCTTTTCAGGTGAACTTTGAGAATGACACTCGTGGAAAATACCTGGAGCTTTTGGGATACAGGAAGGAGGAGCTAGCAGCAAAGGTGAGGTTGGAAATGAACTGTCACTGAATGTCCTCAGGCCTTGTCAGTCTGTTGTCTGGCTGACCTGTCTGTCAGCCTGGTTTAATTCTGATGGAGTTGTTTGTTCACAGATTGCAGCAGCATTAGAGGGAGAACCTATTCAATCCGAGGAGGTAAGGACTTTGTGTGTGTGTGTGTGGAAGAAACATGTCATTAATTATTTGTGACAACACGATAAACAACACGGAATACGGTTCAGAATGCGGTGAAGTAGATGGTAATGCTGCTAATGGTAATGCAGAGCAAGTTTGTGCTCATTCACTCTCTGTAGCTGTGGGCTCATTGCTCAAACAGGGAAGTGGTTGGGACCTTCTGTACCTTGTGCAAGACAATGCTATTTTCTGATCTGATTATTAACGCTATTGTGCTGCTAAATTTAAAGGATCTTTTGTGATTCTGACATTGCTTAACCCGGGCTCAACTAATATCTCAATGGACACAATCAATTACGTTTTATTAATATTTTTGGGTTTCCAACATGTCAGTGATTCTGTTGATTGTTTCTCTACGACTCTCAATTTAATGTCTCTCTCTGCTGAACTCTGTGTGAATCTGGCTCTCCTCTCCTACTCCTCTTCTGCGTTATGAATGTATGCAGCCCGCCCCTGCTCCTGTCCCCACCTCTGAGCCTGAACCCGAGGCTGGACCAGAACCAGAGGTAGTGCCCATTCCCGCTCCTCAGCTCAGTGCTGAGCCTGAGGTCCTTCCTCCCGTGCCTGAGGCTGCTGCTTCTGTTGAGCCCACCCCCGAACCTCCGCTTGAGCCCGCCCTCCAGCCCGGACTCCAGCCAGAACTTGCCCCCCCACCCAGCGGTGACCTTTCACCTTCTGATCCTATGCCTGTCCTCCAATCTGAGCCTGTCCCTACTCTTGACGTCAGCGCAGAACCCCAGCTTCTTGCCCCTGTTGCTCCCTTTGCTCTCCTCCCAGCTCAGGCCCCCCCAGCTGACCTGCAGCAAGTACCTGTGTTAGATCCCACTGCCTCCTTTACCCTCCAGCCTCCAACAGAGTTCAACCAAGTGAACTCACTGCCTGTATCTGAATTTGACCAGGTAGCTTTGCAGCATGTATTATAATTTGACCAGGTGGCCTTGCAGCATGTATCTCAGTTCAACCAAGTCGACTTACAGCCTGTTTCTGCGTTCAACCAGGTGGACTTACAGCCTGTAACTGACCTTACCAACCTGCCGCCAGTACCCGGCTTCGACCCGATGTCAACGATGCACAGTCTGCAGCCAGCAGCCCAGTTGGACCTAGCTTCTCCTCCTATCCCCACCCTGCAGCCTCTAGCAGACCCTGGATTCCTCTCCACGAACCTCCCGCCTGAAGACGCATTTGACCTCATCGCTGCTACAAATCTCCATCCAGCAGCGGAACTGGAACTCACACCTGCTCTGGAACCAGAAGCGGAACATCCATTTGACCTCATCGCTGGTGCAAACCACCAGCAAGCAGCAGAGCTGGAAGTGACAGGAGCTCTGGAACCAGCGGCAGAAGTAGACCTGACAGAGGGCCTTGAAGCTGAGCCCATCGCCCAGGAAGAGATGCCAGTAGATAAAGAGATTCCTCTGGAGGAGGTACCCTCTTCTTATCCCGTCAGTCCATCCCAGAGAAAGAGTGGCACATCTGCTTTGTCGTTATCGCTGTTCACCGCTAAACTGTAAACCTATTACATTGGTACTGCTATGTCATTATATTGCTACGGTTATGTTGTAACACTGCTTTCACTTAGCGTCTCATCTATAACTATAAATAACTCACCCAATTTTTATCCCTATATTTCCTTCACGTTCTCTCTGGGGTAGACTCACACCTGTTTTACTTTGCTGTTTTTTGGTTATGTAGAGAGTAGATGGTATAGTGGTATGGAATAACTATCGTTTTGCGTCGTTGTGCTTTCGAGTAGATCTCCCATTTGACATCGAAGCATCAATAGATGATTTACGCAGTCAAATAACATTTTTAAACTCCCTCTGGTCTGTCAGGAAGTGGCTCCACCAGTAGAGTCAGAGGCCAGTCTGCCAGAGGAAACCCCAGCTCCAGTCCCCGAGGGCATTAAACTCTGTGTCAGTCAAGGTAAAGATCACTGAATATCAATCTGAATCTCTATTTTGAATTGTTCACAGTTTAGGTTGACTGTGTGCTTCTGTTTGTTGAAGTTGAAAAAGTAAACAGTTGAGTGTTGTTTTGTCCTGTCAGGCGTGGACGGCCTGATCACCCAGGCCCTGCTGACGGGGGACTTCGAGGGCGCAGTGGAACTCTGTCTCCATGACAACCGCATGGCTGACAGCATCATCCTGGCCATCGCCGGAGGGGCGGAGCTTCTGGAGAAAACACAGAGGAAGTACTTCACCAAGACTCACAGCAAGATCACCAAGGTAACCAACACTAGTCACTGCAAGATCACCAAGGCAACAAACACACTAAAACAGTATTGGCTACTTTTCTTCTACTGATTTACTGTCAATGTGTCCTCTTGCAGCTGATCACTGTGGTGAGGTTGAGGAACTGGTAGACGGACATGTACAGTATTGATTATGGTCATATTAATTATTGCAGCTGATCAGAGGGAGGTCTACAGTATTGATGATACATTGTCATATTGAGGATTGGTTTGTGATTAACAGCTGATCAGTGCAGTGGTGATGAGGGACTGGCGTGACGTGCTGCAGACCTGTGACCTGCAGAACTGGAAGGAGGCTCTGGCTGCAGTCATGACCTATGCTCAGCCTGAGGAGTTCTCCTCTCTGTGTGGTAGGAGCTGATTTTCTCTCTCTCTCTCTCTCTCTCTCTCTCTCTCTCTCTCTCTCTCGCTATCTGGGAAAAATTTGATCCGGAGGCCAAATAGGGCTCTGCACCACATCGCTGTGCGCCTCCCAACATTTTTTTAACAATGCAAAGGGCTCCGTATAGCGCCACATTGACGTGATTGGTTAACGGTAGGTGGGGGCGGGAGGTCCTGTATAAACACAAGCTCACTTCCTTCACAACAGCTCTGCTCCGCGAAGCGCAAGAAGCATGAATGCCCTGACTTCTGCAGAGGCCGTATTCCAGCAAATGCTGTACAGCCACTGCAGACGCCGGATTGACCATGCAGGGCCTTTTACTGTCTCTCTTTCTCTCTTGCCCTTTCACACTCTCTCCCTTACTGGTCTTCCTTTCAATGTTTCTCTTTCCGTTTCTGACGTGCGTGCTGCCGTGTGAACCAGTTGGGATGTGAATTTGAACCTAACTGCTGCTGTCTCTGTAGACCTGCTGGGCTGCAGACTGGAGGCTGTGGAGGACAGCACGTTGCAGGCTCAGGCTTGTCTGTGTTACATCTGCGCTGGCAACGTGGAGAAACTGGTGTCCTGCTGGACCAGAGCCCAGGACAGACACTGCCCTCTATCTCTGCAGGTACGTGGGTGTGTGTGTGTAATGTGTATATCCGTTTTGTGTGTGACGGCCTTTCTCTCAAGCCATGGATGTGTGTGTAGGTCTAACGATGTAATGTTTATATTCCGGCAGGACCTGGTAGAGAAGGTGGTGGTGCTCCGCAGGGCGGTAGAGCGGACCCAGCAGTCTGGTCCCTCTGCTGTGGGGCTTCTACTGGGAGAGAAGATGAGTCAGTATGCCGGCCTGCTGGCCTCCCAGGGCAGCCTCTCCACCGCCATCGCCTACCTGCCACAGAACACGGAGCAGGTCAGTGATACACTTGCACCACGATCTGCCTCGGATTACTTGTTCAGAACCGGAACGTAATGTCAATTCTACTGATTCTAATTCTACAGTATTTTCTCCTCCGCCAGGTTGCAGTGCAGCAGCTGCGTGACCGTCTCAGCAGAGCTCTGGGCCAACAGGCTCCTGCTGCAGCCCCAGCCCTAACCCCAGTAGCCCAGGTCCAGCCCCATCTCCCATCCCCCCAGCCCACAGCTGCCCAGCCCAGGCAGCTCTTCACCCCTGCCCAGCCTTCTATGGTGTCACAGCAGCGCGCACCAGCCCCTGTGCCTGCCGCGGCCCCCGCACCACAACAGTATTACCAGCCAGTAAGTGACAGTCACTCACACAGCCTCGTCATTAGCCCCTAAAATGGTTGATGATCCTCTCTTAATGCTAACGTTGTCCGGGGTGCCCCTCGGCCTTGTTTCTACCTGTTGTGTGGCTGATGGTGTTACGCTGGGGGTGTTTCTGTCGTGGCTCCTCCCGTGTGTGGTCATCATTGGTGTGTGTACCATGCGGTCTGTGTGTATGTGTGTGTTCTCCAGGTGAGGTCTGCCTCTACAGTGACCTCCTGGAGTAACCAAACTCCCACAGCTCTCCCCAGTGTCCCTCCTCCTCATCATCTAGGCCATGCCACCACAGAGGCCCAGGTACACACATACTAGCCCTCACGATGGCTGTGACCACACACACACCTGTACCACACCAGCAACTTTGCTTCAGCTTTTTGGCTTGTGTTCTATATGCCTCAATCTTTACTACCTCTGAAATCAAATCTTAATTCGAGCAGCTAAATAAACACACAGATCTCGATGTAAATGTTGTTGTTCAAATATTTGGTGACTACCTGCTATAGATATTAGTGACCGTAGCTTTCCTCCTCAACTATTTTCCCTGGATATTTATACGGCCCTACCAAGCAAAAAGGCAGTAACTGCTCATAGCGTGGAGGAACTGAGAGAAATTGCTTTTATTTACCTTGGTTTCACAGTAACCTTAGTGCTAACATGACCCCATTTTCTCCAAAACACAATACAATAGAGGCAGGATACTTGTCTACATGATTAAGCATGTATTTAATGTAACAAAAGTGACTAACTCATTTTCAACCAAATTAACTGTTACTGCGTTGTTGCTTGGTAGGGCAGAATACGCCTCTTTGATTGCTTTGATCCTTTCTCTGCTTGACTGTAGTCCCGTTTGGCTGGATGGCAATGAATTGATTAATTACATTGATTCAAATGGGATTAGCACTGATTAAACCAATGAATTGATTTCCAAATGGTCTCATTACTAAGGTATTTTTTCAACATGCTGTGGTGCTACTATGGGATCAATACGTTACTACTCTCCTACTCCTTGCAACACGTGTTGCGTCAGAATGGCGCTCTCCCCGTTCCCTTGATCCCCACACCAGCTGGTCACTTAGTGTGGATGCTGTAGTGTGCATGTCACCCTGTTGATACCCCAACCCACCCAGAATGCATTTATGGTTTGTCATGCATGTCTGTGTGGAGCACCTGATCCAACCTAAAACCCTCTTAATTCTGTTCCTGGAGACCCAAAGGGGTGCACATTTTTGTGTTTTTACCCTAGTGCTACACAGCTAATTAAAATGATCAATTCATCATCAAGCTTTAATGATTTCAATTAGGTGTGTATTGCAAAGGCAAAATGAAGTGCAACTCTTTTGGACCAGGATTAAGAAGCACTGCTCTAAGACGTGTGTCTCTTTCTTCAGTCCATATCCTGTTTGTCTCTTGTCTCTGATTCACTCAGTTCTTGTTTTACACTATTTAGTTGTCACATATAACTGCCCAGTGTTTCCAGATTTCTATGAAATATTACTTATAATATGAGAAAAATAGTTTTTTTTATTTTTTATTAAGTATATTTGAAGGCAGCTTCTCTGTGTTTGAATGGTGTGGGCATATACTGGTTATGAAAAATATTTGTGCAAGTAGACCGCTGATTGGCTAGCTCATCGTGCTTTTTGCCATTATTTGGATATGAGTTAACTTTTTAAAAGTGAGATGATTACTGGGCAGTTACTTTAAGATCCGTGAAGGGGAGTGAACAAGACCAGAGGAAAGGGAACCCCAGCCGTAGTCGTGGTTAGGATCCTGGCTGCTTCCCAAATGGAAGCTTATTCCTTATATAATGCACTTTATAGGCCAGGGAATAAGGCTCTGTAAAAAGTGCAATATATAGGGATTAGGCTGCCATTTGGAATGCAGCCCCTGAGTCTGATGTCATCTTTTGTATCTGTCCTACCTATCATTGCAGGCTCAGCCTACACCCCCCATGTATGGGATGCCTCCCTCCGGGTCAGCTGCTCCCCCAGCCTCCTCGGGCGCTGCATACCCCCCCATGTACTCCCATCAGTACCAGCGTAAGTGTCTCGAACATCACTACCATTTCCAGGTTATATGTACTCTTCTTTGTGTAGAAGGGAAATGGCAGCCTGAACACCTATAAGTGTGTCTGCTGCCACCAACAGGTTTGGAGTATACACTGAGTAGCGTCAAGAGCTAATCATGGCTTCACATATACAGGCGCTAGCCTTGTGTATTCTATATACAGTTAGTCTAACTTCAATGCCCCGTTTCCTAAATTTAAACCATGAAGCATTTTCTGGCGGAGAATGTTTGCCTAGTGCTCTCTCTTTTGAATGTTCTTTGCTTATTAGTTCAGCCCTGAGCCTTCTACGGGCGATGTTTCTTAACCTGAATGAGAATGTTTGTCAACGATCTCTCTGCATGATGTCCCATTCTGAATGACTACTCTTTCATGCCTGGTAGTCTATCTATAAACTTCTCCATACTTTTGAATGAAGTTCTAACTAAGTTGAAGCATTTTTCTGTAATGTTACCATATTGTAATTATTAACAGAGAAAATGCTTCCATTTCACATTTCCTGAACTGCTAGAAATTAGAATGCATGTTACTACTGTTAAAGAACCACAGTGAGCACTGTTACACTTAATAGACTTTAACGTGACTAATGCATGCTGTTCTCTCTCCTGTGAACCCCAGCCTACCCTCCAGCCAGCCAATACAACCCTGGCACTGGTGGCCCAGCTATCTATTCACCTCTCCAGTACTCTGCTCCTCCTCCTCCCTCCTTCTCTTCCTCCTCGCCCCAAGCCCCAGCTCCAGGCTTCATGCCACAATACACTCAACAACCCCTCTACCCACCACCTTCCGTGGGCCAGCCTGTGTCCTCCGCTCCTCCTTCTCACCCTCCTTTCTCTCCTCCGCTTTCATCTGGAGCGTCCTTCCAACATGGCGGACCGGGGTCGCCGGCCTTGTACATGCCGCCGCTCCCACCAACCGGATACTCAGGTACACCGCCTGATCCGGCCTCTCAGAGAACAGGTCTGCAGCGGTTTGGCCCCTCTCTCCACCCGCCAATCATCTACATGACCGCGCTCAGTCAGAGGTGTCACATGATCTGTTCCAGCATCCACACTACTATACCCCTCAGAAAGAAGCAGTGTATTGGCCCTGTATTCTAAAGTGGTATGCTAGTGTGGGTATTGGAACATAGCCATAGTTTTGTTGGAAAAGCCGGCCAAATGTGGACAGGGAATGTCAAGTGTAGGATGCGAGACCAGCATAGGAAGCTAATGGCGGATATGGAACTGGTCTTAATGGGGTAAGTGACCGAAAGCAGCTGTTTAGACGGTGTCCAACTGTAAGGCCATAGCCGAGCCAGGAGTCAATGTGTGTGCTTATCTATCTGCTTAGTGAGCACAGGCAGCCAAGCGGAGACGGCTTTCAGACAGTCAACAGCTGCTGTTGTTCTAAGCCTCTTTCTCACACCCCTCTCCCTGGGTGGGGAAAGCTGAGGTAGCATTTCTCAGCTGAGACACTGTTACTCCTCTGAAATATGGTGGTTGCTTATTAACAGGGCCCTGCCTGGCCTTTTGGGGAAAACGACGTGTGAGAGGGGTGTTTGATGTTATTAGCATTACAGCGTTGTTAAATATAATTAGACTTTATTAGGTGTAAACATTTACAGGTACAGTAACACTCACTAACACTGAGTATGCTATTATTAGTTCCCTATCTATAATTACCATTAGCATATACTGTATATGACTGTTTTTTCTCACATCTGCTCTGTTGGCTCTGGGAAGTGTTCTAGAGTGTATTTGTTTCATCCACAGAGGGATATAATCCTGACACTACCTGTTTCATGGAAGGTGAAGGTGAATTGAAACAGACAGCTCTGCTACCTTATACAATTATTGCCTTTAAATGGCCGCCACCGGCCTGACCAGATCATACTAATGAATTTAATCAAAACCATCAAAAGCGCTCACCAATATCCCTGATGATCAACAATGTGATAGTTGCATTTCCGCTTCTGTTTTCAGGTGAATGTTCAATCAAAGAACCATCAAATAATTTTAAAACCAGCTAATTTGAACAGGCGCTATCACATAATCAGCTTTTTCATAGACCTGAAGTACCAAGGACATAATCCTAACTGCCATGTTGGTGTTGATAGAAAGGTGAACATGGATATGAGTGTCAGTTGGTTGACCCAGATGTGTGGTGGGTGTAAGCGGGAATGGTTGGGTTGGTAAGTTAGTCAGATTGGTCTGGTTCAGAGTTTTGCTTGGCTATCTAGGGAAGGCAATATCCTGATGAAAATGGCAGGCAGGGGGATCAGCCCGAAAGACCTGTTTTGGTAATTTGCTCAAATGGCAAGAAGATTATCCAACCCATGGCAGGTAGCCTAGCGGTTAAGAGCATTGTGCCAGTAACTGAAAGGTTGCTGGTTCGAATCGCCGAGCTGACAAAATCTGTTGATGTGCCCTAGTTGCTCCTGTAAGTCGCTCTGGGTAAGAGCGTCTGCTAAATGACAAAAAGAGAACCCGCTTTCCTCGTTTTCTTGCTGATGCACTATGAAATCATAATAAATATGTATAGCTATCTGCTTTAAGTAATTTAATATCAGAGCAATCAAAGCAATGATAATATTTTTGCTTATAGCCATGCTACCCAGAAATCATCATACAAATGCCAGCTTATGAAAAACATATCTTTGAAGGCCCATTTTCTGTGCCAGTGTCATTCCAGTGTTGTGCTGTTAGCCTAGGTGCCAGTCTAACTGTGGTTGTTCCTCTTGCCCAGCTAGAGTTAGCAAGGCTAGCTAACGATGTAGCATGTGGGAGTGCAGAGACTGTGGCACCCAGGCTGTAGTGAAGAGACAGAGTGATAGGTTTCTCTGCTTGTCAACAGGCCCTCAGAATGGCTGGAACGACCCTCCTACCCTGAGCAGAGTGCCAAAGAAGAAGAAGGTGAGACCTATCGACGATCAATTACAGCAGCAGTGGATTAACAACAAAAATATTACAGTTATGAGAATCAGTCAAAAAATAAATAAATAAATTAGGCCCTAATCTATGGATTTCAAATGACTGGGAATACAGATATGCATCTGTTGGGCACAAGATACCTTAAAAATGGAACTCAGGAACTCGTCACTGTATTTTGAAGCATTAAAATTGCCATCGATAAAATGCAATTGTGTTCGTTGTCCGTAGCTTATGCCTGCCCGTACCATAATCTCACTGCCACCATGGGGCACTCTGTTCACAACGTTAATGTCACAAACCGTTCGCCCACACGACTTGAACGTACTGTCATGTTCTCTAAAACGACGTTGGAGGTGGCTTATGGTAGAGAAATTAACATTAAATTCTCTGCCAACAGCTCTGGTAGACATTCCTGCAGTCAGCATGCCAATTGCACGCTCCCTCAACTAGAGACATCAGTGGCATTGTGTTTTGTGACTAAACTGCACATTTTAGAGTGGCCTTTTATTCTCCCCAGCATAAGGTGCACCTGTGCAATGATCATGCTGTTTAATCAGCTTCTTGATATGCCATACCCGTCAGGTGGATGGATTATCTTGGCAAAGGAGAAATTCCTCACTAAAAGGGATGTAAACAAATTTGTGTACAAAATTTGAGAGAAGTAAGCTTTTTGTACATATGGAACATTTCTGTTTACTTTTATTTGAGCTCATGGGAACAACACTTTACATGTTGCGTTTATATATTTTTGTTTGTCATGCTGTTTCCACCGTTCCAGGTTCCAGAGAACTACACCCCTCCTTCCCCCATCACGGCCCCCATCTTTTCTCCCCTCGGTGCCGGGGACCCGCAGCAGCCCCCCTCCATGGCCCCAGGCCAGGCCCAGAACCAGGCCCCCTACCAGGGCATGCAGCAGCAGCAGCAGATGGCCCCCCCATCCATGAACCCTGGCATGCTCAAGACACATGGAGGAAGTGTGGAGGGAGCGCCCGGAGCCCCTATTGGAGATGTCATACAGGTACTGGTCTATTCCTACATAAATTGGTCTATTCCTCATTGAAATGATGAGAAACGTATTGCTAGTGGATTACATTAGTAGTAGTGCTAAATGGCCTCAAAGCTCTTAACATTGTAAGGTGGTACAACTGCAACTTAGAAAGCTGCACAACAATTCCTAAGAATTTGTCTAAAACCCCAATGTACTATGATTGTGTTAACCTTCCAGCCGCTGCAGTCCATCCCTGCTGAGAAGATCACTAAGAAGCCCATCCCTGAGGAGCACCTGGTCCTGAAGAACACCTTTGAGGGCCTCATCCAGAAATGCTTGGCTGCTGCCACAGACCCTGTGAGTACAGCGTTTCTATCGAGTCAGTTTAGCCACGAAGTTCATAAATCGTCATATACAACTTATTTCATCAGTATAAAATTGTTCACCCTTCCTCTTCAAACATTCCCTCAGCTTAGGGCTGTTGATATGCGTCTCATCATATTTCTCCCCACAGCAAACCAAGAGGAAGTTGGATGATGCCAACAAACGTCTTGACGCCCTCTACGACAAGCTACGAGAGCAGACCGTGAGTTTGAACAATTCTACTTTGTTACATTTCAAAATTCCATGTTGCATATCATTTTGAGATGTACACTCACACGACAAATCTCAAGTTCTCTTTCTCAGACTTTCTCTCTCGTCTCTCTCTAGCTCTCGCCAGCCATCATAGGGGGACTGCACAACATGGTGCAGTGCATCGAGGCTCGTTCCTACATGGAGAGCCTCAACATCCACACACACATAGTGAGCAGCAGCAACTTCAGCGAGACGTCTGCCTTCATGCCTGTGCTCAAGGTTGTGCTGACACAAGCCAACAAACTGGGGGTCTGAGCAGGAGAGACCCTTGCCCACTCCTCAGAGTCTGAGGTGAGATGTAGAAGGATTGGTCAGAGGTGATGTCATAACAGAGACCAGGAAGTATACATAGGGAGCCAGGTGTTTTAATCAGCTCATTTCAGTGGGAGTTCCATGTGGCTCCCAGTGCAGATATTATACTTCCTGTAGAATCATGAGATTTTATGTCACAGTCCGATCCTTCTTCATCCCATCTCAGTCTGAGAGCCCTACCCCTTCTCTTTTACAACTCAAACACAAGCCATGCCACCAGTATCAATACAGTATAGTAAACACATGTTGGACATAGGAACAAGATGTGTTGATATTGCCAGTCTTTATCATTTTCACTGGGATAATATGTTAAAAAGCCAAATGACCCTTTTTTGATCATACTTTGTTTTTAGAAAAATGTTTCTGTTTTATTTTCTTGTTCATTTTCAGTGTAATCATGGTTTTCAGACAGAGCATAGTGCAATGGGGGTTACTCCCCTTTTAAACCAGAGACTGTACTTTAAAACAGGAGGAATGCATGCCAAGATACTATGCCTGGGTTCATCATCAGACTGTTTTAATTGGGTATTATTAATGTCAGGTTTAATAACCGGGAACTAGCTTATTATGAATATCATGTGACGGCGTCCATTATTTTCTCTTGTCTTCAGTATGATTTAGGCAGTTGATTAAACAATAGATTTGTCTCTATGTTGGTAAGAACAGAAATGCATTTAAGCATTTAAAATCGAAAACATGCAATATTTTCAATAAATAGTATTTATTTAAAACTCTTGCTTCATTGTTTTAATATCAGTTGCTTTGAGATGTTACTAATTAATTTTGGTCATAAACCGCTTGGATGTCATGTTTTAATAGTCTTTCGGTTTACAAATACTGGCCAATTAGACAGTTAACTAATCTCATACTTTATGCAGTGTCTGAATGCAATGTGAGTGTGTTGGAACGGAGAATGAGACGTGTCTTGACTGTATGGATCCATCTTCAGCCTTGACCTAAAGGAAGTTTTTAGTATCTTGAATTTGTAATATTCTTACGTATTTACAAAATAAAGTACGTCACTATTAGCTTTTATAACAATATCTGCCTGCCCTATGTACTAGACCTAATATGTATGTATATTAGATTTAACTATGTATCTTGTAAAATTTGATAAATAAATGCTTTCACAAATCATGTGCAGTCTGATCTTTTTCCTCAGTATTTTCCTTCCAATATTCTATCATGATACATGGCTATCATAACATGTCGAGCCTTTAGTCGTACAGATGGGCTCCTTTAGCCCACATATTTTCGCACAGCACCTACTGTAGTCGCTTTGTGGCAAACATGCTCTTCTACAGACAGTCCTATTGCTCGAAAACCTTTGGGTAAAAAGCTCAATTGTACAAGATAAGTTATTTTCCTAGATCATCATTCTTGCACCAAGCTGGTCCTAATTCCACGTCTTCTGACATCAGTACCACCTCAGCTGCGGCACGCTATTGGCTGCGCCACTGTATCTCCCGTGCGCGCGACGAGGGGTTACAGCGCTCTCACCCAGCGCACCTCCTCATCCTCACTGGCATTGAGGTCAGAGCAGAAGAAGGCGAGAGATTCAGGTGCTGAACCACATAGTTTGTGACTTTATATTTTCCACTGAGAACTTCGTTTCAGCCTAGTCGGACTGATCGTAGACCATATTCCCGCATTGTTCTGTGCCTGTGGAGATGGTGATTGTTCCGGACGCAGGTGTTCTGCAGGATGGGGAGACTGTAGTCGAGGAGCCAATGGGACCTGAGGACTTTAGCGAGATGGCGATGGAAGCTCGTGTGTCGGGCTGGAGATGAGAAGGCTGACCGGTGGTGGTCCCTGCGAATCGTCTGGAGAAACGTTATCCTCATGGCCCTTCTGCACATCGGGGCCGTGTATTCTATCCTTGTTATCCCCAAAGCGAGACCCCTTACCTGCGTCTGGTGTAAATTTTATCTGCCGGAGATAAATAACTTGCCGTATGTAGGCTACTACTCATAGCGTACCTGTGCAGTCAGTCGTTGCAAGCAGGTGACACTGAATACGTAGTCTAGTCATTAATCGTTTGAACAGGGGGGACACTATTTATAGCTGCACAGCCTCCGGTCTGTGAGCCCTCATTATTCAAAAGCACCTTTTTTTGTGAACTGGGTGTCGGACAGAGAGATTTGGACGAGCATAAACTCTCAGGCTGGGATCCACCTGTAACATTTATGAACCTGCTGGCCCTGCTGCTATCTTGGACCAGGCCTCTCTTGCAAAAGAGATGTAATCTCAGTGAAACTAACCTAGATAGATGAATGTTAAATAAAAAAGAGGAATGTGTTTTTTAAAGATGACACGGTTGTGTGCTCAGGTGTATAACAGGCTGATATTCACCTATATGTTTTTTTTTTACGACTGTTGTGTCTTCTGGTGTGTTTTTGCAGCCTACGCGTGTTTCATCGTGACAGCCCTGGGGGTGACAGCAGGGGCCCATCGGCTGTGGAGCCACCGCTCCTACAAGGCCAAGCTCGCTCTCAGAGTCTTCCTCGCAGCCGCCAACTCCATGGCCTTTCAGGTTAGTTCATGTCCTCCATCCCTCTCTCCCTCCGCTGTTGACATCCCCTGAATATATTTGTTAATTTGTTCAGGTGGGAGTCACTCATTAGAGAACCTTCATAAACCATAAAGCACAGGGATGAATATACAACTTTCATGTAGTATTGTATCGCTGGTCTTTCTACCCTTTCAGACACATAAAAGGCATCGTCGGTTTTTAAATACATTTAAAAACAGGTAGATATTACTTTTTACATTTCTGCACTTCTACAAATCAAAAGCAATTTTTTTCCCCAAGTCTCTCTGTGCTCTGTTGCATCATGCCAGCATTACCTGTGAGAAAAGGATGAAAACACGAACCAACAGACAAACTGGCAGCTATATACCTCAGCTCAGTATCTTCCCTCTGCAACACATGACCCCATGTGATCTGAGTTTCAGGTTAATTAATCTTATTAAGTGGCTGACCATTGTGCTCTCAGTCTCCTCCCAGGACCTGAAATGTATTACACCACTGGTTTCTAAAGCAGGGAAACAATGGCTGCTCTGGGAAGACTCCTGGACAGAAAGAATAGTAGTGTCGTCATGACTACGCAGGTGCACTGGGAGAGACTTTTCTAGAATAACAAACTGAATGATGTCATGTCTCTCTTCACAAATAAATCATGAATGTCCACCAGAAACTGAATCCCCTCTTTATGTAAAACTTGCCTGAATGCAGGATTCAAAATGTTCACTTCACAGATCTTTTGCCTCGTCTCTTCCCCAGAATGACATCTATGAGTGGGCGAGAGACCACTGTGTGCACCACAAGTTCTCAGAGACAGATGCAGACCCCCATAATGCAACACAAGGCTTTTTCTTCGCTCACATTGGCTGGCTGTTTGTGCGTAAACACCGTGATGTCATCGAGAAGGGAAAGAAGCTGGACGTCGCTGACCCCGTGGTCCAGTTCCAGAGAAGGTGGGTCCACTGCCCCATTTCACATTGACCTTTAGCCCTAGCTCTAGCCCTGTTTGATTGACCACAACACACACCACCCTAACTCTGCACTTGTTTTACTGTAAGTTGAATGCAGATATCACAAGTTACTCAGAATAAGCGCTATAAGATATTCTCTCCTCTCCTCTCCTCACTCCTCCTCTCTTTCCTCTCCTCTCCTCTCCTCTCCCTTTCTACTATTTTATCTCAGGTACTATAAGACCTCAGTCCTGATCATGTGCTTCCTGGTTCCCACTGTGGTTCCCTGGTACTTTTGGGGTGAGACACTGTGGAACTCCTACTTCCTGGCATCCATCTTGCGTTACACCGTCTCGCTCAACGCCACCTGGCTGGTGAACAGCGCCGCCCACATGTACGGGAACCGACCATACGACCAGAACACCAGCCCACGCGAGAACTGCTGGGTCACCTTCGGAGCCATCGGTGAGTCTGGCTATGACCTGTTATAACATGTTATAACTCCTATATAACGTCTTATACTGTAGTGACTGATAATGTTGTTATATATATATTGTCTAATATTGTAAGATTCAGATGAATGGATTGAAATTACTGGAGCTGTATGCAACAGAATACATATAACATTTGTAATTCCACTCCCCACCTATCCCCCATCCACATTCCCCTAGGTGAGGGTTTCCATAACTTCCACCACACTTTCCCCTTTGACTACTCTACCAGTGAGTTCGGCCTGCACTTCAACCCCACCACCTGTTTTATCGATCTCATGTGCTGGATGGGCCTAGCCAGCAACCGCAAGAAAGCCTCAGTGGAAATAATACAGTCCAGGAAACTAAGGACAGGGGATGGGACCTACGGAGCAGTCAACAGTACACAAGATGAAGAAGCATGAGGGGTGGTTCTCACTGAACCAAGTTGTGGTTGAGAAGTCTATGTCTGCTATATTTTGTACTTTGTTTTTTTGGATCCCCGAATTGCAGATTATGTTTTGACACAAAGGTGCAGTTTTTGACTCACTGGTTAGTTAATCCAAGGTTTATCTGGAAATGAAGACAACTAGACACCTTTTGAAATCAGAAAATCAAATCCTAGCATTGTTACTTACCTGTTGCATGAACTTCCACAAGCCAGGCTCTGCAGTACGTTACTCTGTGGAGAAGGGTTTCTACTGCAGGGTGACTGGTGGTGAGACAAAAGATCACTCCTGCATTCAGGATACACATGCTGTTTGTCAACATTTTGGTTGTCGTGTCTTGAAAAAGGTCACACACTGAAACGTGGACAGTATATGTCAGTCACATGCAGAGGTAATGGTGTATGGGAGTTAACTTTAATATGGTTAGACATGTTTACCAGAACATGATGTAAGGGAGAGAGGAGAGGTCCCTAGTTTCCTGTTCATGGTCCGTGGTGTGTTCCCTCTAGCGCGGAAACTCACTTCACCTGTACCAAGTCCCCACCCCTTCCAATCCTTCATCACATTGAGATGTCCTTAGGCGGTGTGAAATAGGTCTGCTGGTTACGGAACGTTGATTTTATTCCCTTGCCTTACCATCAATCAGAACGTATCGCCTGTGATGTATTACTTGTCTGTTTCACCCCAAATTCAGCTTGACTGTGAGACACAGACATACAGAATAAAGTATAATAGATGTCTGAGAAGCAGATTGATGACTGAGGAGTCAGACTGAGTGGATTAGTAATACTGGTCTTTGACTGATTCAGTCTTTAATAATAATAAGAGTTCAACTCTATGCTTTCAGATAATCTAATGGACTGTGGAAGAAGTGGTGGGTAGATATTCAATATATCAGTCTAAGCAAGGACATACTGTAGCTTCCATGGTGATGAATTAGTCATTTAAAAACTTTCACAGAATTCATATTGCCTTATATTGTATATACGCTTGAAGCAGTGTCTGAGACAATAACCTTTTCTCAGTTCTGTGCAGACACTCCTGAGGCCTTGAGACACCCTGGTCTGTCTAGCTGACAGGTTGAAACTGTGTATCATCTCATTTGAGCCCTGTGTGTTTGCTTCTTTGAGCCCTGTGTGTGTGTCAATGCTAAAGATAGGTTTCTGTAGGCACAGCTCAAAACAATCAGACGACCTTGCTCTTTATCAATTTGTTCTTTGGGAGTATGAGCAGGTGCAGTCCTGAGAGTTTGTACTATTGCTGGGGTTTCGCCGCTCAGTGCCAAAGGGGTGTAGACAACTCAGGACCAAAGGCTTTGAAACAATAGTGGAAGAAAGTCAGAAGGAGTGACTCATTTACATATGAGGGAAGGAACATGCGCTAAATATTGTGTAAGAGAAGTGTACTGAGGCTGGGACTGGAGGATGCTCTGCAGACCACCTCAGACTATATTGCTTCTGTAAATAAAGTCTATATTGCTTTTACAAACTCTGAACGTGTCTTACTTTAAAGAAGGGAAGATTTTACACAACAACTTCTACCACTCAATACAATAAAACACCTGATAACCGTCACCAGTCTTCATTTTCGCTGCATTGAATTACAGGTCACTCTATGTGAGCTAGCGGTTAGCTGACGGTTGCTAGCTAGCTAGTAACATCAACCAGTGTTTGCAGCTGTTTGAATTCGAGTCAACGAGAGAAGTTAGCAATGCAATGTAGTGTTCCTTAGCTGAAAGGCACTCAATGCACGTAGCTAATGTGAGGCTAATCCAGGCAATCGCGCCATAGCGATTTCGTTTTATGTTGGCTGGGTTTACACACAAAATAGCTGAATTTGTAGCTAGTGAGCAAACTAAAGCAAACATTAGCAAGCTAGCTAGCACCTATTCCATTTATTTGGTCAAAGGAGGAATCTTCACTATCGTCAGTATATTCCAAGATCAGCATGCAGCTGTAGTGCTTCGAAGTGAAGTCCCCATGTTAGCGATAAACTGAACTCCAAACTGAACAGAACAACACTCTTCTACCATTGTCTTAAATATCTTTAATGGTCTCGTTGCAAAAGCTAAATTGTCGCTAGGGGACCTGGTTGCCGATCTTGGAGTAAACTGACGATAGCAAAGATTATAGCAAACACCACAGAAACTGAATTGGTGCTCGCTAGCTCTGCTAATGTAGCTATTGTGGGAAGCCAGACAATATAAAACGAAAACTTAAACTATATTAAAATTACAAAAGGTTGCAGCTTAGGTTGTGTAAATGGTGAACTCATATAGCTGTCAACCCTTGTCACTGCAAGCCGTTTCACATTCGCTAGCTGACTAGCTAGGTACCTGGTAGATCGAAGCCCATCACCTACTGTAAATAACCTGCACACTGTATGTGTGTGTAGCCAGCCAGGTACATAAATGGCATAAAAAGACGGACATCAGAGCATTTTTCAGTGCACCAAAAGGCAAATCTCAGACTAGTTGATAAAATGTTCATAAGAAAGAAGTGAAATGCTAATGGGAGTGTTTCATAATGATGTCATTAGGCAGAGCAGGCAACATATGGCACACAGACAGCAGAGCTGGGGACAGATAGTCAGGGACAGACTGGCAGAGACAGGGAGTCTCAGGTAAATTGGTGGAGTCTTTGTTTGGCAACATTATGAAAGGTTTCTCTCTTTTTTTAGACTTGTAAAATAGGGACATAATTGGACAATGCCATGGATACCCCCACTCTCAACTTAAACTGGTGACTGAACCAAGATTTGTTTAAGGAAAATTTAATGACTATATAAATGTATCAGAAAAAGTAAAATAAAAAAAAGGTCAATTCAATACTGAGACCAACTTTGTGATGGTTTTCAATGGAGATTATTTTAGATGAGATCGCACCATGTTCATTGCATTTACGAAAACTGCACCCATACACAGTGTACAGTACAATTGCCACCTACTGGCCTTTCCTGGTATTGCTGGTTGTAAATACAAATACAGTCGTATGAAAAAGTTTGGGCACCCCTGACAATTTCCATTTATAAATAATTGGGTGTTTGGATCAGCAATTTCATTTTGATCTATCAAATAACTGATGGACACAGTAATATTTCAGTAGTGAAATTAGGTTTATTGGATTAACAGAAAATGTGCAATATGCATCAAAACGAAATTAGACAGGTGCATAAATTTGGGCACCCCAACAGAAAAATCACATCAATATTTAGTAGAGCCTCCTTTTGCTAAAATAACAGCCTCTAGACGCTTCCTATAGCCTCTAATGAGTGTCTGGATTCTGGATGAAGGTATTTTGGACCATTCCTCCTTACAAAACATCTCCAGTTCAGTTAGGTTTGATGGTTGCCGAGCATGGACAGCCCGCTTCAAATCATCCCACAGATTCTCAGTGATATTCAGGTCTGGGGACTGGGATGGCCATTGCAGAACATTGTACTTGTTCCTCTGCATAAATGCCCGGGTAGATTTTGAGCAGTGTTTTGGGTCGTTGTCTTGTTGAAATATCCAGCCCCAGCGTAACTTCAACTTTGTGACTGATTCTTCAACATTATTCCCAAGAATCTGCTGATATTGAGTGGAATCCATGCGACCCTCAACTTTAACAAGATTCCCAGTACCGGCACTGGCCACACAGCCCCACAGCATGATGGAACCCCCACCAAATTTTAATGTGGGTAGCAAGTGTTTTTCTTGGAACGCTGTGTTCTTTTGCCGCCATGCATAACGCCCCTTATTATGACCAAATAACTCAATCTTTATTTCATCAGTCCACAGCACCTTATTCCAAAATGAACCTGTCTTGTCCAAATGTGCGTTTGCATACCTCAAGCGACTCTGTGGCGTGTGTGCAGAAAAGGCTTCTTCCGCATCACTCTCCCGTACAGCTTCTCCTTGTGCAAAGTGAGCTGAATTGTTGAACGATGCACAGTGACACCATCTGCAGCAAGATGATGTTGTAGGTCTTTGGAGGTGGTCTGTGGGCTGTTTTTGACCGTTCTCACCATCCTACACCTTTGCCTCTCCAATATTTTACTTGGCCTGCCACTTCTGGCCTTAACAAGAACTGTGCCTGTGGTCTTCCATTTCCTCACTATGTTCCTCACAGTGGACACTGACATCTTAAATCTCTGCGATAGCTTTTTGTAGCCTTCCCCTAAACCTAATAATGTTGAATAATCTTTGTTTTCAGGTCATTTGAGAGTTGTTTTGAGGCCCCCATGTTGCCACTCTTCAGAGGAGAGTCAAAGAGAATAACAACTTGCAATTGGCCACCTTAAATACCTTTTCTCATGATTGGATGCACTTGTCTATGAAGTTCAAGGCTTAATGAGCTCACCAAACCAATTGTGTGTTCCAATTAATCAGTGCTAAGTAGTTACAGGTATTCAAATCAACAGAATGACAAGGGTGCCCACATTTTTGCATAGCCTATTTTTCACATCTGATTTAATTTCATACAACTTAATATTGCCACACTAAAATCTTTGTGTGGACAATACCCCAGTACTCAGCTTTTATTAGAAAATGAATGGCATGCCACTGTGATCATTTTGTGTGACAACAGAGTAAATTATTATGCAGCCTCAGAGGGGTGCCCAAACTTTTCATACGACTGTACCTGCATACATACTGGACTGATAAGGAACACTGCTATAACTATTATCATTAGTAGTATTATAATGATTTGAACAAGTTGGGACAACCCTTCAGTTTACTACCTATCAATTATCCTGTAGTAGTAATTATGGTTTCTCAATATACATTTAACATATTACAACGTAGGCTATGTGTTACAGCACTACTTTTGGTGTCCCCCTCAGGAATTGCTCTTGAGAAAATGTAATGTAATTGTCCCCTCCAAAGTTTATATCAGATTTTCGCCCCTGCCATCATGGGACTTTTATTAATTGTTTTTATTCTGTGTTGTTACAGCATTCAACCCACATAATGTATAGTGCATTTAATGTTTATTTTTTAATAATCAAACCCGAAATCGAACCGACCTCAAAAAGCACTAATCGCTCAGTATTACTGTAAATGTATTGACATAAGCGTCTATCCTGTGACACACATCTTTTCCCAATGAATGCAGTGTATTGACATTACAGGATGTTGGTGGCACTTTAATTGGGGAGAACTGGCTTGTGGTAATGACTGGAGCAGAATCAGTGGAATGGTATCAGATGCCATTCCATTTGCTCCGTTCCGGCCATTATTATGAGCGGTTCTTCCCTCAGCAGCCTCCTGTGATTAACATAATCATATTTTTCTGTTGGCTGCGATGTCTTGACATAAGCATCAACCGTGTGACACATCTTTTCTCATTGAATGCAATGTATTGACAGAAGAGTCAGTTGGTTAACATTTTATTTTCCCATTGATTGCAATGTATTGACGTAAGCATCAGTTGGTTGACGCTCATCTTTTTCCATTGGCACCACAAAGCCTGCTGGGAGTACAACCAGTTGACATAAGCATCAATTGGTTGAGGCCTAACTTTTTGCAAAAACTTGATGGGATTATATTTTGAGGCAGATAATGTGCTGATATGGGCTGATAACAGAGAGAGGATCACCCATGGCCTGGTGCATGTTGGGGACTGCATTTTCAATCTCACTATCTCTGGATTCAGTGCTCTCTAGCACGTGTTTATCCAACGCCGATGTCTTTTGGACCTCTTGTCTTGGTGTGGTCCAGACTGGCCTTGATTGCAACGTCAACTCATTTTAAAATGTTAAAATCAAGGCCGGTCAGGACTGGACCAAATCTGAATCAATTATAGACGTCTATGTTTGGTTCAGATTTGGTCCGATTTCAACGTCCATAGACGTCCGGTCCGGACCGCCCTATATTTGGCCCAAACGTAGACGTCTATAATTGATTCAGATTTGGTCCAGTCCTGACCGGCCTTGATTTGGCCCAAACATAGACGTCTATGATTGGTTCAGATTTGGTCCAATTATAGACATCTATGTTTCTCAAGTTTGGACAGCACAGTACAGCAAAGTGGAGTACATTACAGTAGAGCAAAGTAAAGTACAGTACATTGGCTGACCCTGTAGGTCCGCCGTCCTTGTAAATAAGAATTTGTTCTTTACTGACTTGCCTAGTTAAATAAAGGTTTAATAAATAAATAAATTACCCTAAAGTACTCTCTACTCTACTAAACTGTACTGTACTCTACTGAACTAAACTGTACTGTACTGTACTCTACTAAACTGTACTGTACTCTACTGAACTAAACTGTACTGTACTCTACTGAACTAAACTGCACTGTACTCTACTGAACTAAACTGTACTGAACTAAACTGCACTGTACTCTACTAAACTGTACTGTACTCTACTGACCTAAACTGTACTGTACTGTACTCTACTGAACTAAACTGTACTGTACTGTACTCTACTAAACTGTACTGTACTCTACTGAACTAAACTGTACTGTACTCTACTGAACTAAACTGTACTGTACTCTACTGAACTAAACTGTACTGTACTCTACTGAACTAAACTGTACTGAACTAAACTGCACTGTACTCTACTGAACTAAACTGCACTGTACTCTACTGAACTGTACTCTACTGAACTAAACTGTACTGTACTGTACTCTACTAAACTGTACTGTACTCTACTGAACTAAACTGTACTGTACTCTACTGAACTAAACTGCACTGTACTCTACTGAACTAAACTGTACTGAACTAAACTGCACTGTACTCTACTAAACTGTACTGTACTCTACTGACCTAAACTGTACTGTACTGTACTCTACTGAACTAAACTGTACTGTACTGTACTCTACTGTGCTCTACTGAACTGTGTCATAATGTAGTGTGCTGTTATAATTTGTGAAATTTAGCCTATTTAGACATCTATAATTCTCTCAGATTTGGTCTGGTTCTGACCGGACAAATATGTACTTTTTTGTTGTCTGGGGGCGGAGCTCATTAAAATAATACCCAACATGCTCTGCAAGTGTTTGTTTTTACATTTACATATTGGTCTTTCAGCAAACGCTCTTATCCACAGCGACTTACAGTCAGTGCATCCAAATAAGGTAGACCTCTTTTCAACTTTCATTCCGAAACAAAATTGAACCTTATTTGGACATCTGGAAAATACTTATAAAAGGCGTCTTTTCAACATCATGTTGCTCACTGGGGACTATGACATAACAAAAACTGCTCAAATATGAAATGAGAAGAAGACATAACATAAATCTAACAGGCGCCGGATGACAACGAGGTATTTCATATTTGTGGTTTACGATTGAACAGAGACTGATAATATTGGGATTGGTGAAGCCTGTTAGCGAAGGTATCCTCAATTTTATAGGTTATTGGGAACAATAAAAGAAAACACTGTCTGGGGAATTGAGCTGGTGTCACTGATCTACATGTCAAGCTATCTCTGTTGTGGAAGCATCATGACAGAAACCACATAACAGCATATTGACAGGGTGTTAAATTCCAAGCCCGCCAGCGATAGAATGGAAAGTGTTGCATGTTAGGTACGTCGTTTTGATTCAAGGCTATGCACGAGACAAAAACATTCACCATTTATCTCTGTGGGTCATCACAAAAATATATTTCTTTCTTGGCCCAATAAGATGCACGTGCAAATTGAGTCAGTTGATTGTTGCTGTTGATTGATTGATTGTTGTCCTGAGTGACAGTAATAAATAGTGTTTTATTTGTCGTCCTTATTATCTTGTACGTCAACTAATTATGGCACCAGTACAGAATACTATAACAATAGCATGCATTTGGGAAATTTGCATTCCCTACTATACGGGAAATACAGGCTGCGCAGCGACACTGGCCCTTTGGGGTTTCCGGCGCTATCCAGTGCTGAAATAGCTCTGCCTCTAAAGATACATGTACCAGTCTGTCTGTATGTATGTCAGTTAATTCAAGGCTATTAAAATTATTTAAATTGCTATTAAAAGCAATTATTTATGACAGCCTTACGTTAACTAATTATTGTAGCAGCTATCAATTGGAATAGGCTACTGGCCCTGGCAGTTCAGTCCTTTTCAATGGAAGCCTACTACGGAAGAGGTGACTGCAGTCTTACATTGTAAAAACAGGGAACACAACATTGTGTTTTTCTTTTGTAGATCTGACTTTGGCTTGGTCTCATTATTTGTAAGTGTGGCATCTGAACAGCATTCATGTGCTTCTATTTTGAGTTACACTAATTCCTCAAACACTCACAAAACATTTCAGGATAGGTTCCACCTGTTCTGCCTCAGATAGTTCTAAAACAGTTCTAGCTCCTTCGTTTACCATTGACAGACAGTGGAGATGTTTGAAACTGTCTTTGTTTACAGGAGACACCATGAGGAAGTGCAGTCCCTGGATGTTTCTCCCTGCCATGTACTCTCTCTTCACAGCTGCTGGACTCTGGGTTGTGTAAGTACACATTTTTATCAGATTCTAAAACACCATTTGGCTTTACAGCTGTATGTGTGTGTGTGTGAGACATTAGCACAATGATTCTCATTGGTTGCAGGTATTTCATAGCTGTTGAAGATGAGAAGATAACATCCCTGAGTTCAGAATACAAGTAGGGAATATTAATAATGTAGCAATATGTTATTCCAGTTATTATGACCACGCACCAGTTTCTAAATATTACGTACTTTTTCACAGGCGATCTGGCCCTAAATCCCCTCCATATATAAGGTTCAGTACACACCCTATACCAACCTTACTGGTTACTAATCTTTACCTAGGATTTGTGATTCCTGTCAATACAATTGTATCGCTCTCTCTCTCTCCCTCCATCTTCCCCCTCTCTCAGCATTGCAGGCAATGCTCCCCCGGCCAGCTGTGTATTTAGCCAGGTCATGAACCTGGCTGCCTTCGTCGGTAAGACTGACGCATGTTCTTCTGTTTATGTCTTGTATGAACATGAAAACATAGTCAACGTTGAACACTGTACTGTACCAAAAATAATGTCAGGAAATGAGATGTAGGATAGAGACACTAAAAGAAACAACAGGATGCACATTATAAAAGTGCTGTCTATTGATTTGCATGCATTAACAGTCAGTAGTTCCAATGGCAGACCATGTAGTGCTCATTACAAACAGTTATTGATGATGTTAGTATTAAGTTGGAAAAAAAGCCTGCACATCCTGTGGTTCCCCTGGAACAGGAATTAAAGGGTTAGAGAGACCACCAGACCAGAGAAAGATCCCTTATGGGTCTTCTCCTTTCAGGGTTCATCATTGGTGTCCTCAGATACCTGCAGCTGCAGCCTCGGGTCCACAAACCATGGCTCAACATCAGTAGTCTGGTGGCCCTGTCCCTGGCCTGCTTCGGCATGACCCTGGTGGGAAACTTCCAGGTAGGAGTCACAGGCCCTGTCCAGAAAAAAAGAATGTGCAGCCCCTAGACACTTCCCCTAGCCTGTCATTGGCAGCCTCCTAGCCCCAACCGCCCAGACCAAAAACATTTGGGAACCACTTATAAAATAGCCAAAAACCTCAACTTGGTTTGCAGTGATAATCAGACGTTTTTATTTTATTTAACTAGGCAAGTCAGTTAAGAACATATGTTTATTTACAATGACGGCCTACACCGGCCAAACTCAGACGACGCTGGGCCAATTGTGCGCCGCCCTATGGGACTCCAAATCACGGCCAGTTGTGATATAGTCTGGATTCGAACCAGGTTGTCTGTAGTGACGCCTCTAGCACAGAGATGCAGTGGCTTAGACCACTGGGTCACAGTTACAAAATGAAACAAATAAGAGCCATATCTTTCTGTAATGTGTCTGGTCCAGTTGTCAAATGACGAGGAGCTCCACAACATTGGGACGTCAATGACGTTTGGCCTGGGGACGTTGTTCTGCTGGGTTCAATCTGTCATCACCCTGAAGGTCAACCTTAGGAACGAGGGTCGGAGGGCAGGCATCCCTCGCTTCCTGCTGTCTGGGGCCGTCACCGCCTGCATGCTGCTCTGTATCCTTCCTCTGGCCCTCGCTTGCACCAGGGACGCACTTATGTTAATTTGGAGTCACTTTTAAAATTACTTAAGATGGTTAGTACAGTAGTATGGGTATGGGCTGGATACAGCTGTAGAGGTGGAAACCTTGCTTTCACTTATTAAGCATTTAGATCAGTGTTTACCTCAAAGAAGGAAGCTAGGAATTACGCATTTTGAAAGTATGTTTTGTAACGTTTGTTTGATCCTTAACTCCCCCGGTTCAGACTTTGCCCTGATGGCGCAGCGTCTTCACATGCACGCGGCGCGGGCGCAGTGGGCACTGGTCATGTTTTTTCTGAGCTTCCTCGCAACCTTCGCCATAGAGTTCAGACACTGCCACTTTGAGATCGTCTGTACCGACAACCGCGACCCGCCTCTCAGCCTGTCAGAAACATTCTCAGAGGTGTCCGAGTACCAGTCTGACCAGCTATAGGGCGGCTCTAGGGGACAGAACCAGCTATAGAGCACTACAAAAGTTAGGTTGCCTGTGGTTGTGTGTCAGTTGCGAGAAATGTACAAATGAACATGAAGTCTTTCAGGGTCAAGGGCTCCAGTGGGTCTCTGTTAGTTACTGAAGAGTTAGTCAACCACTACTGCATGTTTGCCTGTTTGAATGTAATAACCAGTGAATGACTGTCTTTCTACTACTACTGTAGTTGAGGTGATCTTTCAAAAACAACAAACTTTCCATAAGCAAAAATAAATCATTTTGTCATCATCAGCAGTCCATGTAACAGGGGTGTTCGCTAAATGATGCTAAACGATGTCATTGAAGATGGATGGACATGGTTGATCATGTAGCCGAGTTGTAGAAGGAGAACTCATGTCTCAATGACTTTCAGATGAATGTAGCTGAATCCTCAAAATGTGCAATGGGAGTCATCACCCTCTCCCATTGAGTCTTCTCATTCTACCCAACTTCCTCTGACATAAGGGGTTTTCTGCTGTGTTCACTCTTTCCTGTCTGTCTACCTCTATTTTCAACCCGAATTAAGACAGTTTGTGAAGTCCCAACCTCTCTGTGAAGATTTGTACAGTAGTATTACTTTTTAGGTCATCACACAGGTACAATGATGCCATTCTGAACCATATCACTGTTGCTCCCATAAAACACAAGTCATGGGAATCTTTTTCAGTGTTCTCTCCATTGCTTGTGACTTAATACAACACTAGGCTTTATCACCCTTCTAGCATAACTGACAAATGCATCTCAGTGTTGTACTGCTGTTTGTTAGAAAATTAAATAAGCTTTTACAATAAAACCTGTCTATGCATTCTGATTAATGCACTTTACAGGATTGGGCTGTATTTCCAAATGTGACTCACAAAGCAAACAAAAACACAGTACAGAAATGCAATACTCAAACTTCCAAGTTCAATCAGCATGACTTTGAACCATATTAAAGTTTAATAAATACAAATAAAGTGATCAACTTAAATATGTTTTTTATTTAAAATGCTTTAAAAAAGCAAAAGAAACCCTGGCAGGTCCCTTAAAATGTGCAGTCTGCAGACTGGTACGACTCTTGGTGCTTGTTACCCACCGCCCACCCTGTGTGTAGCCTAGATACCCGACTGTTTCTGTGTTCAACAACGCTACACTGTTACCTGGCTAAGACAACAACATGTTGGCTAGAGCAGAAACAGACTGGCACCCAGGCTCCACTTTTAATGCACTCCCAAAATCCTTTGATCAATGGCCGACCCTCCCATTCCCCTCCCTTCTTATGAGAGTGGCCTGGTTCAATTTCGGTTAGTAGCATCTTCCCTTAGCCCACTCCCCTTCAGAGTCTGAAAGGACTAGATATGTGAAAGCAATAGCTCCACCTGGCTCTCCAATAGGCTTAGAGGAGTGACCATCACTTTGCTTTTACCATTCCAGTCCTTTGATAAGACTCAAGAGGCAGCAGGTGCTAGGGGAAGAGGCTAGGGAACACGATTGAACGGGGCTAATGAGTAAGTGTTCTCCCTCTCTCTATAGCGGTGTTCCGATTCTCTACCGTTCTCTCCCAAGTGTACACTCATTACTCCCCCTTGTGTATTTAAAAATAAAGGTGTTAGATATGGCAAAAACTATCCAGTACTTTTATATCCACAAGGGGAAGTCAATGAGTGCACACTTTGGGGAGGAGAAGGGCAGAATTGGGGGGGGCCACATCTTTCCCCCTCCCCTCCATTGTTAAGCATTGCCCATCACTTCCAGTTGGCTGAAGGTTGTAATGAGGTTATAGTGCGACCTCTCCTCCTCTGTCAGCTCCATGTTCCCCGGCCGCACCACCACCGCCACGTTCACACCCGCATCCTCCGCTGCCTTGGCCTCTGCATGGAGGAACACAACACTGTAAAATCCTCCCCTCGACCATGTTCCCTTAGCCACACTAGGATCGACCATGTTCCCTTAGCCACACTTAGATTTTCCCATGATGTCGAGCAAAGAGGCACTGAGTTTGAAGGTAGGCCTTGAAATACATTCACAGGTACACCTCCAATTGACTCAAATGATGTCAATTAGCCTAGCAGAAGCTTCTAAAGCCATGACATCATTTTCTGGAATTGTCCAAGCGGTTTAAAAGGCACAGTAAACTTAGTGTATGTAAACTTCTGACCCACTGGAATTGTGATATAGTGAATTATAAGTTAAATAATCTGTCTGTAAACAATTGTTGGAAGAATTACTTGTGTCATGCACAAAGTACATGTTTTAACCGACTTGCCAAAACTATAGTTTGTTAACATTAAATCTGTGGAGTGGTTGAAAAATGAGTTTTAATGACATACCCCGTGTGACATCTGTCAGGAACATGATTTCCTCAGACAGGCAGCCGATTCTCTCTGCAATTCTCTCATAGCTTTTACTTTCTACTTTAGCGCCTATGTTGGTGTCGAAGTGGCCATCAAATAGCTGAAAAGATAGACAATCTGAAGTTAGCTGGGAGTAGGATTGCAAAATTCCAGTAACTTTCCCAAAATTCCAATGTTTTCCAGAAATCCTGGTTGGAAGATTCCCTGGGTATTTTGGAAAAGTTACTGTAATTTTGCAACCCTAGCTGGGAGTGCATTACAATTAGGGATGTGAATTCACAAGGCAAAATATAGTCCTGCGTATGACCACTAGGGGGCTATGCAGTTCTATCTACCACAGTCATAACTACTCCGTCCTTTATCACAGTTCTTTCAGGTTTGTTGTTGAGGGCCTGGGCTGCTACCAGCACCAGGTTGGGTCTCACGGTGCGTCCCTTTCAGATGGTTAAGCATTGCACCTGTACTACAATTACTGTAGGCCTACCTCAATTCTACAGCGCAAAGTTTGTATTTCACCAACTTCTGTCGCTTGCCATTCTCTGCCATTTTTCCAACGACGATGACGTAGTGGTGGAGTGACTCTTCACCACTACGTTCTTCTAAAGAAAATAATGAAAATAATCGATTCCTTGACTCCTTGCACATCGACTCCTGGTTTTAACTCCTATTTCTGAGTGTCAAGATTCAGTATTTTTGGAACGGAAGAGACTGATTTGTTGCTGTACCCCACTTCCGAGAACACAAACACTTGCATTTTTCAAGCAAGCTAGGAGGGAAAGAGAGGGCAGGTCAGCCACCAGGCAGAACGTGCACTAGGCCTATCTATCGGTAATTTAAAGCTGTATCTCGCAATTTCTTGGCTTGCATGTGTCTTGCAACTTCAGCAAAGCAGGTCCTATCCTCAATGAACAGGCTTGGATATTCTACACACAACAGACTGAACACACTCACATCATTAGCGAAGAGAAAGAGCATATGTCTTGGTAATCCGTATCTCGCACATTCACCACAGTAGTCTAAAGTTCACCTCTTCCTCCCTGGTTTTATTTAAATTACACAGCTTTCCCTTTCCCACAGACCTTTATAGTTAGACTATAACATGGCAAATAATATTTTTGTGATAACTGTACTGTGATTTAAATTGTGACAACACCCCCCCCCCAATTGTTTTTCAGTTAGGGACTTTTTCTAAACATTAACAATCACAACTGCGTTTAAATGTTCACACCCATAACTCCAATGTACCAGAGAGATTAGTGTGTGTGCTATAAACAGAACAGAAGAGAAGAGTTCCTTACATCGAGGACGTCTCCCTCTACAGAGTATCCAAACAGTAGTTTCTGAGCCTCCACGCTGCCAGAGGAGTAGATATAGACCTTCAGGCCCTGCCGTCTCAACCTCCTGATGGATGGAACCACGTCCTGGTACACCCTGGTTCACACACACACACACACACACACACACACACACACATTAGTAATACTGCCTTTTCATCAGGACGCCACACAATGATGGTTTGAAGAAATGCAACTGTGCAATAGGACTAGTTTAGAAACCATTAGCATTAAAACTATTACATAAGACTAAACACAACCTGTAGGCACCTTTGAACTTCTCTTAAATAGTTCCCCATTTCTGATAAAATAAGTTGAACTTGAAAGTAACTTGTGGGTGGCGAGCTACACGATGACATATGCCAACGTAGTATAGAGCGTATCCATACCACATAATTTTACATAAGGTATGGGCTCATTCGGTTAAAAGTTTTTGCACACAGTCTCCATTACTCAAATGACAGGCTGGGGAAAAAAATCCATCCAAAATGTCAACCCAAAGTGTTTGAGATGCAGCGACTGTGGGGAATGTTTTGGTCATGCCAATCTCTGAGGGGTTTTTGGGACCACATCCGAGGCATTTTCACATATATGAAACAAAACAGTTGACCCCAATCTGCACACTGCTATATTTCATCTACCATCTTTACATTTGTAATGTTACCACCCATCAATAGCATTTGCCTCACTTCTAGCTCGCAGTCTTACTGTCTTTATCATGCTGCTACTGCTCGATGATCATTTATTATTATCTATTGTTGTTTTTTTTATTACCATTTTCATTATTTTATTTCACTTAGTCCTGCATGTTGGAGCTCAATGCCAATGCATTGTTGGTCGGGCCATTTTTAGGCTATATGAGGTAGGCTACATGATCACACCGGTAATAGATCCGTTGTTGTATTACTTGTGAAGCACAGCTGAGTGAGCATACATTTCAATCATTTGCTTTTTATTTAAATTCTAATGGGCTGATGGTGCCTGCATCTGACGGTCAGTGTCAGTGTTGGGAGAGAGCAGCAGACTGAGGGTCCGCCTACAAACATCTCTCCGCTCTCCCTTACCAAAAAGGGACACCGACTTCCAGATGATGGCGAAAGTCGAGTTGCACCAAATTAATTCTGCCTCATGCACAAATTCATAATGTTACACCTATGAACAGAGAAATTGAAATATTCCTTGATATTAAAAAAGACCCAAGCCGCTAATAATAACAGGCCTATAGATACACTTTCCTACTCATTCATAATGCTGCAGTATTAACGCTGGGTGGAAAAAGGAAGAAAGCGCATTTTATGGCTTATGTGTTGAATACAAAGTGTTGACCGTGCTGAGTAACATCTTAAACATGAACTAACTCTTAAAAACAGCATCTCTTTGCTGTATTTGCTGGCAGTCTCTCTCTAGTCATGTTATTAAACGTTTTACTGCAGACACGGCCATCCGAGCTATCAGATTGGCCAGCGGTGGCCTATAGTGCACTTACTTTGCTCTCAGTGCCCGCCGGGAAGGCAGAGTTTGTACCTTCAGACACATGAAATGGTTCAAAATGGCAACAGTTCACCTACCCAGCGCGCAGGGCAGATGAATCGGGTTGTACCTACCGCCAACAGCCTGAGACAAATTCTCTCCGGCATTCTTAAATGTCAGCAGTGCTGTTGTAATTACCCTTTCATTACTATTATTGTTATTACTTATTGCTCTTTTTGTGCCATTTTTGTATGATGTCTTGGTGGGTTGGGTGAGAGGGATGGAGGACTGGGGATGCATTTTTGTCAAGGTCTCAAATTTGAAAATGTACAAATAAATTACTTTCAAAAATAAACACCTTGTTTTTCCACATTGCAAAACCAATTTCATTTTTCTAAACTTAAGTTGACAATTTTAATTTAGAAAATAACAACAAGTGGCATGGACAAAATGACACACTCCGGAGGTAGAACTTAGCTGCACAGCCTTAGGCCAAGATAACTGCCAACAAATGCTTCTTGCAGCCATCAATGAGCTAGCTGCACTTTTAAAACTGGCAATTTGGCCCAATCTTCAGCAGCAAAGCAACCCCACCCATGTTGATTGTAGGGTGTTCTTTACTTTGAATGATTCATTTGGTCGTTGGTAAACATCGGAAGACCCCACTACTGAAGGAGACAACAAAGCCTGACTGAACTTCTCAAAAACCCAACTAAACAAGCCCAAATCCTGGGAAAATGTTCTGTGGATCAATGAAACTAAAATGTGAGATCTTTGGCTATATAGATCAGTGACGACCAAATTAAGCATTCAATGAAAATAACATCCTCCCTACAATCAAACATGGGGGAGGTTTGATAATGCTGTGGGGTTGCTTGCTGATACACACCATTTCGATACAGCTACAACCGGAAGTGGCTTTTCATAGCAGGTTAGGAGAGCATTTTCACTAACCTTATCCTAATTCTCGTAGCTTGCTGTGTAAGTCACTTCCGGTCGTAGCTGTATCGAAGTGGCTTGTTTTTAGGGAATCTCTTGATTGGCTGCCTCTGGTACTGGGGTCCTTGAACGTGCTCAATGTATCATGAAATCAGCAGATTATCAGGTGTTTTGGAGTCTAATGTTCAACCCAGTGTCCAAAAACTGGGTCTCCATTGAAGATTGTGGGTTTTATAGGGGTTTTACAAACACACATCAAAAAGCACCAAGGAATGACTCAAGAAGAAACGCTGAACTGTTTGAGTGGCCAGCGAAGAGATGTAAATCACATCCAAAACAGCAGTTGGTAGACGGAACCCCTCAAACATTGAAGAATCATAGCAGTTTGCTGCTGAAGAGTGGGCCAAATTGCCAGTAGAAAGGTGCAGCAAGATCATTGATGGCTATAAGAACCAAAAGGCTGTGAATGTGTGTAACTAACAATCATTTGTCTTTATTTTCCAAAATAAAATTGTACTTAAGTTAACAAAAATAAAATGTGTTCTGCAATGTTGAAAATCCAATAACAAGGTAACAAGTGTTTTCCTACTTCAACTGACTTTAGAAGAATTAGGGAATTATTTAAGAAAAGTGCAAGGGTGCCAATATATTCAGCCGGAACTGTAACCATGAAATTATGTCTATGAGATAATAAGCAGGACTTAGGATATATCCCTCATACAGTACCATCAGTGCAATAGAAGGAACACTTCTGGCTACTTACTCGCCTTTGATTCTCCCGGCAGCGTAGGCTGCCCTCCACATGTGTCCCTGCAGCTGTTTCAGAGCTGTGGTCTTCCTGTCCGACGCCATCTGCCACAGCACATTGTCCACCACCTCCCTGATGGCTTTCTCCTCGTCCGTGTGCCCAGACTGGTCCAGGGCGTGTTGCGCACATGCTCGGTTCAGGCGCAGGTCCTCTTCAACCTAACGTGATGAAAGGGTCAGGGCAGGGTCAAGGGTTAATCACAGAGATGCAAACTGGTGAGGGCCCAAAATGGTGACACTATTTTTTGCACCGAAATCCCTGCTAGGGGGAAATGCAGGTTAACTAATTAAACAACAAAGAATATTATCTACATGATCAGTCTCTGTGTGTAAAACCTAATCAAATGTTATTTGTCACGTGCACCGAATACAACAGGTGTAGACCTTACAGTGAAATGCTTACTTACAAGCCCAATGCTTTAAGAAGTTAAGGAGAAAAAAGAAAAGAAAAGTAATAAATAAACAGCAGCAGTAAAATAACAATAGCGAGGCTATATACAGGTGGTACCGGTACAGAGTCAATGTGCGGGGGAACCGGTTAGTCACGGTAATTGAGGTAATATGTACATGTACTGTAGGAAGAGTTAGTGACTATGCATAGATAATAAACAGAAAGTAGCAGCAGCATAAAAGAGGGGTCTGGTTATTTTTGCACACAAAATAAAGTGGTTCGAAAGCAATCCAATGTTATTTGTTATAACAAGTCTTGAGAAAAAACAATACACTAATATTACAGTTAGTCATGACAGCCTTTATAATAGAACGCTTGTGACCACACACACACTGTCTACTGTAAATATTGCACTAGGGGAAAAAAGGTAGAAATAGAATGAAACAAACAGGCATTCTATTTTTTATCTATTATATTGGCCCTTATAGCAGACATCGATCAGACGTGTGCAAAAATAATGTTCACTGAGTAAAAAATTGAATAATCCCCCATAACTCACACACAAGTGTTACTGTCAAGTAGGGTTGCAAATGGTTAGAAACTTTCCAGAATTTTTCAGGACATTTTCCATGGGAAGTTAAGTCCTGGAATTTGGGAAATTTTGCTTAAAATTCATCAAAAAAAGTTAGCTTACAACCGTGAACCTTTTTGTAGGATACACGCAAGGCAATTCTAGGTTTTGTGGCATTTCCCAAATCAATGGAATTGCAACCCTCTGCATGCACAGTGCATTCTTCCATATCACATGTACAGCTGATTCTCAAGATCTTGCACACTAATGAGATGCTATTGAGCCCACACTACTACACTGTCTGAGCCAAGGACTACATGCTTTCTGGTAAGTTTTGATTACAATACTAGGTGGGGTGAATATACAATTTCTGCTAGTTAGTTTTTGCTACCATGTGGGTTTAGCGTGATTGAGCCTGCTAACTAAGGAGTGTTGATTCACCTGTTTCCATAACATTTCATTTTAAAACATGCATCTTACAAAGGAGTTGTTTAATCTAACTGCTTAACTATTTATCTGTACATGGAATTGTATTTGTTTTTACTGATGTTTTTCCTAATATTTACAGGAAAATGTTACAGGTACTATCTGATGTGTGGAGATTTCACTGCAAGTAATGTAGAAGGAAAAGCTGTGTACATTTGCAAATACTGTGCCAAATAATATGTGAAGAATGCAACAAAGATGCTGAATCATCTGGCCAAGTGCATACAGTTCCCTCAGCGCTCACAACAAGCAACCTTTGACAAAAGTCCCTCTACTTCTATTTGAGGTGAAAATGATATCGATAGCAACAACTCATGGTCCTCCATTCTCTGATGGGTGGTCTAATGTTTGTGGGCAAGGAATAATTAACTACATCATCTCCACCCCTTAACCAGTATTCTACAAGAGCACAGACACAAGGGACAACAGACACACCGGTCTCTACATTGCAGATGAGCTGAAAGCAGTCATCAATGACCTTGGACTACAGAAGGTATTTGCACTGTTGACAGAAAATGTTGCGAACATGAAGGCTGCTTGGTCTATAGTGGAGGAGTCCTACCCTCACATCAAACCCATTGGCTGTGCTGCTCATGCATTGAATATGCTCCTCAAGGACATCATGGCACTGAAAACAATGGATACACTCTACAAGAGAGCCAAGGAAATGGTTAGGTATGTGAAGGGTCATTAAGTTATAGCAGCAATCTACCTCACCAAGCAAAGTGAGAAGAATAAGAGCACTACATTGAAGCTGCCCAGCAACACCCGTTGGGGTGGTGGTGTCATCATGTTTGACAGTCTCTCGGGGAGGAAGGAGTCTATCCAAGAAATGGCCATATCACAGTCTGCCGATATGGACAGATCCATCCAGAAGATCCTCCTGGATGTATTTTGGGAGAGTGGTAACCTATAGCAGTAGCCATTGCATAGATTGAGGGAGACAATGCCATCCTGTCTGATGTTCAGACTCTGCTTGCAGATGTAAGAGAAGAAATCCATACTGCCCTGCCCACTTCACTGTTGCTCCAAGCAGAGGAAACTGCAGTTCTGAAATACATAAAAGTGTGAAGACTTCTGCCTGATGCCCATACACGCCGCAGCGTACTTGTACCCCAAGTATGCTGGCAAGAGCATCCTGTCTGGTGCAGAGATCAACAAGGCCTATGGTGTCATCACAACCGTGTCTCGCCACCTTGGCCTGCAAGAGGGAAAGGTTCTTGGCAGTCTGGCGAAGTACACTTCCAAGCAAGGGCTTAGGGATGGAGAAGCAATATGGCAGTCGTGCCAACATATCTCATCAGCTACCTGGTGGAAGGAACTTTGTGGATCTGAGGCTCTTTCCCGTTGCCTCCATCATACTCCAAATCCCACCAACATCAGCCGCCTCAGAGCGCAACTGGTCCTTGTTTGGGAACACCCACACCAAAGCATGCAACAGGCTGACCAATACAAGGGTTGAAAAATTGGTGGCCATCCCCGCAAATTTGAGGCTTTTTGAGCCTGACAACGAACCATCCTCAACAAGGTTGGAAAGTGACAGTGAAGATGAGGCCTCAGAGTCTGATGTTCAAGAGGTGGACATTGAGGAGGTCTAGGGAGAAGACATGGAAGCCTGAGAGGAAGACAACCAAAGCTTTAATTTTACAGATGTATGTTGAAAATGTTTTCGGGAGATGGATCATTAAATATTTCCTTTATTTTGTAGTTCAGTGAAATCATCCAAAGTGAAGAGTCAACTCATTTAAAGTTTAATTTGTAACTAGATTATTTTTTTCATTTCTATTAGAAGGATTTGATAATTTGCAATTATGTCTACTTATGATAAGGTAAAAGGTTTATGCTTCTGTCTCCATATGATATGGTAAATATATCCAATGCAAAAATAATTTACATTTAAATGGAATTAATATTAATTTGCATATATTTCCATGGAAAGTTTCTACCTCTGAATCTTCCCCAAAACATGCAACCCTGCTGTCAAGTTCAACACAACAAATGTAATATCTTTGGGCTACACTGCACATTATTACATTGTACACTTTCTGCCTGTGGACATCTGTTCTATAAATTTACCAACAGAGCAGGGTACCCTTTGTTGGCATAATTGATCTCTTTCAGTCTCTCTGCCTGAGTATACCTGAAATGCCAGGTGTACTCTCTGTACACCTGGCATACCCCTTTTCATCCAATGTTTTGAAAAAGTGAGAAAGAGGGAAAGTATGTGGTGTTCCTTTCAACCTCTATAGTGGCATCCAGATTAAACCAGGCCCAGCTCCAGTTACACTTGCTCCCTGAATCCACTTGTTTAACAAGCAACGCCTCATTTTCACCTAATTCTCATTCTAAAAATTAACCACATACTGTAGAGGGAAAAACATTAGTTCACAAATAGAAGCTAGTTAGTCTTGTTTGCATGGGTCCAGTAATCAACCATCGCGTTATAACTTGAGGAACGGCAAGGAGTCGTATAACGTTACCAGTTAATACTACAGCGAATTGGTTAGGTTACTAACGTTAGCTCATCTTTTGAAGAAACGTTAGCTGACTTTATTAGCCAGCTAATTTTCACACCATAAACTCAAATAACGGTGACTAACCCCCTTCCGTACACATTTGCGCAACGAGGCTGCAATGAAAACGAATGGGACTGTTGCGACTGTGTTGGCATCAAAATCAAGGGTGTGAACTAAGTTTCTATTCAATCGTTGATTGACATGGTAATTGTACAACAATGCATACATTTTTTGCATCAACACTGCAAGCCATCATGACTCAAAAGCCGCGACAGCCGCTGTTTACTTCTGAAGATGACTTTAGAGCCGTCCTAAAAAACCGATTAAATTCGACACAAACCTTCAAATAGTTTATATAATATGTCATTACATACCTATTTATAGTGTTTTATTTACATTTTAGAGGTGATAAAAATCCAGTTTCCCCACAAGGCATATCTCCCCCATATCTTCCCCACCCGGCAAGACCCGACGGAGCTCATTGCCTAATTCAATCATGCGTAGACGATCAGCATGAAGGTCTCGTTATTGATTTTGCTGGAAAGGGGAGAAATTGTGATTTACAAATGGTATTCATATTACAGTTGACCTGGAAGCATTACGTTTTTTTTTGGCGCTAAAATAACTAAACAAATATACGGTCCAGTGCGATGTACGAAAGTGCGTTAGTTACCGTTATTTGATCCGTTAAATTGGCTAATGTTCCTCAACATTTATCTGGCTAGCTAACGGAGAATTCGATCCAGCTAACGTTAGCAAGATACTTAACAATGCTAATAATACTTGTTCCACCACACTTTCTCCATCAACTCAAAGTTTCCAAATGCCAGTTGTTTTTCGGTTACAGCTCGTTAAGTACGCTTCATGGTCTTCTTCTCCGTGGTCAGGCTTCTCACCTACCTCTTCGTTATCGTTCAGGGGACGCGCTTCTGTAAACTGCCTTTCTACTCTCTGCTGTCCAGAGCGCGCGCTCTTTCCAGAGAGAAAGCTGTATGCTGGAACTGATTGGTTGTCACTTCTCTCTTCAGTCGCGTGCTGCATTTTCTTATGTGAACCATTGACTGAGCCTTGGATACAGCCAGTATTGCTCCAAACGGACATAACTCATGCTCTTACACAGTATTGCTCGCCCCCCCCACAAAATATATATATTTCTCATCGGATCTACACAAACCACGTCACCTATTTTGGATTCAAAACGGCGAATTTCGCCGAAAGGTGACTAGTTTGCATCCCTGTAATCAGTCATGTTAATTAGGGAGAAGGGTTGGAATTAACCATTGACAACTCTTGGGGTTGTCCAACGTAGATATCTTGACATTTATGGGGCTTGTTTGGTGCATTGATATTTCAATGCTGGCATGGACCCTCCTCTCCAATAACAGCCCCCTATCAAGGATGAAGACAGGAAACTTAATTCCAGTAAATGAGATATTATGGAAGTTGCCACGCTATTATGATAACTTATCTGTTCTGCATTCTCCAAATCAATAAGCTCATTGGAGGATAGAACTCATTAGCTCCATTCAAAGACCTCCTGGCTGCATCCCTTATTGAAGAACCCAATGTTGTTACCGAATTTACTGTAATCAAGTGTTTCTCGGATGTAGATAGCATTCCATTAATTACATATGTGTTCCTCAACCCTCTGGTTCTGGTCCTTCAGATGACCGATATAGTCAGATTTAAAGGGGAAGTTTTGATCTTTGAGGACCACTTGACTGCCTTAGGAGTTCAACCACCATAGTTTGCCAGTCCCTCCCTGGTGCAAAAACAAGAGCTTCCTGCAGTAGGCCTGATAAACATCAGCAGCCAGTGAACGTGAGTGCAGCTCATCTCTTGCACTCATGTCATCCCATTTGACAGCCTGCAGGCTTCCAGGATGCAGGGCAATTCAGGTCGGCAGCTAATCAAATACACCCATTAATCTGTGACCTACATAGCTACAGTGGGGAGAACAAGTATTTGATACACTGCCGATTTTGCAAAAATGCAGAAAATCACATTGTATGATTTTTAAATAATTCATTTTCATTTTATTGCATGACATAAGTATTTGATCACCTACCAACCAGTAAGAATTCCGGCTCTCACAGACCTGTTAGTTTTTCTTTAAGAAGCCCTAGTGTTCTCCACTCATTACCTGTATTAACTGCACCTGTTTGAACTCGTTACCTGTATTAAAGACACCTGTCCACACAATCAAAGACTCCAACCTCTCCACAATGGCCAAGACCAGAGAGCTGTGTAAGGACATCAGGGATAAAATTGTAGACCTGCACAAGGCTGGGATGGGCTACAGGACAATAGGCAAGCAGCTTGGTGAGAAGGCAACAACTCTTGGTGCAATTATTAGAAAATGGAACAAGTTCAAGATGACGGTCAATCTCCCTCAGTCTGGGGCACCATGCAAAATCTCACCTCGTGGGGCATCAATGATCATGAGGAAGGTGAGGGATCAGCCCAGAACTACACGGCAGGACCTGGTCAATGACCTGAAGAGAGCTGGGACCACAGTCTCAAAGAAAACCATTAGTAACACACTATGCCGTCATGGATTAAAATCCTGCAGCGCACGCAAGGTCCCCCTGCTCAAGCCAGCGCATGTCCAGGCCCGTCTGAAGTTTGCCAATGACCATCTGGATGATCCAGAGGAGGAATGGAAGAAGGTCATGTGGTCTGATGAGACAAAAATAGAGCTTTTTGGTCTAAACTCCACTCGCCGTGTTTGGAGGAAGAAGAAGGATGAGTACAACCCCAAGAACACCATCCCAACCGTGAAGCATGGAGGTGGAAACATCATTCTTTGGGGATGCTTTTCTGCGAAGGGGACAGGACGACTGCACCGTATTGAGGGGAGGATGGATGGGGCCATGTATTGCGAGATCTTGGCCAACAACCTCCTTCCCTCAGTAAGAGCATTGAAGATGGGTCGTGGCTGGGTCTTCCAGCATGACAACGACCCGAAACACACAGCCAGGGCAACTAAGGAGTGGCTCCGTAAGAAGCATCTCAAGGTCCTGGAGTGGCCTAGCCAGTCTCCAGACCTGAACCCAATAGAAAATCTTTGGAGGGAGCTGAAAGTCCGTATTGCCCAGCGACATCCCCGAAACCTGAAGGATCTGGAGAAGGTCTGTATGGAGGAGTGGGCCAAAATCCCTGCTGCTGTGTGTGCAAACCTGGTCAAGAACTACAGGAAACGTATGATCTCTGTAATTGCAAACAAAGGTTTCTGTACCAAATATAAAAGTTCTGCTTTTCTGATGTATCAAATACTTATGTCATGCAATAAAATGCAAATTAATTACTTAAAAATCATACAATGTGATTTTCTGGATTTTTGTTTTAGATTCCGTCACTCACAGTTGAAGAGTACCTATGATAAAAATTACAGACTTCTACATGCTTTGTAAGTGGGAAAACCTGCAAAATCGGCAGTGTATCAAATACTTGTTCTCCCCACTGTATATATTTGGGCTAAGCCCAAACCCACTGTAGACAAACTATGAACAGCTGATTCCTTTAATGTACTAATCTGAGGCATACCACAAACCATCATTAACAGGCTCAACAAAGAACGTAAATGTTTTCACCCAAAATTAATGCATGGGTGTGATTATGTCTGATTGTGTGCAGTCACTGCTGACTGCTCATCATTGCTCACAGTTTGCAGCAAACCAGTTACCTGTTTCTTCAGGAGATGCACGTCTTGTTTGCATTCATCTTCTTCCCAATGTGCAGACAGATGCTCTTCGAGATGGTCTTTGATGTATGGGAATAAAATGTCCTACAGGAGAAAATAGCACTGTTAGCTTATAGTTAGCTGTCTGTCATGCATTACCTAGTGTGCACCATCCGACTCCCCTTGTTCATGGACGTCGAAGAGACATGGAAATTTGGTGTGTCAACCCTGTCCTTGATTTCAAGGTCCAGACGTTTTTGGACGTCTATAATTGGTTCAGCTTTGGTCCAGTCCAAAAGTATAATGTACTATATTGTACTGAACTAATCTACTATGCTCTACTGTACTTAGCTCAAATTGACACCTTTAATTGTAATTATTTAATTTATTAGGTGCAATACATAGCGACAGCTTGCGAGATAAAACGGATACAGCAACGGGTTTGGTGTTAGCAGCACATTTTTTTTTTATTTTTTTTATTTCACCTTTATTTAACCAGGTAGGTCAGTTGAGAACAAGTTCTCATTTGCAACTGCGACCTGGCCAAGACAAAGCAAAGCAGTGCGACAAAAACAACACAGAGTTACACAGTAAACAAACATGGTCAAAAACACAATGGAAAGTCTATATACAGAGTGCAAAATGTAGTGCAAAATGCAGTAAGGTTAAGAGGTAGGACAATAAATAGACCATAGTGGTGAGACACATGCCCAGTGTTGGGGATGCTACCCCAAACCAATCTAATTCAGAGGTAGATTCCCAAGTTGTGCACTCGCTTGGCACGCTTTCGCATCTAGAAAAGGTTAACAGACTGCCTGTAATCATACCACATCCTGCCTGTGGTTCACAAGCACTAGCCAGAGGCTGCGATATACATGGATGTTATTTTGTTGACCAATGGGTGGCAGCACAGTGCCCATTTGGTGGGGCTATTGCGCGTGAACCACAGAACAGAAGCGGCATGACTGCGAAAAGTCTACTTAGACTTAGAGGTTAGAGCGTGCCATGCTAGTACAGTTGGGGAATCCATATTTGAATTAGATTGGAGGGGGTAGCATCAAACAATTAGATGTAATACTTTCTTGGTCACTGCACCGCAATGCAAACTAGGGACGGGCATTTGAAATATTTTCACTATTTGAATAATATCATGAAAAATAGGTTGACGAGTAGTTGTTGACAAAATTAACACTGTACACTAGCCAACTACCTAGCTAGCAAGGCTAATTGAGGCTATTTTACTGCACTTACCGTCCTTTTCTACAACTCTATTTAGATTTAACAGCCTATTTGTTGTTTGCTTGTTGTAGTCTACTCATTAAAGTAACATATTTCTGAAATTTTTATTCCATTTTGCAGTGCTAGCTGTGTCACTACAGATCCTGGTTCGATCCCAAGCTGTGTCGCAGCCGGCTGTGACCGGGAGACCCCTGAGGCGGCGCACAATTGGCCCAGCGTTGTTAGGGGAGGGTTTGGCCGGCCGGGATGTCTTTGTCCCATCACGCTCTAGCGACTACTATGGCGGGCCGGGCGCAAGCACGCTGACACGGTCACCAGGTGTATGGTGTTTCCTCCGACATATTGGTGCGGCTTCCGGGTTAAGCAAGCATTGTGTCAAAGAAGCAGTGCGGCTTGGTAGGGTCTCGACCTTCGCCTCTCCAGAGTCTGTACGGGAGTTGCAGCGATGGGACAAGACTAACTACCAATTGGATATCACGAAATTGGGTAGACAAATGTGTAAAAAAAAAAAACAAACATATTATGTAAAATATGTCATGGTACACTAAATGACCAAAAGTATGTGGACACCTGCTCGTCGAACATCTCATTCCAAAATCATGGGCATTACTACGGAGTTGGTCTCCCCCCCCCCTTTGCTGCTATAACAGCCTCCATTCTTCTGGGAAGGCTTTCTACTAGATGTTGGAACATTTCTGCAGGCACTTCCATTCAGCCACAAGAGCATTAGTGAGGTCGGGCACTGATGTTGGGCCTATTAGGCCTGGTTAGCAGTCGGCGTTCCAATTCATCCCAGGGCTCTGTGCAGGCCAGTCAAGTACTTGCACACCGATCGACAAACCATTTCTGTATAGACTTCACTTTGTGCACAGGGGGCATTGGCATGCTGAAACAGGAAAGGATCTTCCCCAAACTGCTGCTACAAAGTTGCTTTAGCGTTAAGATTTCCCTTCACTGGAACTAAGGGACCTAACCCAAACCATGAAAAACAGCCCCAGACCATTATTCCTCCTCCACCAAAATGTACAGTTTGCACTATGCATTGGGGCAAGTAGTGTCCTCCTGGCATCCCCCAAACCCAGATTAATCCGTCGGGCTGACAGAGAGAACGCGTTTCCCCTGCTCTAGAGTCCAATGGTGGCGAGCTTTACACCACTCCAGCCGATGCTTGGCATTGCGCATGGGGATCTTAGGCTTGTGTGGGTTTGCTCAGCCATGGAAACTCAATTCAAGAAACACCCAAACAGCTTTTGTCCTGACGTTGCTTCCAGAGGCAGTTTGGAAGTCGGTAGTGAGTGTAGCAACCGAGGACAGATGTTTTTTTGCGTGCTACAGCACTCGGCGATCCCGTTTTGTGAGCTTGTGTGGCTCCTTGACGTTTTCACTTCACAATGACAGCACTTACAGTTGACCGGGGCAGCTCTAGCAGGGCACTACACACACACACACATACTTGTATGTAGCAATGTCATATGAATAATTTAATTCAGACAAAGCCTTTAAAAAAAAAAAAAAAATAGGCCTATATTGACATTTTTTAAACTACTCTCGTAAGTAATCAAATACTGATGTCCTTTCGGATATTCGATTAACCATGCCCATCTGAACTAGTGCTGCTAAAACAGGTAGTCATTGGCTGAGTAATAATCTTGCACACTTCTATGCACGAAGACCGAGCATTACTGTTTAAATAACTGTACTTGCGGTTGTAACGGTATACGTGACAGCAAGCTTCGTAGGGCTGTACTGTACTGTCCAAACTTGAGACATAGAAGTCCGGTCCAGATTGACCAATTTTGGTCTTGTGTGGGGGCGGAGTTCATTAGAATAAGCATGCTTTTCAATTGTTCCTTTTTACATTTAGGCATTTGAGCAGACACTCTTATCCAGAGCAACTTAGTGCATTCAACTAAGGTAAATAAACAACCACATATCACAGTTAAAGAAAAACTTTAGATAATGTAACCATTAGATAATGGAACATGATCACTGACAGTTTCAAAGCTTTTGAAAATGTTTTATTGGAATAACAAAATAATGTGATTAAGCTTTCTTCATTGACATATAGATACGTGACTGAAATTCGGCCATAGAAACATTGACCAAAAAAAAATACATATTTTCAGTCGTAAAATATGCATTTTCAATTTTCATTCAGAATCAAAAATTAACAAAAATGTCAACGTCTGGATAAGACGTATTTTCAATGTAATTTTGCTCACTGGGTAGCAATCGGTCTAGCAAAAAAATATTTCACTTGCTAGCTACATCACACCTCAAATGCCATATATTTGTCTCGGTTTGTTGTCCTACCTTTACAAAGGTTATTGGTGTCGTGGTTCCTTCAATATCCAGCAAGAGTGCGGTAGTGTTTGCAGGGATTGAAACCGTAGCCATGTTTCTGACTAAAGCCGCCTTTAGCTATTGTTCGCTTAGCTATCTACCCCGCTTTCCTTTCCAAGTTGGAAAAACACACTAGCAAACCTAAGAGAGGCCTACCAATGCCTTTCCAAATCGTGTTAGGTTCCTATTCAATCAGCTAATGTTGGATAGTGGAGGCTCGTCACGTCAACAGACATGCAGCAACCAGACAGACCCATTTGAACATTCTCAACACATGGAGCGTGCATAATAATAGCCGCGAGCCCAGGAAGTGTTCTGCTTCTTTGGTATAACGGCGTTCGCAACAATTATATGTGAATTCCGCCACCTACTGTGCGGGTGGATCATAAAGATCCCAAAAAAGAAATAATGCAGGGTTAAAAAATAGTTTTTTAAAAAGTACATAGATACATACACACAAACAATCAATTACGAAATTTAAATTGAACAAAATCAGCCTGCTTGTCTTACAACATTCTAATCAGGTCTCTACACAGGCTCAGAAGGATCCTGTGAGGGTGGGACATTTTCTGGTAACAGTAGTCCTTCTGCCATGAAGCCTTGGAGGCCCCAAAACGTCAGCTGCAGATATATTGATGTCCAGCTTCTTGGAATTCTTAGACACGTGCAGTACAACTAATAACTGTGGATATAACGCTACAAAATCCACATTATTCACAACAAACGTATCCAGATCACTTGATTGACGGATAACATGTGCAACTGGTTGCTGTGCATCCACCGCCATATCTTCTTCAGCACTGTGGCCTCATGCCCCTTCAACGCTATCACCGCCTCCAGATAGGAGCTTTGCTGTACAGCCCTGGACCTTGACACCTCAACCTCTTTCACCCTAACACACTCAGGGAATTCGGGAACATGATCCCCACCACAATTGCAACATTTTACATTCAGACTCTTCAATAACACATTCCTTCCGTCTGCAAACACTTGAAATGTGGTCAAACTTTTTACACTTCTCAAATCAAATCGTATTTGTCACATGCGCAGAATACAACAGGTGTAGATCTTACCGTCAAATGCTTTCTTACTAGCCCCTAACCAACAATGCAGTAAAGAAAATAGGAATAAGTAAATACTTGGTACATGTAGGTAGGGGTAAAGTGACTATGCATTGATAATAAACAGCGAGAGGCAGCAGTGTAAAAACAAAGGAGGGGAGGGTAGCCATTTGATTAATTGTTCAGCAGTCTTCTTGCATTGCATTGGGTTTTGCACGAACGCTCTCACGGGATACATCTTATATATCCCAACTTTACATAGGTTGGTACTCTTCATCAAACATCCATAATACAGGTAAACTGTGCTCACCCCCCCCCCCCATTCTCCATAGGTGTTAAGTGACATGCATTAACTACTCATGGAAGTTTTTGCCTAAGATATTGATTATCAATGTTCAAAAGGACACCAAAGATAACACATTTTACCGGTGCCCTGCTCCGAAAATCAAAGCTGTCCACTTCACACCTCGATAATTTCGCAAGCCACAATGCACGCTCCTTTTGCTCTTTAGATACACACAATTTCAACACCATACCACTCCTGGTTAATTTGACTGCATCCACTTTTCCCAGCGCCTTCTCAAATGAACATCGTTATCTAAAACGTACTCCAACAAGCAACGATTCATCTACTCATTTCCCACAATAACTAGCTCTTTTGGATCCATTCTTGGACTTCACTGTTGCCACTCATCTTTATCACTAACTGTACTCGACTCGCTTTCAGTTTCAAACAACACCGCCATCTCAGCTACGTCCCCACCTGGTCTAAACATGCAAACTCTTCGCCCATCGAAATTGTTCTGCTTCCACGAAGGCGTGATGATGACGACCACGAGGATAAAGCATGGAATGTTACAAAAAAATATACATTCAGCATTCAGCTAGATTAGGTATCATAACAATACTAATTTCGCTAAAGGGATTTTTGGACCTGTGTGAAGCTAACCACAATAAAGAACAGCATTAATAGTGGAATTTGCGGTTTGCCTTCAAAATAAAGGTTCCCATTGAAAGTGATTCAAACATTTACAAATAGTGAAATTATGCCATATTTGCACCAGATAATTCTAAACAAGGTGGAATGTTGTTATATCAATTCAACAAAATACAAAACAACAAAATAATCTGTTGAAATCGCACTGTAGGTGTATTAGACTTTAGAATTGCATTGGGGGCATACAGTATATGCACTATACAGCCTAACCTATGGATTGTGTACCCATTAAATTGGGTATCAGCCTACTGACACACATAATAGACTAACTGGAAAGGTGATTTCCCACAGTCCTGCAATAAGAGCTAAGACGCTAATATTTGTGTAAACTCTACACAGTTGTGTTCTGTGAGTGTCACTGAGTAGGCTGATACCCCATTTCATGGGTGCAACATCCATAGGTCAGGCTGCACAGTGCAATATGAAGGTCCCATACACAATAGACTGATTTGGAAGGTAATTTACCAGAGTCAAAGTCCTGCAACAAGAGCTAAGATGCTTATATTTGTGTAAACTCTACACAGATGTGTTCTATGACTGTCACTGAGTAGGCTGATACACCATTTCATGAATGCACAATGCATAGGTTAGGGCATTAGGCTAATACATAAGTCTAATACATCCACAATGCGAATTCAACTTATTTGTACTTTCTTTTGTATCAAATTAACTAATTATTGTCTTTTGTTGAATTTATATAACAACATTCCGACCTTGTTTAGCATTATCTAGTCCAAATATGGCATAATTCCACTATTTATACTGTATGTTTGAATCTCTTTAAACTTTTATTTTGAAGGCAAACTGAAATTAAAGTAATTTAACGATTTTCTTCTGGGTGTTGAAAAGATCACAAAAAGTGTAGCTACAGTGCTTCAGCATCTTTGGTACCACATCGTTTCTAAACCTATATCGCGAGATTTCTGGCAACGCTTGTAAAACAGACCAGGCTGGAGTTTTAGGTTTGAGAAGTCAATGAGAGAAGTGAAACATTCGTCCTTAGTTGTTCATTTTCTCGAAATCTAAAGTCAAAACCATGTCTTAAGTAGTTGAACATGTTATTACTCCAACCTATTGAAAGTGAATTTATATTGTCAGTCTATTCTTGTTCTGAGAAATGAAGGCTATTCCATGCGAGAAATTGGCAAGAAACTGAAGATCTCGTACAATGCTGTGTACTACTCTCTTCACAGAACAGCGCAAACTGTCTCTAACCAGAATAGAAAGAGGAGTGGGAGGCCCCAGTGCACAACTGAGCAAGAGGACAAGTACATTAGTGTCTAGTTTGAGAAACAGATGCCTCACAAGTCCTCAACTGGCAGCTTCATTAAATAGTACCCACAAAACACCAGTCTCAACGCCAACAGTGAAGAGGCGACTCCTGGATGCTGGCCTTCTAGGCAGAGTTGCAAAGAAAAGCCATGTCTGTGTTATTTTGCCCATCTTACTCTTTTCTTTTTATTGTCCAGTCTGAGATATGGCTTTTTCTTTGCAACTCTGCCTAGAAGGCCAGCATCCCGGAGTCGCCTCTTCACTGTTGACATTGAGACTGGTGTTTTGCGGGTACTGTTTAATGAAGCTGCCAGTTGAGGACTTGAGGACAAAAAATGGCTTTTCTTTAAAAAACAAGGACATTTCTAAGTGACCCCAAACTTTTGAACGGTAGTGTATGCGCTGAAATCTAACAGTATAGTTATCACAATCTTCTTATTATGCATTTCTTTCAACCAATCATCATCAGTGCTGTATATGTTGAGTGACCTCTATAAGCATGCTGAAAGTACTGTATGTTGTTAATTTGTTTACAGAGAAGTAGCACTGTACAGTATTTGGTCAAATATAATTTTTTCCAACAGTTTGCTAAGAGCTGGCAGCAAGATGATAGGTCTGCTGTTAGTACCAGTAAAGGCCGCTTTACCACTCTTGGATAGCGGAATGACTTTGGTTCCCTCCAGGCCTGAGGACAGACTTTCCCCTAGGCTCAGATTAAATACATGACATATAGGAGTGGCTGTAGAGTCAGATACCATCTTCAGTAGCTTTCCATCTAAATTGTCAATGCCAGGTTGTCATTATTGATCGATAACAATCAAACTTTACCAATTCTAACTTGCAATGCTTTTCTGTCATTATTATTATTTTTTAAACGAATGACTAGTTACCACACCCGCAGAGTCAAACACTGTCTATATCGTAAAAATGAATGAAAACAAAAAAATAGCATTTTGCTATTAATTTAAGCAGTGTTAGCATTTAGCAGTGTGGTTAAGGTTAGGTTTAAAATAAGATTTTAAAAAATATAAATTGTAGAAATGGGCGGGGTTTAGACGCAATTATGACTTTGCGGCTGTGGTAACTAGTGATGACACACTGATGCCGCGTTCAAGTACTAGTCGGAACTGTGAAACTCAGTATTTCCGAATTGCTAACTGCTGGTGGCAGTTGCACACGTGCCGCGTTCAACTAAACACCAAGTCGTGAATTTCCGAGTTTCCTAGTTCCGACTAGCATGTGAACGACGCATGAGCCCCCGCAAACAAACCACATCATCTGCGTCACTCTCTGCCACCCTGGCCGCCCTTGATGTCAGCCATTTTACATAGCAATCGAGACTGAATTCGTCCCAAAAAGTAGCTAGCAATCAGGCCTAAATACACATTTATATTTACAGCTAACAACCGCCTGAAGTTCAAAAATGGAAACCGAAGGCCAAGTTGACTTTAGCACAGACGAGTTTCCAGAGGGCTCCAAGATAAACGCAAGCAAAAACCAGCAGGATGACGGGTAAGCGACTAACCAGCTAACGATAGCTAGTTAAGTACAGTAGCTAACTTTTAAGCTTAACTAACCACTGTTATTTTGCCAACTGGAGACAAGTCGTTTTCGTTATTTGGAGTGGTAACAAGCCAACGTTTGCTAGCTAGCTAGTCCCTGTTGTGTTCGTACATGGCTAGCGAACTAATTTACTGATAACTATCTATCTAACCAGCGCGCCGTCATCAAGCCAAGTTGGCTGACGTTAACTGGACTAACCAAGTTAGTCACCGCGATATTTATAACTTTTGAAAAGCCTTGATTTCTATTATCATATTGTCATTGGTGTAGTGTTAATGGTATTGTTGGCTATTGCCACACATTTTTCTCATACACTTAAGTTACTGCTGGTTTAGATTCCTGACAGACACAATAATAAACCTGTCCTGATGATACACTCAGTGGCCACCGAGACTAGAATCAGAAGTGTGACGAAGTTCGATTCAGTTCACTGTTCAGGATACAGTGACAAAGCTGTTGCCTTTAGTTAATCATTCTAGACAGTTTTAATCATTTAGGCCTAATAAGCTTTGCATGTGACTATCAAAGCATGACCTAATGTAAAAGATGAGTCATAGTTACTCAGCTTCTTAGGGAGGTAACTTCAAGATGATTTTAGGCTGAAATATGTGTCAGTAACAGTAAGGATGTAGTTATATGACTGTCTGATATTGACTGTATTAGTCTCCTTTATTCTCCATTTACAGCAAGATGTTCATCGGGGGGCTCAGTTGGGACACCAGCAAAACGGACCTCATGGATTACCTGTCGAAGTTTGGAGAGGTTCTAGACTGCACCATCAAAACAGACCTGATGACGGGCCGGTCCCGGGGCTTCGGCTTTGTCCTCTTCAAAGACGCAGAGAGCGTAGACAGGGTAGGCACTAGAACAGACTGAGCACAGGACAGTGCATGATGCCTCTCCTCGTCTTGTTTTCTTAGTTCTGCACAAATATGAAATAACTAGATAGGTTTGCAGACATGCATAGTTGGCATCCACTCACTTCGCTTGAACAATCACACGCACACCCTGTTTCACTGACACTTTGCTTGAGTGCAGGTTTTGGAGCTGAAGGAGCACAAGCTGGACGGGAAGCTGATCGACCCAAAGAGGGCCAAAGCCATGAAGGGGAAGGAGCCGCCCAAGAAGGTGTTTGTCGGAGGCCTCAGCCCAGACACCCCGGAGGAGGAGATCAGGGAATACTTTGGCGCTTTTGGAGATGTAAGTTGAAGTGAGAGAATGCTTGTACTGTCAATGTATTCATGTTTTATGCTAAGGTTTTAGATATGGTAGACCCATGCTTTTAGGAAGATGTATGTCCACTGAGCGATTGTTGGTGCAATGGAGCAAGAGCTGATGCTATTGTATTATAATCTATCCTCTTCACATGGTACAAAGACTGGGAGATTTGCAGAACGTTATGATTACTGTCTTCATAGCAGCTAACTGAGAGAAACTCTTGTGTTGTTTCCAGATTGACAGCGTTGAGCTTCCGATGGACACCAAAACCAATGAGCGACGCGGGTTCTGCTTTGTGACCTACTGTGAGGAGATCCCCGTCCAGAAGCTATTGGAGTGCAGATACCACCAAGTCGGGGGCGGAAAGGTAGCTGGAATCAGCTTATTCAGTGAACCCTGTAACACATCATGTGCTGATAGGCAAAGCTATTCTTTCTATGCTATTTAACCAACTTAATTTAGACAGTGATTTTGAAGAATTATGTTTGCTGTCAAATAACATGTGACTGTAGGTACATCAAGAAAATGTCAGCACTGTTTTTCAGAAGAGTTTTGATTCATGGTGTGTTTTCGCTGCAGTGTGAAATCAAAGTGGCCCAGCCCAAAGAAGTGTACAGACAGCAGCAACAACACAGAGGAGAGAGGGGGGGCTACGGAGAAGGCGGAGGATACAGGGGCCGGGGACGAGGAGGTATGTACAGCTACATCTAGCCTATGACAATGCACATCAGAAGAACACGTTTAAATTCAATCAACTTTATTCTTCCACAAGGGAATTTCTTGTGTGGCATTTGACACATTCAACAATGACAGTGCTGATGACAGGGCATGCATTACAGTATATTGAAAATAAATGTCTTTGAAACTACAGTACAGACTTGTCACACTAAACCTCTCCATTTGTCTCTGTGCAGGTCAGAGTAACTACAACCAGGGTTACAACGGCTACTACGGCCAGAACTATGGTAGCTACGGCAACGGATACAACCAAGGATACAATGGCTACACAGGCTATGACTACTCTGGCTACAACTATAATAGTTATGGTTATGGACAGGGATACGACGACTACAATGGTAAGCTACACTATTGATGCCAACTATCGAAACAAGCAGTGCCTTTCAGCCCCCAGCAACAACTCTTGTACTTATAGCTAAGACAACAGGTGGAAAAATGTCTCCTTGTATGTACTCGATAGCTCTGGAAAAATAAAACAGATGTCTGTAATGCTGCCTGCCTTGGGTCTCTTTGCTCTGGTGCATGTTTGTGAGGGGTCCTCCATATCCAGGCAGTGCACATTGTTATTTTATAGGGAACACTTGCAACATTAATGATCATTGAGCCTATGTACAGTTCTATAAGATTACATTTGTATTGCACACACTTCTTAGAGTACTTGTAGTTAAATTCCAGGATATATATAGAGTAAAACACACCTACATGTACAGTGTGTCTTTGGTACATAAATGTTTTTTTTTATTGTCACATACACCAAATAGGTGCAGTGAAATGTACAGGGTCAGTAGTATGGGATCGACAGATTTTTCACCTTGCCTGCGCAAACTTTCGGTTACTGGCCTAATGCTCTAACCGCTATGCTACCTGCTGCCCAATCTTGGCACATGATAGTGTATCAGTACTAAGATGCACAAACATTCCATTTGAAAGTCCAAGCAAAAATAACAAAGTAGGTATACAAACTCTGCAGACTACATCCTACTGATTATTTGTCATTCTTGCTGCCATTTACCCCATAAAGGAAAGTGAACTTAAACTCCCATGCACTTCGACTCCCATGTCAACTGAACAAAATTGATAACACCTTGATAGGATTTCCTTCTGCGGATTTCCTTCTGCGACTGTTTTTTGTTTCTGTGAAGTTATCCTGTGACACTTCCTGACCTCTAACCCTTCCCATAGGCCAGCAGAGCAGCTATGGGAAGGCCTCTCGAGAGGTCACAACCCATCAGAACAACTACCAGCCTTACTGAGCTGATCTGATCCAACAAGACCTGCTAAGACTTCTGGTAAGATCACACTCCCACCTTCACCTTAGGCTTGACCTAAAAAAAAACTTAAAGATCAATAGACAATAAACAATTACTCTAAAACCTATCAGGAGAGAAAGCAAGTGGTTACCATTACCCCCCCCCCCCCCCCCATTCTGACAGATACATCTAAAGAGTCATGTCTATAGATCTTTAATTGCAAAGATGCTTCTGTAGCTGTTTGCCTTTTTTTTTTTATTAAGCTCTTCAGAAAAAAACAATTTTTCTGTAGATTGTCCTTTTTCCCTTGCTTTTTAACAGGTGTTCATAAGGAAATAACATAAAGAGACTTGATAGCATTGTTAACAGGTAAAGTACTGCTAAGGGTACAGAGTAAGGACCTATCCTAAGTTTTCCTTTTCTTTTCCTAACTCTGATGTTGTACCTTGTTTGTACCTGCCAGCGGGGACTTCATTGCAGGCCGTGTGTCACCTGACCACGACAATCTCTGGGCGTCGCACATAGCGGGCAGAGAGCACGGCATGCACAAGAAAACGCTGTCCTGCGGTATGGTCTCTTCACACTTCCTGTAACCAGCGATAAACAAAAAGAAACATAAGAAAGAAAAAGGACAAATTAATCTCTTTTTCAGTTTTTAAAGTGTTTTAACGATTTGTCAAATTGATTTTTTACAGGAAATTAATATGAAACAGTCTAAATGTACCTTGACTTGTATTTGTGTATTGTCTTAATTTTAGTGGTCTTGTGTTTCAGTTCTGGAGCTTCAGTGGTTTTTTTTGTTTTTTCTATAATGAACCCCTTTCTTAAACTCAATGCTTGCTTTTTCTTTATAGCCCTTAGAGAACTTCACTTGATAAACACAACTTTTTTTTAAAACTTAGGTGTTAAAGATCATATGTAAACCAGCTTTATGATGCCATGACAACCTGATGACTCAATGTAATATTTGAGCTATTTGTGTAGCTGGCTTGAAACTTCCACCAAATGTTTTACCTTATAGTTTAGATATGGTCACGTTTTGGCTTGCTCCTTAATGGTGAAATTAACCCACCAATTCATCGGAGCTGAAGCTTTTGCCGGTGAACTGTTACAGGATATGCTACAGAACCTTGGTGAAGCTGCAAGTTCTACATATGATCTTTAAAACGGAATGGAGAGAAACAAATGATTAATAGTTTAAAGTTGACAGCACAAGCAGAGGTTAAACAGTGAAACATGGACGTGCAAGGTTCACTGTGCCCTACAGAGCTCCAGAGTTGGTAACACCTACTGTGTTGTTATTGTTTGCAGACGGGCTGGGCTGGCTGGAGGACTGGAGAATGACCCTGTACCCAGGTGGCAGCTTTGGGGGATGAATCCTATCCTGTCCTCAGATCAGCTCATGTTTTAAACACCAGACTCCTCTTCCTGAGATGTCATGACATGCAGCGCTTCTGACTTTGTAAATAGCGAGGTTGCAGTTTTTTTTTCTGTTCCTGTCCCCCCCCTTCCCTTCATCTTGTACTCTTCTGAGGTTGTAGGTCTAGGTTTCATCGTGATTTAATGTGTTCTTATTACCTTGATTTAACTTGTCCTGTTTTTGTTTTAATCTTGGATTTTTGTGCAGTGTTTTGGATAAAGGTATTATTAAAGAGGGTACAAAACTGACATGCGCTTCACTTTGTACTTGATAATTTGTTCTTCATTTCATAACACTAAACCATAGCTGGGTGATTCTGCAACTTCGGACACTTTGGCCCTGCAAGGTTTCAGAAATTAAAACTTATTTAAACACAATCATGTCTGATAATGGCTGTGATTTGTACTATTCAGGAATTTATATATTTTTTTCATTTTCCTCAGATGGCCATAGACAAATGTAATTTCCATCACGTCATTAAACATCCATTTTAGTTGGAAATGAAATATCATACAATTAATTTAACACATTTGTACTTTAACTTATACTGAATATTATTTTAAGTGATTAAGGTTTTCCTAATATGAATAATTCAACGACTACTCAATCATGAAAAATAAGATATTTCCACCCAACCTTTTTGTGAGATTATGATAACCATATGATTTCCCTATCTAAAACAAATCAATGTAAATTATACATAATATACTAATTTACAAAAATATGGGTATGGTGGAAATTACATTATGTACAAATATATATTTTGCAATATTTTATTGCAAACATTTTGAACAACCATTGTTAAACATTTATTTATATAAGCCAAGGTAGGATTCCAAAAGTAGCCGATGGGCAGAGCTCAATGAAGTAGGCCAGTGTTTTTGAGAGATGGGCCCAGATAGCAGAGGGGTCATGCCGCATAAAAGAGCTCAGTGAGCAAAGTGAAACTGTATAATTTCTGTTATATCCAACACAGATGTGGAGGGTCACCTGCTTGTGAGAATCACCAAAGTGAACTGCCTGGATTTCACTGGTGTATTTACACAGGTAGTTCTCTGCAAAGTCAATACACAATGATCTCTTCTTTCAGCAGATTTTCTATTCTCTCAGTCTGGGGTATTGGTGTCGAATGTTGTACACGTGTTACGCCAACTTCTCTTTCAATCCTTTGGAGAAGTCCTCCAGTAGAATCTGCAGTGTGCCACACACTTTCTTTTACTGTCAATTGTACAGGAAACTTGTTACCCTCTGTCTCTCTTCAGCTTTGTATTCCCATTAAAACCACCATGTCTGCTCACCAGCATCAGTCAGATCTTTAAGCTATTTTGCTTGGCAAAGGGAACACTGTACATGCACTCTTTCTTCAGATTCTAACAGCACAAAGACTCAATAAGTTCTCAATGTTGCTGCAGCTGATCACTTTGTGAGAGTGTAGTTTGTCCGCCATGACCTGGAGGTTGGCGTGGGTTCTGAATTGTGCCATTCAAGAAGTGCTTTGATTTTTTTTTCTTGTTCCTCGTTAGTGTGTCCTTTTTCCTTGTTGTTGCTCTACTGTTGTCATCACGTTCATAGAATCGAGTGATTTTCTCTTCTGTTGCTGTGCTAATTACTGTACACTGCCTTTTCCTGGAGTATTGAAGACTTGTTGGCCTGTTTTAATTTGCCCTCATTGCTTTTACTGAAAATCCAAATTCTCTGTTTGTGGCTTTGACCAGGCCATACTTTCTTAGGATGTTGCTGCTGAACATTTTCAAAGCCACTTGTTTGTCCTTGGCACTGCACATTTTTTGATACTTTTGCTTTAACTCTGCAATGATGGCATTTTTAAACAATAAAATCCTTCTCAAGTTCTTTGGAGTTTCCTTCATTTGCTATTTGGTCTGTCTTTGGGGAATCTTGTCAATCCATTTTCTTCATCAGTCGATCATACCTTTTTTTGTATTTTTCAGCTTTCTGTAAAGCATTATAAAGTTTGACATTTGTCATGCAAAGATCTCTGTATGTTTTTATGCGACCTCTTCCAACCTTTTTCCTTCCAGCAAGTATTTAACTTCTTCCTGTTGCAGACGATGAGGAAAGGGTATCAGGGTATGTATCAGGGGCAGGTATGTTGGCCTCATGTTCTGGCTGAAAGTCATCTGGTGACTCAGGTGGTGTTTTGCCAGATAGGAAGGTCTCCACTGAAACTGTTCTCTTTAAAGTGTGTATTTTTTTTTTGGTTGCATTTCCATTGCCTTCTCTTGCTTCCTTGTTCTCTCTTTGTAAGCTCAGAGATAGATTTCACCTCTCCCTTCTCTTTTTTCTTCCAGTATCTCATTTTGCAGATGTTCCTCGTATCGTATAGGATCATTTTTTATTTTACTTCTACATCTGTGACCTCTGTGCTGTTTTACGTGGCATCTAATGGAAACAGAAAAATACTAAAGTATGACCTGGGAGCATTTTCTAGATTAAATTAATTTAAAACATGATTAAATAAGCCTAAAGTAAAAAAAATAAAGTAAAGTAAAAAATTATAAGATAATGTATTTTTGTCATTTCCACCACAGTTCATTTTGTGATGGAAATGACTGTGATGGAAATGACGCTTCAGTTTTTGGAGAAAAACTACAGACTGCTTAGCATGCTTTGGCTAGTATTACAGCTAACATATAGTTTACACTAAATGCATAACATATACAATTTCTTTCAAAATTCTACTACAAATTAAAGAAATTATAGCCTGTTTGGAAATGACTGACAATAAAAATATTCTCTACACAAGCAATATTTAATTAACATTTTCTACAACTTCTGGACATCACATCTGAAACAACTGTCCGCTCAGTGTCACAATACGTTTCCATGGTAACCGAATTAACGTTTTCTTTAAAAAACTTTATTAATGAGGGATTTTCCCTCAATGGTGGAAATGACATCACCACCAAAGGACAGGTATAGTTTGTGTAAAAAACAATATAAAGGGCATACTCAAAATAAATATTGATATATATATTATTGACTCTTTCTCTAGTAGATAACATTATATAATCTGTAATTAATATTTTTTTTTTTACATAAAATCGACCCCGAGGACAAAGCAGTGCCCGTTGTTGCAGAATCACCCAGCTGCTGCTGTAGTCTTTGACTTGAACATTAGGCCTGTACAACTTCAGCATAGGTGCAATAAACAATACATATGAAATACTCATTTCATTCACACAACAGTAATGTACTGAGTTTGTTTATCATGAGAATAAACCCTGCTTTATTTTTCTAGGATATCATAGTTTAGACATCCGCGTATGGAACATCTCTAATTGAGTCAGTTGGATGACCACTCCTGTCATCCAAACCAAATTGTTATAAGCCGGCAGTGCAATACGTTTCAAAGCATAGCACACATTTTGGTTTTTATTTTGGAGATTTGGTTTTAATAGAGGTCTAGAAAAATTAGCACCTCCCTCAAGCTAGTCCCACCATTTTATACATGACGGCGCCATTCATGTTTACGTAGCTAGCTGGCTATCAAGGAAGGAAGCTGCCTTTATCTTGCAAAATATACAAGATAAAGTAGTAGTCGGTAATAGTAAGTGAAACCAGAAGGATTGGTAATTTGTGGTGCCTAATATTTGTTGTGCGCCTTGTGTCTGGTCTTTAGAAAGATACTAACCTGTGAAAAAATAGAAGGATTTCCAATTCGAAAGCAATTCAGACAGACGAGACAGCAACACGCTCGCTACCACGCAACATCGATAGCAGCTGATCAACTAGCTATTTGTGTAACACCAACATGTCGGAGGGCCTCGAAACCGGCGAAGATCCAACCGTGGTGAAAATAGAGGAGGACGGAGAGGCTAGCAGCGAGGAGCAGATACCGACGGCTGCAGAGGGCGGTCAGGCAGGAGAATCCGAAGGATCAAAGATTGATGCCAGCAAAAATGAAGAGGATGAGGGGTGACTGAGACCGCTTGCTAGCTAACGTTAGATAACTGTTGTTCCATATGGCTAGTTAGCTCAGCGTTGAAGAAGGGACAAGTAGCTATTTTGTTTTATAATTTCGACATCGTTGGGTAACTTATATGAGTAATAACTTGAGTTGAATGCCAGTACCTAGCTAGCTAAATGTCACACATGAGGATGATAGGATGGTACCTTAGGGCAGATCTGGTCACTTGTTGTGCAACGGTTGTGGCTGTCACATCCTTCAGCTCTCAGGCGATGGTGCTTGCTGGATTTAGAGTCCTGTATGTGAGAAATTATACGTGTATAGGCAGGTGCTGAGGTGCTCTAGGGATGCTGTCTCTGTGAAAGTTTTATTGACGACCTAGGAGATTACTATTAGTTATCAAATAATAAACGATAATATATACATTAATGTGTTGACAATTCCAAATTGTTTGCACAGTCAACACACACACCCCACCAGACATGCCACCAGGGGTCTTTTCACAGTCCCCAGGTCCAGAACAAATTCAACTCCCCATGTGATCTACTTGTCTGTATTTACTGATATGTATGGAAAAGGGAAAGTGGGGATACTAGTCAGTTCAACTGAAATGTGTCTTCCGCCTTAATCAGCAACCTTTCGTGTAACTGATAGATGCACACGCACACACACTACATGTTAATGTTTTAAATGTATGTCAATTGTATTTTGTCTGTAATGTCTTTTTCGTTGTGTCGGACCCAAGTAAGACTAGCTGTTGCTAATGTGGATCCTAATAAATCTAATTTAAAAAATGCTTTACATCTTGTAAAAGCTGCTGTACAGCCTTATCCAATGATGCTCTTGCTAATTATCATAATCATAGCTCTAATGATAACATTTACCCTAAACCAAGACTTTGGCTGTGTTCCCTCTCTAATGTAATGGCTTCAACTCCTTTCCTTCTTTCCCACTGATGGGTGAAAGGAAAGCAGATGAGAAAGGAAGTTGGAACACAACCAGAGCCCTTATGTTGGGTATGCAGAATTTAAAATGTCTGGATCTGCACATTCTTTAAATGCAGGAAAATGTTTGTTGGTGGTCTGAGCTGGGACACTACAAAGAAGGATTTGAAGGATTACTTCTCCAAGTTTGGGGAGGTGGTAGACTGCACCCTGAAGCTTGACCCCATGACAGGCCGGTCCCGGGGGTTTGGCTTTGTCCTGTTCAAAGCAGCTGACAGCGTTGATAAGGTATTCCTGTTTGTATATGTTGTGAATATGGCATGGCAGCAATGGTATGTGAATCTTTTCTACCCTATCAGTTTCTTTATTATCATTTTTCTCTGTGGCTTGCCTCTGGTAGGTGGTCTTACAGAAGAACCACAAGCTAAATGGGAAGGTGATCGACCCTAAGAAGGCCAAGGCCATGAAGAACAAGGAGCCCATCAGGAAGGTCTTTGTAGGAGGTCTTTCTCCAGACACCCCTGAGGAGAAGATCAGAGAATACTTTGGTACCTTTGGAGAGGTAGGCTACAGTAGACTTTAATTTTACATTGTCAGATGTTCTTTACAGAGTTTGCTCGCCTGGCTGCCATTCTGAATGATTGGATCAGATCGGACCAAAGTAATTATCTGAACAAGCTGATATTGATTCTCACAGCTTGTGTGTGCAAGTCGACAAAACATTCAAATCTTGTTGAATAATTGATTATTCTATTCCTGAATTCTCTCTGTGAACAGGTGGAGTCCATTGAGCTCCCCATGGAAACCAAAACCAACAAGAGACGAGGCTTCTGCTTCATCACCTTCAAAGAGGAGGAGCGAGTGAAGAAGATCATGGAGAAAAAGTACCACAATATAGGATTAAGCAAGGTACAGTACAGTACATCATGGCTTCTCTTGCCAATACTTCCATCAGAATATGTTTGGTAGTTCCTTTTCGTTCAATACATGCTTTTCAGATGGTATTTCCTTGACAGGACCAGTTGGTGATCTATTTCATTAGTGTCCTTAATGAGAATGCCCTGCAGTGTTATGTCAGTCAGAGTTGCAGCTTTAAAGCATGGTTATGGACATTCTTTGTTCCTGTCTTCAGTGTGAGATAAAGGTGGCCATGTCCAAGGAGCAGTACCAACAGCAGCACTGGGGGGGAGGAGGCAGAGAGGGATACTCCTCCAGGCCTCGAGGCAGAGGGGGTAAGTTTGCTGGATATAAATGGTAGTTTCCTGTACCAATATTTTGCATATAGTGAGTAGTACTGTATTACATTTGAATAATAATAAGTATGATGTTGTTAATTGTTCAATCATGTTTTTGTGGTCAATTTAAATAATACCAAATGGGCTATCTGGTGTATTTCAGGACCCAATCAGAATTGGAACCAGGGTTATGCCAACTACTGGAACCAAGGTTACGGCAACAACTACAGCAATAACTACGGCAATTATGGCTACAACAACCAAGGCTATGAAGGCTATGGTGGCTATGATAACTCTAGTTACAACAACTATTACGGTGGATATGGAGACTACAGCAGTATGTAATCTTTTTGATGAAAGCACACTTTAATGAAACAATGTACATTCACTATGGCTCTACAGTGCGACCATATTACTTGCATATGCACCGGAATATTTAGCTGTGCGACCTGGAATTTAAATTTAGGAGCACCTATGCGCCTAGAAAAAAATCACCCAGATGATAATTGTTGCAGTGATTACTTCACTGTACCGCAGCCCCTGAGTGCCATGGAGAATAAACCGAGCGCAGATTCATGACCGCCATGCTTGCACCATTACTACAAAGAAAATGGCTTGTTACCTCAAATATTTTTCATTGTGCTCCTAAATTTCTTTGTGTGCTCCTACATTTTTCAACTTACGCGCGCACGTCCGCCTTGTAAAAATGGTCAGCATAGCGCCCTGCATGTAAATAATGTGTGGATAATTTGTTTTGTTTTGTATTCAGTTATTGTATGGTTTATATTTTTGTATTTGATTGAAATTCCTACATGCTGTACATAAATATAAAAAAAATGACATTAAAACCTTTAAAACCAACAATATTGTTAAAAACGTATTACTTTTATTGATTGTTTTCCATTTCCTGAATTACTAATTATTCAACACAACATATTAAATATTTAATGAAAATCAAGGATTTTGAAGATATACTACTATCTTCAAACCATCTTATCTAACAGTTCTAACTATCTTATACCAATGTCATTGTTTTTCCCCCTGTGTGTTTCTGTCCAATCAGCAGACCAGCAGGGTGGTTATGGGAAGTCCCACAGACGAGGTGGTCACCAAAACAATTACAAGCCATATTGATGTGACAGATGTTCCACATACATAGACAGGTTTGTTTCTAAGTCACCCACAACAATCTTAGATAAAGTACCTCTGTATAATAATGATATACCTGCATAATGTTTTTCTCTTTATAGTTTTTCACAGCACCTGAAGTGCTTTACAGTAGTGGTAACCGGGTCTACAGTCTTTTAATTATTTTAACAGCTGGCCTTTTGTGGTTTCTTATAAGACATTTGAGTAAAGTACTACTTACTAAATACTACAACAGTAAAATGGATACCAAGAGTTAAGGATTTACAAGGAAAAAAGAGAGTGAAAGAGAGAGAAAATAAGAATGTTGTCTCCTAACTGACATATACCTTGTTTGTACCTGCCAGCGGAGCTTCCTTGCAGGCCATGAGCTGACCTCCCCGGTACTCTGTGGCCCGCGCAATGCGGACCAGGTACGAGAGGTGTACACTCTCGAATGCTGCCATTTGGTATGGTCTTCCAACATCCTGTCTCAGCATTGTGAACAAAAAAAGTGGGACAAAATGTCCAGCTTTGTCCTCTTCTTCATTTTCATTTAATTAATTTCTGTAATGTGTTTTTGTAATGTAAAACTTACATACAACTTGTCATTTTAATGCAATTTTTTACAGGCCCCTTACTCTCCCATCCAGTAATGATAAAATACAACATGATACTGAGAAAATAACTATTTACTTTTCAAAGGACATGACTATCTGGATTTTCCAGTGTCCATCATCCCTAATCATACCTGTAATTCTTGCTTTTCTTTATTTAGCTCTTGTAAGTAGTCCATGAGCTAAAACCTGGTTTGTACTTGGATCCCACTGAGTTGGAGAAGTGCGCTACTTTTGTACTTGTGTTACTGACAGAGGTGGGAAAGCTTCTCCTTTATTTAACCAGCCAAGTCAGTTAAGAACAAATTCTTATTTACAATGACGGCCTACCTACAGGGTCAGCCCCTGGAGCAAATGAGGGTTAAGTGCCTTGCTCAAGGACACAGACAGGTTTTTCACCTTGTTGGCTCGGGTATTCGAACCGGCACCCTTTTGGTTACTGGCCCAACGCTCTAACCATTAGGCTACCTGCCGCCCCTTTAAACGTTGTTCATTTTCAAATTCTCTTTTTAACCTTTTGAGGAAGTATCAAAGTACAAGTATGTGGAAACCTTGTCAAACATCTCATTCTAAAATCATGTGCATTAATATGGAGTTTGTCCCCCCTTTGCTCTTATAGCAGCCTCCACTCTTCTGGGAAGGCTTTCCACTAGATGTTGGAACATTGCTGTGGGGACTTGCTTCCATTCAGCCGCAAGAGCATTAGTGAAGTCGGACACTGATGTTGGGCGATTAGGCCTGGCTCGCAGTCATCATTTCAATTCATCCCAAAGGTGTTTGATGGGGTTGAGGTCAGGGCTCTGTGCAGGACAGTCAAGTTCTTCCACGCCGATCTCGACAAGCCATTTCTGTATGGATCTCGCTTTGTGCAAGGGGGGGCATTGTCATGGGCCTTCCCCAAACTGTTGCCACAAAGTTGGAAGCACAGAATCGTCTAGAATGTCCAATGGCGGTGAGCTTTCCACCACTCCAGCTGATGCTTGGCATTGGGCATGGTGATCTTAGGCTTGTGTGCGGCTGCTCGGCCATGGAAACCCATTTCTTGAAGCTCCCAACGAACAGTTATTGTGCTGACGTTGCTTCCAGAGGCAGTTTGGAACTCTGTAGTGAGTGTTGCAACCGAGGACAGACGATTTTTGCACAATACGCGCTCCCGTTCTGTGAGCTTGTGTGGCCTACCACTCCGCGGATGAGCCATTGTTGCTCCTAGAAGTTTCCACTTCAAAATAACAGCACTTACAGTAGACCAGGGCAGAAATTTGACGAACTGACTTGTTGGAAAGGTGGCATCCTATGACGGTGCCACGTTGAAAGTCACTGAGCTCTTCAGTAAGGCCATTCTACTGCCAATGTTTGGCTATGGAGATTGCATGGCTGTGCTTGATTTTATACTCCTGTCAGCAACGGGTGTGGCTGAAAAAGCAGAATCCACTAATTTGAAGAGGTGTCCACATACTTTTATATAGTATATCTCTACGTTTCCTGTTAATTTGCATGTCATGTTTTATGTTTTTGACCGATTTGAAGGCTTCACGTATTGGTTTTGTATTTGGGCTTTGACCTCTACAATTTGTCACACTTTTCTAGCTTATGGACTAACTTGTTTTTTAATTCTTAATTGTAAAAAGTATTGTTATTCATTTCATTGTGTTTTCTTAATGGACAGAATATTTAGTTGTAGCCCTACTAGTGTGCAGTAACCTTCATCATTAAGTTTGACTTGTTGGTCTTTTTCAGGCTATGGGGCGATGGAAAATTGGAGCGTTGGCAGTCGAGGTGATGGTAACTAATTTCCTGTATTATGGATGGATTTTTACACTATGTGAAACAAATATACAGAATTCTATTTAAGAGTTGATTAGTCACTTATGCTCAGGGTTATCCCTATTATATTACATGTTGCTTTTTGTTATGTCCTAAATTACCATTATCCATTATTGTAACCCAAAAAGGATATACTTAATTGTCCCAGAGGAGGGAATTTGTCTTGGATAAATAAAATTGGTCAGGGCCAGAAAACAAATGATTTATATTGCAGTCAAGAGCACAATGAGGCGCTTAAATAAATCTCTATACTTTATAGTCACAAGTAAAAATGTTAATATGTATTTGACATTTGCACTCCAGTATCTCTATTTGCACATCATCATCTGCACATCTATCAGTCCAGTGTTAATGCTAATTTGTAATTATTTCGCCACTATGGCCTATTTATTGTCCTACCTTCCTAATCTTACTACATTTGCACACACTGTACAAATATTTTCTATTGTGTTATTGACTGTACGTTTGTTTATTCCCATGTGTAACTCTGTGTTGTTGTTTTTGTCACACTCCTTGGCCAGGTCGTAGTTGTAAATGAGAACTTGTTCTCAATTGGCCTACCTGGTTAAATAAAGGTGAAATGATTCTAGAACATTCAGAAATGCATCAGAAAATAATAAACTATCTGGAATTGAATTCGAAATAGGTTTATTTTTTATAGTAAGTCTTGTGAACTGTTTGGTACATTTTCCTTTACTCTTGGACGGTACACTCACCGGCCAGTTTATTAGGTACACCACCCTGTTCACAAAAATGGATGTGTGGCCTTAGATTGCTATACAAAGCAGGCAGACAGGCATTCAGTTACTTTTGGATTGAATGTTAGAATGGGCAAAACGAGTGACCTAAGCGACTTTGAGCGTGGTATGATCGTCAGTGCCAGGTATGCCGGATCCTGTGTCTCAGAAATGGCCGCCATCCTGGGCTTTTCACGCACGACAGTGTCTAGGGTTTACCGAGAATGGGGCAACAAACAAAAAAAACATCCAGTCAGCGGCAGTCCTGTGGGCGAAAACACGCTCACCAACATTGGACAATTGAGTGGAAAAACATTGTCTGCTCCGACGATTCCCGGTTCCTGTTGTGTCATGCTGATAGCAGAGTCAGGATTTGGTGTAAGCAGCATGAGTCCATGGAACCATCCTTCTCCATGTCAACATTACAGGCCAGCGGTGTACTGATGTAGGTAATGTTTTTCTGGCACACGTTAGGTCCCTTGATACCAATTGAGCAACAAACATTTCTGACATTTCTGAATTCAGGCTGTTCTGGAGGCAAAGTGGGGTCCGACCCGGTACTAGATGGGTGTACCTAATAAACTGTAACTCATTGCTAGTAGTGTAACTACACGATAATGGAGTGAACTATTGTAGTGAACTGTTATAGCTGCCAGAGGTGGCCACCAAATATGAAAATCATCCAGTTTAAGGAATTCAATGCTCCCTTTATGCTGTGGGATGAGGCCCCTAAACTGTAATGTTAGTGGTAAGAAATGTTCTATAGTGTATTTTTTTAATTAAAAACATTAAATGTATCTTATTAAATGAACAGATCCATATAATCCAAAAACAATCAAACAAATTCCAGGATGCTTATTTACAGAAGTCATAATGTAATGTTATTTTGTCACGTTACTATACACAATCCACCTTGAATCCGCCTTGGAGAACACTCATATTAAACCTCAGTTTCATCAAATTCAAAACATGACTTGATGATCGTGGTTCATCCTTTTCCTCTTAGTGATAATGTAATACTGTAGGACTCTGTGAGGTGATTTAACTTGGGATGACACCTGTAGCAAACAGGATGATGAGGATGACGATGATCAGAACTATCACTCCAATGATGATCATCATCTTGGCGTTCTTCCACCAGTACTTCCGGGCTACCCGTGTTGACGTCCTCTGAAAGGAGTCTGCCTGAAAATAGGAGGAAATTATGGAAGGTTAAGTTGAATATAATTGTGTTTCAAGCAAGCTAAAGCAGAAACACAGGAAACCAAATGCAGCTTGGCTGTTTAAAGCCATTCTCTAGACTACAGGAAACCCACTTCCTTGCCAGAATAAAAATAAATAAAAAGACAATTGGATTTTTTATAATACTTACGGTTGCTTGTAGGTCATGTGTCTTGTCAACCAAGTCATCTAATCTCTCTCCCCTCTCCAGCACTTTGTTAATGTTGTCTTTGAGTATAACTTTGACTTCGTTGACTTGGCCCTGCACAGAGTCCAGCTTAGAGGAGGCTGGCTGTTGAGAACTGTAGTCAGCCTACAGAGAGGAAGAAGAAGGGTAGAGAATATTCTCTGAATAACATCAACATATTAGATATGGCATACTGTGTTAACATTCTGTCTTCAGAATTAAATGACACATATCATTACCGTAGGATAACCTTTTTTATGACCCATTTCACCACAGATTATCACATAGACAGAAGGAAGAGAAAACCTGTATTTGTTCACAGTGTAAATTTGCTTCTGACTAAGCAATGATAACAGTAGCAACGTTAAGCAATTAACTTATACAAAATGTGTATAGGAGCCAATACATGATGGGGCAGAATGCAATTCCATGACATTCCATGACATATCATATGAACATACTGTATCTGAAAGCAGGCCAAACAAATATTGCTTTATCGCTCAACCTCAGCCATTCCTTTATTGACACTCCTGACAAGAAAGTCCTCCTCACAGCTAGTCAAAAAAGTTATTGCAATGTTAAGAGATCATTGTACTCTCAGACATTTACTTACACATGCAAGTCACATGTAAATAATTGTATTCACAGTCTGTTGTTCCTAGTCTGAGTATTTAACCACTACTGCTCTGCTCCCCATAGTGCTAACAGTTCAGATCATTAGTGTGCCCTCAAGGCATATTACTGCCTCACAACCTCCACCTGACAAAGGTTAAAATACTTACCATGTCAGAATAGTACAACAAAATGTATATATATATATCCACAACCCCTATAGAGGGTAAATGTTTCACAAAGACGTATTATCCAGACTGACTAATAGCTTAGTAAATAAAGTAGAGACCGTTAAAGTCTGCTTCAAGCAGCTGGAGGTTGAGACACAGATTCCGCACAGCGCTGCCCCTCCCTGTAGTTACACATTAACTGCTGCACTATAGCTCTACCATTGGCCCAACATGAGTCACTCATCTCTTTACATAGAACTAGAATTAGTAGAAAAGACATTACTCTTAAACCCACCCCATGAAGATCTTCATAACATATATTTCTATGGAACACCAAATATTGAATGTAGAGCACTTCAGATAGAAAGGAATGTGACAGATGTGATAAGAACGTATGCAATGTTGTTCTGATTAGGCATTCTCATTCTACTAATTCTAATTCTATGTGTATTTAGGACATACCATCAGCTGTCCAAGCACCTGATGCAGGTCAGAGCTGAATTCATATGGCTCGGCAAAGGCCACTTTCTCTATCAGGGGGCTGTTAGCAAAGAAACTGCAGATCTGGAAGGCAATAAAAAGTGAAGTCGCTTTTTACATAAGCTACACCTGATTTCCATGGCTGGTCATGTTGTTCAGAGCTTTCTGTTCAAAACATAAGGCTAGTACCAGAAAGAGTAGGGCATACAATTTATTTATGGAAATATGCTCCGCTCTTGTTATTTTAAGGAGACAGATTTAATCTAATTGTTTTGACATGCTTAAGTGTTACTGTTTAGGTATCACACAATTGTTTTGAATTCATTGTATAACTTAGTAACTTCTGTGAAGATGGTATAACTTGAAGAAAATAAAGAAACAATTTCACATGAAATGTTCCCCTTCTTTGGCCATCAAACAGTACCAGTACCCCATGTCTTGTGGTGGAATCTGTCATTGTAACTCGTTATGTAAGCCAGTCAAGTATAAGATTGTACATGTAAATTGACCTGCTTAAGTAATTCATGAGCCCTCCTGGACTCATAGCAGAGTTCTGTGACACAGACGTAGGACACTACATCCTCTGACAGGATGTGGTATCTGAACCTGATTGGTAAAACAAACACATTATGGCCAGCACATGGAACTACATTTACAATGATGTAGTGTAGTAATAGTTCTCTCACCCATCCAATGGTATTGTCCTCTGATACAGAGCTCCAAACGGAAGAGGTCTCAGAAAACTCAATGCTGCCTCCTACAACCCAGAAATGCCTCTACAGTTGTGTTAGGAATAATAGCCCCCTCCCCTCTCTCTTACACGCACATACACACACTAGCCTACCTGAAAACTTCCACCTCTGAGAGCAAGATCAGCAAGGATGATGTTTCTTCTTGCAACACAGCAGTACACTATTGGCATGGTCTTTGGTTGGTTACAAAAAGTCAAAAGACTAATTTGTGCTGCAGTGTTCTTCTTGTAGGTAAATCTGTCATTTGCCGAGATAAATTACTGCTTGGTTAATCACCAACTAATTTATGAGATTATAAAGTTGATACGCTAAACTCATATGTTGCATAGGTTTTGCAACAATTGCACTTTGTTGCTACGGTTATCTTTGTCCATCTGATGACCCGTTTCCAGGGTTCGTTAGAATGTCTCGAGACATTTACTGATCCAAGCTGTATCACATCCGGCCGTGATTGGAGTCTCATAATGCGGCGCACAATTGGCTCAGCGTCGTCCGAGTTTGGCCGGAGTAGGCCGTCACTGTAAATAAGAATTTGCCTAGTTAAATAAAGGCTAATTATTATATATATTTTTAATTACTCAAGATTCGAAGACACAACCATCAACAGCTGGTTTCATGCACATCATACCACGGCCAGTAGTCGCCGCTATGCAGTGAACTTGAAACTATCGCCTACTGTATGAATGTAATAATCATTCATCGATAGTATGTATAGCACATGTTTCCGTTATAACCTCAAATTCAACTCAAGCTTTTGATTGTATCACTTGTTTAACCGACCAACTGAAGATGAATCCCAGTGGCAACAGGTCCATTGTGAAAACACCTCAGCATTACTGAACTCTTTATGCACTATAAACTGTTATGAAGATCGGTATGATTATGCTGTGAGGAGAGGTCACCTCCAAGGCTGTAGTGGACCTCGTGGAGTTGATAAGGAACACCGTTAAGAAGATCGGTTATGATCACTGCTCCAAAGGTACAGTTACTCACAGAGCAGATTTAGCCTCAGCAAGGGTACCAGACTGTTTATCAATTTAGCAATTGTACATATTTACAAGACAACATCGGTCCCCAATTTAATTTATAACATTTACCTATATCATGAGGTCTTACTGTTTCTTATTATGAGACGTGTCTCCTACAGGGTTTGACTATAATATGTACACTTATAAAAAAGGTTTCCACAAAAGGGTTATACATGGAACCCAGAAGGGTTCTACCTGGAACCACAAAAGGTTTCTCCAAAGGGTTCTCCTATGGGGACAGCCGAATAACCATTTTAGGTTCTAGATAGCACCTTTTTTTCTCTCCAGGGTATGACTGTAGGACATGTACAGTGGGGAGAACAAGTATTTGATACACTGCCGATTTTGCAGGTTTTCCTACTTACAAAGCATGTAGAGGTCTGTAATTTTTATCATAGGTACACTTCAACTGTGAGAGACGGAATCTTAAACAAAAATCCAGAAAATCACATTGTATGATTTTTAAATAATTAATTTGCATTTTATTGCATGACATAAGTATTTGATCACCTACCAACCAGTAAGAATTTTGGCTCTCACAGACCTGTTAGTTTTTCTTTAAGAAGCCCTCCTGTTCGCCACTCATTACCTGTATTAACTGCACCTGTTTGAACTCGTTACCTGTATAAAAGACACCTGTCCACACACTCAATCAAACAGACTCCAACCTCTCCACAATGGCCAAGGCCAGAGAGCTGTGTAAGGACATCAGGGATAAAATTGTAGACCTGCACAAGGCTGGGATGGGCTACAGGACAATAGGCAAGCAACTTGGTGAGAAGGCAACAACTGTTGGCGCAATTATTAGAAAATGGAAGAAGTTCAAGATGACGGTCAATCTCCCTCAGTCTGGGGCACCATGCAAGATCTCACCTCGTGGGGCATCAATGATCATGAGGAAGGTGAGGGATCAGCCCAGAACTACACGGCAGGACCTGGTCAATGACCTGAAGAGAGCTGGGACCACAGTCTCAAAGAAAACCATTAGTAACACACCAGGCCGTCATGGATTAAAATCCTGCAGCGCACGCAAGGTCCCCCTGCTCAAGCCAGCACATGTCCAGGCCCGTCTGAAGTTTGCCAATGACCATCTGGATGATCCAGAGGAGGAATGGGAGAAGGTCATGTGGTCTGATGAGACAAAATAGAGCTTTTTGGTCTAAACTCCACTCGCCGTGTTTGGAGGAAGAAGAAGGATGAGTACAACCCCAAGAACACCATCCCAACCGTGAAGCATGGAGGTGGAAACATCATTCTTTGGGGATGCTTTTCTGCAAAGGGGACAGGACGACTGCACCGTATTGAGGGGAGGATGGATGGGTCCATGTATCGCGAGATCTTGGCCAACAACCTCCTTCCCTCAGTAAGAGCATTGAAGATGGGTCGTGGCTGGGTCTTCCAGCATGACAACGACCCGAAACACACAGCCAGGGCAACTAAGGAGTGGCTCCGTAAGAAGCATCTCAAGGTCCTGGAGTGGCCTAGCCAGTCTCCAGACCTGAACCCAATAGAAAATCTTTGTTGGGAGCTGAAAGTCCGTATTGCCCAGCGACAGCCCCGAAACCTGAAGGATCTGGATGGAGGAGTGGGCCAAAATCCCTGCTGCAGTGTGTGCAAACCTGGTCAAGAACTACAGGAAACGTATGATCTCTGTAATTGCAAACAAAGGTTTCTGTACCAAATATTAAGTTCTGCTTTTCTGATGTATCAAATACTTATGTTATGCAATAAAATGCAAATTAATTACTTAAAAATCATACAATGTGATTTTCTGGATTTTTGTTTTAGATTCCATCACTCACAGTTGAAGAGTACCTATGATAAAAATGACAGACTTCTACATGCTTTGTAAGTGGGAAAACCTGCAAAATCGACAGTGTATCAAATACTTGTTCTCCCCACTGTAACTGTTTTCCACAGGGATTGACTATAAGAAGTGTAACTGGGTCAGTCCACCCATTAGGAGCCTTTTGAGTAATGTAACTTGGAGAAAAAATATTTTAATATTCTGTCATAAAGAGCACATGTTCAACTTTTAAAAAAAGTTTTCCCGATCTCAAGAGGTTAAGTAAAAATACAAATTATAGTAAGTGCCTATTAAGTGCCAAATAATCCCTGAAAAACATTGGGTGTCAGGTAGCCTAGCGGTTAGAGCGTTGGGCCAGTAACTGAAAGGTCACTGGTTTGAATACCCGAGCCGACAAGGTGAAAAAAAACCTGTTGATGTGTCCTTGAGCAAGGCACTTAACCCTTTTCTCCAGGGGCTGACCCTACAGTTAGGCCGTCATTGTAAATAAGAATTTGTTCTGACTTGCCTAGTTAAATAAAGGTTAAAAAAAAACAGTGGCGACCCTTCATTTTATTGTATACAGTGGGGAGAACAAGTATTTGATACACTGCCGATTTTGCAGGTTTACCCACTTACAAAGCATGTAGAAGTCTGTCATTAAAAATCTTAGCATACTTTAAAAATCTTAGCTCGCAAGCTAGCAGTCATCATCATGAATCAAGTCGACAATCTACTGGCAAATCCTTTTCAATCCTTGTCATATGAAGAGAAATTATAGATAAAACGTATCGGTGCTCATCGGCCATTGGACATAAACATTACACAACAAGTTGGAAATCGCAAGTTCAACAATGAGTGGTTTGGAAAGGAATCAGTGGCAACTGCAAGCATTGCAAAGCAATCACTAGCCTGCTATTCAGTGGAGTGGGTGTGTGGTCCAAGTCTGAGTTTAAGGGTCTGTTTTCCAAGCTTAAAAGGATAAACATTCATGACTTCTGCTGTGTTCAAAACAACTGGAAACTCGGAACTGGGAAATCTCAGACTTCAGTGAGCTCTAAAAAAAATGACCTGAGAAAATACGTTTTGAATGGTTATCCAACTCGGAATTCCAACTCGGAACTCTTTCTAGAGCTCCGAACTGAAGATCACTGACATCATGATTCAACCAGACTGCCAGACTTGCCCACGAAGGACCGCCGCACCACCTTCTTGTTCAAGTGAGCACAGCACAACAAGGTGAGTCCAAAAATGTATTGTATGCTGCTGCATAAATTATGTAATATGCCAGGGAGATATGTATACTATAGCTAAGAAAGTAATACTAAGTGTATGTTGTGTAGTAAGCTTTTAGTAGCCCATGTGCCTCCTCACCCTAATAATTTTGTCCCCTTTCCCCTCATAACTTAACCTACCTTTCTGCCTGTAGCCTGTTTTAGAGAAATGTAATCATTGAATATTGCAAGAGCTTTCATTGTCTGCTTATATGCCCCATTATTTATCCTACGGTTCTGACTTGGTGTACAGGGAGAATACTGTAAGAATGGCCCATGTTCTGAATTCTGTCGCTGTACATTTCAAAAGTACAGAACAAATAGTTAAATTGACTCTTATTCGCTCGTTGACAATATTTAATAACCACGGATTATGAGTCAACCTGCGCAGTAGCAACCAATGTGATAATGGCTTGGGTTATTCATATCACTACACTGTATATGTTTTATTAATGTTATACATTTTCTTTCAGGTTATGCAACGTTTTGAATTCAATGCACTCAACATTGTATCTCTTAATGCCAGGGGTTTACGATTTTTATTTGCAGATTTATGCTACTCCAGGAAACTCACTCCTGAAATTCAGATTCTAGTTTTTGGAAATCACAATGGGGAAATACTGTTTATTATAGTCACAGGTCTAATCACTCAACTGGTACTATGATATTGCTTCATAAGTTTAGAGGTGATATTTCGGAGTCTTGTGTGTCCAAAGATGGGAGATGGGTTATATTGATCTCCAAACTAGATAATGCTTGTTTTATTAAATGGAATGTGTATGGGTACAACTCTCATACCTAAAATAAGACTTTCTATTTATATCTTGCTGATAAACTTACTGAGCTGCAAAATAAGTATACAATTGTATGGCTTATAACAGCTGGAGACTTCAATGAAACACCTGATAACTCTTTAGATAGATTTCCACCAAGAATAGCTCAAAGATCTCAGAATAGTGAGATCACCACTTCATTTTGCAGTAAACTGACAGTGGTTGATACATGGCATTTCTTTAATACAAACTTAAACAAATACACCTGGTTTAATAGGTCAAGGATGGTCAGATCCAGAATTGATCTGTTTCTAATTTCTCCCCCACTTTTACAGTATGTACAAGAAGTAAGTCATAAACATGCTCATTTGACTAATCATAAATTTATATTATTGAAGTTAGAATGTTCTGAAAAATCCAGTGGCATTCGAGGATACGTAATAATTAACTTCTAAATGATCCCGTCTTTAACAAGAGCATAAAGAACTTGATCATAGACTTTAATTCAAATGATTTAGAAAGAAAGCTTGATATATTTAAATTCAAATTAAGATCTATCGATATTACACACAGTAAGGAACTAAAGAGGCAAATTGAACTAGAATAGAACTAGAATAGAACTAGATCAAATGTACATTGATTTAGCTAAAGGGGCCTTTATTAGATCTAGAGCAAAATGGGTTGAGGAGGGTGAGAAAAACACAAGCTATTTTTTTTGCTTTTGAAAAAAGGAACTATAAGATAAAATCTCTTTCTGCCTTAAATATTGACAATACCTTGTTTTAAAGACTCTAAGATCATCTCTAGCTTTGTGTATTCTTTCTATGAAAATCTATTTTATGAAACATATCCATGGTCATGTTCCAATTATTTCTGATGAATTCAAGTCCATATGTGAAGATGAGTTTTCTATCTATGAAGAAGGGCAAAGCACCTGGGACATTTACACTTTTGGGAACATTTAGAGGGACCAGTATTCAACATGTACCAAGAATGCCTAGCTAAAAGAGATGATTACTACCTTGAAACAAGGGGTTATTTCCTTAATATCAAAACCTGATAAAGATCCCCTTTTCATAGATAACTGGAGACCTATAACATTATTAAATACAGATTATAAATTGATTACTTTAGCATATGTTAATAGACTTAAAATGGGCCTAAACCACCTTATTAATGAAACCCAAACTGGTTTCATGAAAGGTCGCCACATCTGCTGTAACATACCCCAACCAGAAACCGTGGATAGATGGGAGCATTCGCGTAAAACTGAAAGCGCGAACCACTGCGTTTAACCAGGGCAAGAAGACTGGGAATATGGAAGAATACAAACGATGCAGTTATTTTCTACGCAATGCAATCAAGTTTTGTAAAACAAGTTTTGTAGCATTTGATACAATTGAACACAAATTCCTAATACACAACTTGTTTTATAAAGATATGAATTGTTCTATTATGATTAATCGTAACACATCTAAAATATTTTATATTCACCATAGTGTACGCCAGGGTTGTCCTATTTCAGATTTCTTAATCCTTTTAGTTGTAGAATGATTATCTATTAGCATTTTAAACAACCCTGAATTAAAAGGTATTTGGAAAATAAATACAATATATCTCAATTAGCAGACGATACAGCTCTGTTTCTAAACAAACAGGGATCAAATTGCTAATGCACTTAATATTATCGAATCATTCTCTTCTGCTTCTGGTCTGGAACTTAACTTAAATAAATGCGAAATATTGTCCATACATAACTCAAATTACCAATCTGTTGAGAATATTCCAGTGAAAGATAATGTGGAATATTTAGGGGTGCACATGGCGAAAAAAACATCTCAAACCATATTGAACATCCCAATTTCTGTCAGAGATTAAAGAAAACAAAATCCATCTTTAATAACTGGCTCCAGCATGACCTCTACCCTGCTCTATCCCTATGTGTCTAAAGCAGAGGGTCTATCACGTTGTCTACCCTGCTCTATCCCTATGTGTCTAAAGCAGAGGGTCTATCACATTGTCTACCCTGCTCTATCCCTATGTGTCTAAAGCAGAGGGTCTGTCACGTTGTCTACCATGCTCTATCCCTATGTGTCTAAAGCAGAGGGTCTGTTACGTTGTCTACCCTGCTCTATCCCTATGTGTCTAAAGCAGAGGGTCTGTCACGTTGTCTACCTTGCTCTATCCCTATGTGTCTAAAGCAGAGGGTCTGTCACGTTGTCTACCCTGCTCTATCCCTATGTGTCTAAAGCAGAGGGTCTGTCACGTTGTCTACCATGCTCTATCCCTATGTGTCTAAAGCAGAGGGTCTGTCACGTTGTCTACCATGCTCTATCCCTATGTGTCTAAAGCAGAGGGTCTGTCACGTTGTCTACCATGCTCTATCCCTATGTGTCTAAAGCAGATGGTCTGTCATGTTGTCTACCATGCTCTATCCCTATGTGTCTAAAGCAGAGGGTCTGTCACGTTGTCTACCATGCTCTATCCCTATGTGTCTAAAGCAGAGGGTCTGTCACGTTGTCTACCATGCTCTATCCCTATGTGTCTAAAGCAGATGGTCTGTCATGTTGTCTACCATGCTCTATTCCTATGGGTAGCTTATCAAACCAACAAGGATATCAACAAAACTTTCCTAGACTTTATATGGAAAAAAAAAACACAAACTTAAGAAGTAATATCAAACCAAAGAGCTGATGGTGGGCTTGAAGTACTAGACTTCATTTATTTCAACAAAACCTTTAAAGTAAACTGAATAAAAAAAACATTATGCTTAGCTCTGAATCTATATGGTACTTCATTCCCTGTCATATTTTCATGAAATTGGGTGGCCTTCATTTTTGTGAAAGTGCAACTAACCCGTCAAACTGTCCAAATTTCATGAACAAGCCCTTTTAGCCTGGAAACTGTTATGTCCACAACTTATCCCCACACAAGGCACTTCTGTGGAACAACAAAGATATTTGTTCTTCCCTAAGTGGTTTGAAATAAATATTATATTTGTGCTTGATTTATTTGATAAAGAAGGAAATATACTCTCTTATAGAACGTTCTTAGAAGTGTCTAACTTACCAATACATTATAAAGATTTTAATTCTATATGCAAAGCAATACCTTCAGGACTTACTCAATTAGTGAAGTGTCATTTGTCTTTTGGAGAACGTGTCAAGACATATGCACAATTTATGTTGGAAGGTTGCCCCCTGCTGGATAAGAAATGTAATAATACATTCTTAAGATAACGTTTTAACTCCAAGAACAAGATCTCTCCTAGAGGGAAATTCTTCTGGAATGCATATATTACTGAAATTGAATATAAGAAAGCTTGGTTGCTCCCTCACACATTTTGTATATCAAATAAAGTAAAATAAATGCGCTTTAAAATCTTGCACAAAATATACCCTTGTCTAAATTCATGGACTTAGAGGACATATGCCTTTTCTCTGATAAAGAAGGGGAAACTATTATACACATTTTTTATGATTGTGACTCTGTGAAGTTGTTTTGTAGCGAGTTAAGTATCTACATTTTTTATGTAATTTATAAGATACATGTATTTGCAGTGGAAGATGTAATATGTTATTATTAAAATGAACAAAACTACTGAATTGGTCATTAATTTCTTCATTCTCTCTGGTAAATGTTATATACACAAAAACAATATTTTGAAATCTGTCCCCAAATGCAATATATTTTTACTTGAAATCCAATATTTAATAAAATATCTAGAATTAGTCAATAACGTAAAAACCCCTACTGTATTATGTTATTTTATGTTTCTTCAGAGAAAATATAATAGTAGTCATATGTTTTTTGTTGTTATTGTATTGTAATTTGAAATGTAATAAAAAAATACAAAATACAAAATGAAAGGCACAGTATTAACCATCATGGCTAGAGAGATGTAGTAATCTTGTGATCACACAACATCAGGGAGGGAGATAAAAACAAGTGAACTGTTACTGTAACCGGTAAAAGGTTTCCCGTTTGATGAGATAATATCCCGAATATTATAGACTTGATAGGCTACTTTGTGTCGAAACACGTCAAATATAAAATTCGTAATCACTTCGGGTTTGACTATCTCAGAAAACGTTATTGATGTTGTCTCTGCTGCTGTAGAGTTAGTCTGACTGAATATTATGCTGTTATTAAGAACAATGGCAACGTTAGTGAATTTACACCAATGATAGCAGCAAGTTTGCAAACTTCTCTGTTCACATTTGGAACTGTAGGCTACTTCATGCGTGTTTTGCGTTGAATTTTCTTCATGTTACGCGGCTAAACTTTGGAGGAAAACTTAAACTTGGTTGATTTGTATTTCTTTTGAAAAGTCAAAGTCACCATGTTGGGGGATGAGGGGATACAGATGAAGTGGGAAGTTTACATACACTTAGGTTGAAGTCATTAAAACTAATTTTTCAACCACTCCACAGATTTCATGTTAACAAACTATAGTTTTGGCAAGTCGGTTAGGACATCTACTTTGTGCATGACACAAGTAATTCTTCCAACAATTGTTTACAGACAGATTATTTCACTTATAATTCACTATATCACAATTCCAGTGGGTCAGAAGTTTACATACACTAAGTTAACTGCTGTGCCTTTAAACAGCGTGGAGAAAATTCCAGTCAATTGGAGGTGTACCTGTGGATGTATTTCAAGGCCTTCCTTCAAACTCAGTGCCAAAATGGGTCTTCCAAATGGACAATGACCCCAAGCATACTTCCAAAGTTATGGCAAAATGGCTTAAGGACAACAAAGTCCAGGTATTGGAGTGGCCATCACAAAGCCCTGACCTCAATCCTATAGAAAGTTTGTGGGCAGAACTGAAAAAGCTTGTGTGAGCAAGGAGGCCTACAAACCTGACTCTGTTACACCAGTTCTGTCAGGAGGAATGGGCCAAAATTCACCCAACTTATTGTGGGAAGCTTGTGGAAGGCTACACAAAACATTTGACCCAAGTTAAACAATTGAAAGGCAATGCTACCAAATACTAATTGAGTTTATGTTAACTTCGGACCCACTGGGAATGTGATGAAAGAAATAAAAGCTGAAATAAATAATTCTCTGACATTTCACTATTATTCTGACATTTCACTTTCTTAAAATAAAGTGGTGATCCTAACTGACCTAAGACAGAGAATGTTTACTAGGATTAAATGGGGATTGTGGAAAAACTGAGTTTAAATGTATTTGGCTAAGGTGTATGTAAACTTCCTACTTCAACTGCATAAGCTCTTATGACAACTAACTGCACGTCAATGTTTCACTCATGATGAGCATGTAACTCTCCAACTCTCCTGTCAAACAGGTCTGTGTTCGTTGTGTTATTGCTGCTCCCTGTGGTGAAAAATGTTTTCACTGTTCCGCCATTTCTCTCTCTTGCCACAATGATCCCATTGTCCTGTAGCTCAGTGTTTCTCAACCAGGGGTACTGATGTACTTGGTGGTACAGTAACCGAAAAAGGTTGGGAACCAGTGCTCTAGCTAGCCCTTCAATATCCACAACATGTTAAACCCAGATCCTGGAACAAGGTGTTACATTGTAAATGGTTAACTTTGCTGTTTGTCCTTATACAACAAGAATTTGACGAGGCAATTTTATGTATTGTCACAGTGTCTTTCGTTGGTGTAACGTTTACTTACTATAGAGGCTCCATGTAAAAACAACACAAACACACAGTACACCCTCCCCTCAGCAGTCAGTCCTTCACTATCTCCTGATTCAGTGAGAATACGTGATCTCAATACAATACAATCCCATTGCACTGGCTGTGCATGTAAAACTTGGTCTTCCCACCCAAATTTGCTCCATTGGTGTTAATAAACTACAGTTTGGAATATTACTCATTGAAGGGTTTTTCTTTATTTGCACTATTTTGTACATTGTATAATAAAAGTTAAGAAATCAAAACTATGACATATGGAATCATGTAGTAACCAAAAAAGTGTTAAACAAATATATTTTATATTTGAGATTCTTCAAAGTAGCCACCCTTTGCCTTGATGACAGCTTTGCACAATCATGGCATTCTCTCAACCAGCTTCTTGAGGACCTCTGCTGCAGAGGATAAGTTCATTAGAGTTACCAGGCTCAGATTGCAGCCCAAATAAATGCTTCATAGAGTTCAAGTAACAGACACATCTAAACCTCAACTGTTCAGAGGAGACTGTGTGAATCAGGCCTTCATGGTCAAATTGCTGCAAGGAAACCACTACTAAAGGACACCAATAAGAAAAAGAGACTTGCTTGGGCCAAGAAACACTGAGCAATGGACATTATACCGGTGGGAATTTGTCCTTTGGTCTGGAGTCCAAATTTGAGATTTTTGGTTCCAACCTCAACCAAATTTAGCTGGTTTGGGATGAGTCGGACCGCAGTGAAGGAAAAGCAGCCAGCAAGTTCTCAGCATATGTGGGAACTCTTTCAAGACTTATGGAAAAGCATTCCAGTTGAAGCTGGTTGAGAGAATGCCAAGAGTGTGCAAAGCTGTCATCAAGGCAAAGGGTGGCTATTTGAAGAATCTCAAATATAAAATATATTTTGATTTGTTTAACACTTTTTGAGTTACTACATGATTCCAAGTGTGTTATGACATAGTTTTGATGTCTTCACTTTTATTCTACAATGTAGAAAATAGTGCAAATAAAGAAAAACCCTTGAATGAGTAAAATTCCAAACTTTTCACTAGAGACTGTGAAATGTGAGGAAGAGAGCAGAATGACTGCCCAGTTGCTTTCCTGTCTTTCCGTTAAAAACACTTTCTTTCTGAGTATGGTGATTATGTTTTTGCATACAACTGTCTACCCATTGAGCTCAAATTCATTCATCTTATTTAGAGACTGCAGATGATGGTTTCGTGTAAACTTTCTACTGTCTTTTGTTAGTCTGTATAGGCTGGAACCTGTCTGTTCTGTGGCCAGTTTATTGTTGGCAAGACAACAGTGTAACATGGGTGAAAGTTGAACAGGAACAGCCACCCAGGCTTTTTCTACATTTATTGCAGATGCAGCCTAGACCTCTAGGGGCAGTGTTCAGCATTGTCCTGGGGAACCATGAGTTCTATTTGTGTGTAGCCAAACCGTATGCTGTACAGTGGTCACCAACGGGTCGATCGTGAATGTTTGATCTTCAAGCCATTCCTAGTCGATCACCAAACATTTCTGTAGAAAAGCGATAAAGGCTTGTGTTACTTTTGCACAGTGGCCGGTAGGTGCACTTGATTCAGAAGCCCTGTGCACCGGGTAGGTAAGGATAAATGTTCCCATTTTGAACGTTGTCATTTGTCTGAAAAGACAAACTCCGCATATCGGCAGACTGGGATATCTGTGAGTTCATGTTTAAGTTTTTATTCAGAACTGTCAACACTGTTTTTATTAAATTATAATAATACTCGCTTCTTCATAATACACCTCGCACTGCAGCTGCAATGAATTAGTAGCCAAGTGTATCGATAGCACTGAGTTTTTATTATTATTTGCAGCTGCAGATACAGAGATATATAATAGATATGAGCAGGTTTTACAGAATATTTTTTCCTGATTTTAAAACAACAGATGGCTGACTGTCACCACACACACACACACACACACACACACACACACACACACACACACACACACACACACACACACACAGCTCCTCACTCCTCTGCTCTGCCCCTGGTCATGTCTGAGAGTCTCTCAGGATAGTTATTGTCCTTGGGGGGTCGTTCTGGGTCTCTGAGACCTGAACCTATCATAACCTGCTGGGACATTAGGGATCTGACCTCTCCTCTACCTCTCCTCTCCCTCCCCTCTGTGACCTGCCTCTTCGTCTCCCTCTCCCCTTTGACCTCCCTCTTCCTCTCCCCCTCTTCCTCTCCCTATCCCTCGTGACATCCTTCTTCCTCTCCTCTCCCCCTGTGCCCTCCTACCTCTCCCTCTCCCCCTGTAATCTCCTTCTAACTCTTCCTCTCCCCCTGTGCCCTCCTACCTCTCCCTCTCCCCCTGTAACCTCCTTCTACCTCTTCTTCTCCCTCTGTGGCCTCTCCCTCTCCTCTCCCCCTGTGTCCTCCCTCTTCCTCTCCTCCCCCTGTGACCTCCCTCTTCATGTCCTCTCCCCCTGTGACCTCCCTCTTCCTCTCCTCTCCCCCCCCGTGACCTCCTTCCTGTCCTCTCCCCCTGTGACCTTCTTCTACCTCTCCCTCTCCCCCTGTGACCTTCCTCTTCCTCTCCCTCCCACTGTGACCTTCCTCTCCCTCCCCCGTGACCTCCCTCTTTCTCTCCCTCTCCCCCTGTGATCTCCCTCTTCCTCTCCTCTCCTCCTGTGACCTCCCTCTTCCTCTCCTCTCCCTCTCCTCCTGTGACCTCCCTCCTTCTCTCCCTCTGGTGTATCTTCCCTATACTACTCCACTGTCATCACTTCAGTGTGACTACTGAGAGAATACAGAGTGATTCCACAGGTAAAGGCCACTGATAAAGAGAATAGATAGATAGATAGGTACTTTATTGATCCCTGAGGGGAAATTTCTTCCTCAAGCAGCTACGAAAAAACACAGGTGCAAAATGCCAGAACAAAAATACACAAAAGACAGATACACGATACATGATACATAGTGTGGCAGTATGAAAAAGTATAAAAATACAAGAAGTCTGGAGTGCAAAAAGATATAAAAAGACATTGCATAGTATGGGTGAATGGCTGAATATGTACACTATACATTGTTACAGAGTATGATAAAAATATTGCAAGTTGATATAGATAAATAAGGAATATTTGCATGGTTAACTATACTATACAGGTCGATGGCAGATAAATACTTAAATAGCTAATTGTGCGTATGATATAAGTGAGGGTAATAATAGTTTACTTAATATACAGTCTGGTTAAATGTACAGGTAAGTGAATATTTGCATGGTTACATTAACTGTACAGGTAAATGACAGGAAGAGATACTTAAATAGCTAAATGTGCGAATGATATAATTTAGTGTAATAATAATTATTCCCTTAAAATACAGTCCTTAATGCAGGGTTTGATTACAGATAAATGCACGTATTGCACATTCAATATACAGCGGGTGAAATAAGTATTGAACACGTCACCATTTTTCTCAGTAAATATATTTCCAAAGGTGCTATTGACATGAAAGTTTCACCAGATGTTGGTAACAACCCAAGTAATCCATACATACAAAGAAAGCAAAACAAATAAGTTCAGAAATTAAGTTATGTGTAATAATGTGAAATGACACAGGGAAAAAGTATTGAACACATGAAGAAAGGGAGGTTCAAAAAGGCATGGAAAGCCAAGACAACAGCTGAAAACTATCAGTAATTAAAAAGCAATCCAGCCCCCTGTCAGTGCAAATTAATATCAGCTGGTTCAGTCCCAACTGATGGCCTACAAAAAGGTCTCATTGCCAAGGTGTCACACAAGACACATCTCATGATGGGTAAAAGCAAAGAGCTGTCTCAAGACATTCGCAACCTAATTGTTGCAAAACATAATGGTGGCATTGGTTATAGGCGCATTTCTAAGCTTCTGAATGTTCCAGTGAGCACTGTTGGGGCCATAATACGGAAGTGGAAAGACAATTATTTCACCATAAATTTGCCTCGACCAGGTGCTCCTCGCAAGATTTCTGACAGAGGAGTGAAAAGAATAATCAGAAGAGTTGTCCAAGAGCCAAGGACCACTTGTGGAGAGCTTCAAAAAGACCTGCAATTAGCAGGTACTGTTGTCTCAAAGAAAACATTAAGTAATGCACTCCACCGCCATGGCCTGTATGCACGCTCACCACGCAAGACTCCATTGCTGAAAAAAAAGCGTTTTGAAGCTTGTTTAAAGTTTGCTGCACAACATTTGGAAAAGCCAGTGAAATACTGGGAGAATATAGTGTGGTCAGATGAGAGCAAAATTGAACTGTTTGGATGTCATAATACACACCATGTTTGGAGGAGAAGTGGCACTGCACATCACCCTAAAAACACCATACCAACAGTGAAGTTTGGAGGTGGGAACATCATGGTGTGGGGCTGCTTTTCAGCAAATGGTACTGGCAAACTTCACATAATTTAAGGAAGGATGAATGGGCAAATTTACGAGGAGCACCTGGTCTAGGCACATTTATGGTGAAATGATTGTCTTTCCACTTCCGTATTATGGCCCCAACAGTGCTCACTGGAACATTCAGAAGCTTAGAAATGCGCCTATAACCAATACCATCATTATGTTTTGCAACAATTAGGTTGCGAATGTCTTGAGACAGCTCTTTGCTTTTACCCATCATGAGATGTGTCTTGTGTGACACCTTGGCAATGAGACCTTTTTGTAGGCCATCAGTTGGGATTGAACCAGCTAATATTAATTTGCACTGCCAGGGGGCTGGATTGCTTTTTAATTTCTGATAGTTTTCAGCTGTTGTCTTGGCTTCCCATGCCTTTTTGAACCTCCCTTTCTTCATGTGTTCAATACTTTTTCCCTGTGCCATTTCACATTATTACACATAACTTAATTTATGAACTTATTTGTTTTGCTTTCTTTGTATGTATGGATTACTTGGGTTGTTACCAACATCTGGTGAAACTTTCATGTCAATAGCACCTTTGGAAATATATTTACTGAGAAAAATGGTGACGTGTTCCATACTTATTTCACCCGCTGTACTAAAAGTAATGAAAAAAGATACAACTAAAAAGATATGCATTCCTGAGTGAATGACTACGTAAGTTCAGTCCAAGAATTACTTACAATATTGCACGTGATATGATATAACAACTGTACATTAATATGTATATACAGTCCTGAATGAATAAGTCCTGAGTGAATGAGTGATTACAGACCAGAGTTACTCACGGATGGATGCATAATTGTTAAACTAGGTCCTAACACCCCAACAGTTCCAGGTCTATGTTGCCGACAGCACGTCACCCTGGTGAGGCATTAAATAGTCTAATAGCCGCCAGCAAGAAGGACCTCCTGTAGCGCTCTCTGGCACACCGTGGTTGGATCAGTCTGTGACTGAAATTGCTCCTCTGCTTGCTCCTCATGGCATGCAGAGGGTGGGTGACGTTGTCCATGATGGCCAGCAGTTTGGCCAGGATCCGTCTCTCCGCCACCTCCTCTAGAGTGTCAAGGCTAATCCCCAGAACAGAGCTAGCCTTCCTGATCAACTTATTCACCCGAGAAGCATCACCGGCCTTTATGTTGGCACCCCAGCACACCACTACCACAGACTGGTAGAAAGTATGCAGTAGTTTACTGCACACGTTGAAGGACCTGAGCCTCCTCAGAAAGTAGAGTTGGCTCTGGCCCTTTTTGTACAGAGCCCCGGTGTTACAAGCCCATTCCAACCTGTTGTCCATATTGTCTCCCAGGAACTTGTATGACACAACCATTTCCACATCCATCCCCTGTATAGGGACTGCAGTCAGTTGGGCCTTGGTTCTCCTGAAGTCCACCACCGTCTCCTTTGTTTTGCTGATGTTGAGCTGAAGGTGGTTCTGCTCACACCACACCACAAAGTCATTGATTGTGCTCCTGTACTCCTCCTCCTGCCCACCCCTGATGCACCCTACAATTGCGGAGTCATCCGAGAACTTCTGTAGGTGGCATGTTTCAGAGTTATATCTGAAGTCCGAGGTGTAGAGGGTGAACAGGAAGGGGGACAGGACCGTTCCTTGGGGGCCCCTGTGTTGCTCACTGGCCGTTCTGACACACAGCTCTGTAGCTGCACAAATTGTGGCCTACCGGTCAGGTAGTCCGTAACCCAGGAGACTAAGGGTGCTTCTACTTTCATCCTCTTCATCTTCTCACCCAGTAGCAGGGGCTGAATGGTGTTGAAGGCACTGGAGAAGTCAAAAAACATAACCCTCACAGTGCAACCTGCGTTGTCCAGGTGAGAGTAGGCCCACTGCAGAAGGTAGATGATTTCATCATCCACCCCGATGTTGCGTTGATATGCGAACTGCAGGGGTCCAGTGATGTACACACCAGGGGTCTGAGGTGAGCGAGGACTAACCTTTCCAGAGTCTTCATGATGTGGGATGGTCTGAAGTCATTCAGGACAGTGGGGTGCGCCTTCTTGGGCACTGGGACCAGGCAGGATGTTTTCCACAGCACAGGGACCCTTTCCAGGCATCGCTGGAGTATTCCACACAGTTGGTCAGCACAGACCCTAAGCACCCTTGGGCTGATGCCATCAGAGCCCGCCGCTTTCCACTGATGTAGTCTCTCCAGCTCTCACTTAATTTGGTTGGTGGTGAAAGCCAGCCCAGGTGGGGAGGCGGGGGGAAGAGGGGTGTTGAGGATCAGTCCAGAGGTGGGGGGGAAGGGAGGTGTTGCAGATCAGTCCAGAGGGAGCGGGGGCGGAGGTGGGGAGGGGGTGTGAGCAAAGTGGGGGTGAGACAGCCGTGAGGGTGTGTGGCCTGGGGAGCTGGAGGGGAGGTGGACACTGTTCAACTGACGGCCGAAGTCAGCCTGCAGGTGCCCGGCCTACCACAAGGAGTCAATAGAGTGCGATGAGCCTAGTAAAGCCCCTCCAGCCAAACCCTTCCCTAACCCTGACGACACTGGGCCAATTGTGCTATGCCCTATGGGACTCCCGGTCACGGCCGCTTGTGAACCCGGGTCTGTAGTGACGCCTCAAGCCTTAGACCACTGCACCACTCGGGAGGCCCTATTGGAACTATTTGAAAGTATTTATTTTCCAATAATTAGCTATAAGTAGCATACTAAATACTTATTTCCAAATATATATATTTTTAAAGCAAACAGACCTGGGTTCAAATGCATGGTAGTATTTAAACATGATCTGTGTATTTGAGTATTATTGGAGGGGATTTCTCTATTTTCCAAATACATTCCAAAACTCAACTGCTTGTGTTTTCAAATAAAGCTATCAAAATACTTACTTCCAAATGTCTTCATTCTTCTGCCCCTGAAATCATGAGAATATTAGGTGAAAATGTATATAAACGCAATAATTAGAATGTACTCATTTGTAATTATGTCTTTTAGTATGTGAATTTTTTTAATCAACATTTCTGGTTTCTTATTTCTTCTTAGAAATGCAGGCTGGTGAGTACTCTTGGTAGTATGGAGGTTAGTAGGGAGGTTGGTTATTTTACAGGAAAGCAACATTTGGAACATTAATTGGGTGCTTTCATCCAAATGTTTGAAAAGCCTTTCTTTCGTTCACTGTCTGTGTCTGCCACTCAGTCCCACTTAAGAGCTGCATTTTCATTTCTCTCAGAGACGTTGTCAATGAAATGATTCACCTATTTTCAATCAGCGTTTAACGGTAATTGCATTTTGATTTAGGGCAATTAATCCCCATTTAAGGTTATTTGCATTAATTTGAAATATTAATGGGTTCTTTTGAAAGAGTGGAGAGATGAGGATTTGGCCACTGAGGACCCTCTCCTCCCCCTCTGCTCCCCTCCAGGCATATCCAGTCCCATTACCCAGGGTGCCCTGCAACGAAGGAAGAGCGTAAATTAAAAAAGGAGTTCTCTCTGTTGGATTCTCTATTGAATATAGAAATTGCATCATAGAAAGTGAGGTAGCGATAATAGAATTGTGTTCGGCAAACAGAGTGGTCTATCTGAACAGGCCTACCAACGTGGCTACAAAATAGAGGGGATGAGGGGGTGTACGATAAGCTTGAGAGGCGGTAATACATACGAGTGAGGTGGAAAGGGTTTCAGGTCAGGCCTTGGCGGTTGCTCGGTGTACTCTCTGATTCAGTGCCCGCCACGGTGTGTCAGACGTCACAGAAGAGATTGTTTTAACACCCCGTTAAGAAATTCAGGAGAAGGACTGCTGGCTCATAATATTTGCAGCCCCTGATTGAATATATAATATTTTCATAGACCATAAACTCTGTCTGCCAGGCCAGAGTGGCTGACAGAGACGAGAGAGGGGGGACGGAGAAGAGGGGGATAAAGGGGAGGGGACATCTTTCTCTGCTTCCCTCCACCCCCCCCCCCCCCCTCCAAAATCTGTTCCCTCCTCTACTTCTCAGCCCGTATGAGTCTGATTCCTCTGGAGGTTTTTTTCCTTCTAGGGAGTTTTTGCTTGCCACTGTGCTGCTGCTTCTGCTACTACAAGTAATGTTTCCTATATTTCAGCCAGTTTGAGCTTAAAACAGAGTGAAATATAATTTCTGACCTTTATGTCTGCAGGACTCTCTCTCCCTGCCCCTCTCTCTCCATCCCTCCTTCTCTCCCCGCTACTCTCGGTCTCACCTCCGTCCTTACCTCTCGCCCCAGAGTGCCTTTGTCTATGTATCCTAATGGGTGCTCTCTATGTAAATAATATATTAAATAATACATTTCTAATGTCCCTCTCAGACCTGCCTCTCTCTCTCTCTCTACCCTACCATCTTATATTAGTTTGCCAGCTACGGCTTCGCCTTGCCGCCTCAAACACTCTGACTTAAATATTTAACCGGCTGAAAAACTCATATCACGTCACTTTTTTTGGGTGCAAACACCATAATTCACACTGTGAAACTTAGGGAGGAACAGGGGGAGGAACAGGGGGAGGAAGGGGAGGAAATTAAATATTTAGAGATGCACAATCCTTTCAATTATGTTCCTGATACTTTAATGAAAAAACAGAACAACAATGAAATGAGCAGCAGCATTTTGAAGCAGCGTAGCTGAGGAGTTTCTAACAGCAATATAACGCTGTCAATTATTCACACTACACCCCAGTCTCCCCAGTCAGATGCATTATACATTTATGTTTCATTATATTCTGGGAATTTAAATACCATCTTTTTGCGTGTCATTTGTTTTCCCCTTAGCCTTGCAATTAAAGAGTTCAAAAAAGTTTACAAAAACATTTCAAAAGGAGGAAAAAAGTTAAATAGTTTTCTGTGGATCAGTTATTGGCCATTTTGGAGCAGTGCCCAGTGCAAGAGAAGTTTCTTCACACACACACACACACACACACACAAAACACACCAAGCCTCTAGTTACTGTACCCTTGGTGGCTCTTGGGTGGTGAAACAGTGAGCCAGGTCTTTATAGCTCCCCCTCAGAAGTGCACATCGTCTGCTTCCCCAGTAGATTGATTCCCATCAATGTTTAACAGACACTTAAAAGATGTTTCCTTACTCATCTGTAATTTAAGCAGCTTTCTGAAGCGCTGTGCCCTCTCCCTGTATTAGCCACCAACAGAATCACTTTTTGTTGCTGCCTTTCGTCATGCTCTATTATTTAGTGAGAGAACAAATAGAGAGCCCTCTCTCTTTTCTTCTCTTTCTCTCTATTCTTCTCTTATTCTGTTCTTCTTCTTCTCTTTTATCTCAGGCTCCTTGGGTCTGTCGGTGTAACCAACACAAGGGCTCAGTTTCACCCCAGTAACTCCACCACGTCAGATGAGGTGGATCTCTCTCTAGCCCTCTCTCCTTTTCTCTCTCTCTCCATCTCTCTCTTTCACTCTCTCTCTCGCTCTGTCTTCCTTTCTCTGTCTTTATCTCTCTCGCTTTCTTTTTATCTTTCTCTCTTTCACTATCTTCTCTGGTGCCCAGTTGTCCCCACTGCTGTAGTTGTATGGCCAGTGTTTGTCAGTGAATTGTTTGGTTTGGTGTGTGTCCATGGTGGGACTTGTTTGCCACCAACCTGTTATCAATCTAAAGATGGGGCCAGCGGGCAGGCCAGGTCACCATGGCAACCAACTCCTCTATCACTTATCACAGAGGAAAGTGAGAAGTGGGAAGGGAGAGAAAGAAGCGAGATAGCATAAGAGAGAGAAAGAAGATAGATAGCATAAGAGAGAGAAAGAAGCGAGATAGATTAAGCTAGAGACAGGAGAGAAATTAGAAAAGTTGAGCGAGAGAAAGACAGGTGAGAGAATGTGTAGGCATGTCTAAGTAGGCAAGGCTGCATGTGTTCATATTGTGTGTACTGGCTATGTTTCGGTCTGTGGGAGTGCATGAGGTAAGGGACAGGGACAGGGGCAGGGGGTAGAGGGGTAGTCAGAGGCAGGGAGGGGTGAAGGGATGGAAGGAAGAGGGACTAGAGAAAATATGTTTAAAACATAAACTGCATGCAGAATTGATGAGGACGCGTGGCTGCTGTGACAATGGATGGCTTATGAGGCCATAATAGTCACACACAGACACACACACACACACACACACACACACACTAGGCCTGGGGCCTTGTCTTGGGCCCCTTTGCTGGAACGGACATATCTGCCCTCAGATTTATGGAAATGCAGATGGGGCTTTTATTATGTCCCAGCCCCTCCCTTCACATACACACACACATGCACGAACGCACACACGCAATCACACAAACCTCGATGCAATGGCAGATCTGTAGTGAGGAGAGAGAAGGACAAAGAAGGGTCAAATACTGGATGAAATGTGTCGACTCTGCAGGGGAAATGGTAATTAAATTATGAAACGTGTGTGTCGAGGCCTATTGCGGAGAAACAAAGAGAGTTGTGAATGCCTCTGTCTTGACGGACCCATGATGGAATTGTATAATGAGCCATTAGTAACATACACATCATGTAGACAATGGTAACAAAGGGATTTCTACTTAATTGACTGAATAAATATTACATTACATCGCAAACATTATGACACAATGTAGCGTTTTTACAATGGTCGTTACTATGGTAATGCAATGGTAATAGTAAGTGTGTGTGTGTGTGTGTGTGTGGTGTGTGTGTGTGTGTGTATGTGTTCCTGTCTTACTATGCTGTCTTACTATGCTTGTGATACCAAAAGTCCTCACAGGAATAGTAAACCAAGGAAAACTCAGAGAATTGAAGACATTTTGCAGGTCCTCACTTGTAAAACAGCTATTTTAGGCTTAGGGGTTAGGATTAGGGTTAGGGTTAGGGTTAGAATTAGGGTTAGGGTTAGGATTTGGGGTTAGCGGTTAGGGTTAGAATTAGGGTTAGGGTTAGAATTAGGGTTAGGAGTTGGGGTTATGGTTAGGGTAAGAGTTATGGTTAGGGTTAAGGCTTAGGAAAATAGGATTTTGAATGGGATTCAATTGTTGGTCCACAAAAAGTCCTCACAAGTATAGTAAGACGTTGTGTGTGTGTGTGTGTGTGTGTGTGTGTGTGTGTGTGTGTGTGTGTGTGTGTGTGTGTGTGTGTGTGTGTGTGTGTGTGTGTGTGTGTGTGTGTGTGTGTGTGCAATGAGTACGTGTGTTTTTATGCATTGATGGCTGCACTGCATATTTTGGCACAAATCTGGAAAATTAAATGAAAGATTCTGCCAAGTGAGCTCCTCGATGCAGATAGGAGAGGTGTCTGCGTGTGTGTGTGAGGTGTGAGAGTGATGAAATGTGTTCAGTATTAATATATATTTACATATTATGGTAAATCCTCAAGGTAGGAAAACAAATTCACCTCAGAATTCACAGTGAAACAGCTCATATCTGAACTGAAGTAAATCCTCTTTGCCAAGAAGACCCCCTACCCTCTGTTTGTAAGTACAAGATTCCCTTTCATTAAAAAGTGTTTTCACAACACTCAAACACCAATATTCAGATTGTTTATCATCAATATTTTTTTCACCAACACAAATATTCAGATTGTTTTTCAGATTGTTTTAGCAGCACTAAAACACCAATTCAGATTAAGGAACCATTTGGGATGTTTCAGAGTACTTCATAACACTCCGATTTTGGCGGTGTCTGAGGTGGAATTGTGTTAGAGCTGTTAAATCCACAAGCGACTCCTTGCGTTAACTTATCGCGGACACTGCCATTGGATGAAACTAAACCCCCAGACTCGAGCTGTTAGCCGTTAGCCTGAGACCCTACTATTTGCCGAGGGAATTCACGGCAGCCATTGCTGTTATTGTTTACATCCCGCCCTCTGTGACGCAAACACAGCGTGTGACGTCATCCACTCTCTTATCGCGAGGTTACAGACAGCCCATCCCAGTGCTTTCTTTGCCATTTCGGGGGATTTTAACCATGCATCTCTCTCTTCAACGCTGCCCACGTTCAAACAGTTTGTGAAGTGCCCAACCAGGAATAATACAACTCTGGACTTGTTATATGCTAATGTGAAGGATGCGTACAACTCCACTGCACTCCCTCCCCTCGGTAGATCGGATCACAACCTTGTCCACCTCACCCCATTCTACAGGCCTATGGTCCAACAGCAGCCTGCGACCACTAGGACCATTAGGAGATGGTCTCCGGAGGCGAATGAGGCCCTACAGGACTGCTTTGAAACAACAGACTGGGATGTGTTCTGTGAGGCTCATGGGGAGGACATTGATGGACTTCATAACGTACTATATACATTTTTGTGTTTGGGACAAGGACAAATTGAAATGCGTCCAGAGGGAGCTGAAGCTGCGGATTGCTGAGGGGAAGAGTGGGTATAATGAGAAGATGGAGGACAAGCTGAGGCAGAGCCAGGTGAGAGAGGTGTGGAAGAGTATGAGAAATATCACTGGCTTCAAAAAGTCAAACAGTGGGCAGACGGAGGGGACCCAGGACAGAGCCAATGAGCTAAACCAATTTTTTAACAGGTTCGATACTGGCCCTGTCCACCTCCCCTCCAGCTCCCCAGGCCACACACCCTCACGGCTGTCCCACCCACACTTTGCTCACAACACCTAGCGACAATTAACACCCCCCTTCCCCCCACCTCCCCACCTGGGCTGGCTTTCACCACCAACCAAGTGAAGAGAGAGCTGGAGAGACTACATCAGTGGAAAGCGGCGGGCCCTGATGGCATCAGCCCAAGGGTGCTTAGGGTCTGTGCTGACCAACTGTGTGGAATACTCCAGCGACCCTTCAACATTAGCCTGAGCCTAGAAAGGGTCCCTGTGCTGTGGAAAACATCCTGCCTTGTGGGGTGCGCCACTGTCCTGAATGACTTCAGACATGTAGCGCTAACATCCCACATCATGAAGACCCTGGAAAGGTTAGTCCTCGCTCACCTCAGACCCCTGGTGTGTACATCACTGGACCCCCTGCAGTTCGCATACCAGCGAAACATCGGGGTGGATGATGCAATCATCTACCTTGTGCAGAGGGCCTACTCTCACCTGGACAACGCAGGTTGCACTGTGAGGGTTATGTTTTTTGACTTCTCCAGTGCCTTCAACACCATTCAGCCCCTGCTACTGGGTGAGAAGATGAAGAGGATGAAAGTGGAAGCACCCCTAGTCTCCTGGGTCACGGACTACCTGACCGGTAGGCCACAATTTGTGCGACTACAGAGCTGTGTGTCAGAACGGGCAGTGAGCAACACAGGGGCACCCCAGGGAACGGTCCTGTCCCCCTTCCTGTTCACCCTCTACACCTCGGACTTCAGATATAACTCTGAAACATGCCACCTACAGAAGTTCTCGGATGACTCCGCAATTGTAGGGTGCATCAGGGGTGGTGACTATCATTTTGCACCTGCCCTATGTTTTGTTGTAGCTGCTTGACAAAGTAATTTCCCCTCTGGGATCAATAAAGTATCTATCTATCTATCTATCTATCTATCTATCTATCTATCTATCTATCTATCTATCTATCTATCTATCTATCTATCTATCTATCTATCTATCTATCTATCTATCTATCTATCTATCTATCTATCTATCTATCTATCTATCTATCTATCTATCTATCTATCTATCTATCTATCTACTCCGACAAAACCCATGCAGCAACGTTACAAGTTCAAACAATGCGTGATGTTCTGTTGTCTACACCTCGATTAGACTGATACAGGCTATAAATCCCACCATCCAAATTAACATGAAAACATGCATTAGCCTACACATTCCAACGCCATTTGGATCTTCTGACACGGTAGGGATTATAAGTAAGGGAGTAGATGTGACACACAAGAGCAGCCGCTCACAGATATGTCAGTTTATACCGCATTTTCACCTGCAATACACTAAAACATCTGCTATGCAAATGTCTGCCAACGCGGATCAAAGCTCGATCTGATTGAATCGAGGCCTAACATTGACTTGCCTAGTTAAATAAAGGTTAAATAAAAATTTTATTAAAAACATTGGGCTTATGTTCAAACACCCTCCAAACACCAGATCTCAGCTTAGGCGCCCAACTTTTCATGGTTTCATCACGCAATGGTGGTGTTTTGAGTCTCTATTTTACCAGTGCAGGATGGGGAAAGATAGAGGGAGTAGCAAAGACAAAAATATGGAGGGACACAGAGAGAGGAGGAGAGCATGATAGAAGCATCCTGAGAGATTCACATCCAGTAATCGAGGAAAAGAGAGGAGGGGGAGAAGAGGAGAGAGTATGCTGTATAAGCTATGCTTGAATGGAGTCTTTCTCTCAACTCATCTGACTGGTCTCTGCTTCGGAGACACAAATGCAAACACACACACACATACACAGCCCGCTGTTCCCGTGGCGACCACACTATCAGCCCCTAAACACACTTCACTGCTTAACTGTAACTCTCAGCTCCCTCCTCCTTCTCATCCTCCTTCTCTTCCTCCCTCCTCTTCTCATCCTCTTTCTCATCCTCATTCTCTTCCTCCTTCTCTTCCTACTTCTCATCCTCATTCTCATCCTCCTTCTCATCCTCCTTCTCATCCTCCTTCTCATCCTCCTTCTCTTCCTCCCTCCTCTTCTCATCCTATTTCTCATCCTCATTCTCTTCCTCCTTCTCTTCCTCCTTCTCCTCCTCCTTCTCATCCTCATTCTCATCCTCCTTCTCATCCTCCTTCTCATCCTCCTTCTCATCCTCCTTCTCATCCTCCTTCTCTTCCTCCTTCTCATCCTCCTTCTCTTTCTCCCTCTCCTTCTCATCCTCCTTCTCATCCTCTCTCTCTTCCTCCTTCTCTTCCTCCTTCTCTTCCGCACTCTCATCCTCCCTCTCCTTCTCATCCTACTTCTCATGCTCCTTCTCATCCACCTTCTCATCCTCCTTCTCATTCTCATCCTCCTTCTCTTCCTCCTTCTCTTCCTCCTTCTCATCCTCCTTCTCATCCTCCCTCTCTTCCTCCTTCTCATCCTCCTTCTCTTTCTCCTTCTCTTCCTCCTTCTCATCTTCCTTCTCTTCCTCCCTCCATAGCACTGGCCTGTCTTTACCTCTCTCCTATCCCCCTCTCTCCTGCCCTCTACTGCTCCTCTGCTATCCCCATCCCCCCCCCCCCCCTCTCATTCTTTCTCTCTTCTTACTTGAGAGTAGCGTTTAGTGATTAATGTGAGTTTTAATTGTCATGCTCACTTTTATGCTCATTAGAGTGTATTATGCAGCAGTTAGGGTATTAAAGTTCAGCCTGAGATTTCATGCATACTGATGAGGATGCAAATGAGCCCGGCATGAAAGGAAGGTTCTCTGGATGTGTGTGTGTAAGAGAGAGAGAAAAGTGTGTGTGTGTGGGTGCATGTGTGTGTGTGATCCCCTGGAGCCAGCAGCAGTGTCCGTTATTTCCCTCAGTAGCCGTTTTACCCGCTGCGTAAGAGAGGTCTGGCTATAGATATTATGTAACAGTTTTTTTTTTCAATCGCTAAGGTTTAATTTTCACAAGTACTGTATGTGGTACATTTCCCAACTCTTAGTACAAAACCGATCATCAAGAAGGTAGTTGTAGCAAAACACTTAGCACATTTTCAATTGACTAAGTACAACAGAAAAAAACATTAATTCACTTTTTCATCTAGAAATACATATTTTAAATTGCAATACATATTCATATAAAGTCATTGCCTTTCACAATGCAAAGCTCACATTACTTTTGATATGATTTTCTTGTCATTTATTAAAAATACAATTGTTAATACAGATTTTTAGAACTACATAATGAAAATGTATGTATGTAAAATAGAAACATATAAAGCATGATACATACTATAATGTAGTATTAGGATGATGACTATTATGATTTTACTGATATTGACAAGATCACAGATGTACTGTATGTAACAAATGCATACCCTAAAGAGTAAACATGTATCCAAAGTTGTTGGGTTGGCGTTGTAATACCGTAATATAGGCCAATACAGTACTGTAATACTGTAATATAGGCCAGTACAGTACTGTACAACTGTAATATAGGCCAATACAGTAATGTAATACTGTAATATAGGCCAGTACAGTACTGTAATATCGTAATATAGGCCAATACAGTACTGTAATACTGTAATACTAAGGAGATGGTGGTGGACTTCAGGAGAACCAAGGCACAACTGACTGCAGTCCCTATAAAGGGGATGGATGTGGAAATGGTTGAGTCATACAAGTTCCTGGGTGTCCATATGGACAACAGGCTGGAATGGGCTGGTAACACCGGGGCCCTGTACAAAAAGGGCCAGAGCCGACTCTACTTTCTGAGGAGGCTCAGGTCCTTCAACGTGTGCAGTAAACTACTGCATACCTTCTACCAGTCTGTGGTGGCCAGTGCCATCTTTTTTGCAGTGGTGTGCTGGGGAGCAAACATCAAAGCCGGTGATGCTTCTCGGGTAAATAAGCTGATCAGGAGGGCTAGCTCTGTCCTGGGGATGAGCCTTGACACTCTAGAGGAGGTGGCGGAGAGACGGATCCTGGCCAAACTGCTGGCCATCATGGACAACGTCACCCACCCTCTGCACACTATGGTTATGACGCAGAGGAGCACTTTCAGTCACAGACTGATCCCACCACGGTGTGCCAGAGAGCGCTACAGGAGGTCCTTCCTGCCGGCGGCTATGAGACTATATAATGCCTCACCGGGGTGCCGTGCCGTCGGCAACATAGATCTGGAACTGTTGGGGTGCTAGGACCTAGTTTAACAATTATGCATCCATCCGTGAGTAACTCTGGTCCGTCAGCACTCATCCACTCAGGACCTATTTATTCATACAGGTCTGTATATACATACTCATGTACAGTTGTTATATTATATCACATGCAATATTGTAAGTAATTATTGGACGTAGGCATTCACTCAGGAATGCATATTAGTATCCTGCCAGTTGCACCTTTTCTCATTGCTTTTAGTATATCGAATGTGCAATAAGTGCAGTTGTCTGTAATTAAACCCTGCGCACTAAGGACTGTATTTTAAGGGAATTACTATTATTACCCCAAATGATATCATACACACATTTAGCTATTAAAGTATCTCTTCCTGTCATTTACCTGTACAGTTTGTGTAAACATGCAAGTATTCACTTATCTGTAAATATAACTGTATACCTAACTGTACAGCTAATTTAATTTAACCATGCAAAATTTTCACTTCCGTGTTCATTTACCCAGTCTGTCTATTAAGTAAACTATTATTACCCTCGCTCATATCATACGCATTTTTAGCTACTGAAGTATTTCTCTGCCATCGACCTGTATAGTATAGTTAACCATCCAACATCCACCAATGTATAGTGTACATATTCAGCCAACCACTCATACTATGCAATGTCCTTTTATAGCTTTTTTTTGCACTCCAGATATCTTGTATTTCTATACTTTTTCATACTGCCGCTCTATGTATCATGTACCGTGTATCTGTCTTTTGTGTACTTTCGTTGTGGCATTTTGCACCTGCCCTGTGTTTTTGTTGTAGCTGCTTGACAATGAAATTTCCCCCCCGGGGGATCAATAAAGTACCTATCTATCTATCTATCTATCTATCTATCTATCTATCTATCTATCTATCTATCTATCTATCTATCTATCTATCTATCTATCTATCTATCTATCTATCTATCTATCTATCTATCTATCTATCTATCTATATAGGCCAGTACAGTACTGTAATATCGTAATATAGGCCAATACAGTACTGTAATACCGTAATATAGGCCAATACAGTACTGTAATACTGTAATATAGGCCAGTACAGTACTGTAAAACTGTAATATAGGCCAATACAGTAATGTAATACTGTAATATAGGCCAGTACAGTACTGTAATATGGTAATATAGGCCAATACAGTACTGTAATACCGTAATATAGGCCAATACAGTACTGTAATACTGTAATATAGGCCAGTACAGTACTGTAATATCGTAATATAGGCCAGTACAGTACTGTAATATCGTAATATAGGCCAATACAGTACTGTAATACCGTAATATAGGCCAATACAGTACTGTAATACTGTAATATAGGCCAGTACAGTACTGTAAAACTGTAATATAGGCCAATACAGTAATGTAATACTGTAATATAGGCCAGTACAGTACTGTAATATGGTAATATAGGCCAATACAGTACTGTAATACCGTAATATAGGCCAATACAGTACTGTAATACTGTAATATAGGCCAGTACAGTACTGTAATATCGTAATATAGGCCAGTACAGTACTGTAATACTGTAATATAGTCCAGCACAGTACTGTAATACTGTAATATAGGCCAATACAGTACTGTAATACTGTAATATAAGCCAGTACAGTACTGTAATACTGTAATATAGGCCAATACAGTACTGTAATACCGTAATATATGCCAATACAGTACTGTAATACTGTAATATAGGCCAGTACAGTACTGTAAAACTGTAATATAGGCCAATACAGTAATGTAATACTGTAATATAGGCCAGTACAGTACTGTAATATGGTAATATAGGCCAATACAGTACTGTAATACCGTAATATAGGCCAATACAGTACTGTAATACTGTAATATAGGCGAGTACAGTACTGTAATATTGTAATATAGGCCAGTACAGTACTGTAATACTGTAATGTAGGCCAGTACAGTACTGTAATACCGTAATATAGGCCAATACAGTACTGTAATACCGTAATGTAGGCCAATACAGTACTGTAATACCGTAATATAGACCAATACAGTACTGTAATACCGTAATATAGGCCAGTACAGTACTGCAATAATGTAATATAGGCCAATACAGTACTGTAATACTGTAATATAGGCCAGTACAGTACTGTAAAACTGAAATATAGGCCAATACAGTACTGTAATAACGTAATATAGGCCAATACAGTACTGTAATACTGTAATATAGGCCAGTACAGTACTTAATATCATAATATAGGCCAATACAGTACTGTAATACTGTAATATAGGCCAGCACAGTACTGTAATACTGTAATATAGGCCAATACAGTACTGTAATACTGTAATATAAGCCAGTACAGTACTGTAAAACTGTAATATAGGCCAGCACAGTACTGTAATGCTGTAATATAGGCCAATACAGTAATGTAATACTGTAATATAGGCCAGTACAGTACTGTAATGTGGTAATATAGGCCAATACAGTACTGTAATACCGTAATATAGGCCAATACAGTACTGTAATACTGTAATATAGGCCAGTACAGTACTGTAATATCATAATATAGGCCAGTACAGTACTGTAATACTGTAATATAGGCCAGTACAGTACTTTAATATCGTAATATAGGCCAATACAGTACTGTAATACTGTAATATAGGCCAGCACAGTACTGTAATACTGTAATATAGGCCAATACAGTACTGTAATACTGTAATATAAGCCAGTACAGTACTGTAATACTGTAATATAGGCCAATACAGTACTGTAATACCGTAATATAGGCCAATACAGTACTGTAATACTGTAATATAGGCCAGTACAGTACTGTAAAACTGTAATATAGGCCAATACAGTAATGTAATACTGTAATATAAGCCAGTACAGTACTGTAAAACTGTAATATAGGCCAGCACAGTACTGTAATGCTGTAATATAGGCCAGTACAGTACTGTAATACCGTATTATAGGCCAGTACAGTACTGTAATACCATAATGTAGGCCAATACAGTACTGTAATACTGTAATATAGGCCAGTACAGTACTGCAATACCGTAATATAGGCCAGTACAGTACTGTAATACCGTAATGTAGGCCAATACAGTACTGCAATACCGTAATATAGGCCAATACAGTACTGTAATACTGTAATATAGGCCAGTACAGTACTGCAATACCGTAATATAGGCCAATACAGTACTGTAATACTGTAATATAGGCCAGTACAGTACTGTAATACCGTAATATAGGCCAGTACAGTACTGTAATATAGGCCAGTACAGTACTGTAATACTGTAATATAGGCCAATACAGTACTGTAATAATGTAATATAGGCCAGTACAGTACTGTAATAATGTAATATAGGCCAATACAGTACTGTAAAACTAATATTGGCCAATACAGTACTGTAATAACGTAATATAGGCCAATACAGTACTGTAATACTGTAATATAGGCCAATACAGTACTGTAATAACGTAATATAGGCCAATACAGTACTGTAATACTGTAATATAGGCCAATACAGTACTGTAATAACGTAATATAGGCCAGTACAGTACTGTAATACTGTAATATAGGCCAATACAGTACTGTAATAATGTAATATAGGCCAATACAGTACTGTAATACTGTAATATAGGCCAGTACAGTACTGTAATATCGTAATATAGGCCAATACAGTACTGTAATACTGTAATTTATGCAAGTACAGTACTGTAATATCGTAATATAGGCCAATACAGTACTGTAATACTGTAATATAGGCCAATACAGTACTGTAATACTGTAATGTAGGCCAGTACAGTACTGTAATACTGTAATTTATGCAAGTACAGTACTGTAATATCGTAATATAGGCCAATACAGTACTGTAATACTGTAATATAGGCCAATACAGTACTGTAATACTGTAATGTAGGCCAGTACAGTACTGTAATACTGTAATGTAGGCCAGTACAGTACTGCAATACCGTAATATAGGCCAATACAGTACTGTAATACTGTAATTTAGGCAAGTACAGTACTGTAATATCGTAATATAGGCCAATACAGTACTGTAATACTGTAATTTAGGCAAGTACAGTACTGTAATACCGTAATGTAGGCCAATACAGTACTGCAATACCGTAATATAGGCCAATACAGTACTGTAATACCGTAATATAGGCCAGTACAGTACTGCAATACCGTAATATAGGCCAATACAGTACTGTAATACTGTAATATAGGCCAGTACAGTACTGTAATACCGTAATATAGGCCAGTACAGTACTGTAATATAGGCCAGTACAGTACTGTAATACTGTAATATAGGCCAATACAGTACTGTAATAATGTAATATAGGCCAGTACAGTACTGTAATAATGTAATATAGGCCAATACAGTACTGTAATACTGTAATATAGGCCAATACAGTACTGTAATAACGTAATATAGGCCAGTACAGTACTGTAATAACGTAATATAGGCCAATACAGTACTGTAATACTGTAATATAGGCCAATACAGTACTGTAATAACGTAATATAGGCCAGTACAGTACTGTAATATCGTAATATAGGCCACTACAGTACTGTAATACTGTAATATAGGCCAGTACAGTACTGTAATATCGTAATATAGGCCACTACAGTACTGTAATACTGTAATTTATGCAAGTACAGTACTGTAATATCGTAATATAGGCCAATACAGTACTGTAATACTGTAATATAGGCCAATACAGTACTGTAATACTGTAATGTAGGCCAGTACAGTACTGTAATACTGTAATATAGGCCAATACAGTACTGTAATACTGTAATGTAGGCCAGTACAGTACTGTAATACTGTAATGTAGGCCAGTACAGTACTGCAATACCATAATATAGGCCAATACAGTACTGTAATACTGTAATTTAGGCAAGTACAGTACTGTAATATCATAATATAGGCCAATACAGTACTGTAATACTGTAATATAGGCCAATACAGTACTGTAATAATGTAATATAGGCCAATACAGTACTGTAAAACTGTAATATAGGCCAATACAGTACTGTAATAATGTAATATAGGCCAATACAGTACTGTAATACTGTAATATAGGCCAATACAGTACTGTAATAACGTAATATAGGCCAATACAGTACTGTAATAATGTAATATAGGCCAATACAGTACTGTAATACTGTAATATAGGCCAGTACAGTACTGTAATATCGTAATATAGGCCAATACAGTACTGTAATACTGTAATTTAGGCAAGTACAGTACTGTAATGCTGTAATATAGGCCAGTACAGTACTGTAATACTGTAATATAGGCCAATACAGTACTGTAATAACGTAATATAGGCCAATACAGTACTGTAATACTGTAATATAGGCCCATACAGTACTGTAATAACGTAATATAGGCCAATACAGTACTGTAATAATGTAATATAGGCCAGTACAGTACTTTAATACTGTAATATAGGCCAATACAGTACTGTAATACTGTAATGTAGGCCAGTACAGTACTGTAATACCGTAATATAGGCCAATACAGTACTGTAATACTGTAATGTAGGCCAGTACAGTACTGTAATACTGTAATATAGGCCAGTACAGTACTGTAATATAGGCCAGTACAGTACTGTAATACTGTAATATAGGCCAATACAGTACTGTAATAATGTAATATAGGCCAGTACAGTACTTTAATACCGTAATACAGGCCAATACAGTACTGTAATACTGTAATATAGGCCAGTACAGTACTGTAATACCGTAATATAGGCCAATACAGTACTGTAATACTGTAATATAGGCCAGTACAGTACTTTAATACCGTAATGTAGGCCAATACAGTACTGTAAAACTAATATAGGCCAATACAGTACTGTAATAACGTAATATAGGCCAATACAGTACTGTAATACTGTAATATAGGCCAATACAGTACTGTAATAACGTAATATAGGCCAATACAGTACTGTAATACTGTAATATAGGCCAATACAGTACTGTAATACCGTAATATCGGCCAATACACTACTGTAATACCATAATATCGGCCAATACAGTACTGTAATACCGTAATATAGGGCAATACAGTACTGTAATACTGTAATATAGGCCAATACAGTACTGTAATACTGTAATATAGGCCAATACAGTACTGTAATACCGTAATATAGGCCAATACAGTACTGTAATACCGTAATATCGGCCAATACAGTACTGTAATACCGTAATATCGGCCAGTACAGTACTGTAATACCGTAATATAGATAGATAGATAGATAGATAGATAGATAGATAGATAGATAGATAGATAGATAGATAGATAGATAGATAGATAGATACTTTATTGATCCCCCGGGGGGGGATTTTCATTGTCAAGCAGCTACAACAAAACACAGGGCAGGTGCAAAATGCCACAACGAAAGTACACAAAAGACAGATACACGGTACATGATACATAGAGCGGCAGTATGAAAAAGTATAGAAATACAAGATATCTGGAGTGCAAAAAAAAGCTATAAAAAGACATTGCATAGTATGGGTGGTTGGCTGAATATGTACACTATACATTGGTGGATGTTGGATGGTTAACTATACTGGAGTCAGGAGTCAGCAAACCTGACATAGAAATGATGGTCATTTGATGTTCAGTCGATTTTAATGGGTAGTGCAAGTGTAATGACTAATGTCAAAACAGTATAATGTTCTGTCATTTACAGTACTGTATCATATTACATTCAAAAGGAAATGTTCAATCATCGAGAGCTTGGGAATATATATATATATATATATATATAAAAATTATAATTGAAAATATATTATTATGTTGTGTTTTGGTGATTAAATATTTCACTGTAAACTTATATTTTTAATCAATGGTTGTGTGGTGAAAGATGTCTTCAAACTAAATAAATGCACAATAAAACGCTTTGAAAATGAGACTTGCTGCGTTACAAGTGTTTGGAGTTTTGTACTAAGAGTTTTTAAAATTCACTGCATACTTGAGAGAGTAGCACCAAAGTGATTGAAAAAAATCTATAATATAGCTTTGAAAGGATCCTTTATGACTGAATAAGCTTAAAATACTGATATGCTTTTTGGAAAATTCTGTATATGTCCTTATTCAATAAGTGGCACCAATGTTGGGTAGGAATAGGAATCTACCTACAATGAAGTCAGACAGTCATGGGACTAGAACTTGTATATATTTCGATTTTATGCAGTAAAAGTGAGATTCTTGGATAGAGAAAGAGAGGACAGGGCATGGTTTATTCAATGGGATTTCATCCTGATGAAAAGATACAGGGTGGAAAAAATATGATAAGAACCACATTACCATAATGAGTTATTAAAATTTAAATTGAGACTCTACAATGACATGAAAATACAGGATCATATTTAAAACATGAACGGCTGTATTTCTGAGAAAACATGAGCGCTATATGTGTATGTCTGCATTCATGATAAGGTGTGTGTGTGTGTGTACAGTATGTTTGCATGTGTCTGCACGCACGTGCATTTATCTTTGTGTGTGTATCAGTGTATATTTCTCCCCAGCTCCCTGCTGCTTCTCCCATGCTGAGAGAATAGGCTCAGTCATCCCAGAGCCTGCCTGGCTGTGTCTGCCTGTCACTGCAGGGTGAGATGAGACAATGGGAAAGTATTCAGACACCAGGCTCATATCACTCACCCAGTGTGGAGAAACTACTGTGTGCAAGCATTGGCAGACGATAATGTAACTATAAATGGATGTTAAGATATATGAGAGAAAAGTCATTAGATGGAACATAAGGATTTTTAAGGGTTTTATTGTAGCCGATGGTAGACGTATAAGAAAAAACTAAGCTGATAAGAGAAGAAACATACAAAGGTATGCCAACACCAACACAGCACAAGGCTAGCTCTGTGGACATTAATGGTGATAATAACTACTGTATAAGCATCACTATGCACCATTTTGTGCCAGGTATGACTTCAGACCTGTAGCGCTAACATCCCACATCATGAAGACCCTGGAAAGGTTAGTCCTCGCTCACCTCAGACCCCTGGTGTGTACATCACTGGACCCCCTGCAGTTTGCATACCAGCGCAACATCGGGGTGGATGATGCCTGGACAACGCAGGTTGCACTGTGAGGGTTATGTTTTTTGACTTCTCCAGTGCCTTCAATACCATTCAGCCCCTGCTACTGGGTGAGAAGATGAGGAGGATGAAAGTGGAAGCACCCTTAGTCTCCTGGGTCACGGACTACCTGACTGGTAGGCCACAATTTGTGCGACTACAGAGCTGTGTGTCAGAACGGGCAGTTAGCAACACAGGGCCCCCCCAGGGAACGGTCCTGTCCCCCTTCCAGTTCACCCTCTACACCTCGGACTTCAGATATAACTCTGAAACATGCCACTTACAGAAGTTCTCGGATGACTCTGGTATTGTAGGGTGCATCAGGGGTGGGCAGGAGGAGGAGTACAGGAGCACAATCAGTGACTTTGTGTTGTGGTGTGAGCAGAACCACCTTCAGCTCAACATCAGCAAAACAAAGGAGATGGTGGTGGACTTCAGGAGAACCAAGGCACAACTGACTGCAGTCCCTATACAGGGGATGGATGTGGAAATGGTTGAGTCATGCAAGTTCCTTGTCCATATGGACAACAGGCTGGAGTGGGCTGGTAACACCGGGGCCCTGTACAAAAAGGGCCAGAGCCGACTCTACTTTCTGGGGAGGCTCAGGTCCTTCAACGTGTGCAGTAAACTACTGCATACCTTCTACCAGTCTGTGGTGGCCAGTGCCATCTTTTTTGCAGTGGTGTGCTGGGGAGCAAACAACAAAGCCGGTGATACTTCTCGGGTAAATAAGCTGATCAGGAAGGCTAGCTCTGTCCTGGGGATGAGCCTTAACACTCTAGAGGAGGTGGCGGAGAGACGGATCCTGGACAAACTGCTGGCCATCATGGACAACGTCACCCACCCTCTGCACGCTATGGTAATGACGCAGAGGAGCACTTTCAGTCACAGACTGATCCCACCACGGTGTGCCAGAGAGCGGTACAGGAGGTCCTTCCTGCCGGCGGCTATTAGACTATATAATGCCTCACCGGGGTGCCGTGCTGTCGGCAACATAGATCTGGAACTGTTGGGGTGCTAGGACCTAGTTTAACAATTATGCATCCATCCGTGAGTAACTCTGGTCCGTCAGCACTCATTCACTCAGGACCTATTTATTCATGCAGGTCTGTATATACATACTCATGTACAGTTGTTATATCATATCACGTGCAATATTGCTAGTAATTCTTGGACCTAACTTACGTAGGCATTCACTCAGGAATGCATATTAGTGTCCTGTCAGTTGCACCTTTTCTCATTGCTTTTAGTATATCGAATGTGCAATACGTGCAGTTGTCTGTAATTAAACCCTGCGCACTAAGGACTGTATTTTAAGGGAATTACTATTATTACCCCAAATTATATCATACACACATTTAGCTATTAAAGTATCTCTTCCTGTCATTTACCTGTACAGTTTGTGTAACCATGCAAAATATTCACTTACCTGTTCATTTAGCCAGTCTGTCTATTAAGTAAACTATTATTACCCTCGCTCATATCATATGCATTTTTAGCTACTGAAGTATTTCTCTGCCATCGACCTGTATAGTATAGTTAACCATCCAACATCCACCAATGTATAGTGTACATATTCAGCCAACCACCCATACTATGCAATGTCTTTTTATACCTTTTTTTTGCACTCCAGATATCTTGTATTTCTATACTTTTTCATACTGCCGCTCTATGTATCATGTACCGTTTATCTGTCTTTTGTGTACTTTCGTTGTGGCATTTTGCACCTGCCCTGTGTTTTGTTGTAGCTGCTTGACAAAGAAATTTCCCCCTCGGGGGATCAATAAAGTACCTATCTATCTATCTATCTATCTATCTATCTATCTATCTATCTATCTATCTATCTATCTATCTATCTATCTATCTATCTATCTATCTATCTATCTATCTATCTATCTATCTATCTATCTATCTATCTATCTATCTATCTATATTCAATTATTTGAAGTAAGTACCAGCAGAGCTGAAATAAGACAGTAAAGTCAAAACAGAGAATCAAAATGCCAGATGACACAGAAAAGCCAGAGTAGGGACTGTAAATAAACATGGTCTAGTTAATGGCTGCCTGTCTCACAATGAAGAAATCAAACACACTAAGCTGATCAGAGGCATAGCCTCGGGAAGTAGGAGCATCCTCTGAAAAATCTGGAGGGGAAAAAAAACAAAAAAATCACAAAAGTAGTGCACTGGGCCTTCTTTTCCAGCGTTAAGAGAGGCATCTTGCAGGATTCAATAGTTGAAATTGTAACCTCCGGCAAATGATTGGTTCAGATTTGGTGTGGTCAAGACCGGCCTTGATTTGGCCCAAACATAGACGTCTATAAATGACTTATTTTCAACATTCAGAACAAAATATTTGCCCGATTTCAAAATCTGGAAAATACATATTTGCAACGTCCTAGAAAATATGTATTTAAATATACCTTTTCACCTTTCATTCAAAACCTAAATTGAACCTAACTTCAACGTCTGGAAAACACGTCTTTTAAAAGTCATTTTTCTTACTGGGACTATTTGCAGGATCAGCATTTTTTGGTCAAGGACCGGCCCTGCCTGTCCATTTCTCTGTGATTGTCATTCTAATGGATCTAGAAATAACAAAACCCTGTCCTCAAAACATTTACATCAAAAGGTGCAAAGTTATGGGCAAAGACACAAAACATCCACATCAAATTAAATATTTTTCTTGATAAAATAACATGGAAAACAATCACTTTTTGTGCAGTAGTAATTTGCCATCCTTTAAAAAACCCTTAATGAAAATGTATATTACTGTATTGTACATTGGCTGGTCATTTGTACCTGTAGACTTTCCATCACCATGAAGAAAAACAATGCACAATACAGTAATTGAGTACATTGAGACATCAAGTGGTTTTGATGTGATGATGTGGCTCAGTTGGTAGAGCATGGTGCTTGTATTGCTAGGATTGTGGGTTTGATTCCCACAGGGACTGGTATGAAAATGTATGCACTCCCTACTGTGAGTTGTATTTCAAGAAACTGGAAAACATATCAAGCAAGTATTTTTATATTCCACAAGTATTATCAGATAAACTGTTTTGTACAGATAATTATAAGACTCAAGTTACAAATACTGGTAAACACTCAAATACATTTAGTTTACATTTTTTCACAATAGTAGTGCATTGGGCCGTTACCAGTCCTGTATTAGCAGACCAATATTAGATTCCTTAAGTGTGGCCAATTTTTTTCCGCAACACCCCCACCCCCAAGCTACTTCCCGCGGCTATGATCCGAGGTATGCCAACACATCAGTGTTGTAATAAATGCTTTCAGGACTTGTCAGATCAGATGGGTTTGTTTTGCCTGGAACTACTCGGATCCTTTGATCAATTATCCTGATTAGGGCAGCAGTAACCGGCATGGTGGTGTTTGAGGCCGAGTTGGACCAAAGGACACACATGCTTTATTAAATATCCAAAACCACAAACCTGCACGGACAATGTTTTTGCTGTATGGCTTTCACTTGGCCGTCCCGTGTCACCAACACACAAACAATTCAATACAACACAACTTTATTTCTCCCCTGGGGACAAAACAGAAGGACACTTCTGGGTTTCCCCTGGCTCTCTCCACGCTCTATCAAGCCGTGAATCACACTGGGAGACGCCTTGGCATTTCTGCAGGTTAGCCATGAGAAATGCCCTCTTTTGCACTGTCGATTCCTGCCTGCCTTCAGGGGAGTAGAGAGGCAGGGAAGGGCTGTCCGTTAAGACCCAGTGACAGCAGCTGGGCTGGGGGACTTGGTCTGTCTTGTTCTTATGTAATTATTCATCTCAGTAAGGGGAGAAATGGTGACATGGGGATCTGTCCTTGTGTAACAACGCTTTGGATTGGAATAATATTCTTAAAATTACAAAAAAATGAAAATAAACCAACCATAAAATAAGATCTAAGATAGAGGGAGAAAGAGCTGAATTATCCTGTCCTGATATGCACATTGGTCAATATTCATTGTGAAACATACAGTAAATAACCTACATATAACTGTAAATAAACCTGGAAAATAGACTTGTCTGAATCTGATGCACCAAATGACATTGCATTGATTGTCCAAAGATTACAACACTCCCTATTTCAATTGCAATTAGTTACATCACATTTTCTAATCAATTAAGCCTGGCTCCTGGCTGCAGGGTTTTACCGAACACCCCCGAGACTCCCACACCAGACTAGATTAAACCCCGCTCTGCATCTCTCTCTCTCTCTACCCTTCCCTTTTTTAATGACTCTTTCTTTATCTCTCTACCTTTCCATCTTTTCATGCCCCCTCTCTCTCTGCACACACTCATCCTCCCTTTCCCTATTTTAATTTCTCTCACTTTCCCTTTTCTTCATTTACATACACTGATACTAGGCCAAAAACATGTTCCAGAATCAATTTGTGAGATATTGTGGCCTAGGCTAAAGGTTAGAACTACTTTACAAGGTAATTGCATAGGCGTATCCACTAATACTTACACTGGTATAAATCTAGTCAAGGGCCAAGTTCCAGTCTTTTCCCCCAGAAACATGTTTTATGGTTAAAGGAGGAGAGACCCCATCAGCTGTGACATGATCCAAATATGGGACCGCACTCTGCAGACTCTGAGTTTTTTTCGCAACTAGGAACGTCTCCTTCCTGCCTTCAGGCCTGCACACTACATTCTTTGGAACTGTAGCCTACGTCACAGAGGGCGTCTCTGTGTTCCAGCACGCCCGCCCCCTCTCCAGAGGCCTGGCCAACTGACAGTTACAATCACCGCCTTCACCCAACGGATTCACCCGCTTTAAACCCCCTTCACCCCCTTTTGTCGTGTTTTGCGGCCACGACTGCCTTCTCCGTCCGTTAATCACGAGGGAAATATCCATGGACGCCAACCAATTTCACTACACCGCATATAAATCCTGAAAGAAAATACAACGTTTTCCTGTTCCCCTCTCAGCTCCTCTTGTACTAACCATCCGCCTCACAAAGGATTTGCCGACGTTCGGGAATTCCGCGTTTCATTCCTTTTTTTAGAACAGGATAGGCCCGCCCCTTTCTTGATTTGTCAACACAAAGGAGATTTGACAACACTGTTCAAGGACCGCCCACCATGCCCAAATAAGGTCAATTTGCCCATACACGGCAAACAATCGATTCGCGTGTAACCTTTTCCCTTCCTTATCCCGTTTATATGGTAGGTTCACTTCCGCCGTTGATGTTAAAGCAGTGCTATCATGGCGGAGCGCGTTCAGCAGCCACCAGCTAAACGGCTCTGCTGTAGACCGGGTTATAATACGAATTGTAGACAGGGACAACGGGCCGGGGGTACGTTATGTGGCGGTTCTGGTACGGCCCAAGGTGGGTCGAGCAAAACCCAGAGTCCGGAGTCTCTGTTGGACATCTCGGCCCGGAAAGTGGCAGAGAAGTGGCCGTTTCAACGGGTAGAGGAGCGCTTTGAACGGATCCCGGAGCCTGTACAGAGACGGATCGTTTACTGGTCGTTCCCCAGGAGTGAACGTGAGATCTGCATGTATTCGTCGTTCAATACAGGGGGAGAGGAGAGCGGAACTACCGGGGAAAATAGTGATGAGACGCGGCTGCCTTTCAGACGAGGTATCGCTCTGTTGGAGAGCGGCTGTGTGGACAACGTATTGCAAGTCGGTGAGTGGATGGACCCAAGCGGATGAAATTGTATTTTATTTATTGAGTTTTCATGGCCAACAACCAGAGTTTAAAATATATTTTTAAAAAGCACCAAGAAATGAAAAAGGGAGTGTTTTGAATTAGGTTTGAACAAAGGGTTGAATGAGGCGACAAAGGGGGCTTTTAAATCGCCGAGACGTTGGCGAAATGTGTGTTGGCGAGGCTTTTTACTAAAACCAAAATGTATTCCTCTAACAATAGAAATAGCTATTAGCCTATACACAGTTGTCTATATTCTTTTAGCCTTAATGTCTATATAGCATAATAAATGTGTTTGCTTATGCATGACGGGATTTTTTTGTTGTTGCTTGGGTGAAAAATAACCATCACGGAAGTACTGTGGGATTTAATAAATATACACATATACTTGGCTCACATTCGAACATTTGGTTAATAAATGCATTTAGTCAGCCTCAAATAGTCTTCATATACTTTGCACTGAAAAGGGCGATGCTTATCAGGGCAGTGAGTGTGTCGAGAGAGGTTCAGGGCTGAGCCTTGTCGACTGTTTATTTTCCGAAGTGAAAGGCATGGGGGAGGTTTTCTGGCTCAGCCAGCTAGAACATAGAGCTCTAAGCTGAAATGACAGTTCTTTCTACATATATGCAAACCTATTTAATAACTAGAAGTATGTTTAGTAAAACAATAACACAGCAGTCTGTCATGCATTCCAAGCATTTTCTATTTGTGTAGCTGAGAAATAGCAGTATTTAATGTTTTCGGAACACAGCTTTGACTGTGTGTCGTATTTACCCAGTGCGCATATCAAACAGCCGTGAGGCTTTGCGAATGAAAGCCTTAGTACTTTGTTCCCATTTTCATGTTCATTTGTTTCTTTACAGCTTTCTGTCACCCTCTGAAGGGAAGGCAAACAACAAAAGCGCCTTTTTATTTATTTTCACTTCTTGTTAAAAATAAGATATTTGAGAAAGGGGTGGGAGGAATGGTGATTTAAAGCCACAGAGACTATTTTTAAATGGACCTTGATATGCACCAATTTGCAGCTAATTGGGTCAAGTGTGCTTCTTTCCTGTTCTTTTACGAAATGTTCTGACGCCAGGAAATCACTGACACACGTCATTGTAATAATCATCAGCAGGCCCCTACCAAAACGTAGCCTATATACTAAAATGAACGCATGGCCATGTATTTTACCCCCTGCCGGACGTTGAGGTACCTGCGGGGCTCCCCTCTGTATTCCAATTTATATGCCACCTTAGTTAGTTAATTATGGCTCTCCGTCCACCTCCCTGGGAAAGCGTTCAGCGTTCTAATCCCATTACTCTGCGTGGTTAATCTGAATTGTAATGCAATCTCCAAACGTAATTTTCTACATGGCCATTCATCCCTCCCTCCCTGTCCCCTCCTCCTCCCTCTGAACATGTCGCAGTGGCTTGGCTGGGCTTTGTACCCTAGCCACGGTGCCAACAGGGCGCCAGGCTGCTGACTATATAACACATTATACTATAGGCTCAGGCAGGCCTGTGTCATTGTCTGGTATATAGGCAAAGCACAGCTATAGTATATAATCTAGTCTCTCTACTCGTATTGGGGACGAAAGAATAAGACATATATATATATATATATATATATATATATATATATATATATATATATATATATATATATATATATATATATATATATATACAATAGAATGCAGTATTTTAAAATCCAAAACCACATTAAGGAATATGATTTTGCCTGTCAATAATATAATAATAATATGGTTTCTAAGCAGACAGTTAACATACAGACCTAGGGGAGAAGATCCGTTACAGATCTGTTTTGGCACACATGTACAGTATAGTATACAGTACACATCCTCTCTACACAGAAACCACACACACATTATATGTGTAGGTTAACTGCTTGCTTAACAACCATATTATTATTATTACATTTAGGATAAAATGACATACTGCATTCTATTGTATATACAGTGTGTCTCTACTAAAAACCCTGACAGTCACTGGCAGGTGTCCCAGGCAATATGGTTCATCCCAAGGCCATAGGAATGGCTCTACCTATCTAGCCTGCTCAGGTCCTGCTGATTGGAAAGCTGCTTATCTGATAGCCAACCCATAGTAAACATGTCATGGACATGATTGCCTAGACACACACCACACATACACAACAGGATATGACTGCCCAGCACTTCTCTCTCTGAGATCTATCACTGCTGTTAGCAGTCTATAAACACTGGCACGTTGCAGTGTGTGTCTGTGTGAATAAATACACGTGTGTGTGTGTGTGTTCACTATGCAAGCACGTGCAGGCCAGCCAGAGGCATTTTCCATATAGGCATGTAAAACACAGTACAGTGATAAGACAGATCTAGAATAGAAAAGGAAAGTGGATGGGAAAGAATATGAAGAGAGAGCTATTAGCCTATTTCTAACCAATGTCTTCATACAGGCCTACAAGGTTATTATTATGCATTATCTTGTCATCCTCCAATAACTGGTTATAAATGTTATAACCGTGTAATACACCAATGTCTTTCTATTCACAAATACATTATTAATGTCTGTATATGTAATTTATCATACATTTATAACCTCATTATTAGACGTTAATATTAATTATCCCCTTTATAAATACATTGTCCTGGCCTCCTATCAGCATGTCTCGGCAACATTGATGCAGCTTGTAAAGCAGCTCTTATGCCCCTCCCACAACACCCCACAGGGTCACGTTAAACCCCTCCCCCTCTCCTTTACCTCGATTACCCGTCTCTCTCTCTCGCACTTTCTATCAGTTTCCATCTGTTCTAGGAGGCCAGAGTTTGTCAGCACTGATCCTATTAGCTGTGAGTGTCTGTCTTATTGATGGGAAATATGGCCTCTAGCCCCTCCTTACTCCTTACTCATCTACTGCTGAGTCAGAACATTGGGGGATTTGAGTGAGATGTTATGGTGTGTGGTTGGGAGTTGGGAGAGATGCTTTTGTCTTCTGGTTATGATTATCAAGTTATAGAGAGGTTTTATAGATGTTTTACTCTCTACTTAGTGAAGTCTGTGTGAATTTGTGTAGACAGATTGTAGGCTAGTGGGAAGTGTCTGTACATGTCTCACTCTCAGTTCTTCATTGACCAGTATCTATAGTGTTGATAGGACAGTTTGGACATTTAACATGACATAACATTACAGATTAATATGTTGCTAGATAAAGATACAAGCGTTACATTATGACGTGCGTGAGACAACGTTGCCGCTGACGATATGACACTGGGCCAGAAAGGAGAACGTTGTGGTTGCAACACCATCCAGAAATGATTGGCATAAAGACTGTCTGCCATAAGATATGAGAGTGATGTAGACCCAGCCTATCATCAGACAGGGAGCTGGGCCTGTTTTTATTGTTTGTGTAAACCCCAGCAGCATTTTCACTATGGTTCGTCAGTGGGCTGAGCACATTATAACCATGCAGGCCCTATGCACTGGCTAGTCATGCATGGCAGCATAGCACAGTGCCATTTTAAGAAATGCCAGAATTGACACATCAGGGCCAAGGTCTAACTGCCTGAGTGTTTCTCTGTCCTCTGAAGTGACTTCATTTCTGTCTCCCCTCCTTCTTCTGTACTGATCTGAGAGAGATGAGCAGGTGAAAGGCAGCCATGATGGGCCTTTGCCGTGCTGCTTTTATACGTCAACTCTTTTCAGATCAGTACAGTTGGAGAGGACACAAATGGTGTGTGTGTGATAAGTGAGTCAGCTGTGCCACTCCTACTGTCCCTCCCTGCTTCACCAGGCTAAGAATAGTGTATTTGGTGACTCATAATAAAACCACTGTCTCGTGTGTTTCTGTTAGATATTTATTTATTTAGAGCTTCTATTCTGTACATCTCACTTATTCAGGCCTCTAGCTATTTCTGTTCTGTTCACCCCAGGCTAACATCATACGAACATTACTGAGGTTATCATCACTCATTCAGTATTATATTACGACACTTCACTGTGAGGGAGACGTGGCTTCATTCAAAAGGAGTGTATGTGTGTGTGCCGTCTGTACACTGTCTCTACCCTGACTAACCCAGTGTGTTACCCCTCCAGCAGGCTCTGGATAGGCATGCATGGACATTTCTGACATTTCGTACACAGAAGTGCAGAATTTAATACTTGGCACTTAAATCTGTCATGGGCCTGTTGCTGTAGAGGCTTAGGGGCACTGGGCTGAGGGGAGGAGGGGAGAGGCAAGGTAGGGTATGAAGGGTATACTTAGGGGTAACTCTGTATCAAAGCTGGAGCTGTTACAGCTGGTAGTCCTCTGACGTTTCACAGACATGGGAAAGAGGAAGGCACACTAGTGCGGATATAGCTAGACATACTCTTCCTCATTCTTCCTTCTCATCCTGACATATGAGGCTTCCGTGCATCCTGTTGGTCAGTGGTTTGAGCTGGGGGCTGTTGTCTGGTCCTGGCGTGGGGATGGCAGAGTGTCACCACACAGTGAAATCTCACCCTGTGTCTTCAGATCATAGACTCTCACACAGGGCATTGATGCCCCCCCCCCCCGCTACATCTAGCTAAAACCAGACTACAGTGCGGTTCATTTACACTGGAGCTCCTACAGCTACTTTCTTTATTTTCTCTTGAAAGTACCTCTGACGACTACTTCTGGACCTAAGACTTGTAGCCTGCCCTAAAGGATGCCTTTTTGGAATGTGCGGTGATCTGATTTGTGCACAGATCAGCCTTTATCCCATGCATTTAGCTACTGGCACACAGAACCCTATGTTCATTGCAGTGTGCCAGAAGGCCAATGTTTTGTTCCAGACAAGGGTAGTAGTAAAAGAAGACCAGGATGGCAGAACAGGCTTTATATGATCTCCAGCTACCAGACCAGTGTTCAGAGTAGAGTAATGACACATTGAAAACCTCCATTGTATCTCAGTCAGACCAGTGTTGACCTTTCCTTTCCCTTCCTATCATTATGGCTGCTCCTGTTCACTCATTAGCAGCTAAGTACCTCAGTTAGAGATCGGCACACACACACACACCCTGACCCCCCAACCCAAGTGCTTTGAAGTGTCACATGGCAAAGTTTCATATGGAACCTATTTAACACACACCTGTATATATGGCAGAGTTCTATACAGCCTGTTATGGCTCACACACCAGACAATGCCTTATGGGGATATGTACAGTGTGAGTGGGGGAGGCTGGCTAGGCTTTTGTAGTGTGTGTCTGATTGTTATGTGAGAGATGTGGCCCAGCCTGTCGGCGAATTCCACTGTGGTAGAGTAGGAGTTTGATTATGAAATGATTGTGTTGAACACACAGTAGAATGCACTGAATAGAATGTACGTAACAGAATCTAGTCTAGATAGTTTACATAGAATGCAGATAGACTAGACAGGCTTGATTACTGAAGCTATTGTTTGGAGATACAGTACGTTTCAGAAGACCAGAATGGTTGTCTCATAGTTTACACCCGCAAAATATGCTAAATGTGTATGTGACCAATACAATGTGATTTTATTTGATTTTAGTAGTGATATACACACATTTCCACACACACACACACACACACACACACACACACACACACACACACACACACACACGGCAGTGCACGTGAACCCTGAGGCCCTACCAGATGCAGTATATGCACTGATTAATGCTGGCTATCTCATCTATAATTATCTGCCCAATCAATGTTCTGGAGCGCATCCCCTGAACGATGACACACACACACACACACACACACACTGATTACTGAGCTTTACGTTGTAAAAAGTGAGAGCAAATGTAGACTGTTTCTGTAACACATGATCAATTTGTATTGAAGCTGCAGTAGGACTAGGCAGTGAACCGAGGCAGAACTGCACCACACAGAAAGGGCATCACTCACATTATAGAAGAAAAGTATAGATCTGGATATCCTACATAAATATGAAGCATTTTCGAGACCTCCAAGTTAGTCTGAAATACATTTACAACAGGCAGAGGTGGAGATGTAGACTTATTTAGGCTTTTCTTAGATTGGTAAAGATTTCCTAAGATTGTGGCAAAGAAAATACTGTATGTTCTAGTATTGTAGTGGTTCTACAGTAGTGCTAGTTTAAGTGGGATGTTGAAAGAGATGGTGGAAAGAGAGAGAGGCTAATTGAAGGGATGGATTACAGTAAAAGCAAGGGTGAAAAGAGGAATATAGAAAGGAGAGGTGTAGGAAGAGAGGTTGTCGTGATCGATTGGATAGAGATTTTTATTTAGTCATATGCACAGAGATGTAGTACAGAAAATTATAATAATATATACATGGTTACAACTGTGAGGGGGGGTAAAATGCCCATAGGAGTAGCAGCGTGGGGGGGTAGGAAGTGTGAGGGGACAGGAGGAGCAGGTAGCTGACTAGTGGTGGCTATTCAGCAGCCTAATGGTCTGGGGGTAGAAGCTATTGGCCAGTCTTGTTAGTTTTAGCCATGATGCTCCTGTTCTGCCCACATCTGAGTGACGGAAGCGGGTAGAACAGGCCGTGGCTCGGGTGGCTGAGGTCCCTGATGATCTTCTTGTCCTTCCTGCGACACCTGGTGTTGTAGGTGTCCTGGAGGGCAAGCAGTGTGCACCCAATAGTGCGTTGCCGTACCAGGCTGTGAGGCAGCCTGACAGTATGCTCTCGATGGTGCTCCTGTAGAATACTGTGAGGACCTTCAGGGATAGGTAAAATTTCTTCAGTCTCCTGAGGTTAAAGAGTTCCTATCATGCCTTCTTCACTACGGTGTCCACGTGGTTTGACCATTTCAGCCCCTCAGAGACGCAGAGGAACATGACGTTTATGACCATCTCCATTGCAGTCCCGTTGATGAGGATGGTTCCTAGCCTGGTTCCTCCTGAAATCCACAATCGACTCCTTTGTTTTGTTGATGTTGAGGGAAAGGTTGTTTACCTGACTTGGAACTATGTGAGACCACACAGTCGTGTGTATACAGGAAGTACAGGAGGGCACTGAGGACGCAGCCTTGTGGGGCCACGTGTTGAGGATCAATGTGCAGGAGGTAATGTTGCCTACCTTCACCACCTGGGGCCGGCCCGTCAGGAAGTCAAGGACCCAGTTACATACGCATTCCTCTTGTCCAGGTGGGTGAGGGCAGTGTGCATTGCAGTGACGATTGTGTCGTCCATGGATCTGTTTGGGTGGCTAATTGGAGAGGGTTGAGTATGTCGGGGAGGGAGAAGGTGATGTGGGCTTTGACTGGCCTCTCGAAGCACTTCATGATGACAAGTGAGTGCTACGGATCGGTAGTCATTTAGTTCAGTTACTTTCCCTTTCTTGGGCACTGGGATGATAGTGGATATCTTGAAGTAGGATGGGATAACGGCCTGAGCTAGAGAGAGAAAATTTCAGAAAACACAACAGCTACCCGGTCTGCACATGCTCAGAGGGCGCAACTAGGGATGCCGTCTGGGCCAGCTACCTTGCGAGGGTTAACATTTTCGAATGACTTACATATGTCCTTTGTGGAGAACGTAAGCACGTAGCCCTCGTTGTCTTCAGGGGCTCTCCTCGGCAGCTCAGTCGTTTTGCTCGAAGCGTGAGAAACTGTGACTGGCTTTCTTTTTGTAATCCGTGATCGTTAGAAGCCCCTGCCAGATGCGCCTCGTATCCGTCCTGCTGAATTGCTCCTCCATTTTGTCTCTATACTTGTCTTGCCATCTTGATCGATTTGCGTAGGTCGCATTTGTACTGTTTAACCATAAGTTTATAAGCAGCATCTCTCTTCTTCAGTTTCCTGACAAGGCTGCCATCAATCCACGGTTTTTGATTCAGGTTCTGTTTTTTTTTTATGAATCCGTTGACTGAGTGGGTGTATTCATTGATGTTATCCCCAGAGGAGACCTGGAACATATTCTAGTCCACGTGATCAAAACAGTCTTGGAGCATGGATTCTAATTGGTAAGACCAGCGTTGTACAGCCCTGACCACCGGAACTTCCCTCTTGAGTCTTGTTTGTAGTCTGGGAGGAGCAAAATGGAGTCATGATCAGATTTGCCACAAAGAGGACAGGGTCAGCCCCTGGAGCAAATTGTGCCTTGCTCAAGGACACATCGACAGGTTTTTCACCTTGTCGGCTTGGGTATTCAAACCATCAACCTTTCAGTTACTGGCTCAACGCTCTAACCGCTGGGCTACCTGCCACCCAAAAGGTAGAGGTGAAATGTTTCCTTTGACGTTGTGTCCCGTGTGTAAATCCTGTCTAGTTTTCCTGTTGTTTTGTTCTGAGTTTTGGAGTTCTGCCTAGGTATTTTCCATCTCAGTGTCAGACTGCATGGAATGTGAATGAAATTCCCAAACAACACAATTTACCCCTGGGTCCTGGATTCAGGAGGAAAAGTACAGAGAGCGAAAGCAAACACATACACACACACACACACTGTCTAATGGTAGGTGAATGTTTGTCTCTGCAGTCAGCAGGTGTGTGTGTTTTAGCGGATTTTCCCTTTTGTTAGGCTAATATTTGATTAATCTCATAGACCTGCAGGTTTGTTTCCCTCTCTCTCTCCATCCCTCCATGCCCCTTACCCTGATCTGTATTCCTCCACCAGATCACTGTCCATCTATTACACACACACACACACACACACACACACACACACACACACACACACACACACACACACACGGGTGCTGCTACTGACAACTAGTAAACACACTGTCACCCAGTGGCCTCCCTTAAAGGGGATGTGTGTCTGTAGAGGATTATTTATTCCCACAGAGCGCTGAGCAAGTTGAAGCCTGCCGCTCCCAAAGCATCATGGGAATACTGGGCCCCATGGAATTGTCTCCAAAGAAGAACAAACGCAACACCCAACCAACTCTGGCAGCATGGAACTCTGGGACTATGGAACTAGTACTTCGAGCTGAGCCACCAACTGCCTGCCTGCCTACAACATTCCAAACACACCATCCATGATACTATTCTAGAACAGAGGATCCCAAACGTTTTCACTCGGGGTCATCCAGCATTGGATAACATCCTGCGGGCACACGTCACATCTATTTTAATGGGTGCAAGCACTGTTTATGACACAAACTGTACACACCCCTCTTGTTGGTAGAGAGAATGTTGCAGGTTTAAAGTGTATTCCCTGCAATTCTACACATTTTGTAATAGGGTGCCAAGGAAATTTTGCACTTTTAAAGCACATTTTCTTGCAATTCTATACATTTTGCCACGTCTAATGTGTATTCATGGGATATTTGAGTGACAAAAAAATTATAACAATATCTATGGGCTAAAAAACTTAAATAAAATAAAAACATTAGCTGACATAGTTGATTTGGACATTTCTAAATAGCTCTCTAAGGTATGCAATGACTGACATGACAAGAGGAACTGATGATGCGTTACCCAATTTCGAAATTGCACCTTGAGCATTCTACTATTACAACTTTCAAAAATACGTTTTTAAAGCCGGACCCAAATCGTCTTCACTTCAGTGGGTCAGAAAAAGGCAGAGTAGAGCCCTAGCTAGCAAAAGTATCAATATGAGGAGAACCAAAATACCTTCTATACCTATATAGATGAGAGCTTCTATGAGCAATTTTTCCCTTTTTTAATGAGATGTGTAGCAGACACACTCTCTCTTTCTCTCTGAGTGTTAATCAGAAGGTGCTTATGAGCAATACTTACCTGTTAATGGGAGCTTAGCAGAGTGATCCATCACACGCCTGTTACTGCTGCTGCTCTTCCTAATGAAGACTGATGGCCTTATCACTACTACAGAGAGGGAGGAGAGCGCGGAATGAATAAATACCACCCTCAAACAACTACTCCCTCTCCATCCCTCTCACCTCTATCCACCCAACACATCTTTTAGAATGCCGGCCTGGGTTTTCCATCTCCCCTGTTTTCACATCCCTAGCTCTCCTCTCCTCTCTCGGAATATAAACAGTGTTGGCATGTTTATGTGCCAGAGCTCTACCTCACTGTGTCGCCTCCCTGTATGATTGTGTGTGTGCGCGCGCGATATGGGACACTGGTTGTGCGTCACACACGTCAGGGTGTCAGCCATATGACCGGTTTGTTTAGCCAGCATCCTGGGGAAGGGACAGGGGATGGCCAGAGAGCATGGTAGGTGCTAGGTAGGTGCCTAGGGTGATACCTTGGCTGTGGCGTTGACTGTGGCGTTGGATGTGTATGACTCCGTCTGTTCCTGCTCTTTATAGAACACTTCTACTGAGCCTGTGGAGAAACCTGATGGCTGGCTTTACCTAGTCAAACACACAAGTGTGTGTGTGCGCTCACTGACCTCCTGAACCCCTAGTTACCTATTATCAGTCATATCCTGCATCACTTCCTTCTGGGACCCCTCTCTGGATTGGGTTACATTCTTTCTCTCTGTCTGACTAATGACGGACAAATGAGAAATTAGAGGCGTGCACACACACCCTTAGCATGAATGCATACGGTCAACTGAATGCATGAATCAAAGAACCAGACCAGCCTGAAGGGAAACTGATTAAAGGAGAGGAAGTGCTGAGCTGGTGATATGGCTTAGGGGTTTAGTACAATTGAGAAACCATGTGACCCACTTCCTATTGTGAAAGATTGTACCCCTCCCACCTGTGTATTTGTGGGGGTGGGCTGGGTATGATGATGGTTTAGGAAAGTATTATCTTTGGGTTTATCATTGAATGTTGTGATGTCACACAGTTAAACCGGTTATTCTTAGTCATACTCAAAAGCCATAGTGTTTCCACGCCTGCTTTCTGTGATTACATTATAAAGGTATCTGACTGACTGGCAGTTATTGTTCCACTGAACACTATTGTATAAACTGTTATCACTGACGACTCCACACACCCTCACTCGCACTGTTACAAAATACAAACAAACACACACACACACTGCAGTCAGAATATCTGAGTCACAGAATGACAGGGGAAGAAACCGAGGAAGTGTTAGGTGGTTATCATCACGTGTAGCTCATCACCTCTCTCTGTTTTCCTTCTGTCGTGTACCGTAAGGTCCTGGCCCTCCCTTGTGTGTGTGTTTGCATTAGATCAGCAAAAGCTGATATGCTTGTGGGTAAGGGTTTGTCAATGACATAAAAATAAGTTAGTCATTCATTTCCTGCTTGTTGAGACATGAAATGTAATAAGTTAATACGTTAACCGGTGGTTGTTATATTAACCGGTGAGTAACAATTTATTTTATGAATAATGTAGTAACTTCAACCAATCATTTAATAGCATTCCAAACTCTGTTTTTATGCACATACCACCCACTGCCAATTACAACACAACCAAACTCATGCCCGTCATACAGGAATACTCATATAGACACTCACAAGCACACATTGAAATGTACACACATTCACAGTCATACACACACACACACACAACAATTTACTTGATTATTATTAATCAAGCAGACTACAGTTATTACATTATTCATGCACAGGTGTTACTCACCAGTTAATGTAATAACTTGTTACATTTAGCAGAAAAAGTTATTACGTTTACCGGGTTTATTACATTAAAACAAATCTAAAAGTTATTACACTTACCGGTGTTATTACATTTACTGTTGTTACAAAGCTAGACCCTAACTCTGAAGGAAGTATGTGTAAGCTTGCATGGTAGCAGGAATTGACGGGGGAAGGGAAATTACGTGACACTGGTGCTCTGTGTCAACTGACTGGTGGGATTGTGGTATCGTGGAAAGAGGCCACAGGTGCTACCCTTGTCACACACACACACACACACACACACCCCTCCACTGGGATGGATTCTCCATTATCTGTTTGAGCACCTGTTGAAGTTGAAAGGTTAAAGTTAACCAAATGTAGTGCAGCAGATGTGTGTGTTTGGGCAGGTGGTGTGTGTGTGTGTGTGTTCTCTTTTATAAACTTTAGGACAGAACCAGAGGTTATGGACAGTAACATATGCACACTCAAACACACATTGACCCCTCTCTGCAGTTGGCCATTATAACAGCTGACCAAACTTGGCTCCCTGGAAGGCTGCTTTGCTGTGCTCTGAAAGGCTGTGGGAGCTCCATCATGTCCCAGAGCTCAACACTGGAGTGGTTTAGCAAACATCTCTGTAATAGAGCCCAGAGCTGCAGAATTTTCCCATCTCTCTCTCTTTCTATTTGTCTTTCACTCTCAGTTCAATTCAAAGGGCTTTATTGGCATGGGAAACATATGTTTACATTGCCAAAGCTAGTGAAATATATAATAAACAAAAGTGAAATAAATGTTTAAAAATTAACAGTAAACATTACACTCACAAAAGTTTCAAAGCAATGGAGAATTTCAAATGTCATATTATGGTCATGTACAGTGTTGTAATAATGTGCCAATAGCTCTCTGTCTCTCTCTCTCTCCGGAATATAATCTTTCCTTTTTGACCAGCCTCATTTAAACATGTTGGTTGCGTAGTTACTGTTTGGCCACTCTGTAGTTCTGTGGTGCCATTCATATGTTATTGTGTCAAAATGCTTTAGCTAGTTTAGATTCTTTAACATGCTCCCTCTGCCAACACCACCAGAAAGGATCTATTGTCTGGATTTGTTTTAGGCGAGTGGTTGGAATGAGACATTTGAGTAAGAGAATAATTTGTGCCCCCTGCACGGTGTATGTGCGTGTGTCACCTTGCCTGTTTATGGTCCTTACTTGGACAGTGTAGGTCAGGGAACGGAGGCGGTACTCAAATAAAAAGAGAAGGAAATGGCGGACATTTTAAGTTTCCTTCCTCCACCTGATCTACTGACAGTTGACATTTTTAGCAGTTCTTTGTTTCCAGGAATTGGACTGGTAATCAGTGCAGTCCTTATGTATATGTGTGACAGATCTGATTTACACATTGTTGTGCTGTTCTCAGGTGAGGGAGTGTGTTAGTTAGCTGACGCTCTCCTTCATCAACTCTTCATCTCTCCCTCCTTCCCCTCTCTGTCATTTTCTGGCCTCTCTCAATTAGACACAAAATGTCACCCGAGGTCACTTTTGTGGCCAGTGAAATGGACGCCATAAAAGCACAGCTACAATTGTGTCCATTCTGAGCTGCCAGACTCTTTACACCTCCTCCACTGTTGTTGAGGACCTTTCTCTCTCACTTGCTCTCCTTTTTCCAAGGTATCTCACTCCTTTTCTGTGGTGGTTTGAGTCTAGCTTGTTGAATAGGGTGTCTCTCCTCCTTTTTCCTCAGGTCGTTTTCAGGTTTCTTTCACCCCTTTTCCTGTTTATGTCTGAGGTCGTTTTCTGGTTGGTTGTAAAGAATCTCTCTTCTTCTCTGAGGTCTATCAAACAGTGGGGTTTCAGACTAGTCTGCTCCTGGCTAGTAGTGTAAAGGAAAACATATGGTTCAAGAGAAGATGCTCGTTAGTGGTTGAGTATGATTTGTAGTTAGTTAACTCGTTAGTTCATGCACCTTTGTTTGACTGCACCACACCTAGCGACTGCAGAAGTGCTTGGTGTGTGTGTGTGTTGGTACAGTGAGGAGCACAGATTGGCCTACTTTACTCAAATCCTTTATTGACCCAATTTGGAGCTTGGCGGAGCATCCCCCACCTCCAAACACACACATGACTCTCCCCTACGCACTGTTTCCCGCTAGTGCACTCCCACACACACCCTCCCCTGTCCTCCACACACCTCTCAATGTTTCTGTCTACAGAGCATGCTCTATTCCTATTGGCTGTGTGGCAGAGGTAAGGAATGGAATGTTAGCTAGCCATTGTCTAATAAATTCACAGTTAAAGGCAGGTCTTTGTTACAATTCTGTGACAACCAGAATGACTTTTGCCAGCCGCCTCTAGACAGCCGTCTCGACGGGCAACCAACTGGACAACCTCTGGCATGACATGGTCCTTACAGACCGCCCCATAGGGTGCCGCTGCTTTCTTACAGGCCATGGGGTGACCCTTATTATGCCAGAATAAAAGCCCTTCTCAGTTTTACATTTACTGGAGTTATAGTTAACCATTGGTTGACTCCGTTGTATGTGGAGTTACAATGTTGATGATTCCTCAAACATAATTAAATGATTCAGATACAACATGGTAAATTGAACTGACCTGCCTAGTTAAATCAAGGTTAAATAAAATACAAGTATTGTTGCTGTGGTAGGCAGTTAAGGGTTAATGCAGCACTAGATCGTATGTGTGTATACTCTGTAGTGGTAGTTGATGGTTAAGTCTGGTTGCCGTGCAGCACTAGGCAGTATTATGGTCTGTAGTGGTAGTTAAGGGGTAAGTCTGATTTGTTTTGCAGCGCTAGGCAGTATTATGGTCTGTAGTGGTAGTTAAGGGTTAAGTCTGGTTTCCATGGTAGGTAGTTAAGGGTTAAGTCTGGTTGGCAGTATTATGCAAGCTGCAGAGGAGAGGAAGAGTGGAAGTGCATTACAGAATGCTGAGCTCAGGGCTCTGGCACTCCGCCAAGTCTCTCCACACACACACACACACACACACACACACACACACACACACTCAGCTGAGGGCTTTCCAAGCTTCCCACCAGCCCAGCGGTCTCCTCCCCTGTTTAGGAATTCTCTCTGCCTCTCCCTCGCTCTTTCTCCCTCCCTCCCTTCTTTCCTCACTCTCTCTCTTTCTCTCGTCCTCCCTCCCTCCCACCTCCCTATGTCTTTCCCTTCCTCTCCCTCTTCTCTCTCTGATGTCAGTAGTTCAGCTGTGGGCCATGTATGACTCGGGTTTGGCCATACAGTACAGGGGACTGCCCTTTTAAGTGTGTGTGTGTGTGCGCAAACTGTTACATTGTGGAGCAACTGCCAAACGGGGAAGTACAGTATGTGTGGGTGTGTGTTTGTGTGTCAGTGTGTGAAACGTGATCCCCTGTGTTGTTGTGTCAGCTGACTGCTAGGCAGGAAATGGAGGACTAAAAGAAGGCGGGTTCTCTTTCGCTCTAAACCTCTCTCTGGCTGCAGTCCAAACTCAAAGTAGACAGCCCTCTGCCCTAAACCCTCAGCCCTTGAATTATGTTTTACATCATCACATCAGAGGGTACTTTTAAATGTCCCTTGCCCAAGAGAGGGAGAGTGATGATCGGAGAGGCTACGTCTTTGGTGGAAATCTTGAAGTTTAACTTAAAAACAACCAAACTATTAATGTATCTAGCAAGCTAACGTAGCTAGCTAGCACTCCTGTCAGGTAGCTAGCTAGCTACAGTTACCCATAGCTGGCTGGCTAGTTTTATAGTTTGGTCATTTATTCCAATACATTTGAGAATTCCCCAAAATATGTTTGACGCTAGCTACGTTTTACTACGAAACTAAGACAATTTGCCAACGCTAAAATCAATGTCATCTATATATATTTTTTTAGCAAGCTAGCTTCATTATTTGTTGAAAATGGAGCCGTGTTGATTAAATTTGACACTTCGTGGCCACCAGAGTTTGACACGTGACTACAGTTTGCATTGAATTGTGGGTCATATCAACCCCACAAGTGATTACTCCCTCAAGCTAAATTGAGGGCAGAGGGGGCAAAGTTTGTGAATTGGACCTCCACTGTCAATTAAACTGCATCCGGTTTCGACTGAGATTCCCCCAAGGGAAAGTGTCTAGTGCGAGGGCTGAGGGGGTAAAAATAAGATGTTTCGACTGCAGCCGCTGTCTCTATTTGCTCACTGCTTGATCTCGCTCTCTTTGTCGCTGTCACATGATTTGCTACCTCTCTGTTGCTCCCCCTCTTCCATCTTCTGTTAGTCAGTGTGAGTTTCCTGCATTCTGATTGAGCAAAAGCCTGTTGAGAGAACCGAAACCTGTGTGTGTGTGTGTTCTTTTGTTCTGCGTGTATATTTTCATTGCACGCACATGTGCGTGTTTAGTGTATGTGTGTTTAGTGTATGCATGTGTGTGCTGTCTCCTAAATCTCCCTTGTGACAGTTACTGAATTATTGTAAAATCTCACTCAATCTATCTCAGACCCTTAGGCCTATTTGTGTTCCTTGGGCTGTAGTTGAAGTATCTGGCTAACCATATTAACATTGCTCAAGACTCAAGTCCCCAGCTTAAGCACTGAGTTAGGATCAGCTTAGCCAGATCAAGGCCTAACCTGAACCCTTAAGAGATTTAGGGCAAAGCTGACCTTAGATCCACGCTGTAGGACCATCTGAGGCTTTTCACACTAAGCTATGGACCGTCGGTCGCATACCATTTCGGCAATATGAGGCTCATCAAGGATTCTCGGTAGAGGGTCATGAAAGTAGCAATGTGATACGGTAGCACTATAGACTGTTGAAATATCATAGGGGCCACGGGAGCCCTACTACACAGAAGAACCTGAGATAGACCCTCTAGTACTGGGAAGTATACCCTCTCTCCTCCTAGTGTACAGTATGGGTACTTTGAGAAAGGCCAAAATAAAACAAAGCATTTAATTTGGTGTTCTCCTTTCTCTCCTTTGGGAATGATGGCGCTGGAAGGAATAGCAGCCGTTTTTTATGGGCTCCTGACCAATTGTGCTATTTTGTGTGTCGCTGTCTTTTGTGCATAATGTACCCAGACCCACAAGCCACTGCGGTCCCTCATGATGATTTCTGTTTTTTTGTGGCCCCCACCCACATAAAAAATTGCCAATCCCTGATCTAGAGCCTATTGGTCTCCTGTTCTCTCTAGCATGGCCATTTTAGATCCAATTTGTCTTTTGTCCTCAATAGTTAACTGGTCTGATCCCAGGCCCAACCAGACAGGATTTATGGTGGCCATTTTAAGGGCTTCTCAGTGATGTCCGTTTCCCCATACGTCCTAGCTGTCAGTGTGGTTTTCAGAGACCTGCGTTATCAGCAGGAAAATACTTCCTCCCGGACATTTCTCTTCATTTTCCGGCTTCTTCACATATAAGGTTACTACAAGCATAACTCTATTGATCTACATGCGTGTGTGCACATGGGTGAAGTGGGATTGTTGGAGTAGTGGATACCTTTTGGTGACATGATATCCTCGCCGGTCCCACTCCCATTCACAAGGGGGCGATAGCAAAGTTTCGTTTTTTTGTCTTAGTTTTGTGAAAGCAAGTTTGAGTTGCCTTCCCTTGCTAGAAGTAGCTAGCTGGCAGCCTAGCTAAAAACATAGCAAGCTAACTAGCCTTTTTAGTTTCCCACATCTCCATGTGAAATAATCAGATTTATTATAAAATATTTGCCCTGGCAAATGTTCTTATACTTGCCGGTGTAATCTAAAACATTATCCCAGTTTGATATGCTGCTTGTGTATTCATTCCCATATCAGCTAAAAATAAAACTTCATCATGTTTGACTACAACAGGTTCTACCATTTCAGAATAGTGCCTTCCAACAAATATTTGCATATTTCTGTTAAGAAATGCCTACTCTGTGAAGTGCGCGTGTGCAATGACTCAGTTCGCCTTTGCACTCCTTCTATTTAAAAAAAAAAAAAAAAACTTTGACAAAGGGTAAAGTCTACAAAACTTTGTCCACTCTGTTCGAAACAGATTATAGTTTTGGGAACAGAAAACTGCATTGAGATCTAATGTTTCATTAATGAGAACATTTGCAGAATGTCGACCAAAATCCTTCTCGTTCTTCTCCCACTGCCGGCCACTGGGCTTCCTCTTGAAACGCCAAGGGGATGCTTCACATTTATACGTCCAGTGAAATATCTGTCTCATTGTTCTATCTGTAGTATAACGTTACCTAGTTAACTAAGATTGAGGGGAGGACACCAGATTTTAGATAGCTAAAGTTAGTAATGCTAGCTACTTTTTACGAACTTTGCTAGCTAATGACAACATTGCCATCTGTCTAAAATAAATGTGCCATGATAATGCTGGCAAAGTTGTTTCCTACTAAACATTTGACTACTTTAGCAATGTCATCGTATTTCCAGGCAGTATAGTGTTATTTAGACTAAACAGTCGTTAGCCTTATTACGACTTTAGGGCACCCCTATTGCGTCGCCGGTAGAGCGCGGTTTGGAGAACATTCATAACAATGGCATGACTCGACCAAGTGACGGAGGTGCAAACTATATGAATCGAATCACGAGAATCTCAATATCGTATCTGCATCTAAGTATCGTGAGGCCCCTGGCAATTCCCAGCCGTAGTAATCACTAGTTATTACTTCTAAACAAAATACCTTTTTGGGTGGATTCTTAGATTTTTGGTTTACTGTTTGAACAGTCACTGTGATTATATTTGGTTATCAATGCAAAATAGGCTACTTTGATGAATAGCCTATATAGCCTATGGATCAGATCAAGGAACCAAGCGACAACACTGCCCCCACGGCTGCAGAAGGAATGATACCGCATGTCTCAATTTTCATGCAGTAAAAAAGTACATTGAATGCTGGAGCATATTTACAAGGAGTCGCCCCTTTTTGTGACGAAAAACGACCTTGCAACACTTTGAATCTTGCGTCTGCGAAGAGCTTGTAAGCAATAGGCTATAGGCACACTCAGAGTTGTTATGACAAGAACATTAATGCCATTGTGCTGTTCAAATATTTCAAACGTGAGTTTCTGTCAAGTACTTTTGTGTACAACTGTTAGGCTACATGAATACAATTTGATTGAATGAGTACTTGATTGTCTGTTTTCATTTTTTTCTCCTGGCAGGGTTCCACCTCAGCGGAACGGTAACAGAACCAGCCTCCGCGTCGGAACCAGAGCTCGTCTGCAGTGTGAGCGTCAGCTTTGACCGCTGCAAGATCACCGCGGTAACGTGCGGCTGCGGCAACAAGGACATCTTCTACTGTGCCCATGTTGTAGCGCTGGCCCTGTACCGTGTACGGAAGCCCGAGCAGGTCAAACTACACCTACCCATATCAGAGACACTGTTCCAGATGAATAGAGATCAGCTGCAGAAGTTTGTCCAGTACCTGATAACAGTACACCACACGGAGGTGCTGCCCACTGCTCAGAAACTAGCTGATGAGATTCTGTCTACCAACTCTGAGATCAACCAGGTCCACGGTGAGTGGGGTGGGTGATGTGTAGAAGACGTGAAGATGGTGTGATTAAGAATACGTTTGTGCGCGTGTGTGTGCCTGGAAGTGATTTCCCCCCTGTCTGATTCCAGTAAAGCAGAACACTGGAGAGGGTAATGTGGGGAGGTGTGTGTGTGATGATACTTCAGACCCACTTTACTTAAGCCAGTATCATCTTGTTCAGTTTTTGTTTGTGTTTGAGAGACAGAGCCCAGTGCTTTCATTTAATGATTTTCCATTTCTCAACCTAAATGATGAGCACTGTGTGTGTGTGTGTGTGTGTGTGTGTGTGTGTGTGTGTGTGTGTGTGTGTGTGTGTGTGTGTGTGTGTGTGTGTGTGTGTGTGTGTGTGTGTGTGTGTGTGTGTGTGTGTGTGTGTGTGTGTGTGTGTGTGTGTGTGTGTGTGTGTCTCAACTAACCTCTATCTGTGTCGGTGTCTATGTAGGAGCCCCGGACCCCACGGCAGGGGCCAGTGTAGATGATGAGAACTGTTGGCACCTGGATGAAGAGCAAGTTCAGGAGCAGGTGAAACTCTTCCTCTCTCAGGGAGGATACCACGGCTCTGGGAAACAGCTCAACCTTCTCTTCAGCAAGGTAACACACACGCACACCAGGGTTGGGGTCAATTGGAATTGAAGTCAGTCAATTCAGGAAGTAAAGTAAACTGACATTCCAATTCAATAATTGAAATTCATGCTTTTTGAGAAGTAGAAATGTACTGTATTTCAAAATGTGTACATGTTTTTCTTTATTTTATTCATCCCTGACACGCACACACATATACCTTTTGATGACCTCTCTCTTTCCCTCCCCCTCTCTCTCTTTCCTCTAGGTAAGAGAGATGTTGAAGATGCGTGACTCCAACGGTGCCAGGATGTTAACGCTGATCACAGAACAGTTTATGGGCGACCCTCGCCTGGCACTGTGGAGACAACAGGGAACCACCATGACTGACAAATACAGACAGCTGTGGGATGAGCTAGGTAAGAGGCAACACACACAGTCACACAAACGTGAGCACAACTACAGACTTCACGTGGACGTACTAGCCGTCACATATGATGGTCACACATGTTGTTGTGAGCACATGATGACTGTTTGATTTGTGTGTTGGTCAGCTGTGTTAGACCTGTATCCCCCTACACTTTCTGATATGACGGCTGCTTGTATGCTGTTGTGTTTGTGTGTGCGTGTGTGTATATGTATCAGGAGTGTATTATATAGTCAGCCATATGTATTGGGCATTATCTGTAGGATGTGAGCTGGGTGTTTTGTGAAATATATGTTTTTTACAGCCTAAAATGGATTCGGAGATTGTGAGCTAGCTATTTCTCTCTATCAGAACCGATGAGATGTGGGCTGAAGGCTCAGAGTAGGCCCATCAATGAAAGTGAAGGGAGTGATGTGGTGAAATGTGAGGGAGTGTGCGTGTCAGGAGCTAAATCCATCTTGATGAGCCCAATATTGTTTTAATGAATGTTTGCGTTTGATCCTTTGTAGTCTGAGACACTGGTTCTCATCTGGCTTGGAGAGGAGAGGGAGAAATATATGGCCAAGGTTTCTCACTGCTGATGCGCGTGTGCGTGCGTGCGTGCGTAAGATCACAGAGCCCTACACACTCACTCCATCATCTGCACTCACACATAATATGCACATACATATTTAGTGACGCTACACACCCGCACACCCTTATATCCCGATACCTAGTCACCTTACCCTATACATATCTACCTCCATCACTCCAGTATCCCTGCACATGTAAATAAGCTATTGGAACTGAGCCTGTATATAGTATGCTTACTTACTTATTGTGTTCTTCATATTTCTTATTTCTCGTGTGTTTTCTTCTAGTATTACATTGTTATTGATTATTGCATTGTTGGGTTTTGAGTTTGCGAGACATTAAAACTTGAAACTTCAATCTTGAAGCTGTGTCAGCCAGCTAGCAAATGGAGACCACTGGATGTCCAGTAGAACATGCTTGTTGTTTATTTGTGTTGATGTGTTGGTTCTGTATTCCCTCTCTCCTCTCCTCCTTTCCTCGGCTTATCTTTATCCTGTCATAATGAACTACCGCTGTGTGTGTGTGTGTGTGCCGGTGTGACTGTGAACACTGAACATTACACTGTCCATATTCAGGATAAGCAGGAAAACGAAACGGCAGCTTTAGGGATTATTCCATGTTATTGTGTAATTGGGGGGAGTCTCTAGACCCTAGCCTAGTAACCACATCCCATAGAACTCAACCCTAGCCTAGCAACAACATCCAATAGTAACCTACCCTAGCAACAAAATCCCATAACCACAACCCTGTTGTCATGGTAGTTGATTGTTGGAACTGTATTAGACATCCCCCCATTCTCTTTGTCTGTGTTGGTGGTTTTTCTTTCTCTTTCTGTTCATCTCTTATTTCTGTATTATTTGAATGCATGTTCATGTTTTGAATGTTTTGGACATTTCCCCTGCTTGCTGTTTTGGACATTTCCTCTGCTTGCTGGCTCCTCCTCCTGTTCCTTCTGCCTCTTCCCTTTGTCTTCTCCCCTCCTTGTCCTTTTTCGCTTCATTTATTCTTTCTCTTTATTTTCTTTACTCTCTCCTCTCTCTTCCCTCTCTTCTCTCGTCCCTCTGTTGTCCTTGAGGTCGTCCAAACAAAGACGGAGGAGAAAGCCCCATCCCCCTCTCCTCCTCCTGCTCTCTCGCTTCACCTCTCTCTGCCTCCTCCTGTCTCATTCTGTCATCTGTCCCTCTTTTCTGTTCCTTGTTCATTTTCCGTAATTTTTCACTCTTTACACTTGTTTAATGCCTTCCATCCCCCACTCCATTTCTCTCTCTCTCTCTCTCTCTCTCTCTCTCTCTCTTTCCCTCCTTCCCTCACGCCATTCATCCATACACCATCTCTCTTTCAGCTCAGGCTTCAGGTAATCACAGTGTGTCACTAGAGTATCTGCGTGCGTGTGTGTGCGGCAGGCATGTGTTTATTGAATAGATAACCACCAAAGAGACTGTTGATGCTCCGGAACCTTTTAATTGCAGCTATTTTCCCCTTTCTACAGAATCAAATTATATGTTTCAAGGATGAATAACAGAAACATTGTGTGTGTGTGTGTGTGTGTAGGTGCCCTGTGGATGTGTATTGTGCTCAACCCCCACTGTAAGTTGGAGCAGAAGTGTGTGTGGCTGAGACAGCTGAGACGGTGGAACAGTGTCGACGTGTGTCCCTGGGAGGACGGAAACCACGGCAACGAACTGCCCAACCTCACACACGCACTGCCGCACGGCAACCCAGGTGAGAAAACACAAAGACACACAAACACACCTGACCAACACGGTGCCTCAGGGCGCCCACGCCATCCCAAGTGGGACCACACTAAGTTTGTGCAAGAAAAGCCACTTTCTTTTAATCAACGATTTCTCTATTTTCTCTGTCAATCTCTTTTTTTATGTTCCTCAATCTGCCTCTGTCTTCATGCCTCTCTTTTAATCAACGTGCTCGCTCGCTCTCTCTCTCTCTCTCTGTCTCTCTATGTCTCTGCCCTTCAAGCTGTTCTTATTAGTTTTTGTGTGACTGATGGAATAAGCCCAATAACCCAGGCGCGATCCTCCAGCTACGGCTGCCCTCTGCTCCTCCTGTCCGTGCCTGAGCTAAATTAGAGAAAATACAAGCCCTTAAAAAATGTATTATCAGGCTTCTGAATAGGAACAATACAGTAGCTTTAGGTACACTATCAAAGACCCGTTTTCAACTGGACATTGTCCTCTCCTTCACCGCCTCCCCTCCGTAATCCCTCTTCCTCCCTCTCTCCCAGACTCGTCGTCCCGTCCTCACAGGACCGTGTTTACGAGGGCCATCGAGGCCTGCGACCTGCACTGGCAGGACACACATCTGCAGCGCATCATCACACACGACCTCTACACACACTCCCACACACACTGTCACCACGACAACCATGGCAGTGCAGGGGCGCTGTTTGACGCCCGTGGCTGGCCCCTCTGGCACGGTGAGTGTGTGTGTTGGCGATGACGAATGCAAAAGAGGGCTAGATTTCTATGGTTTTTAGAAGAACAAACAAATATTTATTTGGAGCAGTGTTGGAAGTAACAGCCTCCCCACCCCCCTTCCCTCTCACAGAGCACGTCCCTACAGCGTGTGCGAGGGTGGATGCGCTGCGGTCACATGGTTATCCCAGGGAAGCCTTACTATTGGCCATCGCTATCGTCAACACTCTCATACGGCAGCAACAGAAACATCTTGAGCTCTTCCGCAGCCACAAAAAAGGTCAGTTAGAATTAGTTTCTATGTCTTAACTGTGTATTAAGTGTGTAAATGCAGAGGAATAACAGTATGCGGTCTGTGTCCTCCCCAGAGCTGCTCTATAAAGGCATGACGTCTGTCACTAACATGGAGGGCTGGGTGGGACACCCCCTGGACCCTATAGGCACTCTGTTCAGCACCTTGCTGGACACGGGACGGGGAGACGAGGAGGGGCGTAACGCCTTCCTAGACTTCACAGGTATATGCACGCACACTCACTCTCGCTCGCTCTCTCGCTCTCCCTTTTCTGCATATTTAATGCATTTTAATTGGATAGTTTTTTTTCTGCGCCATCTTTAATTCATGAGCTGTGATTGGAGGATGGCTGAGGAACAATTAGTGATGTCATCCGTGATGATTGGTTCTGTCAGATGGATACTAGCATTCCGTGGCCTTGGAAACTGCTCGTCTAGACCAGGCAGACTGTGTGTGTGGCCGTGTTAATCCTCCTGGGGTCATGTCTGTGGGCCCATAGAGACATCATTAAACTATTAGAATAAATGATTACCTCTCCCTAGAGAGATGGCAGAGAGACAGAACATGCTAATAGATCAATACAAACATCAATAAAGGAAATAGCGCATCCATACATTGATTGTGAAGCCCTAAGATACACTACATAACCAAATTAACATCTCATTACAAAATCATGGGCATTGATATATAGTTGGTCTCCCCTTTGCTGCTATAACAGCCACCACTCTTCTGGGAAAGCTTTCCACTAGATGTTGGAACACCGCTGCAGGGACTTGCTTCCACTCAGCCACAAGAGTATTAGTGAGGTCGGGCACTGATGTTGGGGCTATTAGGCCTGGATCGCAGTCGGCGTTCCAATTACTCCCAAAGGTGTTCGATGGGGTTGAGGTCAAGTCTCTGTGCAGGCCAGTCAAGTTCTTCCACACTGATCTCGACAAATCAGTTCTGTATGGACCTCGCATTGTCATGCTGAAACAGGAATGAACCTTCCCCAAACTGTTGCCACAAAGCTGGAAGCACAGAATCGTCTATAATGTCATTGTATTCTATGGCGTTAAGATTTCCATTCCCTGGAACTAAAGGGCTTAGCCCGAACCATGGAAACAGCCCAAGATCATTATTCCTCCTTCACCAAATTTTACAGTTGGCACTATGCATTGGGGCATAGTGGGGCGTTCTGTCATCCGCCAAACCCAGATTCGTCCGTCGGACTGCCAGATAGTGAAGCGTGATTCATCATTCCAGAGAACGCATTTCCACTGCTCCAGAGTCAAATGGCGGCAAGCTTTATACCACTCCAGCCGACGATTGGCATTGTGCATGGTGATCTTAGGCTTGTGCGCGGCTGCTCAGCCATTCAAACCAATTTCATGAAGCTCCCAACGAACAGTTATTGTGCTGACGCTTCAGCACTCTGTGGTCCCATTCTGTGAGCTTGTGTGGCCTACCACTTCGCAGCTGAGCCGAAAACAGCACTTACAGTTTACCGGGGCAGCTCTAGCAGGGAAGAAATTTTACGAACTGACTTTTTGGAAAGGTGGCATCCTATGACGGTGCCACGTTGACGGTCACTGAGCTCTTCATTAAGGCCATTCTACTGCCAATGTTTGTCTATGGAGATTGCATGGCTGTGTGCTCAATTTTATACACCTGTCAGCAAAGGGTGTGGCTGAAATAGCCAAATCCACTCATTGGAAGGGGGGTCCATATACTTTGGTGTATATACAGTCGTATGCAAAAGTTTGGGCACCCCTCTGAGGCTGGATAATAATTTACTCTGTCGTCACAGAAAATGATCACAGTGGCATGCCATTCATTTTCTAATAAAAGCTGAGTACTGGGGTATTGTCCTTTGACTCTTCTCTGAAGAGTGGCAACATGGGGACCTCAAAACAACTCTCAAATGACCTGAAAACAAAGATTGTTCAACATTATGGTTTAGGGGAAGGCTACAAAAAGCTATCGCAGAGATGTAAGCTGTCAGTGTCCACTGTGAGGAACATAGTGAGGAAATGGAAGACCACAGGCACAGTTCTTGTTAAGGCCAGAAGTGGCAGGCCAAGTAAAATATCGGAGAGGCAAAGGCGAAGGATGGTGAGAACGGTCAAAAACAGCCCACAGACCACCTCCAAAGACCTACAATCATCTTGCTGCAGATGGTGTCACTGTGCATCGTTCAACAATTCAGTGCACTTTGCACAAGGAGAAGCTGTACGGGAGAGTGATGCGGAAGAAGCCTTTTCTGCACACAAGCCACAAACGCACATTTGGACAAGCCAGCTTCATTTTGGAATAAGGTGCTGTGGACTGGTGAAACAAATATTAGTTATTTGGTCATAACAAGGGGCGTTATGCATGGCGGCAAAAGAACACAGCATTCCAAGAAAAACACTTGCTACCCAGAGTAAAATTTGGTGGGGGTTCCATCATGCTGTGGGGCTGTGTGGCCAGTGCCGGTACTGGGAATCTTGTTAAAGTTGAGGGTCGCATGGATTCCACTCAATATCAGCAGATTCTTGGGAATAATGTTGAAGAATCAGTCACAAAGTTGAAGTTACGCCAGGGCTGGATATTTCAACAAGACAACGACCCAAAACACTGCTCAAAATCTACCCGGGCATTTATGCAGAGGAACAAGTACAATGTTCTGGAATGGCCATCCCAGTCCCCAGACCTGAATATCATTGAGAATCTGTGGGATGATTTGAAGCGGGCTGTCCATGCTCTGCAACCATCAAACCTAACTGAACTGGAGATGTTCAGTAAGGAGGAATGGTCCAAAATACCTTCATCCAGAATCCAGACACTCATTAGAGGCTATAGGAAGCGTCTAGAGGCTGTTTATTTCAGTTATTTGATAGATCAAAATGAAATTGCTGATCCAAACACCCAATTATTTATAAATGGAAATCATGGAAATTGTCAGGGGTGCCCAAACTTTTGCATACGACTGTATAGTCTACTTTGAAGGCCTTTGTTGAATTGGCAGTAATTTTGGTCCTGACTGGACCATAATCCATTGACTATTTGAGTCAGGTGGGTTAGTGCTAAAACCTGGACACCCAGTAGCTCTGCATGACAGAATTGAATGTTGTAGTTTCCTAGGGCAGCACAGAGCTATTGTCATGATAATGGGGGTTGAGTGCCTTGTTGTTTCACTCTGTATTACATTTGGTGACAACATTTCAAAGACATGCTGTTTTTTAATGTGATCTCTCCCTCTTCTTTTCTTCCCCTCTCTGTCTCTCTCTGTCTGTCACTGTCTGTCTCCTCTCTCTCTGTCTCTCTCTCTCCAGGCTCTATGAGTTCTGCCAAAAGGTCGGAGCCCCACTTCCCAGCGCACCGCTTACTGGACGATGGCCAATCGTTCGTAGCACTGGCTGTAGAGACTGCTCTGATTGGCTTAGGGCAACAGAGGGTGATGCCCGACGGCCTATACGCCCAGGAGAAGGTGTGTCGCAACGAAGAGCAGCTATTGGCCAAGCTCCAGGAAGTGGAACTGGACGACACACTGGTCAAGATCTTCCGCAAGCAAGCAATCTTCCTGCTAGAGGGTGAGGGGTAGATGCACATACACACACAGTCTTGTTTAACTAACTTTGTGGGGACACAATTGATTCCCATTCAAAGTCATATTTTCCCTAAACCCTAAGTTGAAGTCGGAAGTTTACATACAGTCGTGGCCAAAGGTTTTGAGAATGACACAAGTATTGGTCTCCACAAAGTTTGCTGCCTCAGTGTTGATGATGGCAATTTGCATATACTCCAGAATGTCATGAAGAGTGATCAGATGAATTGCAATTAATTGCAAAGTCCCTCTTTGCCATGAAAAAACATTTCCACTGCATTTCAGCCCAGCCACAAAAGGACCAGCTGCCATCATGTCAGTGATTGTCTCGTTAACACAGGTGAAGGCTGGAGATCACTCTGTCATGCTGATTGAGTCAGAATAACAGACTGGAAGCTTTAAAAGGAGGGTGATGCTTGAAATCATTGTTCTTCCTCTGTCAACCATGGTTTCCTGCAAGGAAACACGTGCCGTCATCATTGCTTTGCACAAAAAGGGCTCCAGAGGCAAGGATATTGCTGCTGGTAAGATTGCACCTAAATCAACCATTTATCGGATCATCAAGAACTTCAAGGAGAGAGGTTCAATTGTTGTGACCAATGCCTTTTCCAGCATGATGGAGCACCTTGCCATAAGGCAAAAGGGATAACTAAGTGGCTCGGGGAACAAAACATCGACATTTTGGGTCCATGGCCAGGAAACTCCCCAGACCTTAATCCCATTGAGAACTTGTGGTCGATCCTCAAGAGGCGAGTGGACAATCAAAAACCCACAACTTCTGACAAACTCCAAGCATTGATTATGCAAGAATGGCCTTCCATCAGTCAGGCTGTGGCCCAGAAGTTAATTGACAGCATGCCAGGGCGGATTGCAGAGGTCTTGAAAAAGAAGGGTCAACACTGCAAATATTGACTCTTTGCATAAACTGAATTTCATTGTCAATGAAAGCCTTTGACACTTATGGAACACCTGTAATTCTACTTCAGTGTACCATAGTAACTACTGACATAAAGATCTAAGAACACTGAAGCAGCAAACTTTGTGGAGACCAATACTTGTCATTCTCAAAACGTTTGGCCACGACTGTACACCTTAGCCAAATACATTTTTTCACTTTTTCACAATTCCTAAAACAGATCATTTTTACTAGGATTAAATGTCAGGTCAGTTAGGATCACCACTTTATTTTAAGAATGTGAAATGTCAAAATAATAGTAGAGAGAATGATTTATTTCAGCTTTTATTTCTTTCATCACATTCCCAGTCGGTCAGAAGTTTACATACACTCAGTTAGTATTTGGTAGCATTGCCTTTAAATTGTTTAACTTGGGTCAAACGTTTCGGGTAGCTTTCCACAAGTTTCCCACAATAAGTTGGGTGAATTTTGGCCCATTCCTCCAGACAGAACTGGTGTAACTGAGTCAGGTTTGTAGGCCTCCTTGCTCGCACACACTTTTTCAGTTCTGCCCACAAATGTTCTATAGGATTAAGGTCAGGGCTTTGTGATGGCCACTCCAATACCTTGACTTTGTTGTCCGTAAGCCATTTTGCCACAACTTTGAAAGTGTGCTTGGGGTCGTTGTCCATTTGGAAGACCCATTTGTGACCAAGCTTTGACTTACTGACTGATGTCTTGATGTTGCTTCAATATATTCCCTTAATTTTCCTTCCTCATGATGCCATCTATTTTGTGAAGTTCACCAGTCCCTCCTGCAGCAAAGCACCCCCACAACATGATGCTGCCACACCCATGCTTCACGGTTGGGATGGTGTTCTTCGGCTTGCAAGCCTCACCCCTTTTTCCTCCAAACATAATGATGGTCATTATGGCCAAACAGTTCTATTTTTGTTTCATCAGACCAGAGGACATTTCTCAAAAAAGTATGATCTTTGTCCCCATGTGCAGTTTCAAACTGTAGTCTGGATTTTTTATGCCGGTTTTGGAGCAGTGACTTCTTCCTTGCTGAGCTGCCTTTCAGGTGATGTCGATATAGGACTCATTTTACTGTGGATATAGATACTTTTGTACCGGTTTCCTCCAGCATCTTCACAAGGTCCTTTGCTGTTGTTCTGGGATTGATTTGCACTTTTCGCACCAAATTACGTTCATCTCTAGGAGACAGAAAGCATCTCCTTCCTGAGCGATATGACGGCTGCGTGGTCCCATGGTGTTTATACTTGCGTACTATTGTTTGTACAGATGAACATGGTACCGTTTGGAAATTGCTCCCAAGGATGAACCAGACTTGTGGAGGTCTACAATTTGTTTTCTGAGGTCTTGGCTGATTTCTTTTGATTTTCCCATGATGTCGATCGAAGAGGCACTAAGTTTGAAGGTATGCCTTGAAATACATCCACAGGTATATCTCCAATTGACTCAAATTATGTCAATTGGAGATGTACCTGTGAAATACATCCACAGGTACAGTGGGGAGAACAAGTATTTGATACACTGCCGATTTTGCAGGTTTTCCTACTTACAAAGCATGTAGAGGTCTGTAATTTTTATCATAGGTACACTTCAACTGTGAGAGACGGAATCTAAAATCCAGAAAATCACATTGTATGATTTTTAAATAATTAATTTGCATTTTATTGCATGACATAAGTATTTGATCACCTACCAACCAGTAAGAATTCCGGCTCTCATAGACCTGTTAGTTTTTCTTTAAGAAGCCCTTCTGTTCTCCACTCATTACCTGTATTAACTGCACCTGTTTGAACTCGTTACCTGTATAAAAGACACCTGTCCTCACACTCAATCAAACAGACTCCAACCTCTCCACAATGGCCAAGACCAGAGAGCTGTGTAAGGACATCAGGGATAAAATTGTAGACCTGCACAAGGCTGGGATGGGCTACAGGACAATAGGCAAGCAGCTTGGTGAGGAGGCAACAACTGTTGGCGCAATTATTAGAAAATGGAAGAAGTTCAAGATGACGGTCAATCTCCCTCGGTCTGGGGCACCATGCAAGATCTCACCTCGTGGGGCATCAATGATCATGAGGAAGGTGAGGGATCAGCCCAGAACTACACGGCAGGACCTGGTCAATGACCTGAAGAGAGCTGGGACCACAGTCTCAAAGAAAACCATTAGTAACACACTACGCCGTCATGGATCACAATCCTGCAGTGCACGCAAGGTCCCCCTGCTCAAGCCAGTGCATGTCCAGGCTTTTCTGCAAAGGGGACAGGACGACTGCACCGTATTGAGGGGAGGATGGATGGGGCCATGTATCGCGAGATCTTGGCCAACAACCTCCTTCCCTCAGTAAGAGCATTGAAGATGGGTCGTGGCTGGGTCTTCCAGTATGACAACGACCCGAAACACACAGCCAGGGCAACTAAGGAGTGGCTCCGTAAGAAGCATCTCAAGGTCCTGGAGTGGCCTAGCCAGTCTTCAGACCTGAACCCAATAGAAAATCTTTGGAGGGAGCTGAAAGTCCGTATTGCCCAGCGACAGCCCCGAAACATGAAGGATCTGGATGGAGGAGTGGGCCAAAATCCCTGCTGCAGTGTGTGCAAACCTGGTCAAGAACTACAGGAAGCGTATGATCTCTGTAATTGCAAACAAAGGTTTCTGTACCAAATATTAAGTTCTGCTTTTCTGATGTATCAAATACTTATGTCATGCAATAAAATGCAAATTAATTACTTAAAAATCATACAATGTGATTTTCTGGATTTCTGTTTTAGATTCCGTCACTCACAGTTGAAGAGTACCTATGATAAAAATTACAGACTTCTACATGCTTTGTAAGTGGGAAAACCTGCAAAATCGGCAGTGTATCAAATACTTGTTCTCCCCACTGTACATCTCCAATTGACATAATTTGAGTCAATTGGAGATGTACTTGTGGATGTATTTCAACAGGTACAGGTACATCCAGTTACATCTCCAATTGACATAATTTGTCCTACCAGAAGCTTCTAAAGCCATTACATAATTTTCTGGAATTTTCCAAGCTGTTTAAAGGCACAGTCAACTTAGTGAATGTAAACTTCTGACCCACTTTAATTGTGATATAGTGAATTATAAGTGAACAAATCTGTCTGTAAACAATTGTTGGAAGAATGACTTGTGTCATGCACAAAGTAGATGTCCTAACCTACTTGCCAAAACTATAGTTTGTTAACATGAAATCTGTGGAGTGTTTGAAAAATGAGTTTTAATGACTTCAACTTAAGGTGTATGTAAACTTCCGACTTCAACTGTATCTAATATATCTTAGCCTGTATTCTCTGTCTCCTGTAGCTGGTCCATACAGTGGTCTAGGAGAGTTACTCTACAGAGAGAGTGTTCCCATGCATACCTTTGCCAAGTATCTTTTCACCTCCCTACTACCTCACGACGCTGAACTGGCGTACAAAATTGCACTCAGAGCCATGAGGTAAGTACACAACACACACACACATCTCTCACACAACTTATTTTTTGAACTTCAGTAAAGAGTTTCTGCCCAGAAAGAACATCAGGTAAATTCAGTTAAAAAATTAGCACAGCCTCCTTTGAGTCTCCAAATTATGTGTGTGTGTGTGTGTGAGGCGTGGAGGCGGGAAGCTATCCTGGGTGCTGTTTAATCATAAAGCTGCCTTTCACTGGAATCCTTGTTAAATAATTCAACAGCATTGAAAATTAGTTTTGGAGAGTGTTTGAATAATAAATATACATTACTACATACATAAATATATATTTTATGGCGTTGGGTTTCATTGGGTTTCTTTATGACTGCTGAGAGACCTTATGAAATCTTTGGAACTTTATTTAATTTTGCCCAAATTAAACTCCTTAGAGTTTTATTATATTGAAATCTTTATTTTTTTTTAAACTCAGTCTTAAACCAGCCTCAGATATACTGGTTATTAAAACGTTCTATTTCTAAATCCTTTTTACTCATCTCCGCTTTAACAGAAGTACTGAATCTAGGAGTGACACAGTAGGATTTTCTCTAAGCCTAAGAAGACAACTTAAAGATATCCTTCTTTAAGTACTAAATAAAGAGTAACCAACAGTATATTAAATGTGTATGTCTTTAGGTTACCGGTCCTGGAATCAATGGCTCCATCAGGTGATCTGTCCAGACCTCACCATATAGTGTCAATGGTCCCTAACCGCTACCCTCGCTGGTTCACTCTATCTCATATAGAGTCACAACAATGTGAACTGGCCTCCACCATGCTCACCGCAGCCAAAGGTAAACACACATACATACACACACACACACATACTGTATGTACGAGCACACACATGTTCAAACAATAATGTTTCTGATATTTTTTGCAAATTGGTTGTTTTAAATGGGTTTTTTTTAATGGGGGTTTTGTTTGTGTTTTTGTCTTCTCAGGTGACGGGCGTAAGTTAGAAACAGTGTTAGAGTCTATCCAGAAGAACATCCACTCCTCGTCTCACATCTTCAAACTGGCTCAGGACGCCTTCAAGATCGCTACTCTGATGGACAGTCTACCAGACATCACACTGCTCAAGGTCTCACTGGAGCTGGGCCTTCAGGTAACATGCACGAATGCACACACGCATAAACACGCACAGTAAACAGACACACACACACCGATGCACTTACACCTCCCTAACCTGTACCTGCTTCTCTCTCCCCTGAAGGTGATGAGAATGACTCTGTCCACATTGAACTGGAGGAGGAGAGAGATGGTACGGTGGCTGGTCACCTGTGCCACAGAAGTTGGTGAGTTCCTCTAAGAATGTTTTGCATAATGTGTGTGTGTGTGTGTGTAGAATATATCTTTCCATGAACTAAACACTCTCTCCTCTGCCCTCCCCTGCTGTAGGTGTGTATGCATTGGACAGCATCATGCAGAGTTGGTTCACCCTGTTCACCCCAACCGAGGCCACCAGCATCGTGGCCACCACCGTCATGTCAAACACCACCATTGTCCGCCTGCACCTGGACTGTCATCAGCAGGAGAACCTGGCCTCCTCCGCCCGAACCCTAGCCCTGCAGTGTGCCATGAAGGACCCCCAGAACTGTGCCCTCTCCGCCCTCACCCTCTGCGAGAAGGACCACATTGCCTTCGAGACGGCCTACCAAATCGTGCTGGATGCGGCCGTCACGGGGATGAGCTACACACAGCTGTTTACGATAGCCAGATACATGGAGCACAGAGGATATCCCATGAGGGCGTACAAGCTAGCCACGTTAGCCATGGCCCACCTTAACCTCAGCTACAACCAGGATACCCACCCTGCTATCAACGACGTGCTGTGGGCTTGCGCTCTGAGCCACTCTCTGGGGAAGAATGAGCTGACTGCCGTCATCCCCCTGGTGGTGAAGAGTGTGAAGTGTGCAACGGTGCTGTCAGATATTTTGAGACGGTGCACGTTGACCACGCCGGGCATGGTGGCACTGCACAGCCGCAGGAACTCTGGGAAGCTGATGTCGCTAGACAAAGCTCCTCTCAGGCAGCTGCTGGACGCCACCATCGGGGCCTACATCAATACCACACATTCTCGCCTCACGCACATCAGCCCACGCCACTACAGCGAGTTCATAGAGTTCCTCAGTAAGGCCAGAGAGACATTCCTCATGGCCCACGACGGACACCTCCAGTTCACCCAGTTCATAGACAACCTTAAACAGATCTACAAGGGCAAAAAGAAACTCATGATGCTCGTACGGGAGAGGTTCGGTTGACGAAAGACTAAACTTAAAAACTATTGTGATTGGTCAGTGGATCTCTGGAGGTGGAGACCGGTCATGCCCCCTTTACTTGATTCTCCCTTTGTATCCTTTTTAACTTAAAAAGTGACGGAAAAACAGAAAACGGAACGAAAAAACTGAAAACAAGAAAAACTAAACAACTAAAAACAAACAATAAAAAGGCCACATCGGTATTAATGTGTATAGACCTTATTTAGTTCACAAACAAACAAAAAAAGACAATTGTTGTGGAAGTGTGTGTGTGTGTGTGTGTGTGTGTGTGTGTGTTTGTTTCCCTTTATATGAAGGAGAGTGTGAAAGAGAGAGAGAGAACTTAAGAGAAAAATCTAATCTTTTGGTTTACACTGAGTATATGTTGTCCAGTGGCGAGATGTCCACATAGCACTCCTGTTCCCCTTCTGTTAAACGCTCACAAAGACAACGAGACAAACACGGCTTAAAACCAAACGGAGCAACTCCATCAGACGTGACAAGTACCTCGTACGGACCCAGCTTTACTCCCCCCTTGTCCCCACCCCTCCCTCCCCACTCAGTGTAGTCAACCCCTCCCTCCCCACTCAGTGTAGTCAACTTCTCCCTCCCCACTCAGTGTAGTCAACCCCTCCCTCCCCACTCAGTGTAGTCAACTCCTCCCTCCCCACTCAGTGTAGTCAACCCCTGCCTCCCCACTCAGTGTAGTCAACCCCTGCCTCCCCACTCAGTCTAGTCAACCCCTGCCTCCCCACTCAGTCTAGTCAACCCCTGTCTCCCCACTCAGTCTAGTCAACCCCTGTCTCCCCACTCAGTGTAGTCAACCCCTGCCTCCCCACTCAGTCTAGTCAACCCCTGCCTCCCCACTCAGTCTAGTCAACCCCTGCCTCCCCACTCAGTCTAGTCAACCCCTGCCTCCCCACTCAGTCTAGTCAACCCCTGCCTCCCCACTCAGTCTAGTCAACCCCTGCCTCCCCACTCAGTCTAGTCAACCCCTGCCTCCCCACTCAGTCTAGTCAACCCCTGCCTCCCCACTCAGTCTAGTCAACCCCTGCCTCCCCACTCAGTGTAGTCAACCCCTCCCTCCCCACTCAGTGTAGTCAACGTGTGTTCACAGTAAAAGAACAACACAAACAAACAGTTCAGTTCACATTTCTTGTTTTTCCTTTTATTTCCAGTTTTTTTTTCTTCAGTATCAGTGATCACCAACTCCAGTCTGACTGTCTGCCATGGCTTTGCAGTGTTGTTCACCCTGATGCTTCACACACACACACACACACTAAACAAACACAGAAACACACACAGACAAACACACCCACACGCAGTAAAGCACACACTCAGAAACTCACACAGTTGCAGAAACACTGTAAACACATACACACACACACACACACACACACACTCGCAGAAAACACACACTTATACTGTCATAGTGCTTGCGCTTGTGGAAACTTAGCAACTGTCAACATACATTCTCAGGGATTTCTCAAAAAAAAGCGAAGGAAAATGAAAAAAGAGGGAATGAGAGCATTTTATTGTACCGTGTATATATAATAGTATATGTCTGAATATTGAAAAAAATGTATACGTTAACTAATTTATAAAATAATATTATATGTAATGCAAAATACTTGAAGCTGCAGTACCTTGGTTTTTATAACAAAAACATATCAGAAGGACTTTTAAAATGTGTCGCCTTGCGTTGCATCATCAGGGGCCAGGACAAAGGTCAAAGGTTAGGGGTCATTTCAGTAGGACTGTTAGCTGGGTGACCCCGCAGAGACAGACAAACACTCACTGGACTGCTTGACAGGAACTGGCTGTTTGCAAAACAGGACATGGATGTTGTATTTTGTATGGACGAGCAAAATATGTGTGTCCTCCAGTTGTACACACAGTTCAATTGGGCACCGTAGAAGATGAGAAAAGAGACTTCCCAGGAGCCAGATCAGTGAGCCTTAGCATTAAAGATGTAGAACACAGGCCCAGTGCCTAATGAAGCCGACAAAACCCCTGGCTCTTTACTAATAATCAGCTTACAAATTTGGCCTGGCCACGCCTCATATCTCCTTCCGCAGTGATCAAGTTACAAAAAAGAAGCTCCATTATATGCACAACAACCAACCAACAACATGTACATGCCTCCACAACCAACCAACAACATGTACAACATGCCTCTTCTGCTGACTCCCTGACAGGACAGAAAGTTGCTATGTAGGTCTTGACTGTTCCAACTTTTTTTTAACGCTTTTTTATGTTTCTCTCTTTTTGAATGTTTTATTTTCTCTCTAGAATTCCTCAACGAGAATAGCCTTCTTTCTTGCCGTGTCTTAATGCTTTAAAACAACCAAACGGGAGTTCTAACTACCAAACTTTGTTCATTAAAATTAAAAAGCCAACCAACTTTGGTTACAACTTTTAGTGTCTTTAATTTTTAGCTGAATGGTTTTGTGTTCAGTGCTTTAAAAAGCCGTTCCCTGTTTGTTTTTGGGTGCAGAAACGTCCTCTAGTGTCTCTTGTCCCCTCCTACTCTAGAGGTTTGTCCGTAGATCCTTTGTCCAGAGACAGAAATATAATTCATATTCCATTTTATTTATTAAGATAGGTAAATGATTGTACTTCTTCAACAGTGTCAGCATTGCTCATGAAGTTGAAATGCAGATTTGATACACCGATATCAATTTATTTATGTAACTAAATCACTGTTTTATAAACTTGTTAATGATTCAACTTTTTTGTTTTAATTAAAATTAGTTTTTTGAGAGGAGACCTGTGTGTCGTTTGTTTTTTCTAGTTCTGTTATTTTACGCTGCGTCATCAGTTAAAAAACGAGAAACTTTCCAGAATGTAAGTGAGTAAAACCTTGGAACGCTTCTGGAAAATGAAGAATCCACAGAGTAGTAGTAGAAAGGAAGGTTTTTTCCTGCTCGTTTGTTTCCCAGAAACAGTCTTAATGTATATGTGTTTGGTGTATTTGGGCGGTATTCCAAGTGTTCTTTTCTATATCACTCCTGATATTCCAAGATGTTTCTAATACTCAGATTCGATATTCAGGTCATAAGAAAGAATTCCCCTCGACCACAAATTGGGAAACATAAAGATTTTTGTTTTATTGACCCCCCCCCCCCATTGTTAAAGAGCCAACTTCATCATCAATGTTTAATTATATGAAAATATGCAGAAAAGCTGGTGTGTTGTACATGTAAGCAGGTCAAAAATCATAATCTACGGATCACAATGCTCCCACGTAGGGAAATAGAGCCCTGTGGCTTCAGGCTATTCGGTGTGGGACATGTGGGGACCCGGTGTCCAAGTAGGCTACACGTTGCTATGTGTGTGGAAAACATTTAATCACAGGCAATACATTTTACTTTTTGTAAAGTCTGTTTAACTCCACTCATTACTTGCTTAATGTTTCGGTCAGTAGCTAGCCCTTACTCATTCACATGGCTGCTAGCACCGTCATGAAAATCCCCACAATATTATGTTTTTCAAAGTATTGAGAATGCTCAGGAGCATGCAAAGTTTAAAAGTAATCTTTAAACATGTTTTACTATTCTTAAATGTAGTTTTGTAATTGACTAAAACAAGCAGACAACAAGAAAACTGTGTTTGAAAAAGGTAACGTTGTTGCTGTGAGCCAAGGGGGTAACCTAGGTAGCCACAGGTTGTTTTCCCCACAAGTACACAAAGTACCGCTTTTAGTTTCCTTGGTTAGATGATGATAGGAAGTGGGGGGTATTCCTTCCTCTTCCTGTCTCTTATCATTAACGGCAAGCAGGGGGACTGTAGACTGGACAGGAAGTTCTAGTTGGAACCACAGAGGTAGGGGGGGTGTAGGAACAGGAACAGCCCCCCATGCTTCCAAACATTATTGTTGAAAATGTTTTGACTCCCTCGCCCCCGATTAGTCGTTCCATAACAAGTAAATCAGCACTGCTTGGATTTACTACCTGTGAAGTGTTTTTTAACAGAACTGACCACAGTAAATCCCCAAGCTAACAATGAACCATACTAAACAGGAACCTGGTCAAATGGTTAGAGTTGAGGGGTTCAGATTAAGCCTATATATCTCTGCCTTTGTATGTATTTGGGAAAGCAAGATAAGACTGAGCACTCTTGAACAAGTCCCTCAAACCGGGAGAAAGGTCTGAACCTAATCAGGACCAGAGTCAGGGCTGAGCTGTCCCCTGTCAGGACCCTAATATGCACTATTATATAGATTTATTCCAAGAGATAGTGTTCCCTGAAGTCTATTTGGGGTTGTGACTTGTACACTGCATGATCGCCCGAACACTCTGCTTCTAGAAGAATGTTAGAGAAACTGAGACTGGGTGTTCTCATGCCAACATCTGAGCATTGCCTGTACACACACACACACTCTCTCCTCTCTCTCGCATGCACACACATACACACCTTGAATGGTACAGTATCTCCTGTATAAATAGCCAGGCAGTGGGGAGTTTCTGTAACCCCATCAGTGTATCTGGCTCCAAAGATAAACTGGATCACACAGCTGGGACACACACACACAAACACATCCTGGCTGAACCAGACCACGATCCTGTTCTCGTTCCCAGATTCCCAGTCCATCTGTGACCGGAATGTTCTCTCTACTTCTCTCCAGTCTGTCTTTCTTTCTCTTTCTCCATTTCTGTCTCCTATTTTCTCTCTTTCTTTTTCTCTCTCTCTTCTTGTTCTTTCTCCAGATTTCTGTTCTCTCATTACCTCTGGAAGAACAAACTGTTACAGCCTCGACCAGAGAGAAGTCTGTGTTTATAGCCAAGGTAATTTCACCACTCACCTCTCTATTTCTGGGGGATCCTGAGGGAGCCCACATTTTTGTTCCAGCCCAGCACTAACACATCTCATCCAACTGGTTCATATCCTGTGTCTGCCATCACACCCATCATTCACTCCCCATACTGTCTCTCATAGTGATGCGTCTCCTTCCTGCTTCAGAAACAGCTGGTCAGGGAGGTGAGAGGAGCTTAGATCAGTCTGTGGGGCAACTTTATCCTACACCTTTACCACACCACAGAGACTGTCCAGACGCCAGAGGAAAGAGAGTCCATTTCAGTCTTACGGCCACAGCACTGGTGGATGTCTGCATTCCACTTCCTATCTTGTAAAAGTCCTGTGTTGATAGACATGTCTTGCTCTGTGATTTGTTGCACGGTGGTTGACTTTGATCCTTTATCAGGAGACAGGCAGCAGGCCCCTAAACACAACATTCTAGAACGAGGTGAAGAGCATATTAGCAAATGTGAAATGGAGCCCCTACTGTTAGACTGTTACTGCCATTACTAGAGCTGTGCTGCTTGTTCAGACTGTGGTTCGTTTTAACTATGATTCTATCGATTGTTCAACGTGGCTGTGGAATGTTTCCTTTTTTCAGTAATCCCTCCCAACAAAGGCATTATCTGACCTTGACAGTTCTAATAGGATACTGCAGGTAGAAAAGAGAAGCTGTTCTAATCTTGCATATACCACTAGGAGCTTAGAGCAATTTTACATGCCAGCAAAAAACACACATCCAAAGCAACATATTCGATGGTTGCTCAAAAGTGTTATCTTTTGTAATTTAATATGGATTTCTTTTTATATCACTGCGCTTAGTTGGCTTGACCCAAATGCTTTGATTCTACCTCTGTTATTCCCATAATCCTCACCTCCATATTCTAAAGTGATATTGTCCGATCGATGCACTCGCTTTAGAGCGTGGCTACTGTTTGTAATTCCTCTGTGTGTGTATAAAAGGATCGGCATTGTGTTTGATTTTCGCAAACATTAATAAACCTTGTGAACTCTTCACATTCGTGAATGCTTGGGTGGAGTCCCTTCTCCGCTCCTGGCGTAGTTTAACCTTCATAGTTCTTCTGGTACAACAACAACACTGCTTACTCTCTAATCAATGTCTCGCTCCTTCTAAGGACGGATTTGAGCTTCCTTTATTTATTAATTTCTAAGTGTGTTCTTGTCAAGGTACAGAAGAATTGTCACAAGGTCAATCAATTGCTGGTTAGGTGTGGAAGTGTCCTGGATATCAAATATTCTGCACATATTTCCCACTTAATTACACAAAAGTTTTAATTTGTTTAGTTCTGGTACATAACTGAGGTTAGAATTCAACCCTGAAAAAAGTACTGAAACCCACAAACCCCTGAAGACATAAGAGTTGAGTTGTACATCCCTCTCTCCCATTCCTCCATCCCTCTCTCCCTGAAGGGAGGGAAGAAAGATGGCGGTGGACAAAGCACCTTGGTGGAGATTAGACTGCACCAACCATCCATCACACTCAGGGCCCGTCCTTGGAATATATAATGTCCTGATAATCTGATTGTGCATGTCAATGAACGATGCTGCAGAACTCCCCTCTTCTCCTTAGTACCACCATTATTTGTAGGATGGCTCGAGATTAACATTGGCCTTAACCACAGATCTAGGATCAGATTGCCTTACCCACAACCCTAACAAAGAACATTATGCAGATGGGAAAAACATCTGACCCTGTATCAGTGGTGAGAGGCAGAGTCTACATACTGCTGTTTGGTGTGTATGTGTTGAATAGAGAGATGTAATGTTTCAGCAGCCTTCCTTATAATCTTTGTCAGAGCCGGGAGCGACGCCATCCTATTCACAATTCCATTGGCTTAATGCACTGTGTCCGTCACGCTAACTTATGTCATTAGACGTGGTGGTGCTAGGCTGTGTTAAGTCTTCATAGACACAGACACAAACACACCTCACCATCGGACACAGTATGTAAACAAAGAACCAGAGAGAGAACATGAGAGGATTGGTTTATTCGGATCCCTATTTGCATTTGCAGAAGCATTAGATAGTCTTCCTGGGGTCCCCTAAAAACATGACAAGTAACAAAACACTGATAGACAAGGACAGTCACACACATTTCAAATACAACAATATACAAACAATAAATAAATAAACAAATAGAAAAAGAATACAAAAAATTAAGTGTGTTCGAGTGTGTCTGTGAAATGTGGTTTAATCTTCTTTTAAAATGTAATTTTGCTGTTTGTTTGAGTAATTTGAGATGGAAGGGAGTTCCATGTGATCATGGCTCTGTATAATACTGTTTGTTGCCATGAATTCGTTTTGGACTTGCGAACTGTGAAGAGACCCCTGGTGACGACTTGTTGGGTATGTATAGGTGTTTGAGCTGAATGTTATTTGATTATGCAAACAATCTGGAATTTTCATTACAGTAGTACTTCTCATAAAAACTAGGAGAAGCAGTTAATCTCTCGTCAACTCTCAACCAGGAAAGACTGGCATGCATGTTGTTGATGTTAGTTCTGTATGTGCAGTTAAGGCCAAGGCGTCCTGCTCGGTTTTGAGCCAGCTGCAGCTTTGCTAAGTCTTTCTTTGCTACAATTGACAAGACCAGAGCCTGAACAACTAGTACAAAACGCAGAACATCTTCACAACAACTTCAGCAATATGACTTGACCATGATAATTGACCATCCAATGTTTTACCTAGGAGTTTAGCTTCCTCAACTTGCTCAATGGTCACACCCTTTATACACAACCAGCTGAGGTTTAGGGCAGATAATGTTTTGAAACCAATACAATGCTTTAATTGTATTGGTTTATTATTAATCACCCATTCGTATAGTGACTAAAAACTCTTTATCAGTGAGATCACTGACTTTGGTTACTGACATGTAGAGTGTGAAATTATACGCATACATAGTCATTCTAGCTTTGTGTAAGAACAGTGGCAAATCATTTGTAAAAATAGAGAAGAGTAACGTCCCAAAGCAACTGCCCTGAAGGACACCACACTGTACATATCTGATGTTAGAGAAGTTTCCATTGAAGAACACTCTGGGTTCTATTGGATAAATAACTCTCCAAACGTGATGGCAGGTGATGTAAAGCCATAGCAAGTGAGTTTCTTCAATAACAATTTCTCATCAATAACATCAAAGGCTGCATTGACATCTAACAGTACAGCTCCCCAATCATGTTATTATCCATTTCTTTTAACCAATCATCTGTCATCTGAGTCAGTGCCCTTCTCTATATGCATGCTGAAAGACAGTTCTCTGACAAATAGCATTGTATTTAGTCAAATAAAATTCTCTCCATCAGTTTACTAAGAACAGGCATCAAACTGATTGGACGGCTGTTAGAGCCAGCAAAGGGTGCTTTACTATTTTTAGGCAGTGGAGTTACTTTAGCTTCCGTCCACGCATGTGGACACACACTCCTTTAGGCTTTGGTTAAAGGGGTGGAAATACAGTCTGCTACCATTCTCAATAGTTTACCACCAAGGGTGTCTATACCTGGTGGCTTATCATTGTTGATGAATATCAATAGTTTTTCCATCTCTCCCACACAACATTGACCAAATTCAAAACAGCAATCCTTCACTTTCATTATTAGATCTTTAATACAAAAGTAATTTCACCTAGGATTATCCACTTTACTAGTGAAATAGTCAGGGGCGCAACTTTTGTTTTAGAAAGGGGGGGGGGTATAACCTGGCGGGGGGTCTGCGGGTCCTCCCTCTGAAGGCCACCTACGCCTTCAGAGGGTTAAGGATTTATAAAAAAAAATATGATTATAATATAATTATATTATTATTTTCAATTATGTTCTGATTTCATCTCTTCAGTTTTTGTTGGAAAGGAAAGGGTTAACACTGAAGAGAAAAAAAGGTCCAATCAGGATTTTTCTTTACTGGTCTCTGGTTAGATAAATCTAGCTAGCTAAGTCAGCCATTGGCTAGGCCATCAGAAGCTAGATAAAGGTATCTGCCATTCAACTGTATTAGGGCAAAATCTCTGAGTGACAGTGAAATCAACCAATCAAACCTTTTTTACAAAAACATATTTAAACTTCTGCCTTCTTAAAGGCCAACGGGTCATTGCGCATTAGCGAGCAGTATTGTTACCACGGTCTAGCTAGCTAGCTTTTGTTGTTGGCTAGTTTGTAGAAGGTGTTATCAAAGAGGATGTAGTTGCTAATTTGTTAGCTTCTCCCTTTTCAAGAATAACTTTCAAATATAAGTCAAGTTTCAAATTATCATCATCTGGTGAGTGGAACTGTTTTTTTATTGCAGCGCGGTTGCTGTTGTTAGCCATCTCTTTGAAAATAACTTGTGTGTGAAACATTGTTGCATTTAAAGTGGAACTGACAGCTTTTTAGAAACATGACATCTTATTTTATTTTTATCCTATACACCCCCAGGAAGAATATGACAAAAAAATAAAAACAATCTGACAAGCAACCACTTAAATATGGTCGTTTTCATAAATTCTTGGAATGTTTGGGAATTACTTATACTAAGGCATTTGTGAAAATTCTTTAGCAATGTAGAGTGGGAAAGCGGCCGTGCGTTTTGGACAATTAAACATTGCAGTAAATAAAACATCTGTCTTGTCCAGGAACGGAATCTTCACAGACCTGTGCGCTATAGAGCTACAGAAGGCCTTTATACAAACAAGCCATTTGCCACAGGAGCCTGCCATCATTCACCTTGAACTGGACTGTGTGTTTACAGGCAGTTGCAACAGCACGACTTTAAATCATTAGAACACATTTTGCCAAAAGCCACAAAATACACCTGAATGGATTTCTGCAAATATGTAAACACCACAGGAGTCTTTAGGACTTTACAGTCCTATTGATCAAACAACTATGAAAAGGTCTCTTTCCCTCAGTTATACACATCAACAACAACAAGATCAACATCTAATGCTAGCCAGAGCAAGATGAGCTAAAATCTTTTGAAGCGTCACAATTGCACTGATAAACGATTGGGAATTGTAGCCTCCTTGTCCTTCTGCAGCTTGCCTGCCAATATATGCCAATACATGCTATCTAGCTACTTCCAGACACAAATGACTCACTGACCATTTTACTCACCATAGCAGAGCTGGTTAGGCTGTTTACATGTTTTCTTGACTAACTATTACTTTTTTTGCCTATGTTTACTGACACCTGTCATATTCAGCCAGTGTTGCGCGTTCATAAATTCATCAGTTGTTCTGCGCTCTGGCACACTCAGACAAGAGTGTTCAGAAATCAGAGTAGATATGTCACGGATCCCCAGGTACTGTTGCTCATTCCGTGCACCAGTTCCCAGAGGTCTATGTCACTGGCCTCTAGGCGTCAATGAACTGTGCCATTGTGCACACCTGGTTCCCATTCCCACCTGATGAGTATTGTATACATGTGCCCTTTGTTCACCATTGGGGGGGTCGTTATTGTTTCCATGTACGTTGGTATTGTGAGTACCTTTGAGTGTTATGTCGGGTCTCATCCCGAGTGTTATTACAGCTCGTCCCGTGTATTGTTGTGCACTTATTATTTTGGGTCTCGTCCCGTGTATTTATTTGTGTGTTTGTATACATGTTTGTTTTGGGCTTTGCCCCGTGCCGTTACTTGGCATATTGTAATTGTGGGTGTTATTAAAAACTCCTATTACGTAGACCTCCAGAACTGGTGCACGGAATGAGCAACAGTAGCGGGGGATCGGTGACCTATCTACTCCTAGTGTGCCAGAGCGCAGAACAAATGATAAATAGATAAGCTAGCCTATTAGCCACGTTATGACTGAATTGTGGTCATTGCCCTTGATAGTTCTATTGTATTGACACTCCCAGCCTTAGTCCGTTTAATTAGTCCGTTTTTTGCCCAGAATATTGAGTCATTGAAACTGAAACAGTGCATCCTGAATGAAGGCAGCAAACAATGTACCAGGCCAGCTGGGATTTACAACCTGATACCAAACTCTTATAAAGTTGGTTTTGTAGCATAAACAGGGAATTAGATATTTCTGACTGATTTTATGATTGTCTGTTTGTTTTGTATCTGCAAAGTAGTTAAAACGCTGTCAGTTCCACTTTAAACTTTTGGTCCCCGGTGTGCTAGACATGACATGTTTTTTGCAATGGGAAGTAATAGTTGGAAATGCTTAATATTTGTGTTTTTGTATTCTTCTTCTTTTCTTTAACCTTATTTAACTAGGCAAGCCAGTTAAGAACAAACTATTATTTTCAATGACAGCCTACCTACAGGGTCAGCCCCTGGAGCAAATTAGGGTTATGTGCTCAAGGACACATCGACAGGTATTTCACCTTGTCGGCTTGGGTATTCGAACCAGCAACCTTTTGTGTACTGGCCCAACGCTCTAACCGCTAGGCTACCTGCCGCCCTTATGATTGGGACCTACTGTCTTAGTATGTCCAAGTTTATGGACCGCTTATCCTTTAACATCATGCTGTGTGTTACTGCTGTCTTTCCATCGCGCCTACGCAGTAGTGTAGTGGTTCCTGGAGAAGTGGGTATACTCAGATGTTTCCTATTTTTTTTTAAATGTGTTTTCCTATTGATTTTTCAGATTTCCCCCCTTTAAAATCACTTTTTTATATAAAAAATATAAAAATGTGATGGCCTAAGTCCACTACAATGTTTAAACCACATCAATCATTGGGTGGGCCTGACAGGGACTGGCTCCTCAGTGGGTGGGCCTCTGTCCATCCCATCCATGTCTCCGCCCCTGATGCAAACAGCGCAAGATAACAATTGCGCATCACAAATAGCCTACTAACCAACACTTCAGACTAAACATTTTCAATACCTGGTTAACATACCCATTGTTGCCTTAGTTAGCATTTACTGGTAGATATCATTAGTTGAAACGTCTGTCCTACCCTACCGGCTACCCATGCCATTCTTCTCTGAGCTGCTCCATGTCAAAACCAGTTGTGAGCTGCACACTCTTGCCGCTTGCAGATTATATTCCACTGAAACTATGTGTGTGGCGCGCATGTGAATATATTTCACGTGCTTTGCGATTTTGTAGTCTACCTTGTGCATGATTTCTCTAATGTACTATATAATTGATAAGTCGTATACCTCCACTACACTACTTTGATAAGCAATAGGGATTAAGAAGTGAGTATACGCAATGCCCATTGAAAAGTGGCTATACAGCTTATACCTGTGTATACCCTCCAGTGCACCACTGGCCCTTTGTGGTTTACAAAAAGTGCACTCTCCTACATGAGTATGCTGGTATTACGGTTGCTGTCCTTTCAGAGTCACGAACCTGTCACACTGAAGGCCTATAGGTTTGCCACTGCGCAAACATATCTATAATAGATATAAAGACTTAAGTTATTGATGGCCTGACTGAATGGAAGCTGAGAATTATGAGTTTTTTACTCCGCTGGTCTCCTTACTGTCCGAGACAGAGTCATGAACGAGTACAAATGTACACCGAGACTAGACCGACGTATCTCGAGTACTACAACACTGCCTAATAGTACTTTAGAGCTCTTTTTACTTGCACACAATATAGCTGGATTGCCCTGTCCTGCCCCTAGGGGTCCACCGCCCTGCAGCGCCACAACCCAACACACCCCACTCAGCATTAGGATCTTAGTGAAACATTCATTATTGGTTCCAGGTGTGTTAGTCCAAGGCCAGAGTGACAACCAACAGCACGGCAGACACTGGGGCCCAGTCCGGGCCCAGTAGAAAGGAGGAGGAAGTTATCCACCTCGCCGGTGCCGGAACCACCACCGGCGATGGTTATTGTTGGATGTTTTTCCCTCCCTGACCCTTCCCTCATGTTTTTTGTTTGTTTTTCTTGCGGCCGGGAGTCCGCGCCTTTGAGGGTCATGTGCCTGCTCCCCGCACTCGCCCCAAGGTGCGTGTCATCAGTCCGGTGCCATCAGTGCCGACTCCACGCACAAGGCTTCCAGTGCGCCTCTCCAGTCCGGTACGTTCTGTGCCTGCTCCCCGCACTTGCCCTGTAGTGCGTGTCATTAGTCCGGTGCCACCAGTGCCGACTCCACGCACCAGGCTTCCAGTGCGCGTGTCCAGTCCGGTACGTCCTGTGCCTGCTCCCCGCACCCGACCTCCAGTGCGTGTGCCCAGCCAGGTTCCTCCAGTGCCGGCTCCACGCACCAGGCCTCCAGTGCGCCTCTCCAGTCCGGTACGTCCCGTGCCGACTCCCCGCACCCGACCTCCAGTGCGTGCGCCCAGCCAGGTACCTCCAGTGCCGGCTCCACGCACCAGACCGCCGGTGCGCCTCCCCAGCCCGGAGTCTCCCGTGATGGTCGAAAGCCCGGAGTCTCCCGTGATGGTCGAAAGCCCGGAGTCTCCCGTGATGGTCGACAGCCCGGAGCCTCTCGTGATGGTCGACAGCCCGGAGCCTCCCGTGTTGGTCGACAGCCCGGAGCCTCCCGTGATGGTCGACAGCCCGGAGACTCCCGTGATGGTCGACAGCCCGGAGAAAGGCCGGAGTCGCCTGCCACACTGGTGCTAAGTCCTGGCCCGGTTCTTTGCCATGCTCCATGGCCTGAGCCTTTTGCCCCACCATTGTTATTTCCAGGACCGGTGGGTTGCCCCTTTACATGGCCAGAGTCGCCTGTCACACCGGTGCCCAGTCCTGGCCCGGTTATTTGCCCCGCTCCATGGCCTGAGCCTTTTGCCCCACCATGGTCATTTCCAGGACCGGTGGGTTATCCCTTTAAATGGCCTGAGTCGCCTGCCACACTGGGGCCCAGTCCGGGCCCAGTAGAAAGGAGGAGGAAGTTATCCACCTCGCCGGTGCCGGAACCGCCACCGGCGATGGTTATTGTTGGATGTTTTTCCCTCCCTGACCCTTCCCTCATGTTTTTTGTTTGTTTTTCTTGCGGCCGGGAGTCCGCGCCTTTGAGGGGGGGTACTGTCAGGCTCTGGCCATAGAGAAGCTTTGCTTCTCTATAGTTCTATGGTCAGAGTCTGGCAGATCTAGTATTTCTACTTCTGTGTGGTGTTATGTGTGGGATCCCTAATTGGAGGCAGCTGCTATGCATTACCTCTAATTAGGGATCCTACTTATATGTCTGTGTTCGTGCTAAGTGTGTTTCCTTATTGTATTGCATATTTGTTATTTTGTATGGTTCGCATCAAGTATAGTTTATTAGTTCAATAAACGATGTCGAACTATCGCTACGCTGCGCCTTGGTCTCTCTACACACCCGAACGTGACAGATTGAGGCAAAGATAATAACTAAAGTTAGTGAAAACTAGCTAAGTTAATTTACTTCTGTTGAAACCGGACAGAACATTTCCATACACACAAGAGCTGTTAGATACTGCTACCTGCCAGATGTATTTATTTTACTTTACCTTTATTTAACTAGACAAGTCAGTTAAGAACAAATTCTTATTTACAATGACGGCCTAACCCGGACAAACCTGGACAACGCTGGGCCAATTGTGCGCCACCTTATGGGACTCCCAATCACGGCCAGTTGGGATACAGCCTGGAATCAAACCAGGGTGTCTAGTGACGCATCTAGCACTGAGATGCAGTGTCTTAGACCGCTGCGCCACTAGGGAGCCCCTGCAGACGCCAGCCAGCCCGCCTAGAGGCTAGAGCAGAACTGGCTGTGGTAGCTACTAGCTAGTTCATTCACTTCAGACAGAACTTCAGTCGAGAGGGGATGAAACATGTAATGCATTACCTAACGTTACATGTCAATTACGCTACTAACTCAGCACTGTATATATATATATGTTTGTTACGTCAACTTGGCTCATCGCGCTCTAGCGACTCCTTGTGGTGGGCCGTTCGCCTGCAGGCTGACTTCGGTCGTCAGTTGAACAGTGTTTCTTCCGACACATTGGTGCGGCTGGCTTCAGGGTTAAGCGGGCGGGTGTTAAGGAGCGCGTTTGTTTCGGAGGACGCATGACTCGACCTTTGCCTCTCCCGAGCCCGTTGGGGAGTTGCAGTGATGAGACAAGATCGTAATTGGATCGCAAATGGATATCAGGAAATTGGGGAGAAAAAGGGGGTAAAATACACAACAAAATATACAATTACAAAAATACTAAATATACAAAAAGGAGTAGCCAGTTTCTACTCTGCTTTCTTTTACAACTCAGAGAAAAAGCACAACACACAGAGACAACAGCTGCCTCTGTTCGCATACTCTGTGGTGTCCTCACGGTCCTAAATCCAGCTGTATAAGCAGTCAATGTTCAGGTCACCCAGAAAATAGACCGTTCTGTTAACATCACACACACTATTAAGCATTTCACACACATTGTCTAGATACTGACTGTTAGCACTTGGTGGCTACCCTAAAATAATAGGCTTTAGATGAGGCAGGGGAACCTGCAACCACAACACTTCAATAACACTTGACATGAGATCTTCTCTAAGCATTACAGGGATATGGCTCTGAATATATACAGCAACACCTTCCCCATAGGCATTCCTGTCTCTTCTGTAGCAGTAGCAATATGTTGACTCACCCTACTTATTGAGAAATGCCAATGCCATCCTTCTTTCTTTCATGTTGATGAAACGGTCTATGACTCTGTCATACAGTACATGCTTTGATATTTTGAAGTCCTAGGCTACCTGCCAAAAATTCTTGCTCGCTAGCCTAACTTTCTTTCATGGGCAACGTTAGCTAGTTAACGTTAGCCTTCTACATCTAGCTACATATTGAACTTCCATCCTCTCAGGCCAGTAAAACAATGTATTAATTTATGTTTGGATCAGAATTGCCATTATAGTCATTGGCCAGTGTGGAGAATTAAGTAAAAAAACAAGTCCAAATCCCTATCTCCATCCATGGCTAATTTAGGAAATGGCCAATTTTAGCTAGCCACCAGAGGATAACAACACAATGAGATGCAACAATTCAGTTTTTTTCTATCAATGACGTATTGCTCTCGATGTGATTGGATTGAAGCCAAATCCAAACTGTCTTCCCTTGACACTCATTTTTGGTGCGCCAGGAGCATTCACAGTTGAGCTGATTGGCTATTATTTTATAATTTTTTGTCTCAAGGGAGGCCAAATTCTCGCTGGCTTCGCTTGCATTCAATGCTACGGGTGGCAAAAGCTTCACACTCTCTTTGACCAGACAGCATCAGCTAGATGGCAGAGACAGTGGGGTACTGTTTTTGCTTGCTCAGATGCTTTCTCCGATGAGATACATTCAGCCTCTTGCAAATTGAAGGGAAATTATGAAACACAGAGAGACGAAAGACACATTATTTTATATATTTTTTTTAAAATATATTCTCTTTTTCAACCGGGAAACGTTTGAGTGTGAAAAACCCATCAGTGTTGCAGTTCTTGACACAAACTGGTGCGTCTGTCACCTACTACCATACCCCATTCAAAGGCACTTAAATCTTTTGTCTTGCTCAATCAACCTCTGAATGGCCCACATACACAATCCATGTCTCAATTGTCTCAAGGCTTAAAAATACTTATTTAACCTGTCTCCTCCAATTAATCTACACTGATTGAAGTGGATTTAACAAGTGACATCAATAAGGGATCATAGCTTTCACCTGGATTCACCCGGTCAGTCTATGTCATGGAAAGAGCAGTTTTTTTTAAATGTATATTATTATGGGCAATGTTTTGCCCTTTCCTGTGTAGCTTTAGCTTATCAGAGATAGACATCATATGAAAAAGAACAGAATTATTCAGCATTATTCAGCAAATTCATGTATTTGGAGTAAACCGTCTCATCCACCTTCCATGTGGATGCTGCACAGCAGAAAGGCTCACGTACAGTGTCCAGCTTCAGTGGCATTTTACAGACCAACCCTCCTTGTTCACTATAGTTCTCTATAGTCTCTGTGGTACGTATATGATATTACAATAGATCCATCCTGCAACAGAACCTCCCCCACAGAGAGAGAAGAGAGAGAGTTTTAAAAACGCAGCATAGCTTAGGTAGCTCTTAGGTAGCTGACACAACACACAGGGCTGGGGGAAATGGAGGACATCTGATGGAAAAGTCAAAGGGTTGTTCAGAGAAGAAGCTGAATTGTGTGTTTTTTAGGGGGGTGTTGAGACAGGATTAAAGGAGGCAGTGGAGAATAAAGAGAGTGACACACCTGAAAGGGTGTCCTTGGGAGATAGGCCTACTTAATCCCTGTGGCTCCCCTGTGTTGGGGGGATAGCAATGAATTAACACACTAGCTCAGACACACACACACACACACACACACACACACACACACACACACACACACACACACACACACACACACACACACACACACACACACACAGTGCCCTTTAAAGGGAATAGGGTGCCATTTTGGATGCAGATCAAGTTGTGTATCTCAAGAACACATGTATCTCATCCATCAACCTGCAATCTGAAATGTCATCTCCCCAAGCTCCTCAAAAGGCTTCAAATCAGACCTCAAATGTCTTCCTAAAGATATCGAAAGACAGACGTCTAGATGAAGAAACGTCTTTAGCAGTGCGGTTGATTGAATATGACTTGAAAGCTGGGGGAAAGTTTTAAAAATAGAAGAAACATGTTTCAAGCAAAAAAGCTTCAAGCTAAAAAAAAGTTTTCAAGGATTTAAAAACGTGCCAATCTTTCCGTCTTGAACCTTTCCACCGATCAGCTTGTAACACGGCCAGTGAGTATCTCTCCTGCCACATCCTAAACATCCATCTGTAGCCTTTCAGCCTTCTTCTTAAAGATGAAAGACCCATCACTCAATTTTTTTATTTTATTTTTTACTCACAACCCTCTCATTTTCTTGTGTTCTTTCACTCATCGCTTTGTTTGATGTGAACCAACAGGGCTCGGAGGGATGGTGTCACTGTCATGTTCATTTTGGGGTCCTTGGCCTGTTAAGTCAGCAACCTTACATTTCAACAGCTATAAAGGGATTCTAAAATGTCACAAGCTGTAACAAGAGCTGTCAATAAAGTTTTCATAAATGTCACCATGAGAAAAATAGCAATTATTTTATTTTTGAAAAGGTTTTTCTCTTCAAAAGCAAAATATGTTTTTTTGTATTTTATTTAAAGTCATAGATTGAGGCCAATTATAAAAGTCCTTCATAAAGATGCTCTTCTCTTTAAGTAGGACTGCAAAGTAATGACAGTCAAATGTTTTACATTTTTCTTTTAAATTGAATATACCATTTTTATTGTTTAATGAATATGAATTTTCTTTGATTATGGTAGAAAAGTGTCTTGAACCAAAATTGATTCCAATCAGCATACCACAGCAGAATACTAATTGCAGTCCAATCAGAGTCCTCGATGGGGGTGAGGTGGGAAACTCTCCTCTGCTGTTACCTAGCAACAGAGAGGGCCTCCCAGATTGTTGATGGGTGTTGACAAGTTGTGGTGGTGATTGTGGTGTAGGCTACCTTTGGCTACTGCCTCCCTTGGAGTGAAAATATCATCAGCTTGCCTTCTTTCTCCTTTTTAACAGGTTCGATACTGGCCCTGTCCACCTCCCCTCCAGCTCCCCAGACCACACACCCTCACGGCTATCCCACCCCCACTTTGCTCACAGCACCTCTGCTGAGACAATCAGTGACCCCACCTCCGCCCCTGCCCCCCCTGGACTGATCCTCAACACCCCCCTTCCCCCCACCTCCCCACCTGGGCTGGCTTTCACCACCAACCAAGTGAAGAGAGAGCTGGAGAGACTACACCAGTGGAAAGCGGCGGGCCCTGATGGCATCAGCCCAAGGGTGCTGAGGGTCTGTGCTGACCAACTGTGTGGAATACTCCAGCGTCTTTTCAACCTTAGCCTGAGCCTAGAAAGGGTCCCTGTGCTGTGGAAAACATCCTGCCTCGTCCCAGTGCCCAAGAAGGCACACCCCACTGTCCTGAATGACTTCAGACCTGTAGCACTAACATCCCACATCATGAAGACCCTGGAAAGGTTAGTCCTCGCTCACCTCAGACCCCTGGTGTGTTCATCAATGGACCCCCTGCAGTTTGCATACCAGCGCAACATCGGGGTGGATGATGCAATCATCTACCTTCTGCAGAGGGCCTACTCTCACCTGGACAATGCAGGTTGCACTGTGAGGGTCATGTTTTTTGACTTCTCCAGTGCCTTCAATACCATTCAGCCCCTGCTACTGGGTGAGAAGATGAGGAGGATGAAAGTGGAAGCACCCTTAGTCTCCTGGGTCACGGACTACCTGACCGGTAGGCCACAATTTGTGCGACTACAGAGCTGTGTGTCAGAACGGGCAGTTAGCAACACAGGGGCCCCCCAGGGTACGGTCCTGTCCCCCTTCCTGTTCACCCTCTACACCTCAGACTTCAGATATAACTCTGAGACATGCCACCTACAGAAGTTCTCGGATGACTCTGCTATTGTAGGGTGCATCAGGGGTGGGCAGGAGGAGGAGTACAGGAGCACAATCAGTGACTTTGTGTTGTGGTGTGAGCAGAACCACCTTCAGCTCAACATCAGCAAAACTAAGGAGATGGTGGTGGACTTCAGGAGAACCAAGGCACAACTGACTGCAGTCCCTATAAAGGGGATGGATGTGGAAATGGTTGAGTCATACAAGTTCCTGGGTGTCCATATGGACAACAGACTGGAATGGGCTGGTAACACCGGGGCCCTGTACCAAAAGGGCCAGAGCCGACTCTACTTTCTGAGGAGGCTCAGGTCCTTCAACGTGTGCAGTAAACTACTGCATACCTTCTACCAGTCTGTGGTGGCCAGTGCCATCTTTTTTGCAGTGGTGTGCTGGGGAGCAAACATCAAAGCCGGTGATGCTTCTCGGGTAAATAAGCTGATCAGGAAGGCTAGCTCTGTCCTGGGGATGAGCCTTGACACTCTAGAGGAGGTGGCGGAGAGACGGATCCTGGCCAAACTGCTGGCCATCATGGACAACGTCACCCACCCTCTGCACGCTATGGTTATGACTCAGAGGAGCACTTTCAGTCACAGACTGATCCCACCACGGTGTGCCAGAGAGCGCTACAGGAGGTCCTTCCTGCCGGCGGCTTTGAGACTGTATAATGCCTCACCGGGGTGCCGTGCCGTCGGCAACATAGATCTGGAACTGTTGGGGTGCTAGGACCTAGTTTAACAATTATGCATCCATCCGTGAGTAACTCTGGTCCGTCAGCACTCATCCACTCAGGACCTATTTATTCATACAGGTCTGTATATACATACTCATGTACAGTTGTTATATTATATCACATGCAATATTGTAAGTAATTATTGGACGTAGGCATTCACTCAGGAATGCATATTAGTATCCTGCCAGTTGCACCTTTTCTCATTGCTTTTAGTATATCGAATGTGCAATAAGTGCAGTTGTCTGTAATTAAATCCTGCGCACTAAGAACTGTATTTTAAGGGAATTACTATTATTACCCCAAATGATATCATACACACATTTAGCTATTAAAGTATCTCTTCCTGTCATTTACCTGTACAGTTTGTGTAAACATGCAAGTATTCACTTATCTGTAAATATAACTGTATACCTAACTGTACAGCTAATTTAACCATGCAACATTTTCACTTACCTGTTCATTTACCCAGTCTGTCTATTAAGTAAACTATTATTACCCTCGCTCATATCATACGCATTTTTAGCTACTGAAGTATTTCTCTGCCATCGACCTGTATAGTATAGTTAACCATCCAACATCCACCAACGTATAGTGTACATATTCAGCCAACCACCCATACTATGCAATGTCCTTTTATAGCTTTTTTTTTTTTTTTTTGCACTCCAGATATCTTGTATTTCTATACTTTTTCATACTGCCGCTCTATGTATCATGTACCGTGTATCTGTCTTTTGTGTACTTTCGTTGTGGCATTTTGCACCTGCCCTGTGTTTTGTTGTAGCTGCTTGACAATGAAATTTCCCCCCCGGGGGATCAATAAAGTACCTATCTATCTATCTATCTATCTATCTATCTATCTATCTATCTATCTATCTATCTATCTATCTTATAATCACTGATTTTAGAGAACGTGATGGGTGAAAGCAATATAGTGGAGACCTATCCAGGTTAGTAACCTATGTGAGATACAGCCTTTGTCTATATTTTATTAGCCATGTATTAACTCAAAGACACAAAGGATTTTCAACTGACCTGCTTGCATTGGTCCATTTTAACACTTCTACTAGAAAACATTTCACTACTACAAAACAAAAGTTGCAATCCATTTAACAAACTGTCATTTACTTTTCCTACAACACGCCCTATTCTCTCTCTCTCTCTCTCTCTCTCTCTCTCTCTCTCTCTCTTCCACTCTCCTCTCTTCCTTTCTGCCCCCATCTCTCTCTCCTCCCCAGTGTATTAAAGTGAAAGCCTGCTGAATCCACTACTTTTATTCTTATTTATGGCGGAGGGTTTATAATTAATTACTAATTAATACCTTCAGAGCCAGGTTGAAGTGCACCCTTTTACACATCTCTCCAGTCCCATGATTAATGATCCCCATTTATGAAGTAACCTAATGAGCCTATAGGCATCTCACCACCACGATTAACAGATCACTGAAAGACCCCCTCTCCTCTCTGTCCGGCCTGACCGCTCTGTAAAACACATCCCCTGTAAGATTTATGACAGATAGTGGGGAAGACATTAATACATTGATAAGTTCATTTAAAGGCCTTAGTTAAAGCAGGGGCGTTTCACCAGAGGGGAGCCATTAACATTTTATTGTATCTTAAGGAGAGATAATGAATGTCTCTGGACCAGATTAGACCACCACTAAACTATCCTGACACAATGGGCTGATTAGAAACATAGAAGTAATAATGTCTAATGGATGTGGTTTGGTCTTTAGTTTAAACAGCAAATGTTTGGGAGAAATGGAGGAACAATTCTTCAGAATTAAATACACAGTATATACACACACACACACACACACACACACACACACACACACACACACACACACAAACACTTTCTCTCTCTCTCCCTGTCCTTTCTCTGATTGGCCATCTTCTTTCTCCACATTATTACTTTGAATCACCTGTGACCACAGACCTTAATCCCCTCCATCTCCAGCAGGTCTGGTAACACACACACACACACACACACACACACACACACACACACACACACACACAAACAAGCTAGGTTCTGCAGGAAGGGGCCCACCAGGGTCCAGCAACCTGAATGTCAGACTGTAAAAAACAGGAGAAGAGGGAGGTGAAAGAAAGGAAGTAGAAAGAGAGAGGAGTGTTAGAGAAAGGGGATGTGAAAAAGAATGAGTGGAGCAAGAGAGAGAGAGCCTACTGGACACCTGACAAACAAGAAAACAACCCAACTCTACCCCCATACAATCCTAAACAGGGTTTGTATCCAACCCCCACCTGACCCACTACCCTGAACAGGCCTGCAAGTGATTTTTTGGGGCCTCCCAAAGTTTTCTGGTAAAAAAGAAATGCTCAAATGACCTGGAAAAAATACAAAATCATCAGGAATTCTGCTAAAAAAATAAATCAATTCGGAAATCTTTTCACCAAGTATTCCCACGAATAACAAAATATATGTGATCGTGTCTCAATGTAATCAAGGTATGAAACTACTGTTATTTTCAAACATGATCTCTTTTTGGGCTTAGATGTGGTCAATTTGCAGCATACAAATTATTATAATTATGTATGTTCCACCCCCAACCATCCGCTCCGACAAAAAACGTTGCGCGGCACTTATCTAGTTTATCTCCTTGATCTACTTATTATATACTTACTTGCTTACCTAGAAATATAACATCAAACGTTTTAACTCCTTTACATAAATGCCTTGCCAACCACGTGCCTCCCCCTCCGCAACATCAACAAATCAAGCCAGAAGCAATCTAACCTATCCAATCTCTTTTTCTCTCTCTCACTCCATCGCTGATCTGTCAGCTTTGACTCATCTCCTTACATGTGAGCTTTGACTTGAAAAGAACCTCTAACATCACACATACACGCACGCACACATACACACACAACACACACACACACATAGGCTACTCATTCACACATCGCTTCAGGGAGCAAATTAGGCCATATCTACTATTCAGTTGCTATGGAGACCAAAAGTCACAATTCCTGATCAAGTGTGAGATGTGTGATTTTCTTCTCTCCCATTTTTTTCCCTCTTCTCTCTCCTCTTCTCCCATCTTCTCACTCCTCTTCTCCCTCTTCTCTCTCCTCTCTTCTTCTCCCTCTTCTCTCTCCCTCTTCTCTCTCCTCTTCTATCTCCTCTTCTCTCTCTTCTCTCTCCTCTTCTCCCTCTTCTCTCTCCTCTTCTCCCTCTTCTCTCCTCTTCTCCCTATCCTCTCCCCTCTTCTCCCTCTTCTCTCTCTTCTCCCTTTTCTCTCTCCTCTTCTCCCTCTTCTCTCTCCTCCTTCCCATCTCTTATTCTTACATATATTTATTACAGTAATATGTATGGCTCATTCTGAGTGAGCTGGAGTAGCACACAGTGATTCACACACAGTGATACACACATAGTGATACACACACAGTGATACACACACAGTGATACACACACATTGATACACACACACACTGCTACACACACAGTGATACACACACAGTGATACACACACACTGCTACACACACGGTGATACACACACGGTGATACACACACGGTGATATACACACGGTGATATACACACGGTGATATACACACGGTGATACACACACGGTGATATACACACGGTGATACACACACAGTGATATACACACAGTGATACACACACAGTGATATACAAACAGTGAAACACACACAGTGATACACACACACTGATGCACACACAGTGATATACACACAGTGATACACACACACTGATATACACACAGTGATACACACACACAGTGATATACACAGCCACTGTCACACTGACTGGTGTAAATTCACTCTAATCCTTGTGACTTCTTTACTGTCTGCCTCTCTCACTCACACTCACACTCACACACACACAAACCTAAGGCTTAACGCCTTAGCTTTTACTTTTCCTTCTGCGGAACAAGCTCTCTTCTCTCTCCTCCCCTCCTCTCCTTTCTTTTCTCCTCAACCTCCCTTTCCTTTCTTGCTTCCTCTCCTCCCCACTCCTCTGCTATTCAAAGTCACTGAGCCACCTCCAGCCAAGTCATTATAATATACTATACACACATTTACTACAGATTGCTTTTATCTCAGCTGAAAATGGCTTTGCGAGACAGAGGAATGAGTGTGTGTGTGTGTGTGTGTGTGTCTACAGCAGCCACAGCTCAACAACGCCATCCCACAAAATCCAATTTGTGAAGTCAATGAGGGGTGTGACACATAATGTATACTAATTCAGCGCCAGGCAAGGCACTGTAGGGTTCAGGCATCCCTCATGTACATATCATGCATATGTTAATGTCTCCTGCATTCCAGACAACAGGAATGAACCACACATGTATGTACAGTGGGGAGAACAAGTATTTGATACACTGCCGATTTTGCAGGTTACAAAGCATGTAGAAGTCTGTAATTTTTATCATAGGTACTCTTCAACTGTGAGTGACTGAATCTAAAACAAAAATCCAGGAAATCACATTGTATGATTTTTAAGTAATTCATTTGCATTTTATTGCATGACATAAGTAATTGATACATCAGAAAAGCAGAACTTAATATTTGGTACAGAAACCTTTGTTTGCAATTACAGAGATCATACGTTTTCTGTAGTACTTGACCAGGTTTGCACACACTGCAGCAGGGATTTTGGCCCACTCCTCCATACAGACCTTCCCCAGATCCTTCAGGTTTCGGGGCTGTCGCTGGGCAATACGGACTTTCAGCTCCCTCCAAAGATTTTCTATTGGGTTCAGGTCTGGAGACTGGCTAGGCCACTCCAGGACCTTGAGATGCTTCTTACAGAGCCACTCCTTAGTTGCCCTGGCTGTGTGTTTCGGGTCGTTGTCATGCTGGAAGACCCAGCCACGACCCATCTTCAATGCTCTTACTGAGGGAAGGAGGTTGTTGGCCAAGATCTCGCGATACATGGCCCCATCCATCCTCCCCTCAATACGGTGCAGTCGTCCTGTCCCCTTTGCAGAAAAGCATCCCCAAAGAATGATGTTTCCACCTCCATGCTTCACAGTTGGGATGGTGTTCTTGGGGTTGTACTCATCCTTCTTCTTCCTCCAAACACGGCGAGTGGAGTTTAGACCAAAAAGCTCTATTTTTGTCTCATCAAACCACATGACCTTCTCCCATTCCTCCTCTGGATCATCCAGATGGTCATTGGCAAACTTCAGACGGGCCTGGACATGCGCTGGCTTGAGCAGGGGGACCTTGCGTGCGCTGCAGGATTTTAATACATGACGGCGTAGTGTGTTACTAATGGTTTTCTTTGAGACTATGGTCCCAGCTCTCTTCAGGTCATTGACTAGGTCCTGCCGTGTAGTTCTGGTCTGATCCCTCACCTTCCTCATGATCATTGATGCCCCACGAGGTGAGATCTTGCATGGTGCCCCAGACCGAGGGAGATTGACCGTCATCTTGAACTTCTTCCATTTTCTAATAATTGCGCAACAGTTGTTGCCTTCTCACCAAGCTGCTTGCCTATTGTCCTGTAGCCCATCCCAGCCTTGTGCAGGTCTACCATTTTATCCCTGATGTCCTTACACAGCTCTCTGGTCTTGGCCATTGTGGAGAGGTTGGAGTCTGTTTGATTGAGTGTGTGGACAGGTGTCTTTTATACAGGTAACGAGTTCAAACAGGTGCAGTTAATACAGGTAATTAGTGGAGAACAGGAGGGCTTCTTAAAGAAAAACTAACAGGTCTGTGAGAGCCAGAATTCTTACTGGTTGGTAGGTGATCAAATACTTATGTCATGCAATAAAATGCAAATTAATTATTTAAAAATCATACAATGTGATTTTCTGGATTTTTGTTTTAGATTCCGTCTCTCACAGTTGAAGTGTACCTATGATAAAAATTACAGACCTCTACATGCTTTGTAAGTAGGAAAACCTGCAAAATCAGCAGTGTATCAAATACTTGTTCTCCCCACTGTAGCTACTGTAAGACGCTCACTCTGGCTAATGCTCTCTCCTACATGTATGTTCTCACAGCTTGAATATGAATGGGTCGTTCTTGAATTGAGGTGGCATTTGCGCCCCTTGCCTTTGCAACCATGAAAAACACTTTAAAATGACAAATAGCTACACATCATGCATGTTTTGGTTTATATTGAACTGTTTATCAATGATAAAATATAATTCATTTATACTGCAACACTTTATGTTTATGCATTATTTAAAGTACTTAGGGTATGCAAGTTGGCTTGTCCCAGTAGTGATGTGTAGAGTTGTAGTGACATGTTTTGGGGATTTAGAGATATCTATCTATTATTTTGAATGCTAGAAAGTGAACAAAATTATTTAACATATTGTATAGATCAATAAAAACTTGTATAATGTGTGTCCCTCAGTTTTATGTAATTGGTGTTACCGCCTTGAAAATCCCTATTACAAAGATATACAGAGCCGGTCCTGACCTCACTGGGGCCCTAAGCAAAATTCTGCTAAGGGGCCCTCCTAACTAACCCGTGAGCCATGTAAACCATTTGCCATTGCCACACAATCACACCTGACACCCCAGTGCTCCCACTACAATCCTCCCTCCTTTAGACCTATACAGAACAGAATGAGGTATAAACAAACAATATTTATTTAATATAATATTTTCTATAGAATCTTAGGATAAGTGAATATTAACATTAACATAAATAAGAAATTGTAGAAAATATAAAATGTAGAAAATAATAAAATATAACACTGATCTTTGTCTCTGCTGCCTGGTAATTAGTCCAGTCCTCACAATATTATACAATTAGCTTTGTCTATACAATGTAAACATAAGCCTATAGTCTATGGCTGCAGCTATATGTCTCAAAATAGTCAAATAAAACCTATACAGCTGTTGGATTAACTTTGGTTCCCTCTACAGCCTGGGCATTTTCAACATCAACATGGGCACCAGCCTATCTGGACTGTCTGGAAGAAATTGAGAGTATGTCACATAGTTAGTTAAGCAGTCATTTACACAAATGCACTTCTGCCATACAATCTTAAATGTTACTACGTGTGTAAACATTTGAATGTTTGAATTAAAATCTTACCATCAAAATATTCCTCTTCTGCACTTTCTTGAGGCAAAATCATCAATGATGTCATCATAGGACATGTGTTTCTCCACGTCATGATTTATGCTCATGATGGCCAGACCACTCAAACGTTCCTGTGACATGGAAGACCTCAGGTAGCTTTTGATGAGCTTTAATTTTGAAAAGCTCCTCTCTGCCGACGCAACTGTTACTGGTAGGGTGACTGCAATTCTTAGGGCTATCCAAAGGTTAGGATAGAGTTCCTCCAGGTTTTTCTCACAGAGAAAGGAAAGCAGCTCAAAGGCAGTCATCTTATCTGATGGCAGATCAGGTAAATTCTGAATCTTGTGTGCCAGATCCATTCCACTGATGTTAGAGTGTTTTCAACTTCCATGCAGTGAGCCTGGTTGAGTGTTTCAAATCTCTCATCCATGGATGTCACAGCAGAGTCGACCACAATGTTGAAGTAGTTAACTTCAAGGTTTTTCAGTGCATCAGTCACTGGTTCATCAGGAGCCTCATAGCTGAAATGCCTCTTGCTGTTTTTCAGTCTCTTCTCTTTCAGAACAGCCTCCACATTCATTTCTTCACAAATGCTTTTGGCTGTTGTCTGGGCCTCAGAGAATCCAGTTTCCCGGTATGTAGTGAGGGAGGTCTTTGCATTTGGGATTAAATTCACTGCGATATCCAACTGCATTGAGGCGGATTGGAGGAGCTTGTTCACCTTGTTTGTCATTGTGAGTATCTCACACCATACGAAACTGCAAATCAAGAAGCGGTAGGACCCAACTTCCTCTGCAAGTGCTTGTGCCTCCACTTTGGCCACAGGATCGTTGATCGTCTGTCTGGCTTCCAGTAATGCCTCCTGAACTTCAGAAGCCTGATACCTGATTGCATGAACACTTTGGAGCCTACTCTCCCATCTTGTGTCACTCCATGACTTCACGGTTATGTTCACGTATTTCTTCAAAACACTCCATCTTTGTTTGCCAGCTGAAAAGAAGGTGAAGAGCTTTTGCACATGCCCAAAAAAACCCAAAGCATATTTTGAAGATTTGGCAGCATCTGCAATGACAAGGTTTAGAGTATGTGCTCCACATGGGATGAACACGGCTCTGGGATTTTTTTTTAGCAGTCTGGCTTGTACTCCTTGGTGCTTGCCCTTCATGTTGGCCCCATTATCATAAGCTTGCCCTCTGCAATCTTCAAATGGAATCTTCAGCTCTTTCAGCTTATCTAAGATGACAGTGGACAGATTCAAGCCTGTTGTTACCTCAAAATTCACAAAGCCGAAAGTGCTCCTTGATCTCTGGCTTTCCCTTTAAAGCCACGCTTCTCAGAATAATTGGCATTTGCTCCTGGTGACTAATGTCAGGTGTACAGTCCAAGATAATGGAGAAGTACTTTGAGTCTCTTACTTGAGTCACTATTGCTTCCAGAATCTTGTCACTCACTTGTATCAGCACATCCTGTGTGCGCTTCCCAAGGTAATGAGCATGTGTCTCCCCATCTTTAACTTTGCTGAGATGATTTTCCATAACGGAGTCAAATTTGGACAGTAATTCAACCTCTTTTAGGAAGTTTCCATTATCTGGTTGGAAGAGTTTGTCTGATGAACCCCCGAATGATAGGTTTCTTTCAGCCAGAGACTGGGTGATACTTATTACATGTGTAAGGACATCCTGCCATCTCTTTCTTTCAGACTCCAAAATTGTCATTTGAATCTGGTTAAGAGTTTGTCCCCGACTTAGGCGCAGATCAAGTTCTCTACACTTAATCATATTGTTTGTGTGTTCAGACCTACCCTCAAGGTGTTTCAGAATGGTGTTGATATTTGAGTATGAAAGCCAGCTCCTGGTAATCTTTTCCCCATTTGACAGCTGTCTCTGTTATAAGCCTGAATGGAAAAATCTTCTAGACTTGTCTTAAGGGTAAGAAAAATCCTGTCCTGGTTTGAATGGACCTCTGCGCACTAACTCTGTCCTCATAAAGTCTGTTAAGACTGTTGGCCAATCTGCTGGGTCATTTGGTGGAGCTGCAACTGTTCTATTAGGGTCTGAGCTGCTTGTATCTGATGCTAGCTGTACACCTCTGGTTGTGCTAGTACTGGCTGAGGCTGCCTCTACTTCACCTGGGTCTGTGTTAGTACTCGCTGAAGATGGCTCTATTAGATCTGTGTTAGTATTTGCTGAAGCTGCCAGTACTGGGTCTGTGTTAATATTTGCTGAAGCCGGCTGTACTGGGTATGTGTTAGTACTGGCTGAGGCTGGATGTGGATCAACTGAGTCTATGCTTGTACATTGTACTGGGTGATGATTCAGCATCTCCTCTACTGACAAACTTAAGCATAGCACCTGTAATCTATAGATAACAATACTATAATTAATTTTATCAGCTGCATCAGGCCCATTCAAACTAGCTCCCCAGATTTCCTTCTATACATTTTCAAAAATAAAATACTATTTATACTATGGCTTGACTGAATACTTGATGGTTATTATTTACTGAGAGATCTTAAATCTTAATTATACACTGATTAAATCTGTTATAGATTATGGATGTACAGTATATAGGGCTGCATCAAGAACTACACTGGCCAAATTGGAAGATGTACAAACTCAAGCACTTAGAACATGTTGTGGGGCTCTTCAGACCTCCTCTGCAGTGGCGTTGCAGGTGGAGATGGGTGAGATGCCCCTGCAGTTAAGAAGGGAACAGCTGGCAGTCAACTAATGGGCAAACCTACAAGGACATGGTAGGTCTCACCCCACGAGGGCAATTATGCAGGTATGCTGGGAGCATGACAGGATTAAAAGTCAGAGTTTTGGATGGGTGGGGGATGCCATAGGAAAAGAGATGGGGCTGGAGGGAAAGGAATTTATCCAACAGTTTCACTGCCAGCTAGACCACCTTGGCAACTTGCACAGCCTAGTTTGGACTTGGAGATATTAAATAGTCACTTAAGGGGTAGAGAGGGGGTGGGTTTATCTGAAGTTTTTGTAGTTGAATAAGGTGTACAGCGACTATCTGGACATTTACACAGATGTCTAAGGATCCTCAGACTGGACAAACTGGGTCCGCATTCGGAGTACCAAAGATGGGGGTCAAGGTACAAAAGAAACTGTCTGATCATTTATCTATATTTACAGTGGAGATGGTGGGTATTAGCTTGGCATTGCAGTGGGTAGAAGAAGTTCGCAAAAGTAGTAATTTGCTCAGACTCTAGTGCAGTTTTAAAGAGTTTGCAATCATTCAAATCACAATCAAGGCAGGACATTGTATATGAGGTACTGGAACTTCACACACGGATTTGTCAGATAGGGATCAGGGTAAAGTTTACATGGCTTCCAGCACATGCAAGGGTTGAGGGGAATGAAATGGTGGATGGTTTGGCTAAAAAAGCCAGTAAAAGGGAAGCTGTTGGAGTATTAATTTCAATATGTAAAGCAGAAGGCCCTAATCTAGTCTAAAATTATTAAAAAGTGGCAGGCACATTGGGACACAGAGGAGAAAGGGAGACACATACAGAATACAACAAAAGGTTGGGACTGGGAGGGTCACTGAAAGGAAATGGAGCAAATAAGTAATTTTTACTAGGCTAAGAGTTGGGCACTGTGGGTTAAATAAGCATATATCAGGAAGATGTGAATTTTGTAATAATATTGAGTCTGTGGAACATGTGGTGTTTGAGTGTCAGAAATATGAGGGAAAGGATAAAGATGAAATAGGGTATAAGAAGGTTTGGGGAACAAGGGAATTCACTTAGGGAATTACTGGGAAAATCATCAAATTAAATTAGTACACATTTATTTAGCTTCTTAAAGGACACTGGACTGGCAGATAGGATATAGGTTTCTATCTCTGGTCCATACTCCAGTACAGTAGGTGGCGGTACTGCACCATTGGATGCCAACTGCCGTAAAACACCAAGGAAGGAGAAGAAAAATAAGAAACACCGTTGCCGTTGGCTTTTATCAAACGTAATAAATAGTTGCATTTCACTTCCACTTTTGTCAGGCACAAAGTCACAGAACGCAGCTCTGGAAGTGGCTGGCAAGCAAGCAAGACACAGACAGACCAAGAGACGCACTGCCCAGCTAAGATAGACAGACTCGAGAGAGAGAGATGCACTGCCAGCTAGCACATCAACTTAACGTTACTGTTATTTGCTGACATCAAACTTGGAGAGGAGAGAACACAAGTTTACCTGATTGCTGTTCCCGCAATTCACTCTCATTATGTTTATTTTTTTCTCTTTTCGTGACCAGAAGGATAGTTCCGCTTCATCCTCTCATGGAAGTTGTAAACATTGACACCCGCTTTGACACGAGGGAGAGGCGGGGCCCTTGCGTGATTTGCGGGGCCCTATGCAACTTGCGTAGTGAACGTATAGGGCTGCCCGGCTCTGAAGATATAAAAGGACCTTGAGCATTCTCTCTAGTGGCAAACTGTCATTGTTAGTACTCTGAACGCTGTGCCTCCCGCTCGCCTAGTGCAGCGCCCACTGAACTACTCCCTGGCTCACCTCTTTGCTGCTCATCGGATCCTATGATTGCTCAGCTTCACAGCTGATGCCTGCAGGACTGTTTGGTTATATGGTATTTCTTTCTGTTTAACTACCAGGCCCCAGGTCCTGTGTGTAGCATTTCACATTTCTCTAACTGACCCTCTTTGTCCATTCATCGCCATTACCCGTCGTTGTCATAGCCCTCTTAATTAACTGTTATTTTTTTGCCCCTCATGTTTTTATGCCCCTTTCTTATTTCAATATGCCTTGTCTTTTGCTGTTTAGGTTAGCTATTATTGTTTTATTTCACTGTAGAGCCCCCAGTCCTGCTCAACTGGCCTCTGATAGCTCTTTTGTCCCTCCCCCCACACATGCGGAGACCTCACCTGGCTTAACTGGTGTCTCCAGAGATGCAACCTCTCTCTTCATTACCCTAGGTTTACCTCCACTGAACTCACATCCTACTATACCCTTGTCTATACATTATGCCCTCAATCTATTCCACCACACCCAGAAATCTGCTCCTTTTATTCTCTGTACCCAACGCACTAGACGACCAGTTCTTAATGCCTTCAGCCGTGCCCTAATCCTACTCCTCCTCTGTTCCTCTGGTGATGTAGAGGTAAACCCAGGTCCTGTAGCTCCCAGCATTACACCTATTCCCCAGGCGCTCTCATTTGTTGACTTCTGTAACCGTAAAAGCCTTGGTTTCATGCATGTTAACATTAGAAGCCTCCTCCCTAAGTTTGATTTATTCACTGCTTTAGCACACTCCGCCAACCCGGATGTCCTAGCTGTGTCTGAATCCTGGCTTAGGAAGGCCACCAAAAATTCGGAAATTTCCATCCCCAACTACAATATTTCCTGTCAAGATAGAACTGCCAAAGGTGGCGGAGTTGCAATCTACTGCAGAGATAACCTGCAGAGTTCTGTCATACTGTCCAGGTCTGTGCCCAAAAGTTTGAGCTTCTACTCTTAAAAATCCACCTTTCCAGAAATAAGTCTCTCACCGTTGCCGCCTGTTACAGACCCCCCTCAGCCCCCAGCTGTGCCCTGAACTCCATATGTGAATTGATTGCCCCCCGTGTATCTGTCTTTTGTGTACTTTCGTTGTGGCATTTTGCACCTGCCCTGTGTTTGTTGTAGCTGCTTGACAATGAAATTTCCCCCCCGGGGATCAATAAAGTACCTATCTATCTATCTATCTATCTATCTATCTATCTATCTATCTATCTATCTATCTATCTATCTATCTATCTATCTATCTATCTATCTATCTATCTATCTATCTATCTTCAGAGTTTGTACTGTTAGGTGACTTAAACTGGGATATGCTTAACACCCCGGCTGTCATTCAATCTAAGATAGATGCCCTCAATCTCACACAAATTATCAAGGAACCCACCAGGTACAACCCAAAATCCGTAAACTGGGTACCATCATTGATATCATCCTGACTAACTTGCCCTCCAAATACACCTCCTCTGTTTTCAACCAGGATCTCAGCGATCACTGCCTCATCGCCTGTGTTCGCAATGGGTCAGCAGTCAAACGACCACCCCTTATCACTGTCAAACGCTCCCTAAAACACTTTTGCGAGCAGGTCTTTCTATTCGACCTGGACCAGGTATCCTGGAAGGATATTGACCTCATGCCGTCAGTAGAGGACGCCTGGTTGTTCTTTAAAAGTGCTTTCCTCACCATCCTAAATAAGCATGCCCCTTTCAAAAAACGTAGAACTAAGAACAGATATAGCCCTTGGTTCACCCCAGACTTGACTGCACTAGACCAACACAAAAACATCCTGTGGCGCACTGCATTAGCATCGAATAGCCCCCGCGATATGCAGCTATTCAGGGAAGTCAGGAACAAGTACACACAGTCAGTTAGAAAAGCAAAGGCCAGCTTTTTCAAACAGAAATTTGCTTCCTGTAGTACTAACTCCAAAAAGTTCTGGGACACTGTAAAGTACATGGAGAATAAGAGCATCTCCTCCCAGTTGCCCACTGCATTGAGGCTCGGGAACACTGTCACCACCGATAAACCCACAAATTTCAATAAGCATTTTGCTACGGCTGGCCATGCTTTCCACCTGGCCACCCCTACTCCGGCCAACAGCTCTGTGCCCCCGGCAGCTACTTGCCCAAGCCCCCCCCGCTTCTCCTTCACCCAAATCCAGACGGCTGATGTTCTGAAAGAGCTGCTAAGTCTGGACCCCTACAAATCTGCTGGGCTAGATAATCTGGACCCTCTCTTTCTGAAATTATCAGCCAAAATTGTTGCAACACCTATCACTAGCCTGTTCAACCTCTCTTTCGTATCGTCTGAGATCCCTAGAGATTGGAAAGCTGCCGCGGTCATCCCCCTCTTCAAAGGGGGAGACACTCTAGACCCAAACTGTTATAGACCTATATCCATCCTGCCCTGCCTTTCTAAAGTCTTCGAAAGCCAAGTTAACAAACAGATAACTGACCACTTCGAATCCCACCGTACCTTCTCTGCTATGCAATCTGGTTTCCGAGCTGGTCATGGGTGCACCTCAGCTACGCTCAAGGTACTGAACGATATCATAATCACCATCGATAAAAGTCAGTACTGTGCAGCCGTCTTCATCGACCTGGCCAAGGCTTTCGACTCTGTCAATCACCGCATTCTTATTGGCAGACTCAACAGCCTTGGTTTCTCAAGTGACTGCCTTGCCTGGTTCTCCAACTACTTCGCAGACAGAGTTCAGTGTGTCAAATCGGAGGGCCTATTGTCCAATCCTCTGGCAGTTTCTATGGGGGTGCCACAGGGTTCAATTCTTGGGCCAACCCTTTTCTCTATATACATCAACGATGTCGCTCTCGCTGCTGGTGACTCTCTGATCCATCTCTACGCAGACGACACCATTCTGTATACATCTGGCCCCTCTTTGGACACTGTGTTTACTAACCTTCAAACAAGCTTCAATGCCATACAACACTCCTTCCGTGGCCTCCAACTGCTCTTAAATGCTAGTAAAACTAAATGCATGCTTTTCTATCGAACGCTGCCCGCACCGGCCCACCGGACTATCATCACTACTCTCGACGGGTCCGACTTAGAATACGTTGACTCCTACAAATACCTCGGTGTCTGGTTAGACTGTAAACTGAACTTCCAGACTCACATCAACCATCTCCAATCCAAAATTAAATCCAGAATCGGCTTCCTATTTTGCAACAAAACCTCCTTCACTCATGCTGCCAAACATGCCCTTGTAAAACTGACTATCCTACCGATCCTTGATTTCGGCGATGTAATTTACAAATTAGCCTCCAACACTCTGCTCAGCAAATTGGATGTAATCTATCACAGTGCCATCCGTTTTGTTACCAAAGCCCCATATACTACCCACCACTGCGACCTGTATGCTCTCGTTGGCTGGCCTTCATTATATATTCGTCGCCAAACCCACTGGCTCCAGGTCATCTATAAGTCTTTATTAGGTAAATCCCCGACCTATCTCAGCTCACTGGTCACCATAGCAACACCCACCCGTAGCATGCGCTCCAGCAGGTATATCTCACTGGTCACCCCCAAAGCCAACACCTCCATTGGCCGCCATTCCTTCCAGTTCTCTGCTGCCAATGACTGGAACGAATTGCAAAAATCATTGAAGCTAGAGGTTCCTATCTCCCTCACTAACTTTAAGCATCAGCTGTCAAAGCTGCTTATCGATCAATGCACCTGTACATAGCCCTTCTGTAAATAGCCCACACTACTACCTCATCCCCATATTTATTTTTATTATTTTCGCTAATCTTGCACTCCAGTATCTCTATTTGCACATCATAATTTCCACATCCTTCATTCCTGTGTTAATGCTAATCTGTAATTTATATCACCACTATGGTCTATTTATTGTCCTACCTCCTAACCTTATTGCATTTTGCACTACATTTTGCACTCTGTATATAGATTTTCTATTGTGTTTTTGACTATGTTTGTTTACTGTGTAACTCTGTGTTGTTGTTTTTGTCGCACTGCTTTGCTTTGTCTTGGCCAGGTCGCAGTTGCAAAAAAATTGTTATTAGGTAATCACACCCTTTTAATATGTCATACATTTGAGGATTGTATTGATACTTTAGTGTGTCCAAATCCAAAGTGTCAATTGGTGTTACACCATTTAAATGAAGGGAAATAACATTGTGAGCAAAATAATGAATCATCACTTTATGATAAATTATTTTAAATTAAATTATTTTAAAGGAATGATGATCTGAGCATTTGGGGCCTCCATTTCAGAAAAATCTAAATTACCTAAAATGTCTCATTGGTCTAACCATTATAGGTGTTACTAGTCCTACTGGTGGCACAATGTTATCAAATTGGTAAAAAAAAAAAATGTTAAGTTAGTAAGTTACCATATTAGTTGATTTAGAATGGGAAGATGTACACAAAAACATGTATTATTATTTCTATCCACAAGTTGAAGTTTTTTCTAAATGCCATGCCCAAATGCCACCATAATTCAAGAACGACCCAAATATCATATGCTCTGTTTCTCACCCTCTTGTACACAAATATTGTCTTGAGCTTCATGCACACACAAACACACAAGGATGAAAGGTGGAGAGAGAGGAACAGATTGAGAGAGAGAGAGAGAGAGAGAGAAGTAGTGACAGACGGAAAAGAGAGTGAAAAAAGAGAGAGAGTGAGAAGTTACACTGTACAAAGAAAGAGAGAGTGATCTTTTATGGCCATTGTGTACTGTGCAGGTCAAGATGGGGCATAAAACATACATGAGTCACCTGCAACCAGAAATAATTCGAATTTAGCAGAGGCATGTATTGGCTGCCTCTGACCCAGTCACCCGCCAACACACACACACACACTTTGCATGCCAATGAACTCAGAAGACTGACACAATGACCCACCAGCAAACCTTGAGTAAAGCCAATGTGTCTATGTACGCTGATGACTCAACATTATACACATTAGCTACCACAGCAAGTGAAATCACTGCAACACAGAGCTGCAGTCAGTTTAAGAATGGGTGGCTAGAAATAAGCTAGTCCTAAATATATCAGAAACTATAAGCATTCTATTTGGGACAAATCATTCGCTGAACCCAAAACCTCATCTAAAACTTGAAATTAATAATATGGCAATTGAGAAAGTTGACCCTAACCTGCTTGGTGTAACCCTAGAGTGTAAACTGAAATGGTCAAAACATATTGATGCAATGGTAGCTAAAATAGGGAGAGGTCTGTCCGTGATAAAGCGCTGCTCTGCTTTCTTGACATCACAATCAACCAAACAAGTCCTACAGGTTTTATAACACCTGGACTACTGCCCAGTTATATGGTCAAGTGCCACAAAGAAGGACATAGGCAAATTACAGTTGGCCCATAACAGAGCAGCACAGCTGGCCCTAAAATGTACACGGAGGGCTAATATCAATAACCTGCAAGTCCACCTCTTCTGTCTCAAAGTAGAGAGATTGACTGCATCACTACTTGTCTTTGTGAGAGGGATGAACGCGCTGAAAGCGCCAAACTGTCTGTTCAAACAGCTAACATACAAGTCAGACACCCATACATACCCCACAAGACATGACACCACTGTGGGTTTTTCCAGAACAGCCTCAAGTAACTCAAGCGAGCAGTAAAATCCGATTTCAAAAATAGGTAAAACAACACCTCAAGGCACAACGTGGACTGTGAAGAGAGACACACACACACACACACACACACACACACATTGTAATATTTAACATTTAAATAATACAGTAATAATGTAATAGTGTCTTGTATGGTGTATTGTTTTATTTGTGATGTAGGCTGTTGTATTGTTGTGATGTAATAGTTTTATTCCTGTTTGAACCCCAGGAAGAGTAGCTGCTGTCTTAGCAGGGGGATCCTTAAAAATACTTTACTAAACAAAATTATAAACGCAACATGTAAAGTGCTGGTCCCATGTTTTTTGAGCTGAAATAAAAGATCCCAGAAATGTTCTTTCAAATGTTGTGTACAAATGTGTTTACTTCCCTGTTAGTTAGCATTTCTCCATTACCAAGATACTCCATCCACCTGACAGGTGTGGCATATCAAGAATCTGATTAAACCGCATGATCATTACACAGGTGCACCTTGCGCCGTGGACAATAAAAGGCCACTCTAAAATGTGCACACAACACAATGCCACAGATGTCTCAAGTTTTGAGGGAGCATGCAATTGGCATACTGACTGCAGGATATCCACCAGAGTTGTTGCCAGATAATTTAATGTTAATTTCTCTACCATAAGCCACCTCCAACGTCATTTTAGAGAATTTGGCAGTACGTCCAACCAGCTTCACAACCGCAGACCACGTGTAACCACACCAGCCCAGGACCTTCACATCCGGCTTCTTCACCTGCGGGATTGTCTAAGACCAGCCACCCGGACAGCTGATGAAACTGAGGAGTATTTCTGTCTGTAATAAAGCCCTTTTGTGGGGAAAAAATCATTTTGTTTGGCTAGGCCTGGCTTCTCAGTAGGTGGGCCTAGCTCCCAAGTGGGTGGGCCTATGCCCTTCCAGGCCAACCCATTGCTGCGCCCCTGCCCAGTCATGTAAAATCCACAGATTAGGGTCTAATTATTTATTTTCAATTGATTCATTGAACTGTCACTCAGTAAAATATTTGAAATTTTGGCATGTTGCGTTTATATTTTTGTTCAGTATAAATACTAAAGGCCCTAAAATGACCCTCTTACTGCCTGCTTATTACATCTGCCTGCCTAGGCAGCTCTTACCCTGTACCAGAGTAAGAGGGAGGGTGAGAGAGAGAGAGAGAGAGAGAGAGAGAGAGAGAGAGAGAGAGAGAGAGAGAGAGAAAATCTATGGAAACACATCGGAAAAAACACAAGGAACATCAACTGACAAGATATACATTTTCCATTGATAGAAGTTACTTGTGTTTTATGGTAGAGAGAGAGAGAGAGAAAGAGAGAGAGAGAGAGAGAGAGAGAGAGAGAGAGAGAGAGAGAGAGAGAGAGAGAGAGAGAGAGAGAGAGAGATGCAGAAATAGGTGCAGTAGCATTGTGACTAATAATATAGATTGGATTGCATTTTCAAAATCTCTCTCTCGTTCTCTTTCCAACTCACTCCCTCCATCTCTCTACCAAAATCTCTGGGTGTTAATGGATGTTTTCTGTAGGAGTACATTTTTCACAGCCATAACTGATTTCTACCTGCTGGTTTTGCTTGTCAGCAATCAAGTTCTCAGGATATGTAACTTTCAAAATACAGAAATCATCCCTGTATGATACATACCAGCAGGACTGCAGAACTACCCCCTGGTCTATAACTCTTCATCATATGAATATCTGCCGGTCGAGAGGAACAAAATGTATTGATGAAATCCATCATGAGAATGGAACAGTCCCAGAAGTACAGATGTAGTATTGACTAAACGATAAATCTCCATTTGAATCCAGTCACTGCTCCTGTAGGTTTTCTATAAAGCACTGGTGTTGTAACTAGGTCTGTGTGTGATTTAGCTTACTCCTCTGATTATTATGTCTTTGCCAATATGCAGAGATTAATCTGTAGATTGTCCGTCACTCACTAACCTTTAGAAGCAACTTTAGAAGCACACGTAAATATCACTATAGGACTTCATAACTTGAACATCGAGTGTGAACCATAAGGACACAACAACCTAAATAGGATTGTATACGTACGATTCTGCCAGTCCGCCATTTCCTCTCAAATGTCACTGTGTGGTGGGGAATGAGAAAAGGTGAACACACACACATACACACACACACACACTCAGTGTTAAAAATGTATGGGGTTACTCCTGTGCTGGCTGTGCGTGTCTGTGTGGCATTTCCCAGTCTTCCTCAGAGACGTGGCAGTGAAACGTCCCCCCCCACCCACACCCACACACACACACACACACACACACATGCAGCATCCTCAGGGAGGTGGCATTGACAAACCTCCAGACGGTAATTGGGTTATTATGAGTCCCTGGGATGGTATTGATCTTGTGTTTTAGGCCCTGGCTGGTAATAGACATCTAGACACACCACAGGTTCATACTAGAGCCATGGCCAGTATGTTGTGTGTGTACATCTCTTGATGCTGTTTTTGTGACTGAGGTGTGTTGTTTGGTGCATCTCAGCCTATTTCAGGGCCGGACCCCTCTTTGTCCTCATTTGGCACCACTTCACAACTTGGAGCAGCCGCATTGCCAAAAACGCTGGGGTAAGAAGGAGAAAAGAGAGGAGTGGAAGCTAATCACAGCCTTGGCTTCAATCTAAATCAAAGATGGTGGATGGGCGCTGGGTTTCCATGACAACCACACTGCCTGCCCCAGCCAGCGATTACATTTTGGGGGGTTAGCTTAGCTGAGCCTGGGCCCAAACGTGACCAGCATCGATGAACACAGAATGAACAGCACGTCAGACACCTTTTCACCTACAGAGTGGATCCCCCGGGAGACTGAAGATTGAGGGGAGGTTGTGCTGTGCTGTGGCAACACATACAGTACACATGGAAGACAATATCACATTTTTCCACTAAGGTCATTGGTTTCTGCATGAAGTAGCATATTGGTGAATCACCAGAAAACTCTAAAATGTTAGATACCTTTGGTAGCCTTTCTGTATTCAAAAAAACGTTTGAATCATTTAAAAACACTGGCAGTTAGCATCTTAAATCTGCCCTCTCAAACCCTTCCCTCGCCAAGCTGTCATTTAGAATAAAACCCAGAACATTCTCTGTGTCCTGTAAACTTAACTTTAACAGGTCTCTTCCTTCCACTTAAACTTAATCATTTAGAAGGGGAAACTTTCATGCCAACTGTGGAGTCTATCTGGTTCAAACGTTTGTTCAGTCAGAGAGGAGTTGGAAAATGGCTGCTGCACCACACGAAGGGGATATTCATTATTCTTTCTCAATCGAGATCCTCAGCAGAATAAATCTCTCCTCCTCCTCCTATCTGTACTATCCATATTAGGTAGTGCTATCAGGGTGAAACTCACATGCTAATATCTACTAGCACAATGCCCTGAGCTCTGTCAGTCTTCTGCCATCATATCAACATGGATCTCCATGTAGGGTGAATTCAGAATAGGTGGGACACTTGCAATTCTGTCTTCTGTAACCTCTTTCGACATGTATCCAAAATATTAGCCCAATACATGATACATGTCTGAAAACCTTAAATATGTTTAATAATAAAATAATAATAAAAAATGGATATCACATTCACGACACATCTGTTTCTGTACACTGAGTCAAAACAATATTTTCAGTTTGCATTTGGTAGACTGGGACAGCATGTTAGGTAAACAGGGACACCATTATTATATTCCTAACTGTACCCCAGTTACAATTCAATTCAGTTTTGTGGTATTATGAAACATCTGATGATTTCAGAAATGTATAATCTGATGGGCTAATATGTTGGATAGATGTCTGAAGAGATTACAGAAGACAGAAAAGCAAACAGTATAATATTCTGAATTCACTCAAATATCAGTACTAATAACAGTACTACAATAAATAATGAAGAACCAGAGACCTGCATAACCTAAGTACAGGGGTCCCTAATGCATACTGGATCGCTTTCCTCCATTGGAAAAGACTGTCCTACTTTAGCTACTCCATGCTGTTCTACTTTAGCTACTCCATGCTGTTGCACTTGAGCTACTCCACGCTGTTCTACTTTAGCTACTCCATGCTGTTCTACTTTAGCTACTCCATTATGTTCTACTTTAGCTACTCCATGCTGTTACACTTGAGCTACTCCACGCTATTCCACTTTAGCTACTCCATGCTGTTCTACTTTAGCTACTCCATTCTGTTCTACTTTAGCTACTCCATGCTGTTCTACTTTAGCTACTCCATTCTGTTCTACTTTAGCTACTCCATGCTGTTCTACTTTAGCTACTCCATTCTGTCCTACTTTAGCTACTCCATGCTGTTCTACTTTAGCTACTCCATGCTGTTCTACTTTAGCTACTCCATGCTGTTACACTTGAGCTACTCCACGCTATTCCACTTTAGCTACTCCATGCTGTTCCACTTAAGCTACTCCATTCTGTTCTACTTTAGATACTCCATGCTGTTCTACTTTAGCTACTCAATGCTGTTCTACTTTAGCTACTCCATGCTGTTCTACTTTAGCTACTCCATGCTATTCCACTTTAGCTACTCCATGCTGTTCTACTTTAGCTACTCCATGCTATTCCACTTTAGCTACTCCATGCTGTTCTACTTTAGCTACTCCATGCTGTCCTACTTTAGCTACTCCATACTGTTCTACTTTAGCTACTCCATGCTGTTATACTTTAGCTACTCCATGCTGTTCTATTTTAGCTACTCCATGCTGTCCTACTTTAGCTACTCAATGCTGTTCTACTTTAGCTACTCCATGCTGTCCTACTTTAGCTAGCTAAGGTTGGTAAAGCAGGACAACAACAAAATATTACTGAATTTCAACATTTAAACATAATAATGGAAATGTTTTTATTTATTTTGATCCTTAACATCAAAACAGAAAAAAAGCTATGTCACTGATCTTACCATGTGCTTTGTGAGGTGAGCTTCCTGTTTGAAGCTTGCTCTGCCCCCCTCTATGATGTTACACCAATGAAATGTTGTGATTTCGGTCATGTGGTTTCTCTGCAAGAGTTTAGTAACAATAGTTTTGATTTTCTCTTGTCAGACCAAGAAATAAACGCACCTGGATTAAGCTGTCCCAGTTTATATGATGTAACACTCTTTTCTGAATTAACCCTACATATGGGAGAGATTCCCTGAATTTCCATACATTCTAGCATATAATTGGGAAATCTATTTGTCTGGATTCTATACAGTCCTCCTTATGGACTGCCTGGGAAGAGATGGGTGGATTCATAGAATTAGGGTGGTATTCTATAGATTGGTATTCTATTCTTCTAGAATAGAATATAATTCTACTCTTTCCTCTGCTGAGGAGGTGAATGGGGGGATGGCTGTATGACAGGAGATAGATGGATCCCATTTAATATCTGTGCATATTCACAGCGGACTGGGCGAGAGTTAGACAGATGGGGTAGGCAGAGAGGGCAGGAGGGAGGGAATAAGGGAGAGAGAGAGACACTGAAAATAAACTTTATAGCCTACCTGAGGAGCACCAAGTACTGAAAGGAGTGTTTTCTGTTTTGATACCATATCTAGTCTAGCCTAGTCTGGAATTGAACATTTCAGTGCCAAGTGACAAGCCATTGGCAACAGATTGAAAACCCTGATCACTTGGCTCACAATTAAATTCAACTGTCTTCTCACCATATGGTGTTGCGTATACATCTGTGGTCAGCACTTTTTCAGTTGGTATAAAGGCCCCACTCTAGTGTAGAAAACCTTTGAGGAGCTGTGTGCATGTCTGTGTGCATGTCTGTATGTGTGCGTGAGTGTGTGCATGGGGGGAATGAGTGCATCAGTGTTGTTCAGTCAGTGTGGTTGGGAGCATCCTCCATAGGTCATACACTGCTATTGCAGGAAACCAGTAGCACCCTATGGTTCAGGGCTCGTCTTCACTTCCTGGTCATGCTGAGAGGAGAGGAGCTGGTTGGTTATTAATTACAGTAGGCAGCCATCTTTAATATGGGTATAGGTGATTCATGGGTGACTCTTTCTGACTCCGAGGACAAGGCCCTGAGAAGCCCATCAGCCATAAACAAATCCACATACCTCAAAAAAGGAGAGACAGACAGGACAGGGGGTTAAAGGCTCTCTCTGTCTGGTCGCATCAGTCATACTTTGAAGATCATTTTTTTACTTGAAGTGCAGGCATATTATTTTTTTCATCAACACATTTGTCTCTATAACTCTGTAGTGTAACTGCTAACATCCCATAGACCTCATTTTGGACATGCTGTTGTCTCCCTTTTTGCTGTATCATTATTTTCGGCTCCCAAGTGGCACAGTGGTCTAAGACACTGCATCTCAGTGCTAGAGGCATCACTACAGACAACCTGGTTCAAATCTGGACTGTATCACAACCGGCCGTGATTGGGAGTCCCATAGGGTGGCGCACAATTGGCCCAGTGTCGTCTGAGTTTGGCTGGTGTAGGCTGTCATTGTAAATAAAAATGTGTTCTAACTGACTTGACTAGTTAAATTAAATGTATTTTCATACCCAGTACAATAGTTTGTAGTTCAGGGTGTTTTTTATCATGACTTTCCTTAGGAGTGTAACTTGTTAGAGTCCTGATTCTTCTACTGCACACAGAGATGTGGGACGTGTGCAACGTTGTTCACACACAGACTCTTCCACACTCCAGTAGTGAGGCTTCTCTCAGTATTGTGTAAGTTTGTGGTGACCAACCGCACTTGAAAAGATAATGAATCAATCCTCGGTGACGATCTGCGCTTTGATTTCTTCTTAATCGGTCTGAAGTTTGCTGCGCTGAAGTTTCCTAACACAACAACATATACATTTTTCCATAAAGGCAGATCATGCGAATGCTGTTCGGAGTAAGATGGTGGTGACATATTTAGCGCTGAATACACCATGCATATTTCATCAAGAAAACAGTCTAAGAATGTGAGTTTGCTCATCTGAGGAGACTATTTGCTACAGTACAGTAGGCCTTGGCCCATTTGTTATGTAGGCCTACTGCATCGCAAGAGAGAGAGGAAAGTAGAGTTTCACATGAGAGAAGTATAATTTAGTTTAACTTCAGTCCCAGACCACTAGACCAGAGATGTCAAAAGGTCAAATATGATTGTTTTTAAGAACCTTTCTGAAACCTGGTTGGAAACCTTTAATAGGCTGACTAAACACAATATAATTTCTTTATCCAACTTGTGGCCTAGAGATTAGGAGCATTGGGTCATTAACCAAAAGGTTGCTGGATTGAATCCCCGAGCCGACAAGGTAAAAATCTGTCGTTCTGCCCCTGAACAAGGCAGTTAACCCATTGTTCCCTGGGTGCCGTGGATGTCGATTAAGGCAGCCCCCTGCACCTCTCTGATTCTAAGGGGTTGGGTTAAATGTGGAAGACACATTTCAGTTGAATGCATTCAGTTGTACAACTGACTAGTATCCCCCTTCCCTTTCCCTCTTTCTTGAGCTCTATGTGGTGGTATATTATTTTTGTTTTATAAAAGACCTTAATAAATGTTCCTGTATCTATTAAATATTTAATAGACATTTAAATTACAAATTTGAATTACAAAGCATATCTAATAATAGCATCCAGTGATGGCGACGATGGCAGATTCCCCACTACAAACACACTGCTGACACACATCTCTTCATCCATCCTCCTCTTTCCCCTGTCATCCACAGCAGTTTGTCACCATCACACCATTGATTTCTATTGTGACAGCTCTGTGCTCCAATGACAGAGAATCCGATGGGTTCTGAACGCGGCCCCGCGTGACAATCTGAATGACACGCCGTTTGGTGAAATATACATTTTCAAATAAAATTGACAAAGAAATGTAAGCTGGATTCAGGGGACGGCTCCCGCGACGTCACAGGATAAAATTTATCCTCACGGTGACGGTGTGTGACAGATCTTAAATAGTTTAGATAATTATCATGTAACCATGAAGCGGCCATATTGAAATAAATGACAAGAAGCAGCTTGGCAGACCGAGCATGAAGAACACAGAAACACACTGGGTGAAAGATAAAGGACGTTTGTTGCCGCTCAGAAGAAATCTATGGAAACACATCGGAAAACACAAGGAACATCAACTGACAAGATATACATTTTCCATTGATAGAAGGTACTTGCGTTTTATGGCAGAGAGAGATTGAGAGAGAGAGAGAGAGAGAGAGAGAGAGGGAGAGAGAGAGAGAGAGAGCGAGAGAGAGAGAGAGAGACTCCACTGTTTATAATTTATGTAGTTGATAGGGGATATGTGGAAGGTCTGGCTGTGCGCCCAACTCCACAAGGCGGATAAAGGGGGCTTATCCCCCTCAGTTAAAACTTGTGCCCCATTAGTTTTATGCCCCTATATAAAAATAAGAAAAAAGTTCAAATGATTGAGTGACAGGTTGCCGCAAAACTGTATGTGCTGTGTCAGCACAATGGGCACAGCACACCGCAGTGTGTGTAGGGGGGCTATGGAAAGCCACTGGGGTCACGCCTTTGGGTTTCCATAAAAAGTGGGAAAAAACACTTCTCATCTGTAGTAGATTAAGGGAATAACGTGATACGCCTCTGCCTAAATATTTGATTTTGATTTAGTTTATAATTGAAGCTGCTTCACTCAACCCACCACTACAGAGTTTAGTTAGCTTCTTACCTAGCTGTAAAAAGAGTTATTGTTATTAGCCTTAGCCTACTTAGCTAGCTCAAACCAGCTAATCTATCCCTGCCACGATGGATATCAGAAATGAGCTTTGTACCCAAACAAAAGCCAAGGGAGAAGGAGAGTGATGAGCAGCAGCAGCATCAAACCACAGAGGTTACCGCCAAGCCCAGCAGCGATGATGCTGCCAAGTTCCAGCTAGCTCCGCATGCAGAGCCTACCCACCCTTCCACAAGCGCCACCAGTATAATGATTCAACAGCCCCCTCCACCTCCGACTGTTCCTGATGATCTTGGAACAGAGGAGCCAGCCCAGGTTAGCTCATAATCCTGCGTGATATAAGCAGAATTCAATATACAGCGCATTCGGAAAGTATTCAGAACCCTTGACTTTTTCCACATTTTGTTACGTTACAGCCTTTTTCTAAAATTGAATAAATAAATGTGTTTCTTCATCAATCTACACACATTACCCCATAATGACAAAGCGAAAACAGGTTTTTATAAATTTTTGCAAATGTATTACAAATAAAAAGTATTCAGACCCTTTGCTATGAGACTCGAAATTGAGCTCAGGTGCATCCTGTTTCCATTGATCATTCTTGAGATGTTTCTACAACTTGATTGGAGTCCACCTGTGGTAAATTCAATAGATTGGACATGATTTGGAAAGGCACACACCTTTCTATATAAGGTCCCACAGTTGACAATGTGTGTCAGAGCAAAAACCAAGCCATGGAGCTCAGAGACAAGATTGAGTCGAGGCACAGATCTGGGGAGGGGTACCAAAACGTTTTGCAACATTGAAGGTCCCCAAGAACACAGTGGCCTCCATCATTCTTAAATAGAAGAAGTTTGAAATTTCCAAGACTCTTCCTAGAGCTGGCCGTCCGGCCAAACTGAGCAATTGGGGGAGAAGGGCCTTGGCAAGGGAGGTGAGGACAACCCATCTCTACAGCACTCCACCAATCACGCCTTTATGGTAGTGGCCAGATGGAAGCCACTCCTCAGCAAAAGGCACATGACAGCCCGCTTGAAGTTTGCCAAAAGGCACCTAAAGACTCTCAGACCATGAGAAACAAGATTCTCTGATCTGATGAAACCAAGATTGAACATTGCGCCTAAATTCCAAGAGTCAGGCCTGGAGGAAACCTGAGGGAAAGATGAACGGCGCAAAGTACAGAGAGATCGTTGATGAAAACCTGCTCCAGAGCGCTCAGGACCTTAGACTGGGGCAAAGGTTCACCTTCCAACAGGACAACGACTCTAAGCACACAGCCAATAAAATGCAGGAGTGGCTTCAGGACAAGTCTCTGAATGTCCTTGAGTGGCGAAACCTGAAAATAGCTGTGTAGCAATGCTCCCCATCCAACCTGACAGAGCTTGAGAGAATCTGCAGAGAAGAATGGGAGAAACTCCCCAAATACAGGTGTTCCAAGCTTGTAGCGTTATACCCAAGAAGACTCGAGGCTGTACTCACTGCCAAAGGTGCTTCAACAAAGTACTGAGTAAAGGGTCTGAATACTTATGTAAATGTTTAACAATTTAATCCATTGTAGAATAAGGCTGTAACGTAACAAAATGTGGAAAAAGTTAAATGAGCTGAAATAAAAAAAATATAAAAGCTTATCCCTCTCAGATTTTGTGCACACATTTTTTTTTACATCCCTGTTAGTGTCTATTTCTCCTTTGCCAAGATAATCCATCCACCTGACGGGTGGAATATCAAGAAGCTGATTAAACAGCATGATCATTACACAGGTGCACCTTGTGCAGGCGACAACAAAAGGCCACTCTAAAATGTGCACACAGATGTCTTTGAGGGAGCGTGCAATTGGCATGCTGACTGCAGGAATGTCCACCAGAGCTGTTGCCAGAGAATTCTCCAAAGTTGTTTTAGAGAATTTGGTAGCACGTCCTACCGGCCTCACAACCGCAGACCACGTGTAACCATGCCAGCCCAGGACCTCCACATCCAGCTTCTTCACCTGCTGGATCGTCTGAGAACAGCCACCCGGACAGCAAAGACTTTCTGCTCAAACTGTCAGAAACCGTTTCAAGGAAGCTCATTTGCGTCAGTCTTGACCTGACTGCAATTCGTCGTCGTTAGTGACTTCAGCGGGCAAATGCTCACTTTTGATGGCCGCTGGCATGCTGGAGACGTGTTCTCTTCACAAATGAATCCCGGTTTCAACTGTACCGGGCAGATGGCGTTATGTGGGTGAGCAGTTTACTGATGTCAACGTTGTGAACAGAGTGCCCCATATGGTGGCGGTGAGGTTATGGTATGGACAGGAATAATCTATGGACACTGAACACAATTGCTGTGACGAGATCCTGACGAGATTGTCATGTCCTTCATCCGCCGCCATCACCTCATGATTCAGCACGATAATGCAAGGCCCCACTTCGCAAGGATCTATACACAATTCCTGGAAGCTGAAAATGTTCCATGGCCTGCATACTCACCAGACATGTCATTGAGCATGTTTGGGATGCTCTGGATCAATGTTTTTTCAACAGCGTGTTCCAGTCCCTCCAATACCCAGCAACTTCGCACTGCCATTGAAGTGGAGTGGGACAATATTCCACAGGCCACAATCAACAGCTGATCAACTCAATAAGAAGGAGAAGTGTCGTGCTGCGTTAGGTAAATGGTGGTCACACCAGATACTGATTGGTTTTCTGATCCACACCCTACCTTTGTTTTTTAAGGTATCTCTGACCAACAGATGCATGTCTGTATTCCCAGTCATTTGAAATCCATAGATTAATTTATTTCAATTGACTGATTTTCTCATATGAACTGTAACTCAGTAAGATCTTTGAAATTGTCACATGTTGCGTCTATATTTTTGTTCAGTGTCATGCCTTTATCAATCTGATATTTTATTTAGTAGGCCTACTTGGTACCGCATTCGCAGTTGTGTCAGTATTCTAAGTCATACTGCTATTCATTTAGTTTGCATTATGTTTGTAAGACAGCTGTGTGTACGGCTGCATTCACATAGGCTGTTTGTAATAGGTGAATTACCCTATCTATAAGCAGAATTCAATATAATGCCAATGCAAGAACCCTCCAAAATTGTGCCCCCTCACCGATTTCAACAGTCCCCTTAGTCACTTTATCCTGGCGCCGGGTCTGTCTGGCTGTATTGGATTTCTGTTCTACTCCTGTCTTGAGAGCTAGTTGAGATACAGTAGCTTCTGTTTGAGGTCATGTATTGGATCATTATAGAGCTAAAGGAGATCATCTAAAATGGAGTTCACGTCAGGCATACCGATCCAAAGTTGAATGATTCTCATTTCTCTATTCAAAATGACTATATTCAAAAAGGAGAGCACCATTAACCATAGACAGACCCTCTGACTGACACAGCTAGGCCTCATACAGTCATTATGAGGCCAAGGAGCATCTGCCTATTATCATTATAAAGAGTTAGAATTGTATTTGCCATAAATTTGTATGTAACAAGGGTCTTCTCATCTTCACAACCGTAAACAATGCCTTGGACTGACACAACTAGGCCACATATTTATAGACATATGTTTGGATGGACAGGGAGAAGAAGCATACATCTCAGGCTATAAGGTCATTAATGGATTGAATAGGCAATATGTTATTGTCCTTAATGACTAGTAAACTTAGTCAAGAGTATCAGTAGAACGACTATAAAACCATATTAACGAGTGGATTTGATAATGATAGCTCCAATCTGAAAAAAACTGTAGACAAGAAAACTATTTATATTTCTGCCACTCTCGTATAGCATCCCCTTTAGATTGGATTCCCCTGGACCTTTAGATTTCACACAGGCCGCAGGAAGGACAGCCTATGAAAACATAATGAGCAAACATCATAGTGGTGGGAGAAGCTATCCCAGAATGCACTTCAAAGTCATGCACCTTGTCCCAAGAGGTCTCCTCACCAGTTTCCCCTTTCATCCTCCTCCTTCTCTCTTCCCTCCTCCTCTCCCCTCCTCCTCTCTCCTCTTCCTCTCTCCTCCTCCTCTCTCTTCCTCCTCTCTCACTTTTCACTCTTATTCCTCCTTTTCCCATCCTCTTGCCTTGGTGAGCGTTCTAATAGACTCCTAAACCTAACCTTAGCTTCATGCCCAGACCCCAGCTCAACCCTAACCCTTGCCAAAACCCTAACCATGGCGTCATGTCAACACCCCAACACAACCCTTACCTTAAACTTAGCCCAAGACAAGACATGAATACTGAAAAACTAAATACCAATCTAGAACCTCAGATTCCCAACCATTATCGACCATCCATCCTGAAAATTTGACTCTATACAGTATAAATGGTTTGGTTGAAAAGACATTTCCTATTAAAAAGATAGATGCGTATAGGATATGTGGGGATAAAGAGGATATGTAGCCTAGCTTTAAGAGTACATGAGATAACGACATGCATAACTTTCTTATTTTTAATGATGTGCGTAACAAAGGGAGGAGAGGAGGGATAGAGTGATAGAAAATTGAGGAGGGATAGGTCTAACAGACAGTGTATCCCTGGGGGGATGTTGCAGCTCCAGTGAACAGGACTAAGGGCCCATCTCTGCCAGAAACCATTAGACACAGAATCTGTTCCCCTGCCTCTGCTCCCCACATAGAACTACAATTACCAGAATGGACATTCCCATTGTAATCAAGTTCTTCGGTGGGTACGTACATACATTCTAGTTATTCTATTTCTATGGCTCCCACTGCCCACTAAGAACATGGAACGCTGAATGCTGGTCGGAATGCTCCTCCCTCCTGACTATTCTGTCCAGCTCAGACCTACAGTCAAGACAATGGTAATTAGCACCCGGGATGTCTGCCATGTCACAGCACACACGCACGGAATATGAAATGAGGAAGCCCTTCTCGGATCATCTTTGCTGCATGCCAGTCCATGGACAGACAGTGGGACGGTACGTATGGCAGGCCTCTCTACAGTAGCAGCCATGTTGAAAAGGAAACTAATAATGAGGTATCATTAGAGCTACATGCCTTAATTTAGATGGCCATTCTGGGAGAGAGAAAAAGAAAAAGAAAGCATTGCTGAAGCTTGTGAGAGAGTACACAGTCAGTCCTGGCTGCACAGTGGAAATGGCTATTGTCATTTGTGTACATTCCAGAGTTAGTGACCATACATTTACATAATTTAGCAGATGCTCTCATCCAGAGCAACTTACAGTACTGAGTGCATACTTTGTATTGGTCCCACATGGGAATCAAACCCACAACATTAGTGTTAGAAGCACCATGTGCTACCAACAGTGCCACTTGGGACCTGACTTATACTAAGACATGACTGCAGTCCTGGATGGAGGCTATTACAGCCTGATAGTTAGACTATTACAGCCTGAGAGCGAGCCTATTACAGCCTGAGAGTGAGGCTATTACAGCCTGAGAGTGAGGCTATTACAGCCTGAGAGTGAGGCTATTACAGCCTGAGAGCGAGGCTATTACAGCCTGAGAGCGAGGCTATTACAGCCTGAGAGCGAGGCTATTACAGCCTGAGAGTGAGGCCTGTGCTATTAGAGTGGAGAGTGGAGAGGAGGCTGGATGAGGGGGGAATTGAGCAAAGCCCAAATCCTTCTCAGCCCCCTTCAAGGGATCTCCATATGCACTGTCTGCTTGCATCATGAATTATCCATGACTGCAAAATAGACTCCCAGCGATCACTGCCTGCAGTACATGAAATATTGGTATGTAAAATAATGCGAATTATCTCCAAATTGCCTATGCATGGCAGGTTGCTGTGGGATGATGGGCTTACAGTTCAGTCACTATGTCCGACTGACGAATCAGCTTGGGGAACAGGCATTTCTATGGTGATGATAATGTAATGAATACGACTTGATGCCAATGGTGTAATTGTTAAGTATTTCCTTTGATCATAAGGAAATGAATGTCCATTTAATTTCCTTATGATCACACACACACCCCTCCTATAAACACACAAAGAACAATCATCAAACACCTTTAAGCTGTACTGAGTCCTCATTAATCCGGGGGATCTAAAGCAAACAGACAGAAAGTAGTCCCTCACTGCTGACAGCGAGGGACGTGGTTGCTGGGGAAACAGATAGGCCAGACAATGTTGGCCGATACCTTGGGGAATGGATGGGCCCTCTGGACTGACGGGCAGAGAGAGAGAGGCAGCGTGTGTGTGTGTATTTGAGAGAGAGAGAGAGAGAGAGAGAGAGAGAGAGAGAGAGAGAGAGAGAGAGAGAGAGAGAGAGAGAGAGAGAGAGAGAGAGAGAGAGAGAGAGAGAGAGAGAGAGAGAGAGAGAGAGAGAGAGAGAGAGAGAGAGAGAGAGAGAGAGAGAGAGAGAGAGAGAAAGAGAAAGAGAAAGAGAGAGCGGAAGAGAGAGAGACAGAGAGAGGCAGGAAACTTGATTCATCTTTTGGAATGGTTTTGTGGTTCTGTCCGTGTAGGAGTGACAGCTGCAGCTCAGGGCTGTTTATAGGAGGGACTGTGTTACTGCTGCTAGCTTCCCTGACAGATGTCTTATTTATATTTTTTTAAATATATTGTCACACACCAGCTAAATGTATTGTTTTACATGGTCAGCCATAGCCACCCCTGGAGCAAATTATGGTTAAGTGCCTTGCTCAAGCACACATAGACAGATGTTTCATCTTGTTGGCTCAGGTATTTGAACCAGAACCGTTCAGTTACTGGCCCAACGCTCTAACCGCTAGGCTACGTGCCGCCAGGAGTCACTGTAAATGCACCATCATCATCCACAGAGTGACTAACAGTGATGGGTTGGGTTGTGACTGTTTGACTGATTGAATGTATGTGTGTCAGTGGGATTAACTCATGTTTGACTTATATTAATGAGTGGTATTAGATTTACAACAGCACAAAACTACCTAGCAACTCACCAAACTATAGTTTTCTTCAGCAACAAAAAGTGAAACGTGAAATACAACATGTGAAATACAAGTGATGGACCTGTTTAAATACTTTCAAAATGCATCCCTCTGTTCTCACTTTCTTGGCGGAATCTCCCGATCACATATAGTGGGAGAATAAGATGCATTTGTAAAGTATTTAAACAGGGCCCAGGAGAGAGGTGGCTCCTACATAGTCCTCTGCTGCCATGCTGTGGTCCAAGGTGGGAATGACATGATCAGATTGCACCGTTCCCAAAACCCTGCACATTCTCCATAGTGGCCCCATTCAACGTTGTTTTTTGTTGACCTTAATATGATGAAAATAAGTAGAGGTAATTATCCATTCCAATGTCAAAAGATTTTAACTTTCTGTGGAAATTCCAATGTAACAGTAAGGGTCGGGAACAACTTTATCTAGACACGATGACCAGCCTGGCCAGCCGCTAGTGGCCGCTATGGATCTCCACTATCGTCTGGGCTTAATTTTCCCAGCCGGTAAAACACAGTTTTCCACTACCATGTTAGAGTGGCTAATGCTACTTCCTAATGCTAATGTTATTTACTGGTGTTGCGCCCCATGTTTAGGCAGGGGTAAATTGTCTGAAAATCCGAGAATGGTGGTGGTACTTTTTTTTATTAAGACAGTACGCATATATTCCCATTTTTTTTCGGCGGCACGCCATTATAGCTAGTTATGGAGGACACCTATGCCTTTGTAGCCTGAATGGAGGATGTTTTATGTACAGACCGGTCGAATGTATGACCAGCTTGGCACATTCAGCACAGATGATAGTGGAGATTCATTGCGCCCACTAGCGGCTGATCAGGCTACTTAATTAATGGCAGAGTTGTGGTATTGGTGTTTTGCTTATGCTACAATGTGATTCTTTGTAGCCCCTCGTAGGGGAGGAACAATGGTGCATTCTGAGACCATGACTGTAATGATGTAATGACATCACTGATTGAGATGCGGACACATTGTTCCTCAGATGCAGCTATGGGAGAGGCACACAATATCCTAAGTAAGCAACATTATGTTGAAAAGAGGTCTAAAATACATATTTTCCAGACGTTGAAGTTAGGTTCATTTTAGGTTCTGAATGAAATGTGAAATTACATAATTTACAGATGTTGAAAGTACGTCTTGTTTTGGTAATTGGTTCTATAGCCGAATTTCAACTGCACATACATTCTCAATTAAGTAAGCATTACGTCACAATAATATTTTTTAATTCATTTAATATAGGAAAGATGAGCCAAGTGAAGACTGCTAAATATAATATGTATTAATGCTCTTATCTGTCACATGCACTTATGTTTGCTTTTTCTAAAGATTCAAAACTAGCAGCAATGATGTTCGAAGTAGTCGAATTTAAAGAATAAACCAACAGACCACTTCAACTACAATAACATTCTCAGTAACGGTTACAGAAATGTGTTTTTCTTGCTATGACTGTGATATGTTGTTGTTTATCTACCTTAGTTGAATGCACCTACTGTAAGTCGCTCTGGATAAGAGCGTCTGCTGAATGACAACAATTAAAAACAAACACTGGCAAAGCAGGCTGGGTATTATTCCAATAACCTCCACCCCAAACAAGTACATATGGTCGGTCTGGACCAGACCAAATCTGAACGAATCATACACGTCTAAGCTATGTTTCACAAGTTTGAACAATACAGTGCGGCACAGTTCAGTACAATAGAGCACAGTAGAGTAGAGTACAGTAGAGTACACTACAGTAGAGTTTAATTCAGGACATTAGAGTACTGTACAGTACAGTATAGTTTAATTCAGTAAAGTACAGTAGAGTATAGTTGAATTCAGTCGAGTACAGCTTAGTTCAGTAGTGTAGAGTACATTATACTGTACTATACTCTACTGTACTAAACTATAGTTAACTTTTCATTACTGTACTGTGCTCTACTGTATTGTGCTGTACTGTACTATACTCCGTTTTTTATTTACTGTACTGTACTGTACTGTACTGTACTGTACTGTACTGTACTGTACTGTACTGTACTGTACTGTACTGTACTGTACTGTGACGACTAGCCTGGGCAGCAGGCTAGCCTGTACTGTGCTACACAAACTTGTTAAACATAGATGTCTATGATGTGTTCCCATCTGGACCAAGAATCAAAGTCCATGGATGTTGAAATCAAGGCCGGTCTAGACCCCACCAAAAAAAGACCACCCACCCCCCAAAAAAGAAGCCGAAAATACGTTGTGTCGGTCCATGCATAGTGGGTTGTCTGTATTTTGGACCCATAAAAAGACAGTTCCAAACGTGGTTTTCCCCTCCCTACTCAAACCACTCCCAGACAGTCCTAGCTAAATTCTTGATTAGAAATCGTTTTTTGATAAACAGCTATTTTTGTCCATTTTAATGGGCATCTATTACAGTATGGTACTTAATTATTACCTAGAAATAATTTGATATAGATTTTGTTTTAAACTGCTGCATTGGGCCTTTAACATTTGAATCAAAACAGAGCATTTAACCATGTATTGAACTTGTTTTTAAACTTAAAATGTATGAATTATTATCATATTTATGAATGCATATAATAATTATTCGAATGATAAACCTTCATAATAAAACATATTATAATATTATATATATATTTACAAACACTTTTTCATTTTTCAACAACTCCACAGATTTCATGTTAACAAACTATAGTTTTGGCAAGTTTGTTAGGACATCTACTTTGTGCATGACACAAGTCATTCTTCCAACAATTGTTTACAGACAGATTATTTCACTTATAATTCACTATATCACAATTCCAGTGGGTATTACATTTACATACACTAAGTTGACTGTGCCTTTAAACAGCTTGGAAAATTCCAGAAAATAATGTCATGGCTTTAGAATCTTCTGATAGGCTAATTGACATAATTTGAGTCAATTGGAGGTGTACCTGTGGATGTATTTCAAGGCCTACCTTCAAACTCAGTGCCTCTTTGCTCGACATCATAGGAAAATCAAAAGAAATCAGCCAAGACCTCAGAAAAACATTTGTAGACCTCCACAAGGCTGGTTCATCCTTGGGAGCAATTTACAAACGCCTCAAGGTACCACGTTCATCTGTACAAACAATAGTATGCAAGTATAAACACCATTGGACCACGCAGCCATCATACCGCTCAGGAAGGAGACTCGTTCTGTCTCCTAGAGAATAATGTACTTTGGTGCGAAAAGTGCAAATCAATCCCAGAACAACAGCAAAGGACCTTGTGAAGATGCTGGAGGAAAGAGGTACAAAAGTATCTATATCCACAGTAAAAGTCCTATATCGACATAACCTGAAAGGCCGCTCAGCAAGGAAGAAGCCACTGCTTCAAAACCGCCATAAAAAAGCCAGACTACGGTTTGCAACTGCACATGGGGACAAAGATCGTACTTTTTGGAGAAATGTCCTCTGGTCTGATGAAACAAAAATAGAACTGTTTGGCCATAATGACCATCGTTATGTTTGGAGGAAAAAGGGGGAGGCTTGCAAGCCGAAGAACACCATCCCAACCGTGAAGCACGGGATGGCAGCATGATGTTGTGTGGGTGCTTTGCTGCAGGAAGGACTGGTGCACTTCACAAAATAGATGGCATCATGAGGAAGGAAAATAATGTGGATATATTGAAGCAACATCTCAAGACATTAGTCAGAAAGTTAAAGCTTGGTGTCAGGCTCTGACCAAAGGTAAGCCTCTGGCTTTATCTATGGATGTCATGGTCAGGGCCTGACAGGTGAACTCTAGGTGTTTGGTTTTGTGTTGGTCCACAATTAGAGGCAGCTGCTAGACATTGTCTCTAATTGGGGGCCATATTTAAGTTCATGGTTTTCACCTGTGCCTTGTGGATCATTGTTTTGTGTTTAGTGCCTTTGTGCCAACCTGAGGTTACGTTTCCTGTTTCTCTCTTTATTGTTTTTTCCTTGAAAGTTCACATTAATATATAACATGTCGAACTACAACTGTGCTGCGTTTTGGTCTGCCTCTCACCACGATCGTGACACTTGGTCGCAAATGGGTCTTCCAAATGGACAATGACCCCAAGCATACTTCGAAAGTTGTGGCAAAATTGCTTAAGGACAACAAAGTCAAGGTATTGGAGTGGCCATCACAAAGCCCTGACCTCAATCCTATAGAGAATTTGTGGGCAGAACTGAAAGAGTGTGTGCGAGCAAGGAGGCCTACAAACCTGACTCAGTTACAGCAGTTCTGTCAGGAGGAATGGGCCAAAATTCACCCAACTTATTGTGGGAAGATTGTAGGTTATTTGAAACATTTGACCCAAGTTAAACAATTTAAAGGCAATGCTACCAAATACGAATTGAGTGTATGTAAACTTGTGACCCACTGGGAATGTGATGAAAGAAATAAAAGCTGTAAATAAATCACTCTCTCTACTATTATTCTGACATTTCACATTCTTAAAATAAAGTGGTGATCCTAACTGACCTAAGACAGGGATTTTTTACTAGAATGAAATGTCAGGAATGGTGAAAAACTAAGTTTAAATGTATTTGGCTAAGGTGTATGTAAACTTCCGACTTCAACTGTTCTTATCAACTATTAATCAATCATTGGTTATAAATCGTGAATTATATGCAGGGGAGCCTCCAGGGATTTTGGGCCCCATGAAAATATATAACATTGGGCTCCAAAATGTTTTTACCTAATGCTGGAATAATATTTTAGGGCCCCTGTCAGTCACAGGCCCTTAGAATCATCCTAACTTTCCCCCCCCATACGGCGCCCCTGATTATACGCATTCATAGAATTAGTCCTGATAAGCCTCTTATTTTGCTATGAACACGTTTATGCTTGCTGCTTTTTCACCCAAATGCACATCAACAGAAAATTGCATACATATTGGAATTGTAGCTATCTAGAAGACAAACCCAAAATAAAATCCAACTGGCTTCTTGGATGCTTCTCCACTCTGATGGAGCAAGGTAGGGTGAGTATTTGCGCATGCGCACTGCTTCCCGCTATCCTCCTGATCTCCTCCCGGTTTCTCTTCTCTGCGGCACAACTTGGTCCCCCTCCAATTAAACAAATACACACACATACTACACATATGAGGGATGGCCGTCGCTGTCTTCGGAAAGATCCTCATTGGCATTTACGTGGAAATCAAACGGAGCGATGGTAAGACAGAGAGAGATCTCGCCCCTTCTCGTCCGCTAGCTAGCTAGATGAAGATGCATGGTTCATTGAGGCGCTGTCGTGTTAGCTACATCATTATCTTTGTTGCTTCAAGGCAGCGCCTAGCCAGGCAGGCAGGGTGCTGAGTTGGATAGCTAGCCTAGCAATTTGGCATAGAGATCTGTGCTCGGTACTAGACCCATTCTCATCCCACTGTCATGGTCCCTGTCTGACATAGCGGTAGTCAATCAAATCGGTTATTATAACCCGAATGACGTTGCTATAGCCAGCTAGTTGTAGCCTTTACTCAATTACTGGGTGAAGCTAGCCGGCTGGCTAACAGGGATCAATGATTTATATTGGCAGCGATTCATCCACCTGTGCGGTTATAGGCCGTGCTGGCTGCCTGGTAATGATACTGGATTCATCCGCTATTTCGTTTAGCGAACTGGCTAAATGGGAATAGTCACAGAAGACCGTTCAGCTCAGAACCAGGAATCTGGGTTGACAGGAAACGTTGAATATGGCGATTCTCCTTTAAGCCTAGCCCTTGATCATGACTCTCAGTTCCATGATAGTACACATGTAACGTTAACGTTACTACAGTGCCTTCATAAAGTTTTCACACCCCTTAAATTTTCCACAAAGTGGGATTAAAATAGATTTAATTAAAATACACAAAATACTCTGTAATGTCAAATTGGAAAAAAAATTCTAACATTTGTCGAAAAAAGTATGAAAAAAATAAAACACTAATCTATCTTGATAAGATAAGTATTCAACCCCCTGAGTCAATCAATACATGTTATAATCACATGTGGCAGCAATTACAGTTGTGAGTCTTTCTGGGTAAGTCTCTAAGAGCTTTCCACACCTGGATTGTGCAACATTTGCCCATTATTATTTTCAAAATTCTTCAAGCTCTGTCAAATTTCAGGCCATAGATTTTCAAGCTGATTTAAGTCAAAACTGTAACTTCGCCACTCATTCACTGTCTTCTTGGTAAGCAACTCCAGTGTAGATTTGGCCATGTGTTTTAGGTAATTTACCCTGTGAAGTGTGAATGAATCCTCCAGTATCTGGTGGAAAGCAGACTAACCCAGGGTTTCCTCTAGGAATTTTGCCTGTGCTTAGCTCCATTCTGTTTCTTTTTTATCCTGAAAAACCCCTCAGTCCTTAACAATTTCAAGCATACCCATAACATGATGAAGCCACCACTATGCTTGAAAATATGGAGAGTGGTACTCAGTAATGTATTGTATGGGATTTGCCCCAAACATAACACTTTTTATTCAGGACAAAAAGTGAATTGCTTTGCCACATTTTCTGCAAGTTACTGCGGGGGGTGCAGAGCTGTTGGCCGGGGTAGGGGTAGCCAGGTGGAAAGCATGGCCAGCCGTAGAAAAATGCTTATTGAAATTCTCTGTTATCATAGATTTATCGGTGGTGACAGTGTTTCCTAGCCTCAGTGCAGTGGGCAGCTGGGAGGATGTGCTCTTATTCTTTACAGTGTCCCAGAACATTTTGGAATTAGTGCTACAAGATGCAAATTTCTGTTTGAAAAAGTTAGCCTTTGCTTTCCTAACTGACTGTGTATATTGGTTCCTGACTTCCCTGAAAAGTTGCATATCGTGGGGGCTATTCGATGCTAATGCAGTACGCCACAGGATGTTTTTGTGTTTGTCAAAAGCAGTCAAGTCTGACTGAGTGTGGTCTTAGTGCCAGCATCCGTTTGTGATGGTGAATAGACAGCTACGAAAAATATAGATGAAAACTGTCTTTGTAAATAGTGTGGTCTACAGCTTATCATTAGATACTCTACTTCAGGCGAGCAAAATCTAGAGACTTCCTCAGATTTCATGCACCAGCTGTTGTTTACAAATATACACAGACCGCCACCCCTCGTCTTACCGGAGTATGCTGTTCTATGTTGCCGGTGCAGCGTATATCCCGCCAGCTGAATGTTATCCATGTCATCGTTCAGCCACGACTCGGTGAAACATAAGATATTACAGTTTTTAATGTCCCGTTGGTAGGATATTTGTGATCGTACCTCGTCTAATTTATTATCCAATGATTGTACGTTGGCTAGTAATACTGATGGTAAAGGCAGATTACCCACTCGCCTTCGGATCTTTACAAGGCACCCCGACCTACGTCCCCGATATCTCCGTCTCTTTCTTATGCCAATGACAGGGATTTTGGCCTTGTCGGGTGTCTGAAGTACATCCTCCGCGTCCGGCTTGTTGAAGAAAAATTATTTGTCCAGTCCGAGTTGAGTAATCGCTGTCCTGATATCCAGAAGCTCTTTTCGGCCGTAAGATACGGTGGCAGAAACATAACAAACACACATAATATTGCCCGTAAAATGGCTGCCCTTTCCTCCGGTGCCATTTCTTCACTGCAACTGCCTCTGCAACACAATGCTGCAAGGTAAACGCAGCGTTCCATTGGAAATGAATGTACTTCTGATTTACCAAAACGCAATGACGCAGTCGGTGTGTTCGAAGCGTAACACGCATTGCTTGCGGTACGGTTTTGGAAGCATAAGGACCTTATCTTTCATATCAGTGAGAAACTATTTTCTAAAATCAAAGTGTTAAATTGATACGCTAACACCTTTATAGGGTTAGCGTTCACCCGCGCCCATGTCATGTGTACATGCCGGCTATTCTTTGGGTGCTGAAATCAAAATCTAAATAAATGAGTTTAGTTGGCTAGCCACTGACTGACTATAGCCTACTAGCTACTGCTTTATATAGTAGGCCTTGCTAGTCTAAAGTGAATAGTGTGTGAATGGTTGCTATTTATTTAATTCTGCTCTAGCTCCAGGGAAGGACTAGCAAAATACAGACTCTTAGTGATTCTACAGCAATGAATCTGAATGAATTTTTTTAATGTCTCTAGTAATATGGGCTCTTCCCAAAGAGAAGAGCTATAGCTGTTTAGAATTAGACATGACACATGAGAGTAGAAATATTATGGAATCAAACCATTTTGCATTTACAGTAACGAAATGCAACTGAAGCAGTCGAATGTTCAAATGCATGTGAAGCTTTTTAAAATGTCAACCAATCAGATCCAGGGTTATTGACACATCTGTTACTGAACGCCTCTGCCCATACTGGCCGATTTTGGCTGGTCTCATCGTCATCCTCTTAGGTCAGCGTGATCTAGGGTGTTGTGGTCATTGGCAAAATTTCAATAGCCAGAGTGTATGACTGTAAGAGTCTACAACTGTTTTCTCCTATCTATGGCAGCCAGGACAAATCCATCATGTCATGTGGTCACATGGCTGAATGAAGATGTTATGGTTCTGTAGCCTGTAGGAGTCTACACTAAAGCTGTTATATGTTTATAACATGTTTCTTGCAGGTCGGATCCACCAGGCAATGGTGACGTCACTGAATGAAGACAACGAGAGTGTCACGGTGGAATGGATAGAGAATGGAGACACGAAAGGGAAAGAGGTATGTGTGTTAATCAGTCGTGTCTGACCCCCTATCAGCTTGTACCAGATGGAGCGTTGAAAGTTTTAGGACACAGAGAATTTACTGCAAATCAGCTTTGCTACGGATGCCCTTAAGTAGTGTGTGTGTGTGTTTGTTTGTGTGTGTGTGCCCCCTTTTAGGATTGCACACTTTAATATGGTAGCCTATTTCACTTCTTAAATGTCACTGGTGAATTGTTAATCAATCTCACTGCACTTGAAGCAAAAATGGTGACATTCTTGTCTTTTCCTTAGTCAAGAGATGACTTAATTATTCCATATGAGAAATTAATTTGTCTTCAGCTTTTTTTCACCCAACCCCTCCGACATACAATGAGTGTACCAAACATTAGGAACATCTGTACTTTCCATGACATAGACTGACCAGGTGAATACAGGTGAAAGCTATGATCCCTTACTGAAGTCACTTCATAAATCCACTTCAATAAATGTAGATGAAGGGGAGGAGACATGTACAGCGGGTGAAATAAGTATTGAACACGTCACCATTATTCTCAGTAAATATATTTCCAAAGGTGCTATTGACATGAACTTTTCACCAGATGTTGGTAACAACCCAAGTAATCCATACATACAAAGAAACCAAAACAAATAAGTTCAGAAATTAAGTTATGTGTAATAATGTGAAATGACACAGGGAAAAAGTATTGAACACATGAAGAAAGGGAGGTACAAAAAGGCATGGAAAGCCAAGACAACAGCTGAAAACTATCAGTAATTAAAAAGCAATCCAGCCCCCTGTCAGTGCAAATTAATATCAGCTGGTTCAGTCCCAACTGATGGCCTACAAAAAGGTCTCATTGCCAGTGACAGAACGACAGATATACGGGACCCAAAAACGGACACGGAGGCAGAGATATGATTGACTGTTTAATAGAGAATATGGGGCAAGACAATCTCGTAGTAAATGACAGGCAATGTTCGTAACAGGGGATCTGAATGGCAGTAGTCCAATAAGGGGAGTCAGGCTCGTAGTCGTAATTCAGGCAGTGTTCGGTACCGGGAATCAGAAGGATGGCAGTGCAGAGGAGTAGACAGGCTCGCAATCCGTAACACAGGCAGAGTTCGTTTTAGCAGGAGATCAGAAGGTCGAAGGCACAGGAGGGGATAGACAGGCACGTAATCCAAAAGGCAGGTAGAGGTCCAAATACCGGGAAGCAGACTGGCAAAGTTAGTAACACAAGAAAGCGCTGGAACGACTGACTAGGCAAGACGATCTGGCAAAACCCCAACAGAACCCAAGGGACAAAATACCCAAACTGATTAATGATGGTGATAGGGTGCACCTGGTGTGGGGAGGGGACAAACACAGACAGGTGAAACATATCAGGACATGACAGTACCCCTCCCCCTACGGGCGCCACCTGGCGACCGACCCGGGTGCATACCTGGCTGACCGGGATGCCGTCGATGAAAGTCGGCGATGAGCTCCGGGTCGAGGATGTCCCTGGTAGAGACCCAAGACCGCTCCTCTGGCCCGTAGCCCTCCCAGTCAACCAGGTACTGGAAACCCCGGCCCCGGGGACGGACTCTCAGGAGGCGACGCACCGTCCAGGCAGGTTGGTTGTCAATAACCCGAGGAGGAGGGGCAGGCCTAGGAACAGGAGACAAAGGACAATGAGAGACAGGTTTTACACGGGACACATGAAAGGTAGGATTAATGCGGAGGGACCGGGGCAACATGAGGCGTATAGCTGAGCGGTTGATAACCCGGGAGATCTGATAAGGGCCGATGTAACGGGATGAAAGCTTGCGACTCTCCACCCGAAGGGGCAGATCTCGGGTGGACAGCCACACCCTCTGGCCAACACGGTAGTGGGGAGCCGGGGTTCTGCGACGGTCGGCCTGCCGCCGATACCTGGCATTGGTGTGTAACAAAACAGCCCGGGCCTTTCTCCATGTCCGGCCGACGGGACGCCAACCTCCTCTTCTTGCTCCGGAAACAGCGGAGGCTGGTAGCCCAAGGAGCACTCGAAGGGGGAAAGCCCAGGAGCGGAGGAAGGCAGGGTGTTGGGGGCATATTCCACCCAAACAAGTTGCCGGCTCCAGGTGGTGGGATTGTCAGAAACCAGGCACCGTAGCACAGTCTCTAGGTCCTGATTGGCCCGCTCCGATTGACCGTTTGACTCTGGATGAAATCCTGAAGACAGACTGATAGAGGACCCAATAAGGGTGCAGAAGGCCCTCCAGAACTGGGAGGTGAATTGAGGACCCCGATCAGAGACAATGTCAATGGGTAGTCCGTGGATCCTGAAAACGTGCTGCACCATCAGTTGGGCCATCTCCTTGGCCGATGGCAGCTTAGGCAGGGCGATGAAGTGTGCCGCCTTCGAGAACCGGTCCGCTATGGTGAGGATAGCGGTATTGCCGTCGGATTGCGGCAGGCCTGTGACAAAGTCCAGGGAGAGGTGCGACCATGGACGATGAGGGACCGGAAGAGGCTGCAGGAGACCAGCCGGGGCCTGGCGGGGCGTCTTGTTTTGGTTGCACACCGTGCAGGCCGAGACAAAAGAGGGGACATCCACTCCCATGGTGGGCCACCAAAACCTTCGACGTATAAATGCCAGGGTCCGGCGCGAGCCGGGGTGGCAGGTCAGTCTTGATGAATGGACCCATTCCAGGACTCGGGATCGGACAGGGTCAGGCACGAACAGGCAGCCTGGCGGACCCCCTCCGGGGTCAGGGCTCAACTGTTGTGCGTTACGCACATCCTCTTCAATTCCCCAGACCAAGGACGTAGCCAGACAAGAGACAGGGAGAATGTGCTCATTACCTTGGGCAGCAGCAGGACTGAACACACAGGAGAGGGCGTCCGGTTTAGTGTTCTTAGAGCCAGGTTGATAAGACAGGGTGAAATCAAAGCGAGTAAAAAACAGAGCCCACCTGGCTTGTCGGGCATTGAGCCTCCTGGCTGAGCGTAGATACTCCAGGTTCTTGTGGTCTGTCCACACAAGAAATGGTTGTTCCGCCCCCTCCAGCCAATGTCTCCACTCCTCCAATGCAGTCTTGACCGCCAGCAATTCCCTGTTGCCGACGTCGTAGTTAACCTCAGCAGGTGTCAGACGACGGGAGAGGAATGCACAGGGGTGCAGCTTCTGGTCGCTGTCCGACCTTTGTGATAACACGGCCCCCACGCCGATATTGGAGGCGTCCACCTCCACCACAAACTGCCGGGCCGGATCTGGGTGAATCAAAATGGGGGCTGAAGTGAAGCGCTGTTTGAGGGCAGCGAAGGCCTGGGCTGCTTGGGGGGACCATACAAAGCTCACTTTAGTCGAGGTTAAGGCAGTGAGTGGGGCTGCCAAAATACTGTAATTACGAATGAATCGCCGATAAAAATTGGCAAACCCCAGGAAGCGTTGCAGATCCAGGCGTGAAGAGGGCTGTGGCCAATCAGTGACGGCTTGGACCTTGCCTGGATCCATTCGGATGCTACCCGCAGCCACTATGTAACCCAGGAAAGGAATGACAGAGCGATGGAACTCACACTTTTATGCTTTTACAAACAGTTGGTTCTCTAATAATCGCTGGAGGACCTGTCGTACGTGTGCCGTGTGTTCCTGGGCTGAGTGGGAAAAAATCAAGATATCGTCCAGATACACAAAAACAAAACGATTAATCATGTCCCGGAGTACGTCGTTTACCAGAGCCTGGAAGACAGCGGGAGCGTTAGTCAACCCAAATGGCATCACCAGGTATTCATAGTGTCCACTAGCAGTGTTAAACGCAGTCTTCCATTCATCCCCTTCTCGTATCCGTACCAGGTGGTAGGCATTTCGGAGATCCAGTTTCGAGAAGATCGTGGCTCCTTGGAGCAGCTCAAAGGCGGAGGCAAGCAGTGGAAGTGGATAACGGTTTTTCACCGTAATGTCATTCAGGCCCCGGTAATCAATGCATGGGCGTAGAGTCTTATCCTTCTTGGCCACGAAGAAAAATACAGCCCCAGCAGAAGAGGATGATGGCTGAATAATCCCAGCCCTGAGGGAGGTCTCCACATAATCCGCCATGGCCTTAGTTTCCGGACCGGACAGGGAGTACAGACGTCCACGGGGGGGTGATGTGCCTGGATGGAGGTCTATGGCACAGTCGTATGGCCGATGAGGTGGTAAAGAGGTAGCCCGAGACTTATTGAAGACCTCTCTTAGATCCCAGTATTCGGAAGGAACAGACGGCACATCGATGTTCTCTGTGGAATGTGGAACCTGTCTGTTCAGAACATGCGGTGCAGCCTTCAGGCAATGAGCAAGGCAAAAAGGGCTCCAGTTAATAACAGAACCAGTAATCCAGTCGATGTAAGGGTTGTGTTTGACAAGCCAAGAATGGCCTAACACAATCGGAGTGTTAGGAGAATGTAAGGGCAGGAACTGGATCTCCTCCCTGTGGTTACCAGACAGGATCAGAGTGACGGGCACCGATATCTGAGACACCCGCCCAATAGAACGACCGTCCAGGGCAGTGGCCTCGATGGGTGTGCTTAGAGGGCGTGAAGGAATGCCTAACTTAACCAGAAGTTAATTATCAATAAAGCAATCGTCAGCCCCTGAATCCATAAGGACATTTACTCTCAGGGTTTGGGAACCCCAAATAATAGTGGCAGGAAAAGGAAAACGAACCGGGGATACCCACGGGGTTTTAGTTTGACTCACCCGTATTACTGCAGTTACGGATGAGCCCGCCCTTTTAAAGTACAGCCGGCTGCATAATGTCCTTTCTCTCCACAGTAGGCGTCAGCTGTGCCCTTCCTATTTGCATGGGTTCAGACGTAAGGACCTCGGACGCCCTCGGTGGTCTCGGGGATTCGGGTGGTCCCGTCAGTCCCAGTGACGTTCTACCACCCGATCCGCCGAAATGCGGAAGTGCCTGAGCAGGACGACGATTTTCTCTCTCCCGATTTCGTTCCTGAAGTCTACTGCCTATACGCATGGCAATGGAGATGAGACTATCTAAACTGGGAGGCACCTCTCGGGCTGCGAGTTCATCTTTAATGGAATCACATAATCCATCGTAAAATGCGTCGAGCAGAGCCTCGGAATTCCATGAGCACTCCACTGCCAGGGTACGGAATTTAATGGAGTAATCCGACACGCTGCTAGTCCCCTGTTTTAGACGTAACAGCTGACGTGCCGCTTCTCTACCGGACAATGGAGCATCGAATACCTTCTTTACTTCCGCAGTGAACGCTGCCAGGCTGTAACAGACGGGAAGTTGCTGGTCCCAGATCGGCGTAGCCCAGGCCAGGGCTCGCCCCGTCATCATGGTTATCATATAGGCGACTCTTGACTTCTCTGTGGGAAAGGAGCATGGCTGCAGTTCGAAGATACGTGAGCATTGGGACAAAAACGGACCACAATAACTCGAATCACCAGAGAACCGTTCGGGAGCAGGTAAGTGCGGCTCTCTTAGGGATACCGGGGAAGGTGGTGGGTTGCTAGGTATAGGTGGGACAGGAGACGGGGAGGAAGCGCTCTGTGCCGGTAGCGCCAATGTTAATTTCTCCAAGTGTTGGAGCAGGCATTCGGTGGCTCGCTGCTGGTTATCTCTCTGCTCACGGAGTTCCTCTGCTATTGAACGTAGCACCTCCTCGTGTCGACCCACAACAACCCCCTGACGGGCTATTGCGTTCTGTAGATGTTCCAAACCCGCTGGGTCCGTCATGGCCAGATCGTTCTGACAGAACGACAGATATACGGGACCCAAAAGCGGACACGGAGGCAGAGATATGATTGACTGTTTAATAGAGAATATGGGGCAAGACAATCTCGTAGTAAATGACAGGCAATGTTCATAACAGGGGATCTGAATGGCAGTAGTCCAATAAGGGGAGTCAGGCTCGTAGTCGTAATTCAGGCAGCGTTCGGTACCGGGAATCAGAAGGATGGCAGTGCAGAGGAGTAGACAGGCTCGCAATCTCTAACACAGGCAGAGTTCGTTTTAGCAGGAGATCAGAAGGTCGAAGGCACAGGAGGGGATAGACAGGCACGTAATCCAAAAGGCAGGTAGAGGTCCAAATACCGGGAAGCAGACTGGCAGAGTTAGTAACACAAGAAAGCGCTGGAACGACTGACTAGGCAAGACGATCTGGCAAAACCCCAACAGAACCCAAGGGACAAAATACCCAAACTGATTAATGATGGTGATAGGGTGCACCTGGTGTGGGGAGGGGACAAACACAGACAGGTGAAACATATCAGGACATGACAGCCAAGGTGTCACACAAGACACATCTCATGATGGGTAAAAGCAAAGAGCTGTCTCAAGACCTTCGCAACCTAATTGTTGCAAAACATAATGATGGCATTGGTTATAGGCGCATTTCTAAGCTTCTGAATGTTCCAGTGAGCACTGTTGGGGCCATAATACGGAAGTGGAAAGACAATAATTTCACCATAAATTTGCCTCGACCAGGTGCTCCTCGCAAGATTTCTGACAGAGGAGTGAAAAGAATAATCAGAAGAGTTGTCCAAGAGCCAAGGACCACTTGTGGAGAGATTCAAAAAGACCTGCAATTAGCAGGTACTGTTGTCTCAAAGAAAACAGTAAGTAATGCACTCCACCGCCATGGCCTGTATGCACGCTCACCACGCAAGACTCCATTGCTGAAAAAAGCATGTTGAAGCTTGTTTAAAGTTTGCTGCACAACATTTGGAAAAGCCAGTGAAATACTGGGAGAATATAGTGTGGTCAGATGAGAGCAAAATTGGATGTCATAATACACACCATGTTTGGAGGAGAAATGGCACTGCACATAACCCTAAAAACACCATACCAACAGTGAAGTTTGGAGGTGGGAACATCATGGTGTGGGGCTGCTTTTCAGCAAATGGTACTGGCAAACTTCACACAATTGAAGGAAGGATGAATGGGCAAATTTACAGAGACATTCTTGACAAAAATCTGCTGCCATCTACCAGGATGAAACGAGGGTGGACATTTCAGCAAGACAATGATCCCAAACACACAGCCAAGGAAACTCTCAATTGGTTTCAAAGAAAGAAAATAAAGCTGCTAGAATGGTCCAGCCAATCACCTGACTTAAATCCCATTGAAAATCTATGGAAAGAACTGAAGATCAAGATTCATAGAAGAGGCCCACAGAACCTTCAAGATTTGAAGACAGTTTGTGTGGAAGAATCGGCCAAAATCACACCAGAGCAATGCATGCTAGTTTCTCCATACAGGAGGCGTCTTAAAGCTGTCATTACCAACCAAGGCTTTTGTACAAAGTATTAAATAAATATCAGTAAGGGTGTTCAATACTTTTTCCCTGTGTCATTTCACATTATTACACATAACTTAATTTCTGAACTTATTTGTTTTGGTTTCTTTGTATGTATGGATTACTTGGGTTGTTACCAACATCTGGTCAACATTTCATGTCAATAGCACCTTTGGAAAAATGGTGACGTGTTCAATACTTATTTCACCCGCTGTATGTGTATGTGTGCCATTCAGAGAGTGAATGGGCAAGACATAAGATTTAAGTGGCTTTGAACGGGGCATGGTAGTAGGTGCCAGGCTCACCGGTTTGAGTATGTCAAGAACTGCAGCGCTGCTGGGTTTTTCACATTCAACAGTTTGTGTGTAAGAATGGTCTACCACCCAAAGGACACCCAGCCAACTTGACACAACTGTGTGTCACAGTTGTGTCAAGTTGGCTGGGTGTCCACAACTGTTTGTACACACGTTCATCTGTACAAACAATAGTATGCAAGTATAAACACCATGGGACCACGCAGCCGTCATACCGCTCAGGAAGGAGACGCGTTCTGTCTCCTAGAGATGAATGTACTTTGGTGAAAAAAGTGCAAATCAATCCCAGAACAACAGCAAAGGACCTTGTGAAGATGCAGGAGGAAACAGGTACAAAAGTGTCTATATCCACAGTAAAACAAGTCCTATATCGACATAACCTGAAAGGCCGCTCAGCAAGGAAGAAGCCACTGCTCCAAAACCGCCATAAAAAAGCCAGACTACGGTTTGCAACTGCACATGGGAACAAAGATCATACTTTTTGGAGAAATGTCCCTTGGTCTGATGAATCAAAAATAGAACTGTTTGGCCATAATGACCATCGTTATGTTGGCAGGCAAAAGGGGGAGGCTTGCAAGCCGAAAAACCAAAGTTGTGGCAAAATGGCTTAAGGACAACAAAGTCAAGGTGTTGGAGTGGCCATCAAAAATCCCTGACCTCAATCCTATAGAAAATTTGTGGGCAGAACTGAAAAAGTGTGTGCGAGCAAGGAGGCCTACAAACCTGACTCAGTTAGAATTAAATGTCAGGAATTGTGAAAAACTGAGATTGAATGTATTTGGCTAAGGTGTATGTAAACTTCCGACTTCAACTGTATATACTGTATATATACACTGGGGTCCAAAAGTTTGGAATATTGCTCATTCATTTTGTGCATTGTAGAATAAAAGTGAAGAAATCAAAACTATGACATAACACATATGGAATCACATTTGTTTAACACTTTTCTGGTTACTATGTGATTCCATATGTGTTATGTCATAGTTTTGATTTCTTCACTTTTATTCTACAATGTACAAAAGAGTGCAAATAAAGAAAAACCCTTGAATGAGTAATATTCCAAACTTTTGGCCCCAAGTGTATATATATATATATATATATTTTTTTTTTTTATTTAACATTTATTTAACTAGGCAAGTCAGTTAAGAACAAATTCTTATTTACAATGACAGCCTAACCCGGCCTCCCCTAACCCGGACGATGCTGTGCCAATTGTGCCCTGCCTTTGGGACTCCCGATCACAGCCTGTTGTGATCACGGCCTGTTGATATACAACAGGCCGAGTTTTAACATGTATGTTGTACCCTCTCCCCATACAGATTGACCTGGAGAGCATATTTGCTCTGAACCCAGATGTAGCTCCTGAAGAGGAGGTTGTACAGAGTCCTGAGACCCCCCCTCCTGCCACCTCCATCTCCTCTGCTGCCAAACAAATCAAGCCACCCAAGGTCATTATCTTATAGTGTACTGTACTGTGGCTAAAAGCCATATGTCTGTACAGTATACTTTAATTGTGGGAAAGTGTTAGCTATTTTCATGTCACATCTGTTTCTTTACGTTCATATGGTATTCTTTTGTCTCTTGTAGAACCGACGAACAATAGCACCCCCCAAGACTGAAACCCCAGCAAAAGAAAACCGAGGCAAGACAGCTACAACAGAATCTCCAAGCCTCTTTACGTTCCAGATCAAAGACGAGACTTTTAAGTCTGTCAATGCGGGACAACGGCTGTGTCCCAAATGGCAACCTATTCCCTTTATAGTGCAATACATTTGAACAGGGCCCATAGGGCTCTGGTCAAAAGTAGTGCACTATATAGTGAATATGGTGCCATTTGGGGTGCACACTTGGTTTAACCAGGCAGCTACATAACATCCTACATAACATCCTACTGACCCACTGGACCATGAGAGTAATATAACTCTATTTCTGTTTCAATAGACGCAATAGCTGTGCCATCTGTGAATACGTGGTGAAAATACCCCTCAGGCACTGTGATATCTGGAGAGAGAGAGACAGAGAGAGAGACGAGAGAGAGAGGAAGGGCGAGACATGATATCTGTAGAGAGAGAGAGACACACAGAGAGAGAGATCTGTAGCAACAGTAAATGATATCTGTAGCAACAATCTAAATACATAAATGGAAAGGAGAGAGAGGGTCTGGGGAGAGATAGCGTATTAATGTCAAGATAATTTACTGACAATCACCTGAGGATGACAGATATGGGACTGTCATTACTCCTATTCTGAATTTAAAAAGCAATCACTAAGAAGATAAGATGCCCAAAGATCATATGTCATGTACTAAATGTAAATGTACTTAACAAAATGTACATGCATGACTAAAATGTCACGTGAGTGTATATTGTGTGTCTCCAGCTGCAGCGGTGGGGACTACTCGGGCCAGACCCAGTCAGATACAGCACCAGCAGAGCCAACCAGAACCACCCCCACCTGCAGCACTCACAACCCTACAGACACAGCAGATGACACTACAACAGCAGCAGAACGGTAACACACACATACACACTGCAGCTTTGCATCACTAAATAGTCCTGGTTAATGCTAAATACATTGCCATGTTAGATAGATAGATAGATAGATAGATAGGTACTTTATTTCTCCCCCGGGGGGGAAATTTCATTGTCAAGCAGCTACAACAAAACACAGGGCAGGTGCAAAATGCCACAACGAAAGTACACAAAAGACAGATACACGGTACATGATACATAGAGCGGCAGTATGAAAAAGTATAGAAATACAAGATATCTGGAGTGCAAAAAAAAAGCTATAAAAGGACATTGTATAGTATGAGTGGTTGGCTGAATATGTACACTATACATTGGTGGATGTTGGATGGTTAACTATACTATACAGGTCGATGGCAGAGAAATACTTCAGTAGCTAAAAATGCGTATGATATGAGCGAGGGTAATAATAGTTTACTTAATAGACAGACTGGGTAAATTAACAGGTAAGTGAACATTTTGCATGGTTAAATTAGTTAAATTAGCTGTACAGTTAGGTATACAGTTATATTTACAGATAAGTGAATACCTGCATGTTTACACAAACTGTACAGGTAAATGACAGGAAGAGATACTTTAATAGCTAAATGTGTGTATGATATCGTTTGGGGTAATAATAGTAATTCCCTTAAAATACAGTCCTTAGTGCGCAGGGTTTAATTACAGACAACTGCACTTATTGCACATTCGATATACTAAAAGCAATGAGAAAAGGTGCAACTGGCAGGATACTAATATGCATTCCTGAGTGAATGCCTACGTCCAATAATTACTTACAATATTGCATGTGATATAATATAACAACTGTACATGAGTATGTATATACAGACCTGTATGAATAAATAGGTCCTGAGTGGATGAGTGCTGACGGACCAGAGTTACTCACGGATGGATGCATAATTGTTAAACTAGGTCCTAGCACCCCAACAGTTCCAGATCTATGTTGCCGACGGCACGGCACCCCGGTGAGGCATTATATAGTCTCATAGCCGCCGGCAGGAAGGACCTCCTGTAGCGCTCTCTGGCACACCGTGGTGGGATCAGTCTGTGACTGAAAGTGCTCCTCTGCGTCATAACCATAGTGTGCAGAGGGTGGGTGACGTTGTCCATGATGGCCAGCAGTTTGGCCAGGATCCGTCTCTCCGCCACCTCCTCTAGAGTGTCAAGGCTCATCCCCAGGACAGAGCTAGCCTTCCTGATCAGCTTATTTACCCGAGAAGCATCACCGGCTTTGATGTTCCCCAGCACACCACTGCAAAAAAGATGGCACTGGCCACCACAGACTGGTAGAAGGTATGCAGTAGTTTACTGCACACGTTGAAGGACCTGAGCCTCCTCAGAAAGTAGAGTCGGCTCTGGCCCTTTTTGTACAGGGCCCCGGTGTTACCAGCCCATTCCAGTCTGTTGTCCATATGGACACCCAGGACCTTGTATGACTCAACCATTTCCACATCCGTCCCCTTTATAGGGACTGCAGTCAGTTGTGCCTTGGTTCTCCTGAAGTCCACCACCATCTCCTTAGTTTTGCTGATGTTGAGCTGAAGGTGGTTCTGCTCACACCACAACACAAAGTCACTGATTGTGCTCCTGTACTCCTCCTCCTGCCCACCCCTGATGCACCCTACAATAGCAGAGTCATCCGAGAACTTCTGTAGGTGGCATGTCTCAGAGTTATATCTGAAGTCTGAGGTGTAGAGGGTGAACAGGAAGGGGGACAGGACCGTACCCTGGGGGGCCCCTGTGTTGCTAACAGCCCGTTCTGACACACAGCTCTGTAGTCGCACAAATTGTGGCCTACCGGTCAGGTAGTCCGTGACCCAGGAGACTAAGGGTGCTTCCACTTTCATCCTCCTCATCTTCTCACCCAGTAGCGGGGGCTGAATGGTATTGAAGGCACTGGAGAAGTCAAAAAACATGACCCTCACAGTGCAACCTGCGTTGTCCAGGTGAGAGTAGGCCCTCTGCAGAAGGTAGATGATTGCATCATCCACCCCGATTTTGCGCTGGTATGCAAACTGCAGGGGGTCCATTGATGAACACACCAGACTAGTCGTTTTTTTCAAATCTCCTATTAGTTTAAACCCTGGTTTCAGAGCTCTCTGCTGTGTTGAGATGTGTTGTTCAGTCTGGTGGGTTATGATGATGGGACACATGACCAGTGATCTAATGCTCCAAGGCAGACAGACACAGATAGGCCTATTAGTCCAGCTGTACTGCTGAGAGAACAGAGAGGCAGCCAGAGAATATCTCTTTCACTGAGCTGAGCTGCGCTGTATTCCGGGGGGGAGGGGCTTTATTATGAGCTTATTGAATGTGTTGCTTAGCTCTAATGTTTTTGCCCTTTTGTTGCCTTATGCATTTGCCTCTAAAGAGCTTTGAAGTATATTGAAAAGGGACAGACAGTAGAAAAATCTATGCTAGATCATTTTTGATGATTGTGTTTTCCTCCCCTGTACGGGTTCAGCGCGGCGGAAGTCCAACTGTGTGAAGGAGGTGGAGAAACTGCAGGAGAAACGAGAGAGAAGGCGACTGCAACAACAGGAGCTGAGAGAGAAGAAGGCACAGGTAGGGTCAAACACACACGAGTGGTGCATAGTTTGTTCACCCACACCCACCCGCAATTGCTAATAACCCATCCGCAACCGCGCGACTATATGTGATAAAGTGAAAATCTGAGGCCTGCATCTAACCCTCTAATATAGAAAATGCCTTTAGGCTATAGTCAGAGACAGCGGAATATTTTTTTGACAGGGGGTGCAGGATTTTATTTTGCCTGATTACACTACATGACCAAAAGTACAGTTGAAGTCGGAAGTTTACATGCACCTTAGCCAAATACATTTAAACTCAGTTTTTCACAATTCCTGACATTTAATCCATTCCCTGTCTTAGGTCAGTTAGGATCACCACTTTATTTTAAGAAAGTGAAATGTCAGAATAATAGTGAAATGTCAGAGAATGATTTATTTCAGCTTTTATTTCTTTCATCACATTCCCAGTGGGTCAGAAGTTTACATACACTCAATTAGTATTTGGTAGCATTGCCTTTAAATTGTTTAACTTGGGTCAAATGTTTCGGGTAGCCTTCCACAAGCTTCCCACAATAAGTTGGGTGAATTTTGGCCCATTGCTCCTGACACAACTGGTGTAACTGAGTCAGGTTTGTAGGCCTCCTTACTTGCACACGCTTTTTCAGTTCTGCCAAATTGTCTATAGGATTGAGGTCAGGGCTTTGTGATGGCCACTCCAATACCTTGACTTTGTTGTCCTTAAGCCATTTTGCCACAACTTTGGAAGTATGCTTGGCGTCATTGTCCATTTGGAAGACCCATTTGTGACCAAGCTTTAACTTCATGACTGATGCCTTGAGATGTTGCTTCAATATATCCACATAATTTTCCTTCCTCATGATGCCATCTATTTTGTGAAGTGCACCAGTCCCTCCTGCAGCAAAGCACCCCCACAACATGATACTGCCACCCCTGTGCTTCACGGTTGGGATGGTGTTCTTCGGCTTGCAAGCCTCCCCCTTTTTCCTCCAAACATAACGATGGTCATTACGGCCAAACAGTTCTATTTTTGTTTCATCAGACCAGAGGACATTTCTCCAAAAAGTACAATCGTTTTTTAAGCAGTGGCTTCTTCCTTGCTGAGCTGCCTTTCAGGTTGTGTCGATATAGGACTCGTTTTACTGTGGATATAGATACTTTTGTACCGGTTTCCTCCAGCATCTTCACAAGGTCCTTTGCTGTTGTTCTGGGATTGATTTGCACTTTTCGCACCAAAGTACATTAATCTCTAGGAGACAGAACGCGTCTCCTTCCTGAGCGGTATGACGGCTGCGTGGTCCAATGGTGTTTACACTTGCATACTATTGTTTGTACAGATGAACGTGGTACCTTCAGGCGTTTGTAAATTGCTCCCAAGGATGAACCAGCCTTGTGGAGGTCTACAAATGTTTTTCTGAGGTCTTGGCTGATTTCTTTTGATTTTCCTATGATGTCGAGCAAAGAGGCACTGAGTTTGAAGGTAGGCCTTGAAATACATCCACAGGTACACCTCCAATTGACTCAAATTATGCCAATTAGCCTATCAGAAGCTTCCAAAGCCATGACATCATTTTCTGGAATTTTCCAAGCTGTTTAAAGGCACAGTCAACTTAGTGTATGTAAACTTCTGACCCACTGGAATTGTGATATAGTGAATTATAAGTGAAATAATCTGTCTGTAAACAATTGTTGGAAGAATTACTTGTGTCATGCACAAAGTAGACGTCCTAACCGACTTGCCAAAACTATAGTTTGTTAACATGAAATCTGTGGAGTGGTTGAAAAATGAGTTTTAATGACTTCAACCTAAGTGTTTGTAAACTTCCAACTTCAACTGTATGTGGACATCTTCTCATTGAGCATCTCATTCCAAAATCATTGGCATTTGCTGCTTTAACAGACTCCACTCTTTTGGGAAGGCTTTCCACTAGACCAAATCCAATTGTATTTGTCACGCATGCCGAACACAACAGGTGTAGACCTTACAGTGAAATGCTTACTTACAAGCCCTAAACAACAGTGCAGTTTAAGTAGAAAATAAGTATTATGTAAACAAGAGAGGTAAAGAAATAAAAAACAGTAAAGTGACAGTAAAAAATCTATATATACAGGTGGTATACAGGTGGTATATACACCTGTATACCACCTGTATACCACCTGTATATATAGGTGGTATATACAGGTGGTACCGGTACAGCATCAATGTGCAGGGGCACCGGTTAGTCTGGCTTATTTAGGTAATATGTACATGCAGGTATAGTTAAAGTGACTGCATAGATGCATAGATGATTAACAGAGAGTAGCAGCAGTGTGAAGAAGAGGGGTTGGGGGGGACAGTGCAAATAGTCCGGGTAGCCATTTGATTAGCTGTTCAGGAGTCTTATGGCTTGGGGGTAAAAGCTGTTGAGAAGCCTTTTGGACCTAGACTTGGCGCTCCGGTACACTTGCCATGCGATAGCAGAGAGAACAGTCTATGACTGGGGTGGCTGGAGTCTTTGACAATTTTTAGGGCCTTCCTCTGACACAGCCTGGTATAGAGGTCCTGGATGGCAGGATGCTTGGCCCCAGTGATGTACTGTGCCTACCCTCTGTAGTGCCTTACGGTCGGAGGCCGAGCAGTTGCCGTACCAGGCAGTGATGAAGCCAATCAGGATGCTCTCGATGTTGCAGCTGTAGAACCTTTTGAGGATCTGAGGACCCATAGGCTTTGTCTTGCCCTCTTCACGACTGTCTTGGTGTGTTTGGACCATTCAAGTTTGTTGGTGATATGGACACCAAGGAACTTGAAGCTCTCAACCTGCTCCACTGCAGCCACGTCGATGAGAATACAGCCCCCCCCCCCCCACTTGCTTCCATTCAGCCACAAGAGCATTAGTAATGTCGGCACTGATGTTGGGGCGATTAGGCCTGGCTCGCAGTCCACATTACATTTCATCTGAAAGGTTTTCGATGGGGTTGAGGTCAGGGCTCTGTGCAGGCCAGTCAAGTTCTTCCACTCCAATATCGACAAACCATTTCTGTATGGACCTTTTGGAACTCGGTAGTGAGTGTTGCACCCGAGGACAGACAAATTGTATGTGCTTCAGCACTCAGCGGTCCCGTTCTGTGAGCTTGTGTGGCCTACCACTTCACGTCTGAACCGTTGTTGCTCCTAGACGTTTCCACTTCACAAAAACAGCACTTATAGTTGACCGGGGCAGCTCTAGCAGGGCAGAAATTTGACGAACTGACTTGTTGGAAAGGTGGCATCCTATGACGGTGCCATGTTGAAAGTCACTGAGCTCTTCAGTAAAGCCATTCTACTGCCAATGTTTATCTATGGAGATTGCATGGCTGTGTGCTCGATTTTATACAACTGTCAGCAACGGGTGTGGCTGAAATAGCAGAGTCCACTCATTTGAAGGGGTGTCCACATACTTTTGTAAATATAGTGTGCTTATAATTTCCAACATTTTGGTAGGCTATTTGTTAGTCAACTTGTCTGTAATTAGATACATGCAGCTTCTCTTCTGTCATTATGTTGCCCTAGAAGACTAAATAAACCCTTGCTCACCAGAATAATGTCATAAATCGATAGAATGAATGCTTCAATGTAGTCAACATCGGTAACATTATCTCTTGCATCCAAGCCAATGATCCAAGCCAATGATGCATCATTTTGTGTGGTTGAAATAGCCTATCAGCTTGTATTATGCTAATAAAGATAGCACCTCTACAGAAGGTATCTAACTGAGCATTAGCATTCTCTCAAGATGCTGAAAATAAATAAATCACATTTCTCTACTCCTGTTCCTGAGTCAAAATTTAGCCTACATTTAGTGTATCAATTTACTGCAAGAAATACTTAATTCTGCCAAGAGTGAATATTAAGGCTAAGTGAGAGGTTAAACCTATAGGTTAAACCTATAGTCAGCGTCCAGATTTCAGTTTCCATTTAACCCATCTGAACAGTAGGCTAAGTTCCCTTGACGTGCCATAGGTCCATTTGAAGTCTCCGTCTTGTGACTGTCTTCTATAGCGCCTCACAATCATCACCCATAACATAGCAGGCACTGCTATCATCCTTTTTACCACTTCACCAAATCTTTCCCAAACATTACTTTTCTGGCCCTCCCTTCTCTTTATTTTCAACTCTCCATTTTGCAGCTTTTCTCTTATTGAATTAAAGTCCTACATTGTCCTTTTTTCCTCTGTAGATGAGGTTAACTTTTTCTGTGCGTTCCCAAAATCATTTGGCGATTGGCGTGTAGGCTAATGCCAGATAGCCTAAAATAATGAAAGAAAAACCTCAATGTAGCTTATAGATATAAATTGCACAAAAATTATACATTTATGGCTTTTTTATGAATTGTTTTCTCTTTATTCAACCCGCCCTTAATCCACACAATATTTCATGACCTTAAACCCGCCCGCCCCGAGGATATATCCGTGGGGACTGCGGTAACCCACGCATCACTAACACACACACTTTTGACTGTGCCGTTCTCTCCCAGGAGGTAGATGTGACTGTACCGAACTATGAAATCATGTGTATGATCAGAGACTTCAGAGCCAGTCTGGACTACAGGCCTCTAACCACCGCTGATCTGGTACGTTTATGTCTATATCCGTCTGCTAAACTAGCTAGGTGTAGATCTTTTCTCATAGAGTGGTGACATCTTCATTGGCCACTAACTAAATCACGTCTCGCATGACATTGTTTCAACTTTCAGATCGATGAGGAGCACAGGATATGTGTGTGTGTACGAGCACGGCCCCTCAATAAAAAAGGTAGGAATTTCAGAAATCGCCTTCAGCTTTTGGTTACATGGTCCTTTACATGCAGAGATCTAACAGTATCATAAGCATCACGCTCCTCACACGTTCACATGGAAATATTATTTATATTTCAAATGTTCCAGTGTGTTATTCAAATGTTCCCCCCCAGAGTTGACTATGAAGGACCTGGATGTGATCACCATCCCCAGTAAGGACGTGGTGATGGTCCATGAGCCCAAGCAGAAGGTGGACCTGACCAGATACCTTGAGAACCAAACCTTCCGATTCGATTATGCCTTTGACGACAGCACCGACAATGATATGGTCTACCGGTTAGTTTCCCTTCTCAACTTCCCAAGAGGTAATAGCGTCTGGTGTGGAGGTAAGCTTCAAGAATAAATATAGTAATGTGTACTGGGACGAGTTCTAATTGGAGATATGTGTAGGTGTCAAAACCCCCATTGACATAACATGGTTTATTTGAAAGTGTGAGTTCAAAGTATAATATTATAATTTAGATCTTTACTGTGATTTGGGTGAACTATCTTTTCAAGTAAACCATTTATTCCCCCTGTCCCCAGGTTCACCGCCCGACCACTGGTGGAGACCATCTTTGAGAGGGGAATGGCCACCTGCTTCGCCTACGGACAGACAGGAAGTGGGAAAACACATGTGAGTGGCACTGATGATTATCACTTCCTGTGTGTGTTGGCTGACATTTGAATGCTAACTTGATAATGCTGTATGCTAGCAAACACTTTCTAGTCTTTCTTTTCGTTTGGAAGTTCATGTCACCCCTTTCCCTTTCAGACAATGGGAGGAGACTTTTCGGGGAAGAACCAGGACTGTTCTAAAGGGATCTACGCACTGGCTGGTACGAACACTACACCATATCTCTCTCTCCGGAAAAAGTTGTATTTCTTTAGTTGAAATGTGTTCTTTCTGTCTATTTGTGTAAAGTTGTGTCTCTTCATTGAAACCCTTTCTCTTTGTGCAGCGAGAGACGTGTTTCTAATGCTGAAGAAGCCAAACTACAAGAAGTTAGACCTCAATGTCTACGCCACCTTCTTTGAGATCTACAGTGGGAAGGCAAGTGAAGTCACCACAATACATGCATCTTCAAACCCCCTAAATTGAACCGTAAAGCCTGGAGGATGGCTGTGTTGACTGTGTTTATATGACCGTGTTTGTGGTTGTGTTGTGGTACGTGTTTGAACCGCAAAACTGCTCAACCGTAAAAGCAAAACTGCGTGTGCTGAGGGATGGTTGTGGTTGTGTTAACCTGGCCGCATGGTTGTGTTGCGGTTCTTTAGGTGTTTGATTTGCTGAACCGTAAAGCCAAGCTGAGGGTTCTGGAGGATGGAAAGCAGCAGGTGCAGGTGGTTGGGCTGCAGGAGAGAGATGTCAAATGTACTGAAGACGTCCTCAAACTCATAGAGGTTGGAAACAGCTGCAGGTAAAACCACAGAGGGAGAGGAGGAGGGACGGGTGGAGTGGGATGGCGTTAACTTTCTTTAAAGATCTGAAAATACTCTTCTTATTCTTGCCAGTCATTTGCTGCTGCTTCATTTTCCCTTCCTCCCTCTCTTCCCCTCTCTATCATCTCTCTCTCCCCCCTCTCTCACTCCTCCTCCTCCTATTCCACCCTCTCTTTCCCATCTCTCTCCATCTCTCCCAGGACGTCAGGTCAGACCTCGGCCAACGCCCACTCGTCCCGTAGCCACGCCGTGTTCCAGATCATTCTGAGGCGGCGAGGGAAGATGCATGGCAAGTTCTCGCTGATCGACCTGGCCGGGAACGAGAGGGGGGCCGACACGTCCAGCGCTGATCGCCAGACTCGCCTGGAGGGGGCCGAGATCAACAAGAGCCTGCTGGCACTCAAGGAGTGTATCAGAGCCCTGGGTCGGAACAAGCCCCACACCCCGTTCAGAGCCAGCAAGTTGACCCAGGTTCTCAGAGACTCCTTCATCGGGGAGAACTCCAGGACCTGCATGGTGAGATAATACTGTATATACACCTCCTTTAAATTGGCGATCAGCAGTTGAAACAACAACAAAGTGTTTTCTCCGCCCGTTTCGCTAAAAAGCTGAGGGATGGGGCTGGAGAAATGTAACCACTCTCAAATTCATAGACATAGCTATGGATGCAAGGACTGACCATCCATGATATCAAAATGATAGTTTTAACCATGTTTTGAGGCTATACATGTACTTTGTTTAGAGTAAAACAAGCTTATATTACGGACGACGCTGGGCCAGTTGTGCGCCGCCTTATGGGACTCCCAATCACGGCCAGTTGTTCTTTAGTGACGCCTCTAGCACTGAGATGCAGTACCTTTGACAACTGCGCCACTTGGGAGCCCTAAGTAAAGTTATATTATATTAAGTTATATTATTCAAGAATTTATGGGTACAAAAATGGATGTAGCTACTGCAGATTGTCCCTTCAACACTTCCTGGTCTTCACAACTTCCTGGTTCGCTGTTTATTTATAAGCACCAACGATTATGATTTTCTAATGATGTAGTAACTGTTATTTCTCCCCACAGATTGCCACTATATCTCCTGGAATGGCTTCCTGTGAAAACACTCTAAACACTCTGAGATACGCCAACAGGTGAGACTACGCTAACTGACTGTTTACATCTCACCAACGACTAATTACTAAGACTGTTGGTTGATAAGTAGTTTAATTCAAGTTGTCGTTGCAGAATAACCCTCCCCCCTCTACCTCCTCTCACTCCCTCTTCTTTATACAAGCTAAAACATTGACCCTCTATTGTATGATCAGACCTTATCCTGACTGGATCGTCTCCGTCGCTTTTTGTGTGTCTCTCTCTCTCCCTCTCTCCAGAGTGAAGGAGTTTGGGATCAGCCCATCAGACATCCCTTTCTCCCAGCAGCAGGGTGGTGGAGGGGGGAGTCGTGCTGAGCTCTCCCCCACTAACACCTACGAGTACGATGACTTTCCCACCTCTCCCACAAGGTCTCTCCTCTCTACTGATATCTTACCTACTGTACTTACTTCATCTTGTACTTACTTCACTAGCTCGCGTACAAACCCATCCTCTGTTCCGCCTCTCATTTTACTGCAGTGAGAGGTTACTCTTAACCACAGATCTAGGATTAACTGTAACCGTATAATAACTATAACTTCAATCAGGCCATAAGTACCTCTCTGATCCTGGACCAGGGGTTAGGGGTAACTTCTACCTACTCCTTTCCAAGTGTTCCATTGACTTAAGTGTTGCTCATGTCTGGTTTCCATATAAGGGATGGCTAAAAACCTGCACGGCCTCATGTTTTTCAGCTTGTTTCAGTTTGATTTAATTTATTCCATTTTTTTTTTTTCATTTATATCATTTATTTAACCTGCACTGATATAATTTATTTAAAGGTCCCGAACAGTAATTCTGATTCCCATGTAAAATGGCCGTTTGAGTGACCAAAATATCACCCATTGTCACGTTGGTATTGAGGATCGGGAGACAGGCGCAGGAATTTTTTTATTTATTTGTACCCAAATAAAACACGTTTACAAAACACAAAAGAGTACCTCGAATAAATACGCGGGGCGAGACCTGTAATACACAGGACGAAACCCTAAAACACAAGTGCACAATGATACAACACGGGACGAGACCAGTAATCATACATGCACAATACAAGCGGCAGCGAAAGCCAAAATAACAAAGCACAGGTACTCACACCACCAACGGACATAGTAACAATAATCGACAAGCACAATGGGTATCAGACCGCCCACTTATACAATTACTGATCATGGAAGGGGAACCAGGTATGCGCAATGAGAGTTGTGACATAGACCTCAGGAACTGGTGCACGGAATGAGCAACAGTACCGGAGGGTTCCGTGACACCCATAATATTTGTTTTGGATAGAAATGCTTAAAATTGTAGATCTTTTCTTTTTTTTTTCTCATGGCTAACTACCAGGAAGTTTGAAAAGACAGGCTAAGTGGACAGGGAACTTATATTCATGAGCTTGCCTTGACTGACAGCTCTTTGAAACACCTATGTCAAGCAACTTGGATGCAGTGAGCAGTGTTGCGATAAAATCATCTCAAGAAAATGTGTTGATACACAAAGCAACTCAAACAACATTGAAATTGCATCAATTCTTTTTATACATCTCCTGCTTGGCATGTCTCTTGTGATATGTTTCACAGCAGCACTGGCAGATTTTTGAACGACCCATCCCTCCCTTTTGTTCCATACTGGCTGAAGACCTAGCTAACCAGTAACTAGCTAACACCAGACATATACAATATAAGTATCTTTGCCATAGATGAATAGGGTAAACTTTTAATTATGTTTCCTGACAACCTACAGATTTTTATACCAGTTGAGTAGCTATCTAGCTATATAAATCACGCCCCTTTTAAAATACTCCTTCCCCGATGTTGGTTACAAGGCGGTACTTATTTAAATTAGGTAAGAGAATATCATGTTACCATTGGTGTATTATAATGAGAGCGTTAGGGTGACCCTAAACTCTTAATAATCCCGCCTCCTGAATCCAAGTGTTTGACACAGTGAGGGGATCAGTACATTTATGATCAAACTTGATCAATGTAGAAGCAACAGTAATTTTTCATACTTTGGGCATCATACTTCGATCTGATTTCATCCAAATATCCAGTTTCATTAAGTTTTTAGTTTTTCATGTTTTTATTTCCCAGCTTGTCACTCCTGTCTGAGAATGTTTCCATTCCTTCGCATTGGTTCATTGACTGTTTTAGCCAATCAGAAGGTCAGATCATGTGGTCAGAGAAAACTACTAATGTGTGTGTCTGTGCACATGCATGTGCTTGCGTGCCTGTGTGTGTGTTTGTGTGCATCGACAGGGTGAAGGAGCTGACGGTGGACCCAGGGGTGATGATGGAGGGGCCGGGAGGACACAGCGTCACCCAGCTGGAGGTCCTGGAGGCTCAGTGGGGGGTCGGCAGCTCCCCTCAGAGGGACGACCTCAAACTGCTCTGTGAACAAAACGTAAGAAAACACAGACAAATAAAAAGTGTGTGGTTCTTCAGCATATTATGATAGTACAGTGTAACATTTTCTTCTTTCCTTCTCTCTCTCTCTCTCCGTTGGCCACTCTCTCTCTCCCCTCTTTCTCTCTAGGAAGAGGAGGTGTCCCCCCAGCTCTTTACCTTTCATGAGGCTGTCTCTCAGCTGGTGGAGATGGAGGAACAGGTGCTAGAAGACCACCGAGCTGTGTTTCAGGTACACACACACACACACATATAGCTCAGAGTAGAGCTGCGCAATTAATCACATGGACATCGAAATCGCAATTTTAACATGTGCAATATCCATATTATCGCAAAGGTTGGATCCATATCGCATGCAACATTTTGAAACGCCATTCAGCCGCGTAATGTCAGTCTTTGTTTGTTGTCTCCTTTCTCTCCTCTTGTGGCTGCTTCCCACACAACAAGCCTTGTAACCTGTCACTCGATCAGCGCTGTTCCTTCTCCTCGCTGTTAGATTCACTAAGTGTGCATGCTGTTTTGTTAGGTCAAATGAAGTCAACAGATTGTTCCAAACAAAAACTATGCTTCTTTCCACTTTGCTTCTTAATATAAATCATTCTATTTCTATGATTCCAACAGTTCACCCAAGTGTTTTGATCTACAGCGGGTGAAATAAGTATTGAACACGTCACCATTTTTCTCAGTAAATATATTTCCACAGGTGCTATTGACATGAAACTTTCACCAGATGTTGGTAACAACCCAAGTAATCCATACATACAAAGAAACCAAAACAAATAAGTTCAGAAATTAAGTTAAAATTTCACATTATTACACATAACTTAATTTCTGAACTTATTTGTTTTGGTTTCTTTGTATGTATGGATTACTTGGGTTCATTCATGTCAATAGCACCTTTGGAAATATATTTACTGAGAAAAATGGTGACGTGTTCAATACTTATTTCACCCGCTGTATATCACAAGTCAAATTACAATATTCGATTTTATGGTCATACCGTGCAGCCATATTTCAGAGTAGGAGTTTCATTCTCTGTATGTGTTCCTGTGTGTGTCCGGTGCAGGAGTCTATCCGCTGGCTGGAGGATGAGAAGGTTCTGTTGGAGATGACAGAGGAAGTGGACTACGACGTAGACTCCTATGCCACGCAGCTAGAACAAATCCTGGATCAGAAGATAGACATCCTCATTGAGCTCAGAGGTAATGTAGGGTTCTAATAACCGATTCTATAACTAAGCAATCATTACATTTATTGTGATTCATGTCATGTTATTTGTAAGTAAGAAACAAGATGACGTTTCATAACATATTTTACTGATTATATCTAAGCCTCTACCTTTTCTCTTCCTTTCCATCCGCCCTCTCTCCTCCCCTCTCTCCTCCCTTCTTTCCCCTCTCCTCCCTTCTTTCCTCTCCTCCCTTCTTTCCCTTCTCTCCTCCCCTCTCTCCTCTCTTCTCTCCTCCCCTCTCTCCTCCCTTCTCTCCTCCCCTCTCTCCTCCCTTCTTTCCTCCCCTCTTTCCTCCCTTCTTTCCTCCCCTCTTTCCTCCCCTCTCTCCTCCCTTCTCTCCTCTCCTCCCTTCTCTCCTCCCCTCCCTTCTCTCCCCCTTCTTTCCTCCCTTCTCTCCTCCCTTCTTTCCCCTCTCTCCTCCCCTCTCCTCCCTTCTTTCTTCCCTTCTCTCCTCCCTTCTTTCCCCTCTCTCCTCCCTTCTTTCCTCCCCTCTCTCTTCCTCTCTCAGACAAAGTGAAGGGTTTCCGTTCTACGCTCCAGGAAGAGGAGCAGGCGAGCAAACAAATCAATCCCAAGAGGCCTCGCGCTCTTTAGACACACACTCACACATTCAAACACACACACACACGTACACATGTGTACGCACACACGTTGCTAATCTCAACACTTAACTGGAACCCTCTGACATTAAGGCTTCTTGAGACTGTCATAAGCATGACATAACTGATGTCCTAAGCCATGGTCCCTAAAAGATGGTCGGGGTTCATTGCAGTACTGGGTTGTGGATATTTAAATGTGGGTTGTGGCCTAAAGCATTGTTTAATTTGTCCAGAGGGGCATATTGACATTTAAAGGCTTTAAAATAAATAGGGGTCACAGCACAAAACATCTGAAAACCACTGTTGTACAAGCAACTGATTTAAATAAGATCCATGCTATGATGTATTTTTTGATTGAAGGATCATGAGGTGTTGCCCCATTCTCTATGTACAGGCTCTCATTGCTGCTTGTAAATATCCTCCATCCATCCATTTATCCATCTGTTAAACCGAGGGCAGATTCTCTCTTCTTTCCATGTATGTACATGGGTAATGTATTTATGTGGTTAAACAACTATTGACTGTTTTTCATTTAAAGAGAAAATAGGGAAGGATTTCTTTTTATAAGATAAACTCTAAGGTGATCAATTTTACCTCCAGACAATTTAAAGAATCAAAACAACGTATTTAATTAATTAACTACCGTATTCAACACATTATCACTTCTCAACCCATGTAGGCTACATGATCAGAAGAGAGTGGGTTGAGAAGTGATAATGTGTTGGTCTGGGAGCCAACCAGATGCATGCATGCACAAACCAGCTGTGATTGTACTTTATACCATGGCATTGTTGAATACTTGTTTCTGATTGGCTTGAAGGGCATTCTAGAGCGTGCATTATTTCCATATAACACACGATATATGGTAGAATTAAATGGCTATAATTCATTCTTTCATGTTCTATCTTTTGAAAGCAAAAGTCGAATTGAAAACATTACTGACATTGTTGAATTGGATTTTTCATTATATATATATGATGAAATTTCCCCCCCGGGGGATCAATAAAGTACCTATCTATCTATCTATCTATTGCAAGCTAGGACTGATAGTTTGGTTAGCAAAACTAGCAAGCATGTTTGTTTGGTTACCAAGGCAACTACTGTAGCTATCTAGTAAACTTGGTAGCTACTTCAGTGGATGTTGAACACATTTCTAAAGGCAAATGAACACATTTCTAGCGGCAAATGTGTTAAATTATAGCCGTGGTATAAAAGGGATAATCAACTCGCGGTTATATGCGTTCTCTGGAAAATGCGTTCTCTGTGGAAGGTAAGTTCCATTCCGCTAGCGCGTTATTTTGCATAGAACGCATAGCCCCTTGTTGATTATCCCTACATAAACCCTCCTGTGTCTACGGTACATAAATGCACTATTCTGGACCATCTCCAACAGTGTTTCCCCTACCATTTCTTAGGCACCCTAAAAAAAAAACGTGTTGAAATGTTCAGTGTCTTCAACCTTCTGATGTTGCTTTTAAGGGGCATTGTGCCTCGCCTAAGAATACATCTTGGGGGAATACTGTCTTACAAATGCTTCTAATGACTAGCTTGTATAAAACTGCTGTATGTTTTACTTGCCAGGATAAATATGTCTATGTACCAACCTGCCTCTTAACAAGCCCAGTCGCAGTTGTATATGTCCGTTCTGTTTACAAAGCAATCAATATGCTATTGAAGAAATACCCTCGTACTATGAATCTTGTAAAAAGTCTCTCTTTTCTCCCCCCATCACATTTTAATGTTGTTTATAAAAGGGAAGATGGAAGTACAGATGTATAGTGATTAAAGTTTGGACCTAGCTACTGCAGTGTAAATGGAACTTGACTATGGTACCTTATGGTAATTGATGTGTGCATCAGATGTAACTGCCTGGCATAAAGAATAAAGAACCACCTGACTGACTGGACCTTCTGCTGTATGTGTTCTGACATAAAATATTCAGACGTTGACATTCTTACAGACCACAATCTCGAGTCACACCAATTTTATTTTTTATTTGGGGTGGTAGGCTAACATTTCTTTTAACATATACAGTGCCTATAGAAAGTATTTTTTCACATTTTGGTGCATTACAAAGTGGGATTGAAATATATTTAATTGTACTTTTTGTCATTGATCCACACACATTCTATAATGTCAAAGTGAAAAAATGCTACACATTTTTACAAATTAGTAAAAATTAAATAACTAAAATATAGTCGTTAAATAAGTATTCACCCCCTTTGTTTAGGCAAGCCTAAATTAGTTCAGAAGTAAAATTTTGCTTAACAACTCACAAGTTATATGGTCTCACTCTGTGTAAATTAATAGGGATTGACTTGATTTCTGAATGACTACCCCTTCCTCTGTCCCCCATACATACAATTTATGTAAGGTCCCTCAGTTAAGTATTGAATTTCAAGCACAGATTCAACTACAAAGACCAGGGAGCTTTTCGACAGCCTCATAAAGAAGGGCAGTGATTGGTAGATGGGTAACATTAACAATTCAGACGTTGAATATATTTTTAAGCATGGTCAAGTTAATTATTATGCTGTGTATGATGTATTATGTACCCAGACACATCAAAGATGCAGTCGTCCTTTGACTGAACTGCGGGACAGGAAGGAAACTGCTTAGAGGTGTCACCAAGAGGTCATTGGTGATTTTAAAATGGCTACATAGTTCAATGGCTGTGATGGGATCAACTGAGGATGGATCAACATTGCAGTGACTCCACAATTATCTAAATGAGGGAGTGAAAGAAGAATACAAATATTCCAAAACTTGCATACGGTATGTATGTGACAAGGCACTAAAGTACTGTAATAGCAAAAAAGGAATACACTTTTTGGACTGAATGCAAAGCCTTCTGTTTGGGTCAAATCCAACACAACGCATCACTGAGTAACTGACATCAGCAAAGATGGGGAGTTTATCAGGAGGAAAAGAAAGAGTTTTAGTTATAGTTTTGACTTAAATCTGCTTGACAATCGATGGCAAGACTTGAAAATTGCTGCCTAGCCATGATCCCCAACACCTTGACAGAGCATGAAGAATTTTGAAAAGAATAATGGGAAAATATTGCACAATGCAGGTGTGCAAAGCTGAAAATTACCCACGAAGACTCACAGCTGTAATCACTTCCAAAGGGGTTTCTAACATGTATTTACTCGGGGTGAATACTTATCTAATCAAGGCATATTATCGTTTGATTTTTCATTAATCATAAAAAACAATAAAACATTTCTTCCACTTTGACAATACACAGTATTTTGTGTAGATCGTTGACCAAAACATTACAATTAAATCCATTTTAGTCCCACTTTGTAAAAATTTTTTTTTTTTAAAACACTTTACTTGACATGCAATCTACACTACCGTTCAAAAGCCACTTAGCAATATCCTTGTATTTGAAAGAAAAGCAATTTTCTGGTCCATTAAAATAACATAAAATTGTTCAGAAATATAGTGTAGACATTGTTAATGTTGTAAATGACTATTGTAGCTGGAAACGCTGATTTATTTATTTAATACAGCGGGTGAAATAAGTATTGAACACATTACCATTTTTCTCTGTAAATATATTTCCAAAGGTGCTATTGACATTAGATTTTCACCAGATGTTGGTAACAACCCAAGTAATCCATACATACAAAGAAACCAAAACAAATGAGTTCAGCAATTAAGTTATGTGTAATACTTTGTACAAAAGCCTTTGTTGGTAATGACAGCTTCAAGACGCCTCCTGTATGGAGAAACTAGTCGCATGCATTGCTCTGGTGTGATTTTGGCCCATTCTTCCACACAAACAGTCTTCAAATCTTGAAGGTTCCGTGGGCCTCTTCTATGAATCTTGATCTTCAGTTCTTTCCATAGATTTTCAATGGGATTTAAGTCAGGTGATTGGCTGGGCCATTCTAGCAGCTTTATTTTATTTATTTGAAACCAATTGAGAGTTTCCTTGGCTGTGTGTTTGGGATCATTGTCTTGCTGAAATGTCCACCCTCGTTTCATCTTCATCATCCTGGTAGATGGCAGCAGATTTTTGTCAAGAATGTCTCGTAAATTTGCCCAGTCATCCTTCCTGCAATTATGTGAAGTTTGCCAGTACCATTTGCTGAAAAGCAGCCCCACACCATGATGTTCCCACCTCCAAACTTCACTGTTGGTATGGTGTTTTTAGGGTGATGTGCAGTGCCATTTCTCCAAACATGGTGTGTATTATGACATCCAAACAGTTCAATTTTGCTCTCATCTGACCACACTATATTCTCCCAGTATTTCACTGGCTTTTCCAAATGTTGTGCAGCAAACTTTAAACGAGCTTCAACATGCTTTTTTTTCAGCAATGGAGTCTTGCGTGGTGAGCGTGCATACAGGCCATGGCGGTGGAGTGCATTACTTACTGTTTTCTTTGAGACAACAGTACCTACTAATTGCAGGTCTTTTTGAAGCTCTCCACAAGTGGTCCTTGGCTCTTGGACAACTCTTCTGATTATTCTTTTCACTCCTCTGTCAGAAATCTTGCGAGGAGCACCTGGTCGAGGCAAATTTATGGTGAAATTATTCTTTCCACTTCCGTATTATGGCCCCAACAGTGCTCACTGTAACATTCAGAAGCTTAGAAATGCGCCTATAACCAATGTCATCATTATGTTTTGCAACAATTAGGTTGCGAAGGTCTTGAGACAGCTCTTTGCTTTTACCCATCATGAGATGTGTCTTGTGTGACACCTTGGCAATGAGACCTTTTTGTAGGCCATAAGCTGGGACTGAACCAGCTGATATTAATTTGCACTGACAGGGGGCTGGATTGCTTTTTAATTACTGATAATTTTCAGCTGTTGTCTTGGCTTTCCATGCCTTTTTGCACCTCCCTTTCTTCATGTGTTCAATACTTTTTCCCTGTGTCATTTCACATTATTACACATAACTTAATTGGGTTGTTACCAACATCTGGTGAAAATGTAATGTCAATAGCACCTTTGGAAATATATTTACTGAGAAAAATGGTGACGTGTTCAATACTTATTTCACCCGCTGTATCTACATAGGCGTACAGAGGCCCATTATCAGCAACCATCACTGCTGTGTTCCAATGGCACATTGTGTTAGCTAATCCAAGTTTCTCATTTTAAAAGGCTAATTAATAATTAGAAAACCTGTTGTTTGCAATTACATTAGCATAGCTGAAATTCTGTTGTGCTGATTAAAGAAGCAATACAACTGGCCTTCTTTAAACTAGTATCTGGAGCATCGGCATTTGCAGGCTTAAAATGGCCAGAAACAAATAACTTTATTCTGAAACTTCCATTCTTGTTCTGAGTCTATTCTTGTTCTGAGAAATGAAGGCTATTCAATTTGAGAAATTTGCAAGAAACTGAAGATCTCGTACAACGCTGTGTACTACTCCCTTCACAGAACAGTGCAAACTGTCTCTAACCAGAATAGAAAGAGGAGTGGGAGGCCCCGGTGCACAACTGAGCAAGAGGACAAGTACATTAGAGTGTCTAGTTTGAGAAACAGACGCCTCACAAGTCCTCAACTGGAAGCGTCATTAAATAGTACCGCAAAACATCAGTCTCAACGTCAACAGTGAAGAGGCGACTCCGGGATGCTGGCCTTCTAGTCAGAGTTGCAAAGAAAAATTTTTCCAGAGAGGTCTCTGGACACTAAACCTGAAAACCATAAAGGTTTCTAGAGACCTCTCTGAACATAAATCCCTACAGGTGGATAAAAAAGGCTGTGGCTATGACGGAGGAGAATTCTCTTGGGAGATAATACGGTTGGTATTTGATTGTGAGGTATTTTAGTTTGGGTGAACAAAGGACTTGAGTTCCTGTATGTTACTACAATGACACCATGAGTCGTTAATCATGAAACACACACTCCCTTCTGCTTCCCAGAGAGATATTTATTCCTGTCTGCGCGATGGACTGAGAATCCCTCTGGCTGCACTGACTCCGACAGAGTACCCCTAGAGAGCCATGTTTCCATGAAACAAAGAATGTTACAGGCCCTGATGTATCTCTGGACAGAAATCCTTGCCCTGAGCTCGTCAACTCTGTTATGCAAAGACTGAACATTAGCGAGTAATATACTTGGAAGCGGTGGGTGGTGTGCGCGCCTCCACCGGCGATGTTTTGGATCGGCCTAAGTTAAATTGTTAAGTTAAGTTAAAAAGCAATAAGTTAAATTGCTCTGGGGAGAGCGAACAAAGGATCTGCTTCGGGGGAAGTCGTATTCCTGGTCGTAATGCTGGTAGTTCTGGTGACTTACCACCGCTCTAATATCCAATAGTTCTTCCCGGCTGTAATGACACAAAACATTTCTTGAGCTAATAATGTAAAAAAAAATAGTATATAAAAAAACTGCTATGAACCGGCACTGGAGCCACCAGGCTAAGAACTGGTACTGGTGCCACCTAGCTGGGGACACGTACTGGGGCTACCAGGCTAGGGACCGGCACAGGAGCCCTAGTGCGGGGAGCCAGCACAGGTCGTACCGGGCTGAGAAGGCGCACTGGAGGCCTGTTGTGTGGAGCCGGCACAGGTTGCACCGGGCTGAGAAGGCGCACTGGAGGCCTGATGTGTAGAGCCGGCGAGTGCGGGGAGCTGGCACTGTAGGCACCAGGCTGGGCACACGCCCAGGCTAGGACCGCCACAAGCGGCCCTGGGCTGGAGACCGTCACTGGAGACCCCGTCTCTTCGTCCCCGAAGAGAGCCGCCAGACGCTCCCTCTACATTATCATGCGGCTCTCGAACGTTTCCCCTTCCTCCTCCTGGTGCTTGCTCTGTGGGGGCTCGTCGTCCTCCCACTCCCATGGCTGAAGGGGCTCTTCAACAAACCCCAACGAGTGTTGCGGCAGGGGCTCCTCATAGTGCCCCTCCGAAGGGCCCAATAGCCCCAAAAAACTGCATGGGGGGCCAGACAATGGAGGTACTCCTCTTCGGAGACAAGCTCCTTACCGGACATGAGTTCCTCCATTGTCCAGCTCTGTGCGGTCCTGTGGTGGAGGGTTTTTCTGTCACGATGCATAGAGAGGACCCGAGGCACTGAGCAGTAATGTGAAGTCATACCTTTTAATATGAACAAAACAACAAAAGGCGAGCACGCAAACATGAACTGGTGTGCACAAAAGTAACACATGCAAAAACCCACAAAACAGGTGGGAACTCAAAGCATATAAATAGGCTCCCCAATTAGAGGTAATGCAGCGCAGCTGCCTCTAATTGGGGACCAACCACAAACTAAACATAGAGATATCCAGAGAGGTCTCTGGACACTAAACCTGACAACCATAAAGGTTTCCAGAGACCTCTCTGAACATAAATCATTACAAGGTATGTTTAGGATTATTTTCATTGCTCAAACCTTTTCAATATTATCCCATTAATACAAATATTTGTCATTCAGATTGCTTGCTATATGAAGAGTCACTTTCCCAGTTAATAAGTTGGGAGATATTGCGATTGTGTGGAAACCACTTGCCTGCATTCAACAGTACAGTTTTCTTAACTTTTGGCATTACCACCACCAACTGGACTGGAGTGTGGACCTCAGTTCATCTTTCAATCACCCAGGTGGGTATATGCTCCTAAAAAGAGATTGGAGTCAAGTTGGCTACGTTGGCTACGCAGACGCTAAACTTGGGCGGTGTGGTCAGCATGTTAGAGATGGCTCACCAGCTGTTGTTGACAAAGAGACACACACCAACCCCCCACCCCTCTGATATTACCGGAGTCTGCTGTTCTGTCTTGCCTATGCACGGAAAGCCCAGCTACTGTAGCTGTACAGTATATGATCCATGTCCTTGTTCAGCAACGACTCGGTGGAACATATTACAATTAATGTCCCATTGATAGGATAGTCTCGAACTGAGCTCATCCAACTTTGAACCTATGAACTTTATTAACCCTTAAATTAAATAAAGGATTATTTTTAATGTCATCTTTTCAGAGTTAGTACACTTAACATTTTCCTAAATTCAATTTAAATAGTAGGTTCAAAATTAAACTAATAATCTGTCATATCATATGATGATATAGTACTTATCTCCTTGAAGAAAAACACCTTACCTATCAAGAAAATACTGCAGACTTTAGTAGAGACGTTTCACATTGCATGAATAATTCACTTGACTCTGTCATCTAGAATACAATCAAATAGGTATTACCAAGAAAACCCAGACAGATCACAATCGATGGGCGCGTCGTTTGCAATGATCATATTGTTATTTGGAGGACCAATGGATGACCATATTGTTATTTGAAGGACCAATGGTTAGTGGAAGGTGTGTGTTTGTTGACATCTAGGGCCCTATTAAACCAATTCCGGTTCCTACACAAAGTGTTTCTACAAAGGACTACAATAATCCCACTCAATTTCACCCAATTTCATCATACAACCTACTATTGCTATGTAATTTGAAATGTATTGAAGACACAAAGTACAAATGCAGATAATGTTATTGTCCAATTGTATTTATTCCACAGTACAGACAATAATACAGCGATCTCTCACCCAGGAAGGGTAAAAGTGACCTACAGAGAGAGAAAGAGAGATGGAACAGTGAGGGAACTACAGTGCCTTCAGAAAGTATTCACACCCTTTGACTTTTTCCACATTTTGTTGTGTTAAAGCCTGAACTTAAAATTGATTAAATTGAGATGTGTGGGCACTGGCCTGCACATAATACCCCATAATGTCAAAGTGGAATTATGTTTTTCTTTCTTTTTTTTAAACAAATACATTAAAAATGAAAACTGAAATGTGTTGAGTCAATAAGTATTCAAACCCTTTGTTTTGGCAGCCTAAATAAGTTCAGGAGTAAACATTTGCTTAACAAGTCACATAAGTTGCATGGACCCTGTGAGCAATAATAGTGTTTAACCTGATTTTTGAATGACTACCTCATCTTTGTACATCGCTGTACCGCACACATACAATTATCTGTAAAGTCAAGTAGTGAATTTGAAACACAGCTTCAACCACAAAGACCATGGAGGTTTTCCAATGTCTCACAAAGAAAAGCAGCTATTGAACATCCCTTGGTGAAGTTATATAAACTAAGTTAATTATACTTTGGATGGTGTATCAATACACCCAGTCACTACAAAGATACAGGCATCCTTCCTAACTCAGTTGCCGGATAGAAAGGAAACCGCTCAGGGGACCAATGGTGACTTTAAAAAGGGTTAACAGCTATGATAGGAGAAAACCAACAGCATTGTAGTTACTCCATAATACTAAACAAATTGACAGAGTGCAAAGAAGGAAGCCTGTACAGAATAATCCAAAACATGCATTCTGTTCGCAACAAGGCACCAAAGTAATAATGCAAAAAATGTTGCAAGGCAATTCACTTTTTGTCCTGAATACAAAGTGTTATGTTTGGGGCAAATCCAATACAACACATTACTGAGAACCACTCCCCATATTTCCAAGCATAGTGGTGGCTGCATCATGTTATGGGTATGCTTGTAATCATTAAGGACTGGGGAGTTTTTCAGGATAAAAAATAAATGGAATGGAACTAAGCACAGGCAAATCCTAGAGGAAAACCAGGTTCAGTCTGCTTTCCACCAGACACTGGGAGAGGAATTCACCTTTCAACAGGACAATAACCTAAAACACAAGGCCAAATCTACACTCAAGTTGCTTACTAAGAAGACAGTGAATGTTCCTGAGCGGCCAAGTTACAGTTGGACTTAAATCAGCTTGAAAATCTATGGCCTGAAATTCTAAGACCTGAAAAGTGTTGCCTAGCAATGATCAACAACCAATTTGACAGAGCTTAAAGAATTTTGAAAAGAATAATGGGCAAATGCTGCACAATCCAGGTGTGGATATCTCTTAGAGACTTCACCAGAAAGACTCACAGCTGTAATCGCTGCCAAAGTTGATTCTAACATGTATTGACTCAAGGGGTTGAATACAAATGTTAGAATTACTCTTAGAATTAAGAGTATTTTGTGTAGACTGTCGATAGAAAAATTACAATTAAATCCATTTAAATACCACTTTGTAAAACAACAAAAATGTGGAAAAAGTCAAAGGAACTGTTCATACATATCTAAACATTGTACCCACTCATTGTTTTGAAAACTAAACTTTGGATCAAAACCACCCAAAGAAGCAATTCTGATGTTGGTGGTGTTCTGAATAAGAGTACCACTTCAAGTACATAAGTATACCTCCTACGGACTTCTTTAATAATCCCTATTTGAAATCCAGACCTGCTACAAACGACAAAGGGAAATGGGTGAGATTGTAAGAGGTACAGAACACTGTTTAATGTATGTACATGCCTTCAAATTCAAATATTAATTATATGGTTATCCACGTTTATGTCAAATAAACTGCATATACTCAAAATGTACTTAAATTATTGCCACCTCGAACAATATATGTTACCATATCTATATACAACGCATTCGGAAAATATTCAGACCCAGATACTTTTTCCACATTTTGTTACGTTACAGCCTTATTCTAAAACGGATAAAATAAAATACATCCTAATAAATCTACACACAATACCCACATTATGACAAAGCGAAAACAGGTTTTTAGAAATACCTTATTTACATAAGTATTCAGACCCTTTGCTATGAGACTCGAGATTGAGCCCAGGTGCATCATGTTTCCATTGATCATCCTTGAGATGTTTCTACAACTTGATTGTAAATTCAATTGATTGGACATTATTTGGAAAGGCACACACCTGTCTATATAAGGTCTCACAGTTGGCAGTGCATGTCAGAGCAAAAACCAAGCCATGAGGTCGAAGGAATTGCCCTTAGAGCTCTGAGACAGGATTGTGTTGAGGCACAGATCTGGGGAAGGGTACTAAAAAATGTCTGCAGCATTGAACCACCAAGACTCTTCCTAGAGCTGGCCACCTGGGCAAACTGAGCAATCGAGGGAAAAGGGCCTTGGACAGGGAGGTGACCAAGAACCCGATGGTCACTCTAACAGAACTTCCAGAAGGACAACCATCTCTGCAGCAATCCACCAATCAGGCCTATATGGTAGAGTGGCCAGACGGAAGCCACTCCTCAGTAAAAGGCACATGACAGGCCACTTTGAATTTGCCAAAGGGCACCTAAAGACTCTCAGACCATGAGAAAAAATATTATCTGGTCTGATGAAACCAAGATTGAACTCTTTGGCCAGAATGCCAAGCATCACGTCTGTAGGAAACCAGGCACCGCTCATCACCTGGCCAATACCATACAGTGAAGCATGGTGGTGGCAGCATCATGCTGTGGGGATGTCTTTCAGTGGCAGGGACTGGGAGATTAGTCAGGATTGAGGGAAAGATGAACGGAGCAAAGTACAAAACCTGCTCCAGAGCGCCCAGGACCTTAGACTGGGGGCGAAGGTTAACAGGACAACAACCCTAAGCACACATCAAAGACAATGCAGGAGTGGTTTTGGAACAAGTCTCTGAATGTCATTGAGTGGCCCAGCCAGAGTCCGGACTTGAACCTGATTGAAAATCTCTGGAGACCTGAAAATAGCTGTGTAGTGACGCTCCCCATCCAACCTGACAGAGCTTAAGAGGATCTGTAGAGAAGAACTCCCCAAATACAGGTGTGCAACGCTTTTAGCGTCATACCCAAGAAGACTCAAGGCTGTAATCGCTCCCAAAGGTGCTTCAACAAAGTACTGAGTAAAGGGTCGGAAAACTTATGTAAATGTTATATTTCAGTTATTTTTTTCAAATAAATTTGCAACAATTTCTAAAAACCAGTTTTTGTCATTATTGGGTATTTTGTGTAGATTAATTTTAGATCCATTTTAGAATAAGGCTGTAACGTAACAAAATGAAAAAACTCAAGGTGTCTGAATACTTTCCGAATGCACTATATATATATGTATATGTATATTTACAGTGCTATGATAATCATAACTGCATTGTACTAATACAAAACATTCCCAATCTGTTCATGGAAATAATCAAGTAAAGCTAGTTTACATTTTATATGACTAATTCTTGAGTAAATTACATACATTTTATGTATACTGTATGTAGCTAAATATATTGGTCCCACTTTACAGTATATTAACGTAATGTTCAGAAATCTATGTATTTACATGGCAGCTCCATTAGCATGTACAGTGTTAATTACATCGTGGGTACACATTGGCAGCCTGAAATGCAGTCTGTTTGTGCTAAATTACACTCGTTGCCACATCCTTGCCACATCATTGTTTATGTTTGGAATGGCAAGGGTTGGCATGACAAGGAGTAGAATGTTAGCACAGAACCGACTGAACACATTGTTATATAGTTCTCGTTATACCTGTTTATACTCCTAGTCGGTATTAGATAGAACGTTGCGGCCACGCCCGCCTAGGGGGAAACAATGCATTGGCTCACAGCAAAAACTTGACATTTTTCAAACACAATTGTCTTGTTTTAGTCAATTACAGAAGTATTCTCAATATGTAATATTGTAGGGCTTCCCTCATGCCCCTTTTCATAACAGCGCTAACAGCCACGAGTGAGTGCTAGCTAGTTAGCTACCGTCCGGAACATTAAGCTAGCCAAGACCAACAACACAAACAAACAGACTATACAGCTATAGGTAGTGAGTGGAGTTACAAACGGACTATACTAAATGTCTTACATGTAGCTGTGTGTGTAAATGTATTACACACACAGCTACATGTAGCGTATTTGGACACCGGGTCCCCACAATTTCCCACTCCGAAATGCATGAAGCCATAGGGCTCTATTCAGAGTCGATATTCACGTAATAATAAGGAATTCCCCTCAACCTCGCCCACAAATTGGAGAAAACAAGCAATCTTTTCCATTGACCCCCAGTGTAAAAGAGGCAACTTTTTAGTGTTTTGTTATACAGAAATAGCAAAACATGCCGAAAAGCTGCTGTGTTGTTCAATATACATGTAAGCAGGTCAAAAATCCCCGGTTCACAATGCTCCCACTTAGAGCCTGCGAGAAGAGCCATGTGGCTTCAGGCTATTCGGCGTGGGAAATTGTAGGTACCAGGTGTCCAAGTATTTTACATGTATATGTGTGGAAAACGTTTAGTATAGTCTGTTTGTAACTCCACTCACTACTTGCATCTGTATAGTCCGTATGTTTGTTGTTGGTCTTGGCTAGCTAGCAATCATTCACTCACATAGCTTCTAGCACCGTCATGAAAAGGGGCATGAGGGAAGCCTTACAATATTACGTATGTCTAAGAAGTGAGAATGCTCAGGAGCAGGCGATGTTGAAAAGTAATCTTTAGGCATGTTGTACTTTTCTTAAATGTACTTTTGTAATTGACTTAAACAAGCAGGCAACAAGAAAATTCCATTTGAAAAAGCTTTTTGCTGTGACCATGGGTTGGGGACGCAAGGTTCTATTCAATACCGACTGGGACTTATCCATGGCGTTGTTGAATACTCGTTTCTGATTGGCTTGAAGGGCATTCTAAAGCGTGCATTATGTCCCTATAACGCACAGCATATCAGCACGGTAAAATTCAATGGCATGCTCTATGTTTGAGCTGCTTTTTAAAGAAAAAGTCGAATTGAAAACATTGGCATTGTTGAATTCGATTTTCATAATAGCAAGCTAGGACTGATGGGTTGGTCTAGGGTTTGGTTAGCTAAACTAGCGAGTCTGTTTGTTTACCAAGGCAACTGCTGTAGCTATCTAGTAAATAAATGAACACATTTCTAGCAGCAAATGTGTTAATTTATAGCCATGGTATAAAAGGGATAATCAACTCAGGGCTCTATGCATTCTCTGGAAAATAATGCAACTTCGTTACACACCTTCCACATCTTCATTATTTTCCATAGAAAGCATAGCCTCTCTTTGATTATTTATCCTTTACATATCTACAAGTTGTTGAACTATAATAACTCTTCAGTCACTCATAAAGTAGAACATGTTCTGTACTATGTGTAAAAACTGGCCTCTAATAGTACAGTACATGCAATACTGCTACTAATGTGGCAATAATTCTAATATTCTCAAATATAAACAATAGTTATTTATGGAATACATTTCAATTTCAAGACATACTATAAGGGTTAGTGGTTAACATAAGTTATATATAACTGCTATATACAATATTGATGGCTAGCCCAGTCTGCATGATGTTGAACACCACATATTACAGCTAAAACAGAATCTTCATCAGGATGGAATTTCCCTTCACATGTTCATAATCAAACATTTCTTCATTCTGACAGGAAAAAAAATCTGCCTTCACAGAAGATAGGAAGCAATACAGTATTTTGTCAAGGCTTTGTAAAATGGTCCGGTTTGAAAAATAGTTTTGTTTGCACTATAAAATCGTTTAACCTTTAACCTTTGTAAAAGGACAGCAGAAGTGTGAAGGGGCGGGACAGTGGAGAAGTCGATGTTGTTAATGTTGTCACTACTCGTGCATGTTAGATAGATTGTCTCTGTCTGTGTCTCATTGTGGTTATGTTTCTCTGCGACTGAAACAATAATAATATTGGCATAGAAAATACACACCTTCCACTGACTGTTGATCCTCCAACTAACAATAGAATCATCATCATCATCATAAACAAAACGCTACATATTCAAATATTGTTCGCCTGAAAGATTCATAATAGAAAGTAAACTCGTTATGTAAATAAATACCTCTCAACCATTATATTCCTTTATATATAGTAATATTTTGGCAGAATCCACACTGACAGACAGACAGACATATCCATGGCTCCTGTACAGTCTGGGCTCTCCAAGCCTGTAGCAGGAGGACATTCAGCTCATCATCACCGGACCACAGGCCAGAGGGGAACAGCATGGCTTTATCTAAAAAGTCCCCTAGTGCCTTCCAGCCAGTCACATACAGCTCTAGTCTATATCCTTGATTAAAGTCGTAGTTCACAGAAATATCAAAGTTTGTGTGACTTTGTCGAACCTCGAAAGTGGCCTTATGTAGCTGGATCTACACAACAAATGGTGTGGGACAGAGACTTGAAATTAGACCTTTTTTTTTACATGTCTAATCAATGTCTGACAAAAAAGTTGATTTTGAAGTGAACTATTGCTTTAATTAACAATAATCACCTATGCTACTGCACTACAGTGGTGTCATAACAGGTTGCAATAAATACAACTTTCCATTTAGGTTGTAGCATGTCCCTAGAATCAAAACAACATGCTAGAGCTTACAAGCTCTCAAGTCATAAGTACAACCATAACCACATCCTATAAAGCTAGCCATTATGTCCCTTAGATGTGGACAATAAATTGGATTAAAAAATTCATAGATCTAATCTGATTTACATTGTTAAAATACAGTATAGAACATGTGCCTTTTCAGTTAAAGCTCCGCCGTCATGCTCTCAATGCAAGCCCCAACTCTTCTTACAACACAAAGGAACGGGTTGGATACAGCCTGGTACATTAGCTTTCCACACCCAACAACTTTCTCGTTTTTTGGCACATTAACTTACTGACACATTCAGTAATCCTGACATTGAATAAATGTACATGAGTGTGCATACTACTGCAGCACAAATACCCTGCAATAATTAATAGTTATTATATCATGCTGTACAAAAGGTAACAATATGTAGCAACATGGGATGGTAACACGATTCTCCACCATAAACTACTGCAAAAAACAACAATGAGGCTGAACAGGTTGAGATACTACAGCCGTTAGAGACAGAGATTGTTGTTTTGGCCGTGTGTTGGCTTTGTGTGATTAGTAATGCGGATATAATAGAAGTCAACGATAATACCTAACAATACAGTAGGAGTCAGAATTAGATAAAAGGATAGTATGAGTTAGGTGTTCATCTAAGATGCTGTGTACAGGTTGCCATAGCTTTAGTGAAACCATCAATAACACTTTATAGTCCGATACCAACTGGTATTTGCTAAGGAAAAACAATGTATATTTTCTGGTACTTCAGATAACGGATCACAATTGGAAACAACTTGGTATCAGATGGTGGTTATTATTAGGTAAAAACCTGGTAAAAAAAATGTTTTACTGTCAAATAAAGTGGTGTCAAAGCATGTTTTCCTGCCTCTATTGAGGAGGTCTGGTTTGGTAAACACTCACAGAGAACAGAGAACCATCCTGTCTGCTCTCAGAATGTTACACCCCTTCTTTCTGTGACCTCATTTCCTGTTCACGTCTGTTTGTTAGAAATCATGAAAAGTCCAGTTTCCGTCCTTTGAATAGTGAGGGTTCGCTGAAAAGCTTAAATCACTGTGAAAAGCCTAGATCACTTTCTATATCCAGACTGAAATGTAGTAATGTCCAATGAATAGCATTCATCTCATCCTCCGAGAAGGAAAGAGCTCAGAGTATCATAGGGAAGTCCACTGGAGTGTCACTGAATGGTGTGTAATGACAAAAGTTGATAGCTTAGAGGCGCCACAGGATGAACTGAATGAATACCAAGAGCATCATGCTTTTCGAAAAAAGAGAAAGACACAACGCCCCTACTGGTGGCTCAGAGGTATTGCAAGCAGATGGTCTGGTAAAGGGATTGTTGCTGTGTTCTGTCTGTACAGTGTTTAAAAGTGTCACTAATGTCTCCTGTTATGCCAAGCCTTGTCTAGCTCAGACCTGGGTTCCTTCAGAGTCTGACTTATAAATGTGTCATTGGGGTTTAAGGCCTGGGATGGCCCACAAGCCATACTGAGAGACGTGGTACTGTAGCTACTCTGTTACGGAGTGAAAAGGACTAGAGCTGAGCCCACGTCAACAGTAAAAATCACTGTGTTGTACCACACTGATAACAGTAGAGAAATGACCCAGGAACAGACTATAGAGGAAATTGTACATCTCATCCATAAGCTTTCTCCTCCCTCCCTTTTGTCTTGCATCTCTCTCTGTATCCACCCTCTTTCCATCCACCCCTCTCCCTCTTTCTTCTCCTCTTCCCTCACTCTTTCTTCAGGGTAGTGGTGCTTCTCTGTTGGCAGTGTGAGGGGACTTGTTTCTTATTGCCAGACACAGCAGGGTTAGAGGGAAGGAAGGAAAGAGGGACAAAAACAAATTGGCTACAGACTGACCCCCGACCTCCAGATCACAATTTGAGTCTTCTTTTGGTGGCTCCACTGTCCGGTCCTGAGCTGGGGTGTTTGTATGTGTGTGAATTCCCATTGCCCTCTAGGTAGAGAGAGTGCATTTAACCATTACTCAGACATGGGTGGGCACTCCAGGCCCCCAAGGGGCGACGATTAAGGCTTACAATTGTTTGTTTTTCACTTATTTTACCTTCCAGTTCTTTTCTATTAGTGGCCAAGGTATAAAAGTCTTGACTGTGAGACTAATGCTTCAGTAGAAATGTCTTTAGATCCTTTACAGCAAAGTTAGAGCACATCCCATCTTTCTGGCTTTACTTCAATTTCACTCCTCATCTCATCTCTTCTCTCTCTATTCCTTTTATATCTATTTCCCAAGAGACCCTGCTTCTTCCCCTCTCTCACCCTCTTTGCCCTTTCCTTTCCTCTCCCCTCCTTCCCCTCCCCCTCCTCCCTCCCTCAGTAAACCTTATCCCTCTTCCATCCCATCCTTTCTCTCTCACTCCCTCTCTCTTAACAATACTTCTTCCTATCTCCATCCATCCCCTCTCCATCTCTCTCTCAGGGCCAGTCCAGAGATCATGGTGCTCCAGGTACAGTCAGGCAGGGTCCCCTCCCCCTGTAGCCCAGTCTGGTGAGTCCTATTTTGGGCTGAGTAATCCTCCTGACCCCTCCTTGGTGCTCCCGGTGCGGCCCCAACACCCAGCTGCTATACTCATACTCCTCTGGGTTCCCGGTCCTGCTCTCTCCCTCTCCACCTCGCATTGGCTCAGTGTGCGTTCCGTGCGTCCTGGTTGGCCAGGGGAGCTAGAGCCCGCCACCCCAGTTGAGTTGATGGAGCGCAGGATGTGGTTGCGCTTGCGGAGGTAGTCCCCCCCGGCGGCGCCCAGTCCGAAGCTTCCCTTACGGAGGACAATACGGGCGCTGGCGGTCTTGGCGGGACGAGACCTCTGACTGTACTCCATCTGGGAAAGATGGGACGCATAGCCGTCTGGGATGAACTGGGAGAGAGAGAGAGAGAGGAGAGAAAGAGAGAGCGAGAGAGAGAGCGAGGGTAGGAATGGAGGAGAGATCAGATCAATCACTCATCTACTAAACTATCCATCTATAGGAATACATTTGTGCATTCTATCTATTCATAAGTTGGAAGTTAAGCATTTCAACATTTTAATGTAGAACTTTTTTGCCGTCAGTGCACTTTCTAAGAGCTAGTTTGGTACCTGACACTGGCTGGACATCTTCTTGGTGGGCCGTCCCACTATGTAAATGTGTGAAGGCGGTAGGCCTAAGGAGGAGTACACTGTGATATCCTTAGTAGAACCGTATGCAGCAAATATCTTCATATGGGCCTGCACACACACACAGGAATGGACTGTTAGAAACACTATTTTAGAAGGGATAGTGTTGTTGTTATACTACATATACAAAAGTATGTGAACACCCCTTCAAATTAGTGGATTTGGCTATTTCAGCCACACCTGTTGCTGACAGGTGTATAAAACCGAGCACACAGCCATGCAATCTCCATAGACAAACATTGGCAGTAGAATGGGCTTACTGAAGAGCTCAGTAATTTTCAGCGTGGCACCATCATAGGATGCCACCTTTCCAACAAGTCAGTTCGTAAAATTTCTGCCCTGCTAGAGCTGCCCCGGTCTACTGTAAGTGCTGTTATTGTGAAGTGTAAACGTCTAGGAGCAACAACGTCTCAGCTGCGAAGTGGTCGGCCACACAAGCTCAAAGAACTGGACCGCACGTGGCGCGTACAAATAGTCTGTCCTCGGTTGCAACACTCACTACCGAGATCTAAACTGCCTCTGGAAGTAATGTCAGCACAAGAACTGTTCGTCAAGAGCTTCATGAAATGGGTTCCCATGGCCGAGGAGCCACACACAAGCCTAAGATCACCAAGCGCAATGCCAACCGTCGGCTAGAGTGATGTGAAGCTTGCTGCCACTGGAGCAGTGGAAATGCTTTCTCTGGAGTGATGAATCACACTTCACCATCTGGAAGTCCAACGGACTAATCTGGGTTTGGCGGATGCCAGTAGAACGCTACCTGCCCCAATGCATAGTGCCAAATGTAAACTTTGGTGGAGGAGGAATAATGGTCTGGGGCTGTTTTTCATGGTTCGGGTTAGGCCCCTTTAAGTTCCAGTGAAGGGAAATCTTAAAGTAATGGTTTGTTGAGATTGGTGAGGAAGAACTTGACTGGCTTGCACAGAGCCCTGACCTACACCCCATCGAACACCTTTGGGATGAATTGGAACGCCAACTGCGAGCCAGGCCTAATTACCCAACATCAGTGCCCAACCTCACTAATGCTCTTGTGGCTGAATGGAAGCAAGTCCCTGCAGCAATGTTCCATCATCTAGTTGAAAGCTTTCCCAGAAGAGTGGAGGCTGCTATAGCAGCAAAGGGGGGTCCAACTCCATATTAATGGCAATGATTTTGGAATGAGATGTTCGACGAGCAAGTGTCCACATATTTTTGGTCATGTAGTGTATTTTAACAGTAGAAACCTAAACGTAAGTCCCCTTACCCCAAGTCACCCCGAACAACCCACTTACCCTTCCTCAACCCAAGCCGTACCCTAACCCCTACACCCTCATCTCTACCCCCCTGCCCCTCTTACCTCACAGATGAGGGCCTTGAGGAAGTTGGCCTTATGTCTGAGTGGGTCGTGGACCAGGCCGTCACAGAAGGACACGATTCCATGAGGGAAGTTATGTTGCGACAACCAGGCCACCACACGCTGCTTCTGCATGTCTGGACGACCCGTCACATACACTATCAGATAGCCCAGGTCCTGCCAGTGTCTGAAGAAAGAAAGAAGAGAGAGAGAGAGAGAGAGAGAGAGAGAGAGAGAGAGAGAGAGAGAGAGAGAGAGAGACCAGGCTGTGGGTGAACACGTGACACCCCAAAGGGTTTGGTGTCTTATCTATCTATTAAGTTATTAATTTGCTGATTCACAACTTGTATGCCACACCAACATTAGCTAGTGTGACTCCTGGTCAGGAAAATAGCTACAACCCCATAACAGTACATCAAATACAAAGCACGATAGAAAAAGACCCATCATGTTCCTACCTGACCACGTCCACAGCTCCAGCTCTGACCTTGGGGTCGCTGCCCATGATGGACACACTGGCAGCAAACGAACCGTCGATACTGAACACTACAAACTCTGTTCCCCGCGGCAACACCGTCAGGTAGCTGTCCGCAAACGTATGGTCACCCCTGAGAGAGGGAGGAGAGACAGGGGGAGGGAGGGAGAGGGTGTGGCAAGGGGTTATTGTAACTGAAAAACACATAATTCAACACTTGTTCTTATACAAAAAAACACCCTGAAAACTAGCATATCAGATATTTAAAGGGTTTAAACCAATAACCTACCTGACGACCAGTTTGACAGGATAAACTCCAATGCCCAGCCTCTTGCTCTCTGGGATGACATAAGAGATGCGGCCACTGCTATTGGTCAGCTCTGTGTCAAAGTACACCCACTCTCCTGAGGGGGGCTGGGTCATGATGTGGATGTCAATCTGGGGGACAACAAGAGGAGGTTAAAGATAACAGTATCAGAACACATCACTATATGACATAAATAATTACTGACTTGCCCATGTGTTCCATTGACAAGCAATACATTATTTATGCTAAATTATTGAGTTGCATGCAAGTATCTCAAATAAGAATTGGGCCCTATCCCAGTGTCTCTCAGTGGCAGAACTCAAGTTTGTTCCACAAGACAGGTTTGCTTTACCTTCTCCCCAGTAAGAGTGACCATGTCCAGAGGGCCATACATGAAGCGTCCCATCACCAGCTGTGTTCCGTCCTCAGTGAACACAGCATCATTCACACGGTGGTTGGCCGTCACGTTCTACACACATAGACATTTACCATGGTCAGTGCTTCTAGAACTTGCCAACAGAAAGCCTAAAAAGGTGGTTTAGGAAGTGGTCTTTCCTTACCCTGATCTTGACGTGGGTCCTCTTGCGGATCCACTTCTCTCTGGGTTTAGAGGGCTTGAACTCTGTCACCTCTTTACCGTCCAGCTCCAGAATACTGGAGTTCTCATGCCTCATCACCTGGAGGAGCAGACAGGGATTCATATAGCATTCATGAGCCTAATAGGAAGCTATGCCTTTATATTTGCCTAATAATATTCATATGTTCTTACCTGTCTGAGTAGGAAGGATGCAATGTGAGTGTACTTCCAATATGATATGGGGAAGAGGTCTATGAACATTCATAAGTATTCATATGGCATTCGTAAGCAGTCATACCTGTCTGAGTAGGAAGGAGACGACGTCAGTGGACTCCCAGTATGAAGCATGGAAGAGGTGAGGCAGGGCTACAGTGGGGAAGGCTGTGAGGGCATCAGGACAGTACAAGGCAAAGTCCAACCTCTTACTGCCCCACCACCGAGATGCAACTAAAGAGAGGGAGCGAGAGAGCAACAGAAAGCGAGAGAAGTCTCTCCGTCAGCTACATCTCTGGCACAAAACAAGTGATACATAATCACAGTATAGAAAAGGAGACAGGGTTGTAAAAGACAATGTGTATTTCTGGTCAATGACAGTTCCAGACAAAAAGGGCTTCCACAGTAGAGGGAAGTGTGATCATCCAGAGATTTACAGTCCAGGGGAAAGGCTCTATAGTACAGACGGAGAGTCACAGGTCTACACTGGAGTGGAATGGGGTTTCAGGGACAGTTTTGATCGGAGGAGGGAGAGGGTAACATACAAGATCAGTGGTTCCCAAATGGTGGTCCCTTTTTTCAATCCCGGCTAAAGACTGGGTCCTTGATTGAGGACATTGGCATAACTCCTGTTTGGGAAGCACTGCAGTGCATTATAGGGTAAAGTCTGTAGAGGAGAAGTGGAGGGTGACAAACTGTAGTACTGCAGTGGTTGGTTCAGCTGTAGCTGGAAGGAGACCAACGACAGGGCACACAGATGGGAGTAGTCCTGGGGGTCACACATGATTCAAACCTTCCCCATTCCGGGGGGGGAACCACATTACCCGGACTACCTTGCTCTACGTCCATCAGCGTGTCTGGCGACAGGGGGTCAGAGTTCGTATCGTTGATGTCAGAGGTGACATCAGAGGTGACATCAGTGAAGTCAGACGGCAAGTCTGAGGAGATATCAGAGGCAGTGACGTCAGAGGTGACGTCATCATCACCTTGCTCTGAGTCGGTGCGTCTGAGAGAAAGGAAGGGTCGGCTCTTCTTCCTGGCCCGTGGAGAGGGGCTTCTCAAGGGGAGTTTAGGAAGAGCTAGCTGGGAAAGGAGACCCAGCTTCTTAGAACGGCTGCTTTGGCATTTAGTAGCTACAGAGGGATCAAGGGTTGAAGGACGACAAAACAGAGTGTAAAAAATGTCAGCGAATGTATGTTATCTTCCACAAACAAACAGACAGATAAATCAAACGGTCCAGTACTGACTGTTGGCGATGTTGGAGGCGGTGTATGAGTCGGCCAAGCCTGACACCTGGCTGGCGATGCTGGCCTCGCTGGACCTACGGAGGCCCCTGGGGTGGGGAGGTCCGGTCAGCGGGGAGGACGGGTACTGGCTGTCCACAAACACACCACAGTGGGAGTGGAGCACATCAGCTATGGTGGGAGGGAGACACGGAAGAAAAAGTATGTGTGAGAGAGGGAGAGAGAGAGAGAGAGAGAGAAACAGACAGACAGAAAGACAAACATAGACCAGACAGGGCAGCAGACAGACAGAGACAGAGAAAGGGTACACACTGTCGTTGAGCTGTGAGGCCTGTTGGGGCCAGTTGAGTACAGGGACGGGGATCGAGGTCTCATTGGCGCCCCCCTCCTGGTAACGCAGTGGTACTGACAGGGGTACTGACTCCAATAGGAGCTGAGGGTTACTCTGCATCGTCTCCACTAGGGGAGGGGGTAGGGAACAGGGGAGAGAGAGAGATGGGAAGAGAAGTGGGGAGGACGAAGACGGAGAGATGTGGAGAGGGGGAGGAACACGTGGGGGAGAGAGATAGGGAGGAGGCAGGAGAGACACAAGGGGAGACAGAGGCAGAAATAAACGGACTTAACAGACGTGGACTAACTGACATACAACAGTACAATACATTATAACTGCTGAGACAGACAGACGTAACCCATAGTACATTATACCTGATAACACCTGCACACAGATATAGTACTATGAGAGCATATGGACATGTAAAGCAAAGCACACAGCGAATTGAGTGCTTGCTTTTGGAGGAGAGACATCACAGAGACATAAATAAATGTCTGTGTGCATGTGTATCTAGCCTCACCCAGCAGAGCCGAGTGTCCGTCCCCCAGAGGGAAGCGTTGATAGCGGGGGACACAGAACGGGGGCAGCTGGTGAAACCTCTTCTCTAGGAGGGGCTCCAGGCGGGAGGCAGAGGGGTCCGCTGGATGAAACAGGTTATAAACCTGCTGACAAGCCGGACGCAATGCTGAGACTGAGGAGGGAGAGAGAGAGAGAGAGAGACAGAGAGAGAGAGAGAGTGAGACAGAGAGAGTGAGAGAGAGAGAGAGACAGAGAGAAAAATAAAGATAACAGTTATTTGCAAACAGGAACAGCTCTCTGAGTTCATTCCAAAGCTCACATATTGAAAATCATTGGACCAAACAATGCAGGATACTATGAATCATTTCCATCAAAGCTTCTTGTCTCAAGGGTCCAGAAGTGACACAGGCAACTGCTGACAAGTCACATCTCTGGAACTCTCTAGAACTCCATGGAACCCCTGAAGACTCCATGTCACAACACCCTCTGTTTCCTCTGCTGCCTCTCAGCTTTTTAAAACATCCTATGTATCTCCTGTGTCATCATCTTAGTTCTTAGTTTACTTTGGACCATGTGTCTAGAATGTTGTCCCTTGAATGTCACAGCCAATGGACTTCTGGCATCAGAGATCTAAAACGTCTAACCTCTGAACTATGATGTTGCCTCACTAAGGGATGTCCTGGCAGAGCCCGACCCCACAGCTGCAAGAAAAGACACTGTCACCGCACAGATACCGAGTAGCTTAGTTTACAGCTTCTCACTAAATGTGAAACTTACAGTAAATACAATCATGAAAAGTGGCGACTTTGGTTATAGTCTATTTCTGCTTTAGCCAATTTCTTAAAAGGCCAACTCCATGCAAAGACTGTTGGCTGCAGTCGGAATATAGTCTACAGTATATAGTCTAGTATAGTCTACTGGATACTGAGATCAACCTCTGATGAAGGTCTTCCTCACCATCTATAGTCGGCACCACAGTCTTCCTCAGCGCCAGCACCAGCCCCAGAGGAGAACCAAAGAGGAAGAAGTCTGCCACCTCGAAGTCCAGCCTCCCTAGCGCCCCCCCTCCCTCTAGCATGGTACTGCTGCTGGAGCGCCTCGAAACCGGGTCTGTTCTCAACACACTGCTGTGGAGACTGGAGAAACCGAGGGAGAGGGAGGTAGTGGAAGGGAAGAAAGGATGGGGGGTAGAGATGGAGAGAGAGAAGGGGGGGTGACAAAAGAGAGGGGGAAAGAGTCACCCGTCAGGTACAGTTGAAGTCGGAAGTTTACATACACCTTAGCTTCCTTCATCATTCCTGACATTTAATCCTAGTAAAAATTCCCTGTCTTAGGTCAGTTAGGATCACCACTTTATTTTAAGAATGTGAAATGTCAGAATAATATTAGAGAGAATGATTTATTTCAGCTTTTATTTCTTTCATCACATTCCCAGTGGGTCAGACGTTTGCATACACTCAATTAGCATTTGGTAGCACTGCCTTTAAATTGTTTAACTTGGGTCAAACATTTCGGGTAGCCTTCCACAAGCTTCCCACAATAAGTTGGGTGAATTTTGGCCCATTCCTCCTGACAGAACTGGTGTAACAGTCAGGTTTCTAGGCCTCCTTGCTCGCACACGCTTTTTCAGTTCTGCCCACACATTTTCTATATGATTGAGGTCAGGGCTTTGATGGCCACTCCAATACCTTGACTTTGTTGTCCTTAAGCCATTTTGCCACAACTTTGGAAGTATGCTTGGGGTCATTGTCTATTTGGAAGACCCATTTGCGACCAAGCTTGACTTCCTGACTGATGTCTTGAGATGTTGCTTCAATATATCCACAGAATTTTCCTTCTCATGATGCCATCTATTTTGTGTGAAGTGCACCAACCCCACAACATGATGCTGCCAACTAGTGATGGGAAGTTCGGCTCTTTTCCGAGAGCCGGCTCTTTTGGCTCAGCTCCCAAAGAAGAGCCGGCTCTTTCGACTCCTGAACGGCTCTTAATTTAGGATTTTTTTGTAGGCCTTTATTTTACCCTAACTTTAAAAAAAAAAATGGTTTGTGTGTTGAAAACCCTTTCATGTGCAGTGCTTTTATGCATTTATTTTGTTACAAAAGCATTCTTTTGTTTTTAATCATTTTAATCAAACATTTTTTTGCACAAATTAACAACAAAAAAACAGCAAATAAACAGAATTGAACTAGAACAGAACTAGAACCAAACTCAAGCAAACAGTATTAATGTCCTCAGTGAAGATTGGCATTCAAAAAAATCAGATGCTTCAGCTTTGATGGACTGATCCTATTTCTTCTTTCTGAGATTATCTGCCCTGTTTTTGAGAAGATTCTCTCTGAAGGAACCGATGTTGTCACAATACACAGTCTCCCTTCCATCACCTTCGCCAGGCGTGGAAAGACTGAGGCCTTGGCATGCCACCAGCTCAGTGGGTCTTCTGCTCGTTGGATGATGGGCTCCTCAAGATAAGACCTCACCTCCAGTATAGCATCAGCTGTAGGATTTCTTCTTGTAGCATCTCCTGTAGCTCTTTCATCAAAAAGCCTCCAAACAACAGAGGTTTGTGGTTCCTCATACACTTGGCCTTCTAATGGCGGAGCTGGCTGGCTGCTAGGGGTGCATCTTGCTGCTGCTGCACTAATTCTCTGAAGTGCCTCATCAACAGCTCTGTTGTCATTGAATGCAAGTTTTTTAAACCTAGGATCCAATAATGTGATTTCTGAGTGGACAGTGTTGTACTCCATACGCAGAAATTTCCGGTCCATGGCTGAACAAAGAGCTGCAACCAATTCTTTCCCTTTCTGCATGGTTACAGTCTGTTGGGCTGTCACACGCTGCAAACCTTTGCATAGCAGGAGCATTTTTGAGGCAGAAACATAGCTGAGGGAGAGAAACAGCAACTTTTAAAATGAAGCTTTTTTTAAAGTATGTGGCATATTATATGTGGCACATTATACTGTATTGTTTCTGCAATGTATAATAGTGACTAAATGGTAGCAGTGAAAAAAAATGGTCCAAGGTACCTGTCTGCACTTATTTCCACAGTCACCTCCTCAAATGGTTGCAGGACGGTGCAGACCTCTTTCACCAGCTCCCATTCCTCTTGACATAGAGCATCAACTGGTGCGTTGATGAGGGCCAGGGTGGAGATGATGGCATCTTTTGTTTCAAGAATTCGTTTCAACATATAAAATGTTGAGTTCCACCTGGTGGCACACTCTTGTTTGGGCCTCAGTTCAGGCATCCCCATCTGGCACTGTGTGGACTTTAGCCTCTGTGTTGCAACTGTGCTTTTGTGGAAAAACTCCACAACAGCCTTCACCTTATCCACGGTTGGTTTGACCACCTTTAGGGCATCTCTAATCATGAGGTTTAGTGTATGTGCCAGACATGGGTGATGGGTCCACTTAAGAATTTTTATGGCTTTGGTGATGTTTGCTGCATTGTCACTCACACAGCACACTACTTTGTCCTCTACTTGCCACTCTTTTGCCACTCTTACTAGCTCATCTGCTAGGTTTTCTGCAGTGTGTCTCTCTGTGAACTCAAAGCAGTCCAAAAGGCAAGATGTCATCTTGTAATTTTCAATGAAATGGCAAGTGACAGCCATGAAAGAGCAGGTTGTTCTGGAGGTCCAGCAGTCAGTTGTCAGGCAAACTGATGGAGCTTGTTTCACCCTTACTTGCCATAATGCCCGTTCTGTGTCATATAGTTTAGGTATTGTTGTTTGGGACAATGTTTTTCTACTGGGAAGAGTGTATGTGGGATTTAAAGTTTTGACAAAACGTTTAAAACCTCTGTCCTCCACAATTGAAAAGGGTTGGAAATCAGTAGCTATCATTTTAGCTAGCTCTACATCAATGCTGTGCTGTTTGGATGGGGTCATCACTTTGGGTATAAACTGGCTTATTTTGCTTTGAGCTGCAGTAGGAGAGGTTATACCTGCATGTGTGGGGAAGCCAGTAGATGCTGCTGCAGTTGCTGTTTTTTGGGGATGAGACACACCAGGATCTGTAGATGGGGTGCTAGCTTGCCCTCTCTCCTCTAACTGCACTGTAGGATGGACAGTTCTCATATGTCTATGCAGGTTTGTGGTGGAACCTGCTCTTAAAGTAATTTTCATCTTGCAGTGAACGCACTCTGCTTTGTTGTTTCCATTGTCTTTAAACTGGAGCCAGATGCTGCTTCTCTTTCGGGTGTCACTCATAGTTACGACTCACACACTCTCCTCACCGCTATCTGACAGACAGTGTCGTTATTAACGTTGTTACGACTCATTAACCTGCAGTGGAGTGCCGCTTCACTTCACCCCCCTCTCTGTTTTTACATAATGGTATGATCCCATATCCTCACATCTGATTGGCCGCGATGCGATTGCTGACCAATCAAAACAAAGTTCTGCCTGTAAGCACGCAGCGAAAGGAAAAAAACTGGGAGCCGGCTCTCACTCGATGCGAGCCGGCTCTTCTGATTCACTACAAAGCATCGGCTCTCAGAGCCGCATCTTTTGCGCATGACACATCACTACTGCCAACCCGTGCTTCACAGTTGGGATGGTGTTCTTCGGCTTGCAAGCCTCCCCCTTTTTCCTCCAAACATAACGATGGTCATTACGGCCAAACAGTTCTATTTTTGTTTCATCAGACCAGAGGACATTTCTCCAAAAAGTACGATCTTTGTCCCCATGTGCAGTTGCAAACCGTAGTCTGGCTTTTTTATGGCGGTTTTGGAGCAGTGGCTTCTTCCTTGCTGAGCGGCCTTTCAGGTTATGTTGATATAGGACTCGTATTACTGTGGATATAGATACTTCTTTACCTGTTTCATCCAGCATCTTCACAAGGTCCTTTGCTGTTTTTCTGGGATTGATTTGCACTTTTCGCACCAAAGTACGTTCATCTCTAGGAGACAGAAAGCGTCTCCTTCCTGAGTGGTATGACGGCTGCGTGGTCCCATGGTGTTTATACTTGCGTACTATTGTTTGTACAGATGAACGTGGTACCTTCAGGCATTTGGAAATTGCTCCCAAGGATGAACCAGACTTGTGGAGGTCTGCAATTGTTTTTTGAGGTCTTGGCTGATTTCTTTAGATTTTCCCATGATGTCGAGCAAAGAGGCACTGAGTTTGAAGGTAGGCCTTAAAATACATCCATGACTCAAATTATGTCAATTAGCCTATCAGAAGCTTCTAAAGCCATGACATCATTTTCTGGAATTGTCCAAGCTGTTTAAAGGCACAGTCAACTTAGTGTATGTAAACTTCGACCCACTGGAATTGTGATATAGTGAATTATAAGTGAAATAATCTGTCTGTAAACAATTGTTGGAAGAATAACTTGTGTCATACACAAAGTAGATGTCCTAACTGACTTGCCAAAACTATAGTTTGTTAACATGAAATCTGTGGATTGGTTGAAAAAGGAGTTTTAATGACTTCAACCTAAGTGTATGTAAACTTCCGACTTCGACTGTATAAACAGTAAAAAAGTTACATGGGCAAAGTTAACATTTGATAACAATGAAGGTCATTGTCGCTTTACCTTGAGTGAGTGTGTGTGTGTGCGCACGCGCATTTGTCTGACCTGGACAGGAAGGCCTGGTGCTGTTTGATGGTGTCTAGTTCATACGTGGAGGAGTCACTGCGTTTGCGTGGCAGCATTGTCTTGGGGTCGTCAGGCCCTAAGCTGCGAGGGATGTCGATGTTACTGCGACTAAGATGGCGACTGCCCTCCAGAGACGGAGAAGACGGAGAGACACTGTTTATTATGATGCCTGGGGAGAGGAGGTCTGTGTCCTGGAGAGATGGAGGAGAGAGAGAGAGAGAGAGAGAGAAAGAGAGAGAGAGAGAGAGATGGAGGAGAGAGAGAAAGAGAGAGAGAGAGAGAGAGAGAGAGAGAGAGATGGAGGAGAGAGAGAGGAAGGGAGGGACCACACATAGTTAGTACCAGTCAGATTTACAGCACAGATAAAGGAGAGAATTTGGATGGAAATGAAAGGACTAGGGGAAGGTACCTGTACGCTGACAGTGCTGCCTCGTCTGCTGCTGTTCTGGCTCTCAGAGACGGTGACGTTACTGCTGCACAGAGCATCAAACCCCAGGATACCACCTACACAGTCCCCGATCACACACACCTACAGGAGGAGAGAATGCACACCTTTAAGTTGATTACACCGAAAATAATCTGCAATAGGTGCAGAAACATCAGTGACCTCTGCACTGACCTGTCCGGAGAAGGATGTCCCTTCCAAGGACCTTAAGAAGTCCCCATACACCTGATTGGCTCGTTGGATGACGGTAGCCACGGCATCCTGGTACTGGGGAGCGGAGGTGGCCAATAGGGGCAGTGCAGCTAGCGGGATGTGGTCCTGACTGTTGGAGAGGTAGCCCTCGTCATAACTATAGGGACTGAGACTGGTCAGGAGAGATAGAGGGTTAGAGTGTGTGTGTGTGTGTGTGTGTGTGTGTGTGTGTGTGTGCCTGTATGTGTGTGTGTGTGTCTGTGCGCGCACATGTGTGTGTACTCACTTGGACACCAGGGAAAAGGCGTCGGCACACACCGCGGGGCAGGGCACCATGCGGATGGCGATGCGTCCTAGGGCTGCTGGGTAATGGACCCTCATCACTGTCTCAAACGCTCCGGTCAGGGTGTTGACGTCCGCCTGCTTACTACTTGGCTCACCTGGGAGTAATTATGAGTAAATAGTAATACAATATTGTTACATTGTTACAAGAACAAACAAAATAAGAAGACTGTAAGGGTTTCCTGTAACAGTTGAAGTGTTGTCTACTTTATAAATAGAGTTGTTATATTGTATACCTGCTCCAGTGTCTAGGATATTACCCCCGTGAAGCACCAGGACCAGAACGTGGATCTTCGAGGGTGCCAGACACTGCTGAGACGACCCATCCTACGGGAGAAAGAGGAGGTGAGAGTGCGGACACTGATTAGTTACCAATATATAGTGACTGTGAATGGGTAAAATCTATTAAATTAAGGCAGGGATTTTAAATAGGAAGAGAGACAATTCCACCACTCTCTATCAGAACTAAAACAACATATTTTTACAGCCTACAGTACGATCAACTAACATAACACCCTACTATTGTGAACCTACTCACACCACAGGGCTTCTGAGTTCTAAAGGCAACAAAACCACCTCTGAACCACAATGCACTGGGGCTGGGGCTAGGGGTCAGACTTACAGCTGGTCGTCTGCGGGACCTGACAGTGGAGCGACGTCTCCGTTTACTAGAGACGTGACGCTGGACACAGAGAGAACAACACACTGAGATGCTGCCTGTGTTTGTGCGTCTGTCTGTCTGTGTGTGTGTGTGCGTGTCTGTGTCAGAGAGACGTGCTGCTGCACACAAAAAGCAACATCAAACACTGATACACTATGCGATGGGTGATATACTATCCTCTATAGACGTTACTCTGTGATGTTCACCCTCCGCCTCTTGCCGTCATTAGGACCAGACGGGATCACAGCATCGTCAAACTGACACACAGCTTCACCAAGCCAACTGTTGCAGTACCAAAGATGCATAGTTTGACTGCAAACATTGCTGTTAATGTATTGTTAAGAAATGTCGTTAAGAAATTATGAAGCTATAGTTAGTAATCCTTTGTGAGAACTCATAATGTTGTTTACTAGGCTACTCTCATACATTCTTCATACTGCTATTTGTTCATTTGAATCCCCATTAGCTTTTGCAGAAGCAGCAGCTACTCTTCCTGGGGCCGAGACGAGGAGATGTTACATTGGAAGCATACCTCAAGGAGTCTCTCCTCACTACTGGTCACTGCATACTCTTCACCCGACTCCTGATACAGGCTCTCTGTAAACACAGACACACACACACACACACACACACACACACACACACACACACACACACACACACACACACACACACACACACACACGTGAGCACACACGTGAGCACACACGTGAGCACACACACACACACAATTATTTTTCATTAAACCAATGAACTTCCTGAAGGACATGTCCTATATCCAGGATATAGGACATGAAGATCTGAAATCTTAGCCGACGCCAAAGGTGACATAACGAAAAATACATTATAGACAAAAATACTTTACAATTGACATACGTACATTTAAAATAACATTAAAATAGACATTACAGATTTACATGCATACATTACTACATATACATATGCCTTAACTAGGTGTATGTGTGGGTGTATGCTTGATTGGGTGTGTGCGTGCGAGTGTGCGAGTGAACTTGTGTGTGTGGTCCTACCCTGGCCCTCGTCCGTCTCTGTAGTCTCCATCTTGTCCATTAGGTCATTGGAACTCCACTTGTTCATCTCCTTGCCATGTAACAACATCTCCTCATCTCCAGAGAAGTCCTCTGAGGAGACAGACATCAGTATAACATCAGTAACAGTTGATGTTGTAATAACATGTAATAACAGTCATATAACCACATTAAGTTACATCTGATGTAGTAACTGTAATAGCGGTGTGTAATAAAATGTCATAGCAAACCGTGAGCGTCAAAAAACTCGTCGTCCGTGCTGTCCTCTGAGTCACGAGCGATACTCTGCATCCGCCACTCTGAGATGTTCTGGTGGACGGGGCTTCCTGTGTGGATAGGAAATAGAGTTGCATCAGTGAGGGCACTATTGTCTCATGCTCAGGGTTCATTATTGAACAGAGAAATGCATTCCCCACTAACCTCCTCTCTTAGAGGATCTATTAGACGACTTGGATGAAGTTGACCACTGCTTGGTGAGCTCTCCACGCGTCTGTAATGTATCTCCCAGCCCTGTTCGTCCTCCCTCCACCTCTCCCCCCTCCCCTAGGGCCTTCACCCCCTCCTGGTCCTGGTCGGTGGTGGCAGGGGTCCCGTTGGTCTCTGCCGCCCCCTCCTCTGTGTCACTGAGGCTGTACTGGGCCATCTTCCTAGCTAGGGCTAGCTGGGTCTCCAGCTCCAGCTGTCTGATGTCCTCTATGGTCAGACCGTACCACTCATCTTGCCAGCACCACGCCTGCCGGTGGGCACGCACCATCACCTTACGCAGGCCTGAGTGGAGGGGTGGTGGAGATGACAGGTTAGTATGATAACTAACTAACTAAATAACTAACTAACTAACTAACTAACACACCATCACCTTATGCAGGCCTGGGGAGGAGGAGGAGGGGCGAGGGAAGAGTAGGAGATTAATAACATTAATAACATTATCACAGCGATCTCTCTCTCAATTCCAATCAATGTAATTATTTTCCTTTCTCTCAATACCCAGCATTCATTGGAAATAAACTAATGAACCTGTCAGTCATAAGGTACTGAACAGGCACCATACAGGAACAACACACAGCGCAGTCACACACACACCTAGCAGGTGATTCAACTCAGCCGTAACACGAGAGGATTAAATTAGCTGTGTGTATAAATTAAGAGAGAGTATATCCACAAACAGCAGTAGGTCAGTGTGCGTTAGTCATGCGCGGGTTATATCAGCGGAGCGGGCGGGTTTAGGTTCATTAAATATTGTGTGGATGAACAGCGGGTGTGTGGTGAATAAAGAGAAAACAATTCATTTAAAAAAATACTGTTCAATAGGCCTAAATATTCAATGAGGTAAGACGGAGCTGATAGTGGACTACAGGAAACGGAGCACGGGTAGTTCCTCGTTGTCCACATCACTAAGGACCTATCATGGTCCAAACACACCAACACAGTCGTGAAGACAGCACGACAACACCTGTTCAAGAGGCTGAAAAGATTTGGCATTGGCCCTCAGATTCTCAAATTGTTTTACAGCTGCACCACTGAGAGCATCTTTACTGGTTGCATCACCACTTGGTATGGCAACTGCATGCCAAAAGGCCCCCAAGCCATAAGATTGCTGAACAGTTAATCAAATGGCTACCCTGAATATTTGCATTGACCCCCTTTTTATTTGCACTGACTCTCTTGCACTGGCTCTATGCACAATCGCTGGACTCTACCCACACACACTCACACATACTACACTGACACTCCAACACACACACACAAAACACATGCATATGTGACATACAATTTAAATTGGTGGTTGTTGACATCCCTCTATTGGTGTGGGGGCTGTGCTTTGGCAGAGTGGGTGGGGTTATATCCTGCCTGGTTGGCCCTGGCCGGGGTTATTGTCGGAAGGGGCCACAGTGTCTCCCAACCCCCCCTGTCTCAGCCTCCAGTATCTATGCTGCAATAGTCTATGTGCCGGGGGGCTAGGGTCAGTTTGTTAAATCTGTTAAATCTCTCTCTCTCTCTCTCTCTCTCTCTCTCTCTCTCTCTCTCTCTCTCTCTCTCTCTCTCTCGCACCTGCGCTCTATCACAATGTACCTGCGCTCTCTACCGCATCTAAATGCCTGGCTATGAAAAGCCAAGTGACACTTACTCCTGATGTATTTACCTGTTGCAACCTCTACAACCACTATGATTATTATTTGACCCTGCTGGTCATCTATGAACATTTGAACATCTTGGAGAACTGGTCTTAATGGCAATGAATTGTTATAATCTCCACCCGGCACAGCCAGAAGAGGACTGGCCACCCCTCAGAGCCTGGTTCCTCTCTAGGTTTCTTCCTAGGTTTTTGCCCTTCTAGGAAGTTTTTCCTAGCCACCGTGCTTCTACATCTGCATTGCTTCCTGTTTGGGGTTTTAGGCTGGGTTTCTGTATAGCACTTTGTGACATCGGCTGATGTAAAAAGGGCTTTATAAATACATTTGATTTGATTTGATTTCATTTGAATAAATGTGAAAGAAAAACGTCATTGTTCAATAAATGTTGAAGAGAAAAGGGAACTGTACAGTACATTTTATATATTTGCGGGTTAGGGTCGGTGCAGGCCTCAGATTTTCAAGGGGACTGGTAGATGAAAAAATCCACCAGCCAAGCATTTTTTTACCGGTCAAAATAATAAATTGCCTTTTTGTGTCACATATACATTAATTTCAGTACATTTCATTGAGATAATAAGGTATTATGTTGAATACAAACTTAAAGAGGCCAGAGCAAAATGTGTGTGTGCATGCGTGCATGCGTTAGTTTTTGCATATGCATGAGCGTGTGTAAAGGCGTCGGCATGCTTCCCAGCCAAAACAGTTCAGTAGAGTTCGTGCATATATTATGATTATATTATGATTAAGTTTTTGTTCATTTGAACTTCGGTGAGGGGTTTTTTCGGCCGTACGGGCACACATTTTTTCTGGTCTACGCCCCTTCGTCAGTGATTGGTCAACAGTAGGGATTCTTCAATAATGTCTTTGTTGTCATTCAACAAGAGACGACTGTCACGTTCGGGTGTGTAGAGAGACCAAGGCGCAGCGTATCCATAGTTCGACATCTTTATTTAACTGAACTGGCGAACTATACAAAATAACAAATACAATAACGATAATAATAATAACACACGTAGCACGAACACGGGACATAACATAACAATGAACCACGCCAACGGAGTGGAACACAGACATATAAGTAAGATCCCTAATTAGAGGTAATGCATAGCAGCTGCCTCTAATTAGGGATCCCACACACACACACAACACCAGACAGAAATAGAAATGATAGATCTGCCAGACTCTGACCATAGAAATATAGAGAAGCAAAGCTTCTCTATGGCCAGAGCCTGACAGTACCCCCCCCCCAAAGGCGCGGACTCCCGGCCGCAAGAAAAATAAACACAAAAACATGAGGGAAGGGTCAGGGAGGGAAAAACATCAAACATAACCCATCGCCGGTGGCGGTTCCGGCTCCGGCGAAGTGGATGTCTTCCTCCTCATTTCTACTTGGCCCGGACTGGGCACTGGTGTGGTAGGCGACTCAGGCCATTTAAAGGGGCAACCCACCGGTCCTGGAAATGACCATGGTGGGGCAAAAGGCTCAGGCCATGGAGCGGGGCAAATAACCGGGCCAGGACTGGGCACCGGTGTGGCAGGCGACTCCGGCCATATAAAGGGGCAACCCACCGGTCCTGGTAACAACAATGGTGGGGAAAAAATCTCAGGCCATGGAGCGGGGCAAATAACCGGGCCAGGACTGAGCACCGGTGTGGCAGGCGACTCCGGCCATATAAAGGGGCAACCCACCGGTCCTTTAAATAACAATGGTGGGGAAAAAAGTTCAGGCCATGGAGCGGGGCAAATAACCGGGCCAGGACTGAGCACCGGTGTGGCAGGCGACTCCGGCCATATAATTATCACGGGAGACTCCGGGCTGTCGAGCGTCACGTGAGGCTCCGGGCTGTCGAGCGTCACGGGAGGCTCCGGGCTGTCGAGCGTCACGGGAGGCTCCGGGCTGTCGAGCGTCACGGGAGGCTCCGGGCTGTCGAGCGTCACGGGAGGCTCCGGGCTGTCGAGCGTCACGGGAGGCTCCGGGCTGTCGAGCGTCACGGGAGGCTCCGGGCTGTCGAGCGTCACGGGAGGCTCCGGGCTGTCGAGCGTCACGGGAGGCTCCGGGCTGTCGACCGTCACGGGAGGCTCCGGGCTGTCGACCGTCACGGGAGGCTCCGGGCTGTCGACCGTCACGGGAGGCTCCGGGCTGTCGACCGTCACGGGAGGCTCCGGGCTGTCGACCGTCACGGGAGGCTCCGGGCTGTCGACCATCACGGGAGGCTCCGGGCTGTCGACCATCACGGGAGGCTCCGGGTTGTCGACCATCACGGGAGGCTCCGGGCTGTCGACCATCACGGGAGTCTCCGGGCTGTCGACTATCACGGGAGTCTCCGGGCTGATGAGGCGCACCGACGGTCTGGTGCGTGTAGCCGGTACTGGAGGAACCTGGCTGGGCACACGCACTGGAGGTCGAGTGCGGGGAGTCGGCACGGGACGTACCGGACTAGAGACGCGCACTGGAAGCCTGATGCGTGGAGTCGGCACATGTGGCACAGGACTAATAACACGCACCTCAGGGCTAGTGCGGGGAACAGGCACAGGACGTACCTGACTGGAGACGCGCACTGGTAGCCTGGTGCGTGGAGTCGGCTCATGTGGCACAGGACTAATAACACGCACCTCAGGGCTAGTGCGGGGAACAGGCACAGGACGTACCTGACTGGAGACGCGCACTGGAAGCCTGGTGCGTGGAGTCGGCACATGTGGCACAGGACTAATAACACGCACCTCAGGGCTAGTGCGAGGAGCAGGCACATGACGTACCGTACTGGAGAGGCGCACTGGAGGCCTGGTGCATGGAGTCGGCACTGATGGCACCGGACTGGTGACACGCACCTCAGGGCGAGTGCGAGGAGCAGGCACATTACGTACCGGACTGGAGAGGCGCACTGGAGTGTAGCAGACGGCCGGACCCAGACTGGGCACCGGTGGAGCGGACTGCTCTGGCACTGGAGTAGAGCAGACGGCCGGACCCCGACTGGGCACCGGTAAAGCGGACTGCTCTTTCATGGGAGTGGAGTAGGCGACTGGACACGGATTATTCCACTCCGACATTTCCCGTTCAACCTCCTCTGCTATCTCCCACATTTCCTCCAGAACATCTCCAAAATGGCTCTCCAAATAATCCTCCTCTTCTTCACTTTGCGCCCCCCATTTATATGTCGGGCACAGTGTATCCCACATGGAAAGTGGTACTGGTGCGTCCTCTTCATTACCAGACCACCCCCATAGCCCCCCCCCGAAATTTTCCTGGGGTTGACTACGGCCTCCTTTACCTCCGTATCCACGATTACGCCGCTGTCTTCCTTTTTTTTCCTTTGCTCCAGTATATCGCTGCTTGGTCGGGTGGTGGTTCATTCTGTCACGTTCGGGTGTGTAGAGAGACCAAGGCGCAGCGTATCCATAGTTCGACATCTTTATTTAACTGAACTGGCGAACTATACAAAATAACAAATACAATAACGATAATAATAATAACACACGTAGCACGAACACGGGACATAACATAACAATGAACCACGCCAACGGAGTGGAACACAGACATATAAGTAAGATCTCTAATTAGAGGTAATGCATAGCAGCTGCCTCTAATTAGGGATCCCACACACACACACAACACCAGACAGAAATAGAAATGATAGATCTGCCAGACTCTGACCATAGAAATATAGAGAAGCAAAGCTTCTCTATGGCCAGAGCCTGACAACGACTTGTTTTCATTGAAAAATACTGCACCAAACATTAGTTAGATCTCTGGCAAAAATGAATGACGGATGTCTTGAGTTATCTTAGATTAATTCTCACTATTTTGAGGAAATACTGGCCTCTGTGTTTCAAAATGGACAAACATTACTATTGACGCCTATTTGGCGTTTTTTAAGCGAAGGTCGTTTAAGGGAGTAGGCCTATGCAAGCACACTCTTCGGTTCGGCTAACCGAGTTTGGCTAGTCGCCAGCCGAACTAAAGCATGCTGATGCCTTAAGCACTTGTAAATCACTGTCACTGTCATGATGCAGACTGATGAGCTGACAGGAGAACACTGGCAGGAAATTAATCCTGCTGCCTTTCTTATCTTCTCTCTCTCTCCATCCATCCCTTTCTCTCTCTTCCTCATTCTCCCTGTTTTTCTCTTCATCATTCTTCCTATATTACCACCATGTTTCTCGCTCCCTCTCCCTCCAACTGTCACTCACTCTCTCATTCTCAGTACTACTCTCTGTCTTTTTCTCATCTTTTCTCGTTTATTCTCCCTTCCTTCCCCACCACATATCTCTCCAGGTCTGAAACCCTACCAACCCAGTGAGTCACAAACATCCCACCGCCTTCCCTGACAATCCCAGCCACAGTAACTTAAGAATATGGCCAGAATAATGCATGACAATGAGACAATAATGAAACAATAATCATGAAAAGTAAGAGTTTCAGTACATTAGTAGACCATTCCCCTTTTTCACAACATTAACTTTTTTAAACTGTTTGAAGCGCTGTCACAGCATCACCATGAACATTTAAAAAATGTACTTGTCACAGCAGCATACATATTTAATGCAACGAGGGTAGGAATGGCTTATTTGGTCGATAAGCCAAGCAGAGCTGTTTTTATCGAGGTACAAATATCCAGTGTTTTTACATTTTGTGCATAAGCGCATACAGACACACCTTGGCTACATTGTAACCGCGAAGTGGCGAAAGTGAGCCCGCATATGGGTCTCAGCCAGAACTGTTACTTTTGTACCTGAATGTGATTTAATCGATTGATGTTGGGGAAATATATGACAAAAATTGTGTTAAATGCCTATAAACAGCTTTAATTATGTAATATAGGCCTACTGGTTATTTAAGCAATAAAGAATGCCTGGACACAACCCTTAGCCACCATAGCTGGATCCTTCATTCATTTTTGCACTACACAATAAACTTTTATGATAACAGTCAGTCCTTGAATGCTAGCTACCTAGCATTAGCTAGCAAATCAGTGTTTAAAATGTTAGCTAGCGAACTATTGTGAGCTAGCAGTACTTTTAGCTGGCCAGGTCGTATTGAAAGCTAGCTAGATACATCATATCAAACCCGTCATCTGGTTTGCTTGGTTAGCTAGCTAGCTAATAGCCAATGCCATGGTAAGCAAGGTAGGAATTAAGCTAGATAGCTAGCCTGTTATGCTATCGATGCCGTTAACCGTTTAGCTAGCTAGCTAACGTCAGCAAGAGTCTGGCTGGAACTGGCAGAGTATGGTGTCACGTTAGTTACACCATGGTAAGGGCAAATTAAATCCTTCAACATCTTGCTAGCTACCTACATAGCAACATGACATAATTTCTCATTTCTGGAGGCAGTGGAAACGCAATTTGAGCACAGGCCTGGAGGTTTCAAAGTTCCTATGGAAACGGGGCTTGGCTGTTTATGAACTTCTGCTTGTACCACCGCATGGTAAAGCAACGCAAAAGTTGAAAATATTGAGCACATGCGGTATACAGAATGCTGTATTCCAACCGCAGCGTTGCGGACTGCTCCATTGACATTGAATGACTTCAGTCGAAATGCAAAGAGTTAACACATCTGGTGGACTTGAGGCTTGACGTTTTTTGAGTCCCGCCTCTAAACAGCCAATGTGAAATGACTAACGCTTCGAACACACGGACTGTGTCATTGCGCAAAATAGTATGCAGCAGCATCTAGATGTGCAACAAAAGTTCAACATTCACCTTCTGCTACCATTTCTGTCAACCCGTTTATGCATACAGTTTGAAATAACAACACTGAGTGCATCAGACATGAAACAATGATACAAATTTAACAACAGCACATCAAAATATATTAAAAAAATATATATTTTGCATATGTCTATTTATTTTAAACACCAGTGGTGCAACTAGTGCTTTCTAACGGCACTGAACCAAAACAGTGGCATGTGTGAGTGGTCAAAACCATTCATCTTGAGGCGACAGGGGAGGGGGTGCAAAATGCAATCTGTTAATTATTATTTTCTGGCAAAAAGGTTTTTTTATTTTGAAAGTGGGGGTGCAGTTGCTCTGTTTGCTACATTGCTCAGGCGCCTATGCATATACACACACAGACACACACACACACACAGTACCTACCAACATCGTGTATGAAGCGTTCTATCTTGGACTGCATGCCCCAGTATCTGAACTCCACCTTGCAGAGCTTGTAAGCACACATGACCGTGTTCTGGGTCGGGTTCTGGTTGATGAGTTCGATCCAGTCGTCAGTCAGTGGTCCTCGCTGGGTTTTCTCTGATACGTACAGCTTAGGGTCCTCCTCAACCAGGTACTCATGGGGTGCAATGTAGTCCTTCACAATGTCAATGGGGTCTGGAGGAAGAATACATAAACACACAGTCAGTACACAGATCAACGTTAGCCGTGTAGTGAAGTTGTGCAGAGGGAAAGAGAAAAGCACAGGCCTTTTAACCGGAGGAACAATAGTACTGCTGGCTAGAAGCCACTAGAGGTCTCTACTGCTCTGCTCCACGACCTGAGTGTGTTGCTACGTGTGTGTTGTGTGTGTGAGTGCATGCACTTGCGCGCTTGTGTGTCTGTGTCAGAGAGACGTGCTGCTGCACACAAAAAGCAACAACAAACACTGATATACTATGTGATGGGTGATATACTCTCCTCTATAGACGTTACTCTGTGTGTGTGTGTGTCTGTGTGTGTGTGTGTGTCTGTGTGTGTCTTTGTGCTTGTGGTTATGTAATCACACCCCTGCGGTGTCAGTCTGGGCCAGACAACACACCTATCACACACTGCACTGTGGGAGTGGCGCTGCAGTATTACGCCAGCCAGCAGCTCACACTCACACACACCAGCAGCAGCATAAGACGGAACACACGCTGTCTGCATCTTAAAGACCACAGTGTGTGTGAAACAGCGAATTGCTTACTGCTCTCTGAAATCCATGAAACCCACACAGACAGACTGAGAACAGTAGGCTTGTTTGTGTGTGTAGGCTTGTTTGTGTGTGTGAGTCCATGTGTGTGTGTGTGTGTGTGTGTGTGTGTGTGTGTGTGTGTGTGTGTGTGTGTGTGTGTGTGTGTGTGTGTGTGTGTGTGTGTGTGCACCATACCTACAGTCCTTGTTCTTTTTTCTGCTGATGACAGATTGAAACACTCTTGTGTCCCTGTGTCAGGTTTATAATACGTCTCAATGTCTATGGAGAACTTCTCTACGAATGGACAGGTATACCTGGAGAGAGAGAGGGAGAGAGAATGAGAGAGAGGGAGGGAGAGAGAGCGAGGGGGAGAGGGAGGGAGGGAGGTAGGGAGGGAGAGGAATGAGTGATGTGGAAAAGGGGGAGGAGGGTTTAGGAGAATGTCTCTTTCACATCATGTCTTTGTGTAGAAGTGTAAGGTAGGGGGTCTAAGGTAGAGATGCACAACTCCGGGCCTCAGGGCCACACATGTATGTATGTAATGATGAAAGTGTGTGTACATGCATACATACGAGAACCCTTTGAAGAACCCTTTTTGGTTCCAGAGAGTGTAGGCTGTGTGTGCAAAATATACATGTGTGTCCCCTCTCATCGTGTGCGTGTGTATGGGTAAGGTGTGTGTATTGTACATACTATATACAGGTGTAGGATCTTAATTTGATCACCATGTTGCAGGAGAACTTTCCTTCAATGCAGGAAATGTAAAACATTGTGTATTTGAGGTCTAAAAGGGCTTCTGACGTTTGTAATTTCCACTTTGACATTTCAGACTTGATTTTCCCTTACGAAAAATGTATCAACCCCTACAAAAATGTCCATTAGTTAAAATCGACATAATAATTTACATTTCCTGTTGCTGCAGGATTATTTTCCTGCTGTAGCAAACTGGCTCAAATTAAGATCCTATTTCTGTATATGTGTGTTGTCTCTCACCGTGTGCGTGTGTATGGGTAGGCGTTCCAGGACTCCTCTTCCACGCGTAGAGCAGCCTGAGGTAAGATGGAGCAGAACCATGAAGGGATGTGTTTCCCGATGTGGTACACCTTATGTGTGTACTGTCCCGACCCGCCTGGACCATCCTCATACGGCTTGTTCTCTAGGATCTCCACCCCACTGCCCTCACCACAACTCTCCTCTCGGCTCTTCTTCTGCAAGAGGAGTGGAGAGAAGAAGAAGGGGGAGTCAGGGCCTGCTTTTCAGTTGAACAGGTTGCAGGGTACACACATGGATACCACATGCACATGCACATGCACATGCACACACACACACACACACACACACACACACACACACACACACACACACACACACACACACACACACAAGACTTCATCCTCGGCTCAAAGCTGAATGTATTCTAATCATAAAGATGACCAAAGTGCTAAGAGGACAAAAATGGCTGCCACGTCAAAATATTCCCCTATCCAAAATAAAACCTCTCCCTGTCCCTTTTCCCTACTGCTCTCTCTCTCCTCCTCTTCCTCTCCTGGCAGTCTGGTGATGTATTAGCTTTCATCCTTCCTCATAGAAGAGGAAGAGAGAAAGAGAGAGACAGAGAGAGAAAGACAGAGAGAGAGACAGAGAGATGGAGAGATGAGAGAGAGAAAAAGGGAGTCAGATGGAGAGGAGAGAGAGGAGAGAGAAAGAGAGACAGAAAGAATGAAGGAGGGAGTTCTAGTCAGTTGTTGCACTGTACTGACTGCTACTGCAATAACCAATAGGCTGCATCATGCACCTTTCTCTTCCCCTCCCGACTAGCACTGGTACATGTCTCAGCTGGGTTCTTCTCCTACGGGGACAGCCAAAGAAACATTTTAGGTTCTAGACAGCACCCTTTTTTCTAAGAGTGTACTGTCTGCCCTGGCGCTGGTAGACTAGAAGACAGGTGGCAGACCCTGTAAGTAAGCCCAGTGTATTATTCTATTCATGTGGGAAGTTATGGAGGATTAGATACACAGTAACACACCTCTCTTACTTAGATACTGTCTTTGAGACCACAAGGCTGTGTCTGAAATGGCACCCTATTCCCTATAGTGCACTACTTTTGATGGACCCTGGTCAAAAGTAGTGCACTAAATTGGGAATAGGGTTTCATTTGGGACATGGCCAGGTCTGAAGAAGCACCAGACCTAACAGGGCATAATACGGCAGTCATCCTGGGAAACTGTGGCAGATTGATCTCATAGTGTCTGGTTAATCCAACAGAATCTAGGTCACCCATCACACCAGCATAACTATGGCTATTTCCCAAATGGAAGCCTATGTGCCCTGGTTAAAAGTAGTGCTCTATTTAGGGACGCATCCTCTCTAGCCTTGTGTAGATATGAGTTGGGGTTTTAGGGAGTGGTGAGGAGTGAAGGTCGTAAGAGGCGGCTCGGAACAGCTCGGAAATTGCAGTTATTTAGTATGTAATCTAATTTAGCAGCAGAGCTGAGGGCCTTACATTACCCTCCCCACCCCTCTGAAGGCCTCTACCACAGGGAACTGAGTATTAGCTGCTTAATATGAGTGGAGGCACAGAGAGTATCTGGTTAGGGAGTCAGTCAGTATACTGTGCAGCAGTGGTTCCCAACCCTGGTCCTCCAGTACCCCCAAAAGTAAAAATGTTATTGTAACCCTGGACAAGCACACCTGATTCAACTTGTCAACTAATCATCAAGCCCTCAATGAGTTGAATGAGGTATGTTCGTCCAGGGCTACAACAAAAATGGGTACTGTTGAGGGTACTAGAGGACCAGGGTTGGGAAACACTGCTTTGGTGCAGGACATTTGGAAATGTGACATTAGTTTTGACACAGCCCCAAGGGAGATATCTAATGCTAGATCACACACATACACTGACACATACACACACTGACACACAAACAAACACGAGCGACCTCTGCGGCTGTGTCTGCTCACACTGCGGAAGCAGCAGACCAGCACTTCATTAGAGCGCTGACAGGTGACATCACACCTGCCCTGACACACACGCGCCCGCCCAAACACACAAACACACATGCACGCACAGAGAGTCCATGGTTGAGCTGCCCATCATCAGTCGTGTTCCTCCACAGCAGAGAGAAAGAGAGAAGGGGAGAGGGAGAAAGAGAAAGAGCGAGATGGAGAGAGGGAGATATCTGCGCATGAAGATTGTTGCCTCGAGGGCAGAACAGAACAGAACAGAACATGCCAGTTTGAGAAAAAAAGAGGCCAAGGAACTAACTAAGAGTGTGTCTAGGCGGGGTTCATCTCTATAGTCTAAAGTGATCTCCTCTCTAGAATTGTATTCAAATACTATTTAGGATATTTCAATTACTTTCAAAGACATTTCAAAGTAAGAATTATTTAAAATACAACTAGTTGAATATTGGAATGTATTTGGTAATACACTTGAAAAGTATTGGCATGTATTTGAAAATACTCAAAAAGACAAGTGTATTTTCAAATACAAATATTTAAATACTCCATACATTTGAATCCAGGTCTGGTCCTAACCTGGCATGCCACCCTGATCTCTCAAGCTTACACGGATAGCAAATCATTCATGTATGCTCGAGAGATCAGGGTGACATGCGAGGCTAGTTTGTTGCTAGGGGTATTTGAAATAATGTATTTGGAAATAAGTAATTCAAAATAGTTTGGGGTTTTAATAGGAATTCATTTGAAAATACTTTCAAATACTTACAATCAATGTAGCTGATTTGTCCACATTATTTGCACTAAATGTAAGTCGTTCACAAACTGGTTGAATCAATGTTGTTTCAACGTACTTTGTCGTTGTATTGTGACGTGTTTTAAAAAGTATTGTTTTGAGGGTGAAATTTCAACATCATCATTGTAACCAATTTTCAACATAAGACAAACCTTGTATAAAATATGTTGAATTTGTACCATAGAAACAACGTCAGATCTTCAACGTTATATCCACTATCAGAAAGAAACTATAGGCTGTGCAGCACCTCCTACTGGAGAGTTGATCTATCTACAGCTATTAATTTGGTCTCCTATTCACATCTCTATCTCATCCAAAAATCAGTTAAAGAATAGTACTAAATCAAATCAATCTTTATTTAAAGCTGCAATATGTGGGCCTCCTGAGTGGTGCAGCAGTGTAAGGCACTACAGACCCGGGTTCGATCCTAGGCTGTGTCACAGCCGGCCGTGACTGGGAGATCCATGAGGCGGTGCACAATTGGCCCAGCTTCGTCCGGGTTAGGGGAGGGTTTGGCCGGCCGGGATTTCCTTGTCCCATCTCGCTCTAGCGACTCCTTGTGGCGGGCTGGGCGCTTGCAAGCTGACTTCGGTCACCCGCTGTACTGTGTTTCCTCCGACACACTGGTGCGGCTAGTTAAGCGAGCAATGTGTCAAGAAGCAGTGTGGCTTGGCAGGGTCGCCTTTCAGAGGACGCATGGCTCTCGACCTTTGCCTCTCCTGAGTCCGTAGGGGATTTTCAACGATGGGGGGCTCCTGAGTGGCACAGCGGTCTAAGGCAATGCATCTCAGTGCAAGAGCAGCAGTCCCTGGTTCGAATCCAGGCTGCATCACATCTGGCCGTAATTGGGAGTCCCATTGGGCGGCGCACAATTGGCCCAGGTTTAGCCGGGGTAGGCCATCATTGTAAATAAGAATTCGCTCTTAACTGACTTGCTTAGTTAAATAAAGGTTAAATAAATTTTAAAACAATGGGACAAGACTGTAACTACCAATTGGATATCACGAAAAATGGGTCAAAAAAGCTGCAATATGTACAGTGGGGAGAACAAGTATTTGATACACTGCCGATTCTGCAGGTTTTCCTACTTACAAAGCATGTAGAGGTCTGTAATTTTTATCATAGGTACACTTCAACTGTGAGAGAAGGAATCTAAAACAAAAATCCAGAAAATCACATTGTATGATTTTTAAATAGTTAATATGCATTTTATGGCATGACGTAAGTATTTGATCACCTACCAACCAGTAAGAATTCCGGCTCTCACAGACCTGTTAGTTTTTCTTTAAGAAGCCCTCCTGTTCTCCACTCATTACCTGTATTAACTGCACCTGTTTGAACTCGTTACCTGTATAAAAGACACCTGTCCACACACTCAATCAAACAGACTCCAACCTCTCCACAATGGCCAAGACCAGAGAGCTGTGTAAGGACATCAGGGATAAAATTGTAGACCTGCACAAGGCTGGGATGGGCTACAGGACAATAGGCAAGCAGCTTGGTGAGAAGGCAACAACTGTTGGCGCAATTATTAGAAAATGGAAGAAGTTCAAGATGACGGTCAATCTCACTCGGTCTGGGGCACCATGCAAGATCTCACCTCGTGGGGCATCAATGATCATGACGAAGGTGAGGGATCAGCCCAGAACTACACGGCAGGACCTGGTCAATGACCTGAAGAGAGCTGGGACCACAGTCTCAAAGAAAACCATTAGTAACACACTACGCCGCCATGGATTAAAATCCTGCAGCGCACGCAAGGTCCCCCTGCTCAAGCCAGCGCATGTCCAGGCCCGTCTGAAGTTTGCCAATGACCATCTGGATGATCCAGAGGAGGAATGGGAGAAGGTCATGTGGTCTGATGAGACAAAAATAGAGCTTTTTGGTCTAAACTCCACTCGCCGTGTTTAGAGGAAGAAGAAGGATGAGTACAACCCCAAGAACACCATCCCAACCGTGAAGCATGGAGGTGGAAACATCATTCTTTGGGGATGCTTTTCTGCAAAGGGGACAGGAGGACTGCACCGTATTGAGGGGAGGATGGATAGGGCCATGTATCGCGAGATCTTGGCCAACAACCTCCTTCCCTCAGTAAGAGCATTGAAGATGGGTCGTGGCTGGGTCTTCCAGCATGACAACGACCTGAAACACACAGCCAGGGCAACTAAGGAGTGGCTCCGTAAGAAGCATCTCAAGGTCCTGGAGTGGCCTAGCCAGTCTCCAGACCTGAATCCAATAGAAAATCTTTGGAGGGAGTTGAAAATCCATATTGCCCAGCGACAGCCCCGAAACCTGAAGGATCTGGATGGAGGAGTGGGCCAAAATCCCTGCTGCAGTGTGTGCAAACCTGGTCAAGAACTACAGGAAACGTATGATCTCTGTAATTGCAAACAAAGGTTTCTGTACCAAATATTAAGTTCTGCTTTTCTGATGTATCAAATACTTATGTCATGCAATAAAATGCAAATTAATTACTTAAAAATCATACAATGTGATTTTCTGGATTTTTGTTTTAGATTCCGTCACTCACAGTCGAATAGTACCTATGATCAAAATTACAGACTTCTACATGCTTTGTAAGTGGGAAAACCTGCAAAATCGGCAGTGTATCAAATACTTGTTCTCCCCACTGTAACTTTTCGGGTGACCTGACCAAATTCACATAGAAATGTGAGTTATTGATATGTCATTCTCATTGAAAGCAAGTGTAAGAAGTGGTAGAGCTGTTCTATATTGCATTATTTATATGCTTCCCGTTCTTACATTTAGTTTTTGCATCTTTTACTTTCGGTTTTGTACAACAGCTTCAAACAGCTGAAAATACTATATCTTTGCATATGAAAAATATATTTCACAGCAGTTTAGATGGTACACTGATTCTCTACACTATAATTGCTTGTTTTGTCACATATACTGAAATTAGGCAAACTATTATAATTTTAGCAACCAGGAAATGCAGAGCGATTTCTGCATAGTGCACTTTTAAAGTTTGATTAGATTAGATTTAGTCCTATTCTTTCATTTAGATTTTTGGTTGGGACATGAATCCAACATATTAATTATTAATTTGTAGACAAACTGGTTATTGAATTGTGTTTGGTTGTCAACACAAACAAATATCAACCTTTGAAGGAGATGTATGTTCAACTTGGATGGTTAGTGCTATCAGGTATCCTTGGGATGTCCCTATCCTAAACCCAAAACTTAACCCCTACCCTAACACTAACCCTTGCCTAACCTTAATCCCAAAGTTAACCATTTTTTTTTAAAATTGTTTTTCGCTTAGAATTTTCCGCTAGCCCTACCACCCCTCCCCTAAACGAATGGACACCAACGCTTAGGCTTCTACTTCCAGCTTATACATACAGTTGAAGTCGGAAGTTTACATACACCTTAGCCAAATACATTTAAACTCAGTTTTTCACAATTCCTAACATTTAATCCTAGTAAAGAATCCCTGTCTTAGGTCAGTTAGAATCACCACTTTATTTTAAGAATGTGAAATGTCAGAATAATAGTAGAAAGAATGATTTATTTCAGCTTTTATTTATTTCATCACATTCCCAGTGGGTCAGAAGTTTTGGCCCATTCCTGGGTGAATTCTGGCCCATTCCTCCTGACAGAACTGGTGTAACTGAGTCAGGTTTGTAGGTCTCCTTGCTCGCACACGCTTTTTCAGTTCTGCCCACAAATGTTCTATAGAATTAAGGTCAGGGCTTTGTGATGGCCACTCCAATACCTTGACTTTGTTGTCCTTAAGCCATTTTGCCACAACTTTGGAAGTGTGCTTGGGGTCATTGTCCATTTGGAAGACCCATTTGCAACCAAGCTTTAACTTCCTGACTGATGTCTTGAGATGTTGCTTCAATATATCCACATAATTTTCCTTCCTCATGATGCCATCTATTTTGTGAAGTGCACCAGTCCCTCCTGCAGCAAAGCACCCCCACAATATGATGCTGCCACCCCCGTGCTTTACGGTTGGGATGGTGTTCTCCGGCTTGCAAGCCTCTCCCTTTTTCCTCCAAACATAATGATGGTCATTATGGCCAAACAGTTCTATTTTTGTTTCATCAGACCAGAGGACATTTCTCCAAAAAGTATGATCTTTGTCCCCAATGTGCAGTTGCAAACCGTAGTCTGGCTTTTTTATGGCGGTTTTGGAGCAGTGGGTTCTTCCTTGCTGAGCGGCCTTTCAGGTGTCGATATAGGACTCATTTTACTGTGGATATAGATACGTTTGTACCTGTTTCATCCAGCATCTTCACAAGGTCCTTTGCTGTTGTTCTGGGATTGATTTGCACTTTTCGCACCAAAGTATGTTCCTCTCTGGGAGACAGAACGCGTCTCCTTCCTGAGCGGTATGACGGCTGCGTGGTCCCATGGTGTTTATACTTGCATACTATTGTTTGTACAGATGAACGTGGTACCTTCAGGTGTTTGGAAATTGCTCCCAAGGACGAACCAAACTTGTGGAGGTCTACAATTTTTTTTCTAAGGTATTTTTAGATTTTTCTATTATGTCGAGCAAAGAGGCACTAAGTTTGAAGGTAGGCCTTGAAATACATCCACAGGTACACCTCCAACTGACTCAAACTACGTCAATTAGCCTATCAGAAGCTTTTAAAGCCATGACATCATTTTCTGGAATTTTCCAAGCTGTTTAAAGGCACAGTTAACTTAGTGTATGTAAACTTCTGACCTGCTGGAAATGTGATATACTGAATTATAAGTTAAAGTAAGTAATCTGTCTGTAAAGAATTGTTGGAAGAATTACTTGTGTCATGCACAAAGTAGATGTCCTAACCGACTTGTCAAAACTATAGTTTGTTAAAATGAAATCTGTGGAGTGGTTGAAAAATGAGTTTTAATGACTTCAACCTAAGTGTATGTAAACTTCTGACTTCAACTGTACTATATACATTTTACGGATAGTTATCTTTTGTTTGTTTTTAGTCCCATCCTTCAACCCCTCCTATCTATCTCTGAAGACCATCCATTTCTATTTGCCATACATTTTTCAACTGTAATGTGATGTCTCAACCTAACCATTTTCAATATCAACTTCAATGGGGTAATGTCAAAGTTGGGACGTCCCAAGGATCCCGGATAACATGGACCCTGCTTGGATAGTTTCATCTGTGCCTATGGCTTTTTATTCCAGTTTGTCTACACATTAATAATTGATATGTTGAATTCAAGTCTCCATCTCAATCCAAAATCTAATCAAATCAAAAGCTAAATGCACTTTAAATGTTGATATTTGATTGCATTGACAACCAAACACAATTCAATATCACTTTTGCAATACAGTAATTAGCTTACTAACTTGTCAACAAGTTAACAAATTACATCTCAACTAAACCAACAATAAAAGTTAAATAATAGGATTAAGCCAGTGGCTCAGATGAAACTATCCAAGAATTAGATATCCTTTGAATGTTGATATTTTGTTTGTTGTCAACCAAACATAATTCAATAATACTTTTGAAATACAATAAATAGCCTAAAGTTAATGCTCTTACAAACTAATATAACAGTCAGTGGCGATTTTAGCATGTCAATCTTGGTGGGGCAAACAACATTTTTGGGGGGATATATGCCAGAAAAGCCACTACACAACACAACATTAAACAATACATTAATTGCATAAAGGTGACAAACGGTGCCCACAAACTGTTAGGGCCTACATAAAGCTGTCCCAACAGCAGAGTCCCAACAGAAATCAATCAAATGTATTTATAAAGCCCTTTAAAAATCAAATGTATTTCCCCCTGGCTATTAGTGGAGCCTTGTCTGGCAGTGAAACAGTTAATTCATCCTCATTTACTGGCTTTTTAAAAAAACATATCTGATATGGCTGACTTGCTTAAACAAATGTGTGTTTCTACTGACATTTAAGATGTACAAACTGTGGCATAAGGGAACGACAAGCGGATAAGAGGCAATCCATCATTTCGATTAAGACATTAATGAGCGAGCTTGGACAGACGTAGTCAATATAACTATTTGTTCAGCACTTTTGAAATGTACAGCGACAGAACTTGGGTCGTTCTTACAGTCTACTCCCTCCCAAGTCAGAACCGTAGGATAAATAAAGGGGGCATATACAGTTGAAATCGGATGTTTACATACACTTAAGTTGAAGTCATTAAAACTCATTTTTCAACCACTCCACAGTTTTCATGTTAACAAACTATAGTTTTGGCAAGTCGGTTCTTCCAACAATTGTTTACAGGCAGATTATTTCACTTATAATTCACTATATCACAATTCCAGTGGGTCAGAAGTGTACATACACTAAGTAGAATGTGCCTTTAAACAGCTTGGAAAATTCCAGAAAATGATGTCATGGCTTTAGAAGCTTCTGATAGGCTAATTGACATCATTTGAGTCAATTGGAGGTGTACCTGTGGATGTATTTCAAGGCCTACCTTCAAACTCAGTGCCTCTTTGCTTGACATCATGGGAAAATCAAAAGAAATCAGCCAAGACCTTTGAAATTGTAGACCTTCACAAGTCTGGTTCATTCTTTGGAGCAATTTCCAAATGCCTGAAGGTACCACGTTCATCTGTACAAACAATAGTACGCAAGTATAAAAACCATGGGACCGCGCAGCCACCATACCGCTCAGGAAGGAGACGTGTTTTGTCTCCTAGAGATGAACGCACTTTGGTGTGAAAAGTGAAAATCAATCCCAGAAACAACAGCAAAGGACCTTGTGAAGGAGCTGGATGAAACAGGTACAAAAGTTTATATCCACAGTAAAATGAGTCCTATATCGACATAACCTGAAAGGCCACTCAGCAAGAATAAAGCCAATGCTCCAAACCCGCCATAAAAAAGCCAGACTACGGTTTGCAACTGCACATGGGGACAAAGATCATACTTTTTGGAGAAATGTCCTCTGGTCTGATGAAACAAAAATAGAACTGTTTGGCCATAATGACCATCGTTATGTTTGGAGGAAAAAGGGGGAGGCTTGCAAGCCGAAGACCACCATCCCAACAGTGAAGCACGGGGGTGGCAGCATTATGTGGTGGGGGTGCTTTGCTGCAGGAGGGATTGGTGCACAAAATAGATGGCATCATGAGGAAGGAAAATTATGTGGATATATTGAAGCAACATCTCAAGACATCAGTCAGGAAGTTAAAGCTTGGTCGCAAATGGGTCTTCCTAATGGACAATGACCCCAAGCATACTTCCAAAGTTGTGGCAAAAGGACAACAAAGTCAAGATATTGTTGTGGCCATCACAAAGCCCTGACCTCAATCCTATAGAAAATGTGTGGGCAGAACTGAAAAAGTGTGTGCGAGCAAGGAGGCCTACAAACCTGACTCAGTTACACCAGTTCTGTCAGGAGGAATGGGCCAAAATTCACCCAATTTATTGTGGGAAGCTTGTGGAAGGCTACACGAAACATTTGATCCAAGTTAAACAATTTAAAGGCAATGCTACCAAATACTAATTGAGTGTATGTAAACGTCTGACCCACTGGGAATGTGATGAAAGAAATAAAACCTGAAATAAATCACTCTACTATTATTCTGACATTTCACATTCTTAAAATAAAGTGGTGATCCTAACTGACCTAAGACCGGGAATTTTTTACTAGGATTAAATGTCAGGAATTGTGAAAAACTGAGTTTAAATGTATTTGGCTAAGTTGTGTGTGTGTACCAAGTTAGAACAGTAGGCAAAATTAAGAGGTGAAAATAGCCCAAATTATTAGTGTGAAGCACATTGAACGCTGTTTGGGTCTTTGCGTGTCAACAAATATACACGTCAAATAAGCTTCTAATTTGACACGTCAAATAACAAAATTCTATTATAGAATGTTATGCGTGCTGAATTTGCACGTGCAAGCCACTGTCAAAGCTGTACAAAAAAAGTCTGCAAACAATCACACATTGGCCATAGTTTACTACACAACATAAACGTTGTATTACTTTCTTAGCTACAGTATACATATCTCTCTGACATCCTACATAATTTATGAAGCAGTGTAACAGGTTTGCTTCTGTCCCTCTCCTAGCCCATGCCTGGGCTCGAGCCAGGGACCCTCTGCACATATTGACAACAGTCACCCTCGAAGCAACGTTAACCATCGCGCCACAAAAGCTTTGGGTCTTGAGTGATATAAAGCTGTCCTACTAGCGCGCACCGCTAACTAGCTAGCCGTTTCACACCGGTTACAGCAGCATAACACATGTTTTGATGTTGTTGTGATGTATTGAACAGGAAAGTGTCGAGGCGGTCCTTCGTTTTATCTATATTTTCTCTTCATTATTTCTCTTTATATGACAAGGATTAAAAAGTATTTGCCAGTAAACTTGATACATGATGATGACTGCTAGCTAAGATTGTGAACGTATGATCAGTCTAATCAAAGCTACTGTACATATAAAGTGATTTGACAATTTTTGTGGCCAATGACCTTGAGCCTTCTTGGAAGGGTAATTGTAATATAATTCTATGGCTGGACCCAAAGGGCTGAAATGTTGGATGTTCACCCTTACTAAGAATTGAAAATTGGCCATTGCGCAAGGTCCCCATGAGTGACAGAATGCTGAGCCAATCATAGAGCAATGCTTCTATTTTCTGCTGGCCCGCCCCACCACCACAGAAAGCACTGAACTAGGCTGAAACACCAACATTTTGGACCTGCCTTACTCCAAAAAAGAGACCATGTTTGTATGCAGCATTGTTAACTCAATTATATATATATATTTTACACATATTAATGGCAAAATAACATGCAAAACAGGCAAGCCCCCCATTTTTATTTTTATTTTGTCTTTGCTAAAAATGTAGGTCTCAAAACAGGTGGGGCTTGCCTGTCCCGAATGACGAGTCACCACTGGTAACAGTATTTATTCAACCTTAAAATGAGTAACATTTCTCTCCAGTCGTGATTTTGGGCAGCTCCATGGTAAAAAATGTGACTGTTCCTGGTGCAAAAACAATGTCCTATCCCAGAGCTTGAGGAAATGACATTACTAAGCTGCTCCCGAATGTTCTACACCAGGACATGGAAATCGATTCTATCGTAGTCCATGTGAGTTTTAATGACATTATGAAGGGCAGCTCTGAATAGTTGAAACTGGATTTTAAAGAGCTGATTGATTCCTTGCTAGACACTAATAAAAGACACATCATGTCTGGCCCTGTGCCCTCTCTGAATCGTGGCATTGAGTGCTTTAGCAGGATTCTTTCTCTTCACAACTGGCTACTTGATTATTTCAGCTCAATGGGTGTAACTTTAAAAATTGTATAACCTTTTTGATACCTTTTGGAAACAAAACACGTTTTATAAGGAGGATGAGATCCACTCAAATAATTTGGGTTCCTGGATCCTTTCATAACATTATAAGGCTGCGTTGAGACAATTACTTATCAATGACCCAAGTCTAGCTCAGTTAATCCCAACCATTGTGTCGCTGAGTTGTTATAATGCTTCAGCAAATGTACATTATAGACACAATGTAAGTAACCTAATGTATTTCCGTCTAACTGCCCTGAATGCCTCTGCTGACCCTACAGCTATTGTATGCAGTAATCATGTGCCTATGAACCAGAGTTATACTGTTAGCACTGAGGTGGTGTGCCTTAGTAAGAAGTCCACTGTGTGCAGTTTACCCTGCACTAACATAAATAACATGAGCATGTCTACTTTTGCTAAGCTTCCCAGTAAAGCAATGAAAACAATCAAGCATCCCAGAAAAGTGCTAAAAATAACCCACATTAACATATGTAGCTTAAGAAACAAGGTTCATTAAATTAATATCTTGCTAGTTATTAACAGATGACATATATATACTGACTATCGCTGAAACTCACATACAGTATTCAGACCCCTTGACCTTTTCTACATTTTGGTAAGGTTAAGGTTACAGCCTTATTCTAAAATGTATTCAATTGTTTTTTTCTCTCTCATCAATCTACACACAATACACCATAATGACAAAGCAAAAACAGGTTTTTAGAAATGTTAGCTAATTTATAAAATATATATATATAGAGTGGGGAGAACAAGTATTTGATACACTGCCGATTTTGCAGGTTTTCCCACTTACAAAGCATGTAGAAGTCTGTAATTTTTATCATAGGTACTCTTCAACTGTGAGTGACGGAATCTAAAACAAAAATCCAGAAAATCACATTGTATGATTTTTAAGTAATTAATTTGCATTTTATTGCATGACATAAGTATTTGATACATCAGAAAAGCAGAACTTAATATTTGGTACAGAAACCTTTGTTTGCAATTACAGAGATCATACGTTTCCTGTAGTTCTTGACCAGGTTTGCACACACTGCAGCAGGGATTTTGGCCCACTCCTCCATACAGATCCTTCAGGTTTCGGGGCTGTCGCTGGGCAATACGGACTTTCAGCTCCCTCCAAAGATTTTCTATTGGGTTCAGGTCTGGAGACTGGCTAGGCCACTCCAGGACCTTGAGATGCTTCTTACGGAGCCACTCCTTAGTTGCCCTGGCTGTGTGTTGCGGGTCGTTGTCATGCTGGAAGACCCAGCCACGACCCATCTTCAATGCTCTTACTGAGGGAAGGAGGTTGTTGGCCAAGATCTCGCGATACATGGCCCCATCCATCCTCCCCTCAATACGGTGCAGTCGTCCTCTCCTCTTTGCAGAAAAGCATCCCCAAAGAATGATGTTTCCACCTCCATGCTTCACGGTTGGGATGGTGTTCCTGGGGTTGTACTCATCCTTCTTCTTCCTCCAAACACGGCGAGTGGAGTTTAGACCAAAAAGCTCTATTTTTGTCTCATCAGACCACATGACCTTCTCCCATTCCTCCTCTGGATCATCCAGATGGTCATTGGCAAACTTCAGACGGGCCTGGACATGCGCTGGCTTGAAAAGGGGGGCCTTGCGTGCGCTGCAGGATTTTTATCCATGACGGCGTAGTGTGTTACTAATGGTTTTCTTTGAGACTGTGGTCCCACCTCTCTTCAGGTCATTGACCAGGTCCTGCCGTGTAGTTCTGGGCTGATCCCTCACCTTCCTCATGATCATTGATGCCCCACGAGGTGAGATCTTGCATGGTGCCCCAGACCGAGGGAGATTGACCGTCATCTTGAACTTCTTCCATTTTCTAATAATTGCGCCAACAGTTGTTGCCTTCTCACCAAGCTGCTTGCCTATTGTCCTGTAGCCCATCCCAGCCTTGTGCAGGTCTACAATTTTATCCCTGATGTCCTTACACAGCTCTCTGGTCTTGGCCACTGTGGAGAGGTTGGAGTCTGTTTGATTGAGTGTGTGGACAGGTGTCTTTTATACAGGTAACGAGTTCAAACAGGTGCAGTTAATACAGGTAATGAGTGGAGAACAGGAGGGCTTCTGTGAAACTAACAGGTCTGTGAAAACCGGAATTCTTACTGGTTGGTAGGTGATCAAATACTTATGTCATGCAATAAAATGCAAATGAATTATTTAAAAATCATACAATGTGTTTTTCTGGATTTTTGTTTTAGATTCCGTCTCTCACAGTTGAAGTGTACCTATGATAAAAATTACAGACCTCTACATGCTTTGTAAGTAGGAAAACCTGCAAAATCGGCAGTGTATCAAATACTTGTTCTCCCCACTGTATATAAAATACAGAAATATCACATTTACATAAGTATTCAGACCCTTTACTCAGTACTTTGTTGAAGCACCTTTGCCAGTGATTACAGCCTCAAGTCTTCTTGGGTATGACACTACAAGCTTGGCACACCTGTATTTGTGGAGTTTCTCCCATTCTTCTCTGCAGATCCTCTCAAGCTCTGTCAGGTTGGATGTGGAGCGTTGCTGCACAGCTATTTTCAGGTCTCTCCAGAGATGTTCGATCGGGTTCAAGTCCGGGCTCGCTCTGGAGCAGGTTTTCATCAAGGATCTCTCTGTACTTTGCTCCATTCATCTTTTCCTTGATCCTGACTGGTCTCCCAGTCCCTGCTGCTGGAAAACATCCCCACAGCATGATGCTGCCACCACCATGCTTCCATGACACTAGGTTTCCTCCAGAAGTGACGCTTGGCATTCAGGCCAAAGAGTTCAATCTTTGTTTCATCACACCAGAGAATCTTGTTTCTCATGGTCTGAGTCTTTAGCTGCCTTTTGGCAAACTCCAAGCGGGCTGTCATGTGCCTTTTACTGTGGAGTGGTTTCTGTCTGGTCACCCTACCATAAAGGCCTGATTGGTGTAGTGCTGCAGAGATGGTTGTCCTTCTGGAAGGTTCTCCCATCTCCAGAGAGGAACTCGAGAGCTCTGTCAGAGTGACCATTGGGTTCTTGGTCACCTCCCTGACAAAGACTCTTCTCCCCTGATTTCTCAGTTTGGCCGGGCAGCCAGCTCTAGGAAGAGTGTTGGTGCTTCCAAACTTCTTCCATTTAAGAATGATGGAGGCCACTGTGTTCTTGGAGGCCTTCAATGCTGCATAAACGCAGGTTGCACTGTGAGGGTTATGTTTTTTGACTTCTCCAGTGCCTTCAACACCATTCAGCCTCTGCTACTGGGTGAGAAGATGAAGAGTATGAAAGTGGAAGCACCCTTAGTCTCCTGGGTCACGGACTACCTGACCGGTAGGCCACAATATTTGTGACTACAGAGCTGTGTGTCAGAACGGGCAGTGAGCAACACAGGGGCCCCCCAGGGAACGGTCCTGTCCCCCTACCTGTTCACCCTCTACACCTCAGACTTCAGATATAACTCTGAAAAATGCCACATACAGAAGTTCTCGGATGAATCCGCAATTGTAGGGTGCATCGGGGGTGGGCAGGAGGAGGAGGAGTACAGGAGCACAATCAATAACTTTGTGTTGTGTTGTGAGCAGAACCACTTTCAGCTCAACATCAGCAAAACAAAGGAGATGGTGGTGGACTTAAGGAGAACCAACCTGACTGCAGTCCCTATACAGGGGATGGATGTGGAAATGGTTGGGTCATACAAATCAATCTATCTAGTTAATATCTTTGATGATACAGTGGTAGCAATACACAGAAACTGAAATGCCAATGGTAGAGGTGTTGCTGTTTATTTTCAGAGCCATTTCTGTAAAGCTTAAAGAGGATTTCCTGTTACATACTGTTGAAGTAATATGGCTACAGGTTCATCTGCCTCACCTAAAGCCCATTGTTGTGGGAAGCTGCTATAGACCACCGCCACCAAATCTTTACTAATGCTGCAGAAATTAGCTTTAAAGCAGTAGCAAGATCCATCGGATGTAGTGATCACAATATAGTAGCCAAAGTTCCAAAGGCTGGGCCTAATATAGTGTATAAGAGGTCATACAATAAGTTTTGAAGTGATTCATATGTTGTTGATGTAAATAATATTTGTTGGTCTGTGGTGTGTGAGGAGCAGCCAGATGCTGCACTTGACACATTTATGAAATTGCTTATTCTAGTTACAAATAAGCACGCACCCATTAAGAAAAAAACGTTACATCCCCGTGGATTGATGAGGAATTGAAAAATGGTATGGTTGAGAGGGATGAGGCAAAAGGAATGGCTGCACAACCGATTGGCAAACGTACTACAAATTGACTAATCTGAATAAAAAGAAGAAACTATACTATGAAACAAAGATAAATGATATAAAGAATTATAATAAAAAGCTCTGGAACACTTTAAATCACATTTTAAGCAAAAAGTCAAACTCGGATCCATCATTTATTGATTCAGATGGCTCTTTGATCACAAAACCCACTGATATTGCCAATTACAAGATTATCAAATGCCAGCAACAAACACTGACACTAAACATCTAAGTATAACTGATCAAATGATGAAAGACAAGCATTGTACATTTTGAATTCCATTAAAGTGAGTGTGGAAGAGGTGAACTAACTATTGTTGTTTATCAACAATGACAAGCCACCGGGGTCTGACAACTTGGATGGAAAATTACTGAGGATAACAGTGGACGATACTGCCACTCCTATTTGCCATATCTTAAATTTAAGCCTACTAGAAAGTGTGTGCCCTCAGGCCTGGAGGGAAGGAAAAGTCATTCCGCTATCTAAGAATAGGAAAGCCCCCTTTACTGGCTCAAATAGCCGACCAATCAGCCTGTTACCAACCCTTAGTAAACTTTTGTGTTTGACCAGATACAATTTTATTTTACAGTAAACAAATTGACAACAGACTTTCAGCACGCTTATAGGGATAGACATTCAACAAGCACAGCACTTACACAAATGACTGATGAATGACAAAGAAATTGTTGATAAAAAGACTGTCGGATTTTGACATTATCAATCATAGTCTGCTGCTGGAAGAACTTATGTGTTATGGCTGTACAATCTTTACTAACAACATGTCACTGGCTTTGAGTAAAGCCAGTGTGTCTATGTATGCGGATGACTCAACACTATACGCGTCAGCTACTACAGCGACTTAAATGACTGCAACACTTAACAAAGAGCTGCAGTTGGTTTCAGAATGGGTGGCAAGGAATAAGTTAGTCCTAAATATTTCAAAAACTAAAAGCATTGTGAAAATTGAGCAAGTTGAGGTGACTAAACTGCTTGGAGTAACCCTGGATTGTAAACTGTCATGGTCAAAACGTGTTGATACAACAGTAGCTAAGATGGGGAGAAGTCTGTCCATAATAAAACGCTGCTCTGCATTCTTAACAACACTATCAACAAGGCAGGTCCTACAGGCCCTAGTTTGGTCAAAACTGGACTACTGTTCAGTCGTGTGGTCTGGTGCCACAAAGAGGAACATAGGAAAAGTACAATTGGCTCAGAACAGGGCAGCATAGCTGGCCCTTAAATGTACACAGAGAGCTAACATTAATGATATGCATGTGCATTTTTCATGGCTCAAAGTGGAGGAGAGATTGACAAGCTGAATGCACCGAGCTATGTTTAAACTGCTAGCACACAGCTCAGACACCCATGCCACCAGAGGTCTCTTCATAAGTCCAGAACAGACTATGGAAGGCACACAGTACTACATAGAGCTATAACTACATGGAATTCTATTCCACATCAGGTAACTGATGCAAGCAGTAGAAAAAAAAAACAAAAAAAAACAAAAATACAGCTTATAGAACAGCGGGGTTGGTGAAGAGACACACACACAGGTACAGACACACATACGGACATGGTCGCTAGCGCACACACTCTACACACACATACATTGTAATATTGTTGTATAGTGGTATCATACATTTTGTGTTGTAGATAAGTAGTGGTGAAACAATGCTATATGATGTACTGTTTTATCTTTTGTTTTATGTGTGATGTAAGTGCCTTCATGTGTTTGGACCTCAGGAAGAGTAACTGCTGCCTTGGCTGCAGCTAATGGGGATCCTTAACAAATACAAAACATCCATGGCCACATTTTGAGGTTACTGTAACTATAAATGTCTTCTTATGTAATCATAGAAAGCATTCATGTTTAAGATAGCATGCAAAGGTCTGTGGAGATCTTCACAATAACAATTTTAGAAATGACAAAAATATATACGTAAAATGTTATTGGAAATACTAAAATACACATAAAATGTGTATTTAAACAACAATTAATTAAATATGCATGTATTTTAACCCTGGTGTCAGGTCCTGACTATAGGGAGGCCTCTAGGCATCTTCATGTTGGTCTGGAGGTGACTGTCAGGGCTTGACAGAGGGGAGGATTCTAGGCTACTCTATGTTGGTTTTTGTGGTTGTCCCCAATTGGAGGAAGTTGACCTGCGTTGCCTCTAATTGGGGGTCCTATTTAAGTTGTTGAGTTTCCCACCTGCGTGTGGGTCATTGTTTGTGCTAGTTGCATGGCAGGTCATGGTTGCGTCCTCTCCTTTTTGTTGTTTTTGCTAAATCAAATAAAGGAATGTCTATATACTACAGCTCTGTGCCTAAGTTCCTGCCTACCAGCCATGACACCTGGTCTGTTCCTTTCCTCATCTCCTCTTTGAAAACATGAGATAGGTGGGAAAAAAAGCTACATGTTAGGAAGCTTACTAGGAATCTGCTTTCATCTGTCCAGTGGTTTGACATTGACAGCAGCGCAGAGGGAGAAAAGGAGGTGAGGAGAGACAACCACTTTAAACTACTGAGATGCACCAAGTACTTCCATCTATGACATGGTGAGGAGAAACAACCACTTTAAACTACTGAGATGTACCAAGTACTTCCATCTATGACATGGTGAGGAGAAACAACCACTTTAAACTACTGAGATGTACCAAGTACTTCCATCTATGACATGGTGAGGAGAAACAACCACTTTAAACTACTGAGATGTACCAAGTACTTCCATCTATGACATGGTGAGGAGAAACAACCACTTTAAACTACTGAGATGTACCAAGTACTTCCATCTATGACATGGTGCTTACAAGAGCGAAGAAGGACAGAGAAGTGTTGAAAGTGAGAAAAACATTGTCATGGACAGAAAATGGTGTTTCCAGGAATCTGCCTGAAGATTTAATGTTTTGTGCTGAGATGAAAAATAAAGCCAAGGACAAAAAGACAAAAAAAAAAGGAAAATGTCTAGGGAGTCAAAAGAGAATTCCTTGGTTACAGTATCTGAGCCTGAGGACATGCATGGAGGGACAGGGAGGGTCAGCCCGGGGATAGAAAAAAAAGAAAAAATTAGTAAAACGACTGAAAGATAGAGAGAAATATAGAGAGAAATGTGTGTGAGTAAGTAATGGTAGCATGCTGTGCTGGGTTGGAAGCTGAGAGGGCAGCAAAGACAGAGAGTACCACAGGAATAGTAATGTTTTGGCTTTGCTGAGGTCTGATTTCTGCTGGGCCCCAGTTGCCGCTGAATCATTTATATGATACCGCAAGGTTAGCAAAAAGACACACAAACACACATGGGCAGCCGCCCAGGACAGCATATTGCCGGGGTGGCACGGGGAGCCTGCACACATTTTTTGGGAATGGTGACATTTGCACGTCACGTCAATGATATCATGTCACTGTGGACTGTGGGTCAATTAACCTTGTCGGAGTGGGCGCCCTGATTCTAGTTTGTGAGCTAGGCAGACTACTGCCTGGGAAGGTATCCTACTCAGAAGTACGAGATGGCGAGGGGGAGGGGGTACAGTGGGGAGAACAAGCATTTTATTGCATGACATAAGTATTTGATACATCAGAAAAGCAGAACTTAATATTTGGTACAGAAACCTTTGTTTGCAATTACAGAGATCATACATTTCCTGTAGTTCTTGACCAGGTTTGCACACACTGCAGCAGGGATTTTGGCCCACTCCTCCATCCAGATCCTTCAGGTTTCGGGGCTGTCGCTGGGCAATATGGATTTTCAACTCCCTCCAAAGATTTTCTATTAGATTCAGGTCTGGAGACTGGCTAGGCCACTCCAGGACCTTGAGATGCTTCTTACGGAGCCACTCCTTAGTTGCCCTGGCTGTGTGTTTCGGGTCGTTGTCATGCTGGAAGACCAGCCACGACCCATCTTCAATGCTCTTACTGAGGGAAGGAGGTTGTTGGCCAAGATCTCGCGATACATGGCCCTATCCATCCTCCCCTCAATACGGTGCAGTCCTCCTGTCCCCTTTGCAGAAAAGCATCCCCAAAGAATGATGTTTCCACCTCCATGCTTCACGGTTGGGATGGTGTTCTTGGGGTTGTACTCATCCTTCTTCTTCCTCTAAACACGGCGAGTGGAGTTTAGACCAAAAAGCTCTATTTTTGTCTCATCAGACCACATGACCTTCTCCCATTCCTCCTCTGGATCATCCAGATGGTCATTGGCAAACTTCAGACGGGCCTGGACATGCGCTGGCTTGAGCAGGGGGACCTTGCGTGCGCTGCAGGATTTTAATCCATGGCGGCGTAGTGTGTTACTAATGGTTTTCTTTGAGACTGTGGTCCCAGCTCTCTTCAGGTCATTGACCAGGTCCTGCCGTGTAGTTCTGGGCTGATCCCTCACCTTCGTCATGATCATTGATGCCCCACGAGGTGAGATCTTGCATGGTGCCCCAGACCGAGTGAGATTGACCGTCATCTTGAACTTCTTCCATTTTCTAATAATTGCGCCAACAGTTGTTGCCTTCTCACCAAGCTGCTTGCCTATTGTCCTGTAGCCCATCCCAGCCTTGTGCAGGTCTACAATTTTATCCCTGATGTCCTTACACAGCTCTCTGGTCTTGGCCATTGTGGAGAGGTTGGAGTCTGTTTGATTGAGTGTGTGGACAGGTGTCTTTTATACAGGTAACGAGTTCAAACAGGTGCAGTTAATACAGGTAATGAGTGGAGAACAGGAGGGCTTCTTAAAGAAAAACTAACAGGTCTGTGAGAGCCGGAATTCTTACTGGTTGGTAGGTGATCAAATACTTATGTCATGCCATAAAATGCATATTAACTATTTAAAAATCATACAATGTGATTTTCTGGATTTTTGTTTTAGATTCCTTCTCTCACAGTTGAAGTGTACCTATGATAAAAATTACAGACCTCTACATGCTTTGTAAGTAGGAAAACCTGCAGAATCGGCAGTGTATCAAATACTTGTTCTCCCCACTGTAGGTTGACCTCAGGTCTCCCCACTGGAAGCCCGAGGTAGGGGGAGCGGGATAATCTATCAAATAGCGCACCTCTAACTTTGTACAGTACTAATGCATTAGTAATGGTTATGATTATTTATTTGTGTTGTTCCAAATGTCTGAATTACAGAATGGTGTATATTTTTTAATGTTGATGTGGGGGGGGGGTGGGGGGGGGGGGGGGGGATCGGGGGGGTTCGCCCAGGGCGACATACAGTTGAAGTCGGAAGTTTACATACACTTAGGTTGAAGTCATTAAAACTCGTTTTTCAACCACTCCACACTTTCATATTAACAAATGATAGTTTTGGCAAGTCGGTTAGGACTACTTTGTGCATGACACAAGTAATTCTTCCAACAATTGTTTACAGACAGATTATTTCACTTATAATTCACTATATCACAATTCCAGTGGGTCAGAAGTTTACATACACTAAGTTGACTGTGCCTTTTAACAGCTTGGAAAATTCCAGAAAATGATGTCATGGCTTTAGAAGCTTCTGATAGTTTGGTTAATTGACATCCTTTGAGTCAATTGGAGGTGTACCTGTGGATGTATTTCAAGGCATACCTTCAAACTCAGTGCCTCTTTGCTTGACATCATGGGAAAATCCAAAGAAATCAACCAAGACCTCAGAAAAAAAGTCTGGTTCATCCTTGGGAGCAATTTCCAAACGTCTGAAGGTACCACGTTCATCTGTACAAACAATTGTACGAAAGTATAAACACCATGGGACCACGCAGCCGTCATACCACTCAGGAAGGAGACGCGTTCTGTCTCCTAGAGATGAACGTACTTTGGTGCGAAAAGTGCAAATCAATCCCAGAACAACAGCAAAGGACCTCGTGAAGATGCTGGAGGAAACAGGTACAAAAGTATCTATATCCACAGTAAAACAAGTCCTATATCAACATAACATGAAAGGCCGCTCAGCAAGGAAGAAGCCACTGCTCCAAAACCGCCATAAAAAAGCCAGACTATGGTTTGCAACTGCACATGGGGACAAAAATCATACTTTTTGGAGAAATATAATCTGGTCTGATGAAGCAAAAATAGAACTGTTTGGCCATAATGACCATCGTTATGTTTGGAGGAAAAAGGGGGGCGCTTGCAAGCCGAAGAACACCATCCCAGCCGTGAAGCACGGGGGTGGCAGCATTATGTGGTGGGGGTTCTTTGCTGCAGGAGGGACTGGTGCACTTCACAAAATAGATGGCATCATGAGGAAGGAAAATTATGTGGATATATTGAAGCAACAGTCGGGAAGTTAAAGCTTGGTCGCAAATGGGTCTTCTAAATGGACAATGACCCCAAGCATACTTCCAAAGTTTTGGAAAAATGGCTTAAGGACAACAAAGTCAAGGTATTGGAGTGGCCATCACAAGGTCCTGACCTCAATCCTATAGAAACTTTGTGGGCAGAACTGAAAAAGCATTTGCGAGCAAGGAGGCCTACAAACCTGACTCAGTTACACCAGTTATGTCAGGAGGAATGGGCCAAAATTCACCCAAAATATTGTGGGAAGCTTGTGGAAGGCTACCCAAAACGTTTGACCCAAGTTAGACAATTTAAAGGCAATGCTACCAAATACTAATTGAGTGTATGTAAACTTCTGACCCACTGGGAATGTGATGAAAGAAATAAAAGCTGAAATAAATCATTCTCTCTACTATTATTCTGACATTTCACATTCTTAAAATAAAGTGGTGATCCTAACTGACCTAAGACAGGGAATTTTTACTAGGATTAAATGTCAGGAATTGTGAAAAACTGAGTTTAAATGTATTTGGCTAAGGTGCATGTAAACTTCCGACTTCAACTGTACAAGCTAGAACCGCCACTGCAGTAATATATCAATAAGTACCAATTATATCGTTTACGAAGCACAGTCCACATTGCAGCCCTCCAGTCTTTCACATGGACATACTGAATAGAACCAACATAAGGTGGCTCTCCATCCTACTGTCCTCATTTCTCCTTGTGTTTTGACTCTAATTTGGCACACACACACACACACACACACACACACACACACACACACACACACACACACACGCACCCTCTCCAATCGAGGGGATAACAAAATCAGCAGTGTAACATTGTCATGGAAACACTGGCAGCATCATCTTGACTTCTCTTTCTCCATTTCCCTCCATCTCAATGCCTTTCTCTGCCTCTCTCTTTCTCCGTTGGTCTCTTTCCATCAGTCTCTGCCCGTTCCTCTTTCAGTCTCCCTCCTTCCGTTTCCCTTCCCTCCCCCCTGTCTCTATCTTCTTCCCCCAATCATCTTCCCTCTCTCTCAGTCTTTTATTCTCACTGCAAACAAATGACGGCAGCCGCTGCCACGCTGCTGCTGAGGTCACTGGTTACCAAGGCTACCGACCTGTCAGCTGTGACGCCGCCCCGGAAGAGAGACGGTGTGTTTGTGGTTAAGGTTTACAACATTTACATTAACATTGAAACAGGCAGCACATCGAGCTTCATCAAGAGTTGGTCTAGCAGAGTGTACTCCATCAGGGGTCACCAGGTGACCTAATCACCCATAATCCTCTAGGATAATGTCCTGGAGTCACATCACTGGTTGGCTGCGACTGTCCTAGGAAGATCTGCTCTTCAGCAGTAGCTACTGTACAGTGGGTTCCGTTCCATTCATAATGTCCACAACAACACTTCGTACCCCCGAAACCAACATGCTAATATTTTCCTCCTCTAGAGAGAGAAAGAGAGAGTGTGCACAAAACATTGGAGACAAGCATATGGAGAGCCAGCTGGCCTTAGAAAACTCACATTAAACTGGTGACCTGAACCATGAACACAACCTGACACCATGTTACACACACACATGCGCAAGCAAGAACGCACCAACACACACAGCTCACCTCACCACCTAACACCTGATCTAGGGTCAGTAGGGCTCCTGGGTCACAGCAACAATCTGATGACTTGAACTATGTTATATTCCGTATATATGCTACGTGATGCACCATGTGTATTCTGCATGCTGTGTGTTAGCCATGCTATGCTAGGTATTGTATCCTGTATGACCCCCCATGCAATACTATGCTACATGATAAATTAATTCTGTGTGTTGTATTATGCATGCTAGCCAGTAGCCACCTACCTGGATCATGTAGAGCTGGGCGATGCGGTACTCCTCCACGCTCATGGGCATGGGGATCCTGTACTCCTTGATCAACATGGTGGCTGGTGGCTGGTGGGTGGGGGGAACAGGGGGTTAGGAGGGGGGGATGGAGGGTCGTCTCAACAAGCTGCTCTATCCAAGCAGCAGCAGCATCATCATCAAACAGCCACGATGGAAAGCATCATGGTTCAGACCTGTAGGAGGAGAGAAGAGAGACACATACCTGAGTTACACTGGGTGAGAGGAAACATTGTAATACTTCATCTGGTCAAGTCTATGTGGTGAGAACAATCAGTAGTCTCAGAAGATGTCTGTGTGATGACACACACGCAAGGGTAAGAAGAGACTACATTACTGTCCTGTCAATCTTGACAGGAGAGACTACATGTCTGTCCTGTCAATCTTGACAGGAGAGACTACATTACTGTCCCGTCAATCTTGACGAGAGACTACATTACTGTCCTGTCAATCTTGACAGGATAGACTTACATTATAAGTGACTACAACACTGGCACTGAATGACACTGAAAGACATAATCACATATAAATCCTTAATCCAATCAAGACAACACTTCCTCTCCACGTCCTATGTGTGTGTCCTCAGTCACCATTCAGCCCTGCACCAGATATATCAAAACATTTACCTACTAATAAAATATTTCTATCCAAGTACATCCAATGTTCCAACAACTTCCCAGTAACGTCCAAACTAAATCCCCAAAGATATTCCCCAAAGTCAATGTCCCTATTCACTGTAGAGGTGCAGTAACAGCAGTCTGCTAACAATGTAATTCCATCATCGGCAAGTCCCAGGCATCAATCATCAACATCCAGTCAACATCCAATCAACGTCCAAGTAACGCCAAAAAAAAATCCAAACAATGTTTCCTCCAGTAGACAGTAGAGGTCTGCTCAAACCAAGCCTCCCAAAAGACAAGGCAGAATGACAACACACACAGACAGACAGGGAGGAGTTTAGGGAGTCACATGACTGAGGTGGTTTAGTGTAAGGCGGATTAAACACACAGCACCACTTTGTTACACAACTCTGTCTAATAGGAGAGGAGAGAGAATGGAAAGAGAGAAAGTAGAGATGGGAGAGAGGGGGTGGAAGGCTGCTGGAGGGGGAGAGCATGTGTGGGAGGGTGGGAGGGAGGGAGGGAGGGAGAGAAAGGGAGGGGGGAGGGGCATATTCACTCCAGCCCAACAGATTCATAGATTCGTGGATTGTCAGCGGGAAAGCAAGAAGGGACACAGAGAGAGAGAGAGAGAGAGAGAGATTAACAATGTGATACAGTATGTCAATGGCTTAAAGTTGTTGGTGCCCAAATAAATGCAACAATCTACGTCATTGGCTTAACAAGATCCCCCCTCCCCAAGATTGCTATATGTCATTGGCTTAAAACGATTCCCCCCTCATGTCATTGGCTTAAAATGATTCCCATTATAGTTAATTACATTAACGTGAGCTGCTGTTCTAACGGAGGTTTAATTTAATAAAACACGTAGCACACACACGCTGTCACGCCTGCTCCCGCTCTCCATCCCTGGCGCTCGAGGGCGCCAGGCTGTCCATCACTTCGCACTCCTGCCACCATCATTACGCACACCTGTTCCCCTATTGGACTCCTTCACCTTTTGATTGCCTTCCCTATTTCTGTCTGTTTCCTATGTTTCATCTCCGTGTCCGTATGGATTGTCGTGTTGTGTTCATGTCCACGCTGTTCCTGTTCTGTTGCATGTCCGGTATTTATTAAATGTTTCACTCCCTGTACCTGCTTCTCCTCTGCCAGCGTCGATCCTCACACACACAGCCACCCCGCACACACACACAAACATGAAATCTGAACACAACAGAAAAGTATTGGTCATATTATAACCAAGTGTCTCTTTGAAGTTTCACTGTCTCCTCCATATGAGAGCACTGATTATACTGAATCTATTGTATTTGCACTGCGGAAGGGAATTGTATTTGCACTATAGGTATTATATTGCTGTACCAGAGACAGGACAAGACACGCTGTGATGTATTGTATTCAGTCTGCAGTAATATGCTGGAGCACTTAGGCTGGACACAAACACATGAAAACTGCTAGGGTCTGCATTGGCAGTGAGCAGTCCACTTCCAATACACCTTACACCACAGCCAGTGTGTGTGTGTGTGTGTGTGTGTGTGTGTGTGTGTGTGTGTGTGTGTGTGTGTGTGTGTGTGTGTGCCTGCGCGCATGTCTGTGTGTGTGTGTATTGTTTTGGGGTCTGTTCCGGGCCATTTCCATTCCATCCTTCATGCCAACCAATGCAGGAGGGATTTTATTGTCAGCTGGTGAGGTAGCCTAATGCTTTTCTCCTCAGCATCTGTCTGTCATATCCTCTCCCTATGGGGTCTGAGGTGGCTGAGCTCCAGAATGGTGATTACTTTGGGGATGTCCACTGCTGGGTCCAGCTGAGATTGCTGCAGTGCTGCCCAGTCTGAAAACTAAATCTTATCCTAGGGGACTCACTGGGAGTTTGGCTTTCACACTGGGGCAAGCCATATCAGCTCAATGTACTGGACATCTCACATATATTTTACTCAGCCAATGTGTCTATTATAATATATTCCGATGACTCTTATGAAGTCAAAACACCATTTCACAAGGATCTGGGTCTACTATTCCATCCTGTGGACACATGCTAGGACGGAAGTACTGTAGGTTGCAGAACCATACTACCATAATAAACTATATACTGTATATGAACTGTAACTCAGTAATATCGATGAAATTGTTGCATGTCGCGTTTATATTTTTGTTCAGTGTATATATACTGTATATACAGTACCAGTCAAAAGTTTGGGCACACCTACTCATTCAAGGGTTGAAGACATCATAAAAAACGATGACTCATCTAGTAACGAATTTATTAAATATATTTTAGATTTTAGATTCTTCAAAGTAGCCACCCTTTGCCTTGATGACAGCTTTGCACACTCTTGGCATTCTCTCAACCAGCTCCATGAGGAATGCTTTCCCAACAGTCTTGAAATTAGTTCCCACATATGCTGAGCACTTTTGGCTACTTTTCCTTCACTCTGCGGTCCAACTCAACCCAAACCATCTCGATTTGGTTGAGGTCGGGAGATTGTCGAGGCCAGGTCATCTGATGCAGCACTCCATCACTCTCCTTCTTGGTCAAATATCCATTACACAGCCTGGAGGTGTGTTTTGGGTCATTGTCCTGTTGAAAAACAAATGATAGTCCCACTAAGAGAGAAACAGATGATGCATCGCTGCAGAATGCTGCGGTAGCCATTCTGGTTAAGTGTGCCTTGAATTCTAAATAAACTCTCTAATCTCTGATTTGGACTCCAGACCAAAGGACAGATTTCCACCGGTCTAATGTCCATTGCAGCAATTTGACCATGAAGGCCTGATTCACAGTCTCCTCTGAACAGTTGATGTTGAGATATGTCTGTTACTTGAACTTGTGAAATATTTATTTGGGATGCAATCTGAGGTGCAGTTAACTATAATGAACTTATCCTCTGCAGAAAAGGTAACTCTGGGTCTTCCTTTCCTGTGGCGGTCCTCATGAGAGCCAGTTTCATCATAGCGCTTGATGGTTTTTGCGACTGCACTTGAAGAAACTTCATGAAAAGTTATTGAAATGTTCCGGATTGACTGACCTTCATGTCTTAAAGTAATGATGGACTGTCGTTTCTCTTTATTATTTGAGCTGTTCTTGCCATAATATGAACTTTCACCAAATAGGGCTATCTTCTGTATACCACCCCTACCTTGTCAAAACACAACTGATTGGCTCAAACACATTAAGAAGGAAATAAATGACACAAATGAACTTTTAACAAGGCACACCTGTTAATTGAAATGCATTCCAGGTGACTACCTCATGAAGCTGGTTAAGAGAATGCCAAGAGTGTGCAAAGCTGTCATCAAGGCAAAGGGTGGCTACTTCGAAGTATCTCAAATATCAAATATATTTAGATTGTTTAACACTTTTTTGGTTGATACATGATTCCATGTGTTATTTCATAGTTTAATGTCTTTACTATTATTCTACAATGTAGAAAATAGTAAAAATAAAGAAAACCCCTTGAATGAGTAGGTGTGTCCAAACTTTTGACTGATACTGTATATATAAAGTATGTGGACACCCCTTCAAATTAGTGGATTCAGCTATTTCAGCCACACCCTTTGCTGACAGGTATATAAAATCGAGCACACAGCCATGCAATCTCCATAGACAAACATTGGCAGTAGAATGGCACGTACTGAAGAGCTCAGTGACTTTCAACGTGGCACCATCATAGGATGCGACCTTTCCAACAAGTCAGTTTGTTGGTGCTGAAGTGCTGAAGTGCTGAAGCACGTACCGAGTTCCATTTTCTAAAAAACAGTTTTCGGTTTGTCATTATGGGGTATTGTGTGTAGATTGATTAGGGAAAAAAAACTATTTAAACCATTTTAGAATGAGGCTGTAACGTAACAAAATGTCAAGGGGTCTGAATCTTTTCCTGAATGCACTGTATGGTATATGCTGTATATTTGACTCCTGGTATCATATGAACACACATAAGACATGGAACATTTGTAGAATTGCAGGAAATTTGCTTTAAAACTGCAGTATGTTCTCTTTGCTCAATGGCATAATGTGTAGAAAAGCTTTAAAACTAAATGACAATATACAGTTGGGAGTTTACATACACTTAGGTTGAAGTCATTAAAACTCGTTTTTCAACCACTCCACAGATTTCATGTTAACAAACTATAATTTTGGCAAGTCGGTTAGGACATCTACTTTGTGCATGACACAAGTAATTCTTCCAACAATTGTTTGCAGACAGATTATTTCACTTATAATTCACTATATCACAATTCCAGTGGGTCAGACGTTTACATACACTAAATTGACTGTGCCTTTAAACAGCTTGGAAAATTCCAGAAAATGGCTTTAGAAGCTTCTGATAGGGTAATTGACATCATTTGAGTCAATTGGAGGTGTACCTGTGGATGTATTTCAAGGCCTACCTTCAAACTTAGTACCTCTTTGCTCAACGTCATGGGAAAATCAAAAGAAATCAGCCAAGACCTCAGAAAGAAAATTGTAGACCTCCACAAGTCTGGTTCATCCTTGGGAGCAATTTCCAAACGCCTGAAGGTACCACATTCATCTGTACAAACAACAGTTTCGCAAGTATAAACACCATGGAACCACGTAGTCGTCATACCGCTCAGGAAGGAGACGCGTTCTGTCTCCTAGAGATGAACGTACTTTGGTGCGAAAGTGCAAATCAATCCCAGAACAACAGCAAAGGACCTCGTGAAGATGCTGGAGGAAACAGGTACAAAAGTATCTATATCCATACTAAAACGAGCCCTATATCGACATAACCTGAAAGGCCGCTCAGCAAGGAAGAAGCCACTGCTCAAAAACCGCATTAAAAAAGCCAGACTACGGTTTGCAACTGCACATGGGGACAAAGATCATACTTTTTGGAGAAATGTCCTCTGGTCTGATGAAACAAAAATAGAACTGTTTGGCCATCGTTATGTTTGGAGGAAAAAGGGGGAGGCTTGCAAGCCAAAGAACACCATCCCAACCATGAAGCACGGGGGTGGCAGCATCATGTTGTGGGGGTGATTTACTGCAGGAGGGACTGGTGCACTTCACAAAATAGATGGCATCATGAGATAAGAAAATTATGTGGATATATTGAAGCAACATCTCAAGACATCAGTCAGGAAGTTAAAGCTTGGTCGCAAATGGGTCTTCCTAACGGACAATGACCCCAAGCATACTTCCAAAGTTGTGGCAAAATGGCTTAAGGACAACAAAGTCAAGGTATTGTTGTGGCCATCACAAAGCCCTTACCTCAATCCTATAGAAACTTTGTGGGCAGAACTGAAAAAGCGTGTGCGAGCAAGGAGGCCAACAAACCTGACTCAGTTACACCAGTTATGTCAGGAGGAATGGGCCAAAATTCACCCAAATTATTGTGGGAAGCTTGTGGAAGGCTACCCAAAACGTTTGACCCATGTTAAACAATTTAAAGGCAATGCTACCAAATACTAATTGAGTGTATGTAAACTTCTGACCCACTGAGAATGTGATGAAAGGAATAAACACTGAAAAACATTTTTACTATGATTAAATGTCAGGAATTGTGAAAAACTGAGTTTAAATGTATTTGGCTAAGGTGTATGTAAACGTCCGACTTTTGTACATACGGAAATGTGTATGACCGGACTATCTCAAATAGGCCTACAATACATACATGTAATCGTTAAGGACTGGGGGGTTTTCAGGATAAAAAATAAATGGAATGGAGCTAAGCACAGGCAAAATCCTAGAGGAAAACCTGGTTCAGTCTGCTTTCCACCAGACACTGGGAGATGAATTCACCTTTCAGCAGGCCAATAACCTATCTATGGCAAAACCTGAAAATGGTTGTCTAGCAATGATCAACAACAATTTGACAGAGCTTGAAGAAGTTTGAGAAGAATAAATGGAAACATTTTGCACAATCCAGGTGTGGAAAGCTCTTAGAGACCTACCCAGAAAGACTCACAGCTGTAATCGCTGCTAAAGGTGCTTCTACAAAGTATTGACTCAGGGGTGTGAATACTTATGTAAATCAGATATTTCTGTATTTAATTTTCAATACATTTGCAAAGATTTCTAAAATCATGTTTTTACTTTGTCATTATGGGGATTGTGTGTAGATGGGTGAGAAGAAAAATATATTTAATAAATGTTTTATTCAGGCTGTAACACAACAAAATGTGGAATAACTCAAAGGGTATGAATACTTTCTGAACGCACTGTGTACAAAATCTGGAGTCAATGTGACATGATTCATGAGAAGAAGATGATTGCAGATGATTTAGATATCAATACGAAATTCAATGTGGTTTATCTTAGGGACGTTGTCACGATTCAGTGTGTAGGCAGACCAAGGCGCAGCGCAGTTGAAGTTTAACATTCTTACTTTAATAAGTATACTTAATGCGAAACAACAACACAAGATAATGTACTTACTAGTACAGGAACAAACACTCCATCTACATCAAATTACACTAAAGACAATGAACCACACACAGGTGTGGGACATAACTACTTAAGTAGGATCCCCAATCAGAGACAACGCTTAGCAGCTGCCTCTAATTGGGGACCTAACACAAAACACCATAGACATAGAAATACTAGATCGGTCAGGTTCTGACCATGGCTAAATAGAGGAGCCAAAGGCTTCCCTATGGCCAGAGCCTGACAGTACCCCGCCCCAATGGCGCGGACTCCCGACCGCAAGACATTAAAACAAAAATAACATGGGGGAGGGTTAGGGAGGGAAAATAGCGTCGGTGGCGGTTCTGGCCCCGGCGAAGTGGACATCTCCCTCCCTGGAGCTGGGCAGACGACCGGGCCCGGACTGGGCACCGGTGTGGCGAACGGCTCCGGCCATGGAGCGGGGCAGACGACCGGGCCCGGACTGGGCACCAGCACAGCGGAAGGCTTCGGCCTGTGGACCGTCTCTGGAGGCTCCGGACCGTCATGGGAGGCTCCGGGCTGTGGACCGTCACGGGAGGCTCGGGATGTGGAGGCACACCTGAGGTCTGGTGCACCGGGCTGGAAAGGCTTACTGGAGGCCTGGTGTGTGGAGCCGGCACAGGTGGCACCGAACTGGTGACACGCACTTCAGGGCGAGTATGGGGAGCCGGCACGGGACGTACCGGACTGGAGAGACGCACTGGAGACTCGCCGTGGAAGGCTGGCACCGAACGACCCGGACTGGGGATGCACACTGTGGGCACCATCAACGCCAACTCCGTCCTCTCAACCTCCTCCAAATTCCGCCTGCATAGCTCCAGAATACTTTGGTAGACTCCTGCCAGGTATTGCTCCTCTTCTCCCCATCGGTGCTCCTCCTCTTCACGACCCCACATGGAGAGTGGTACTGGCGCTTCCTCATCTCGGCCAGACCACCCCCATAGCCCCCCCCCAACATTTCTTGTGGTTGCCTTCAGGCTGCTCGACGTCGTGAGCCCCGATGACGACGCTGTCCTCCTCGCTCCTCTCGTAGCTCCGGCTCTCCAGTTGAGTGCTGCTTGGTCTCGGTATGGTGGTTCATTCTGTCACGACGCAGTGTGTAGGCAGACCAAGGCGCAGCGCACTTGCAGTTTAACATTCTTACTTTAATAAGTATACTTAATGCGAAAGGCTTCCCTATGGCCAGAGCCTGACAGAAGTCCATAATAGCGATGACAAGTTTCAAATTTATAGGCAACTGTGGAGTGGATTTACAGTGGTTTAAATGGACACGTAAAATCAAATTTTTGGCCCATCTTTTGACCAATCCCTTATCCCATAGCTTTCTCAACCTAAATTAAGACATGTACCATGGGCCTACACATTGTGTCATTTGGCCTTATGGTTCATGAGAAGATTTTTGAAGTGTGGCCACCTTTGAATGAGTCAACATTATTTTCTTAAACTCTTTAGGGACTATTGTGATGAGTCCAAAGACTACATTTGGAGTGAATTTAATTTTTAGTCCATGAGAAGGAGATTCTTTTGTGATTATTTTAAGCATTCACGTTACATAGAAAATTGTTAATAGTTTCCTTATTTTTATCAATGTCAAATTGAACAAGGTTCTACATGGTCATGTTTAAAGTTGAGAGGCCATTGTGAAGTGGATTTACATAGGATTTAAATGGACATGTAAAATCAGATTTCCTAACTCAGCCATCTCTTAGCCAATTAGCTTTTCTCAACATAAGTTAACCTTTTACTGCAGCGGGCTAAATCAGGGTCACAGAGTGATTCTTGGTAGTCTTAAACAAATCTACTTTGAAACAAAAGTATACATCTCACACACATGGTTATGGGCTTAAAAAAAGAAGACACCTGTACTGCCCTACCAAAAAGGCAGTAACTGCTAATTTGATCGAAAATGAGTTCATGTCATTTTTGCTACATTAAATACATGCTTAATCATGTCCAATATTGCATTGTGTGTTGGAGAAAATGGGGGTCATGTTAACAGTAACTGCATAAAGTTACTGTAAAACCAAGGTAAATAAAAGCAATTTTTCTCAGTTCCACGTTATGAGCAGTTACTGCCTTTATGCTTGGTAGAACAGTGTACCATGTCAGATATAGTGTTGAAATGTATTCCATTTTGAGTTTGTATTCCAATATTACACTTTATATACATCACAGAATGATGAAAATTGATGATGAAATTATGAAAAATATGAATAACCTTCCACCCATGAGGCCAAAGAGGGTCATTGCTTTTGGTCATTGACTCCAGGAAAGGGCTACGAGATGTACCACTGGCCTACATACCAAATTTGGTGTTATTTGAATTTATGGTTCATGAGAATGCGTTTTTCAAAGGTTTTCCAAAATGTCCAAGATGGAGAAAGATCCATCCTGAAGAAACTTATGGGTCCTTGAAGCAATTTGATCATCATGTGAAAAGACACCTACATACAAAGTTTCAAGTCTCTAGGTCAAACAGGGCGGCAATTATGAGGGATTAAGTGAGACTGCTTATAACAGCGCCAACTATAGGACAATCGGTGCCAAGTTACTCATGGCCTCTAGTTTCTGTGTGCCAAACTGCCAAAGTTACCAAACTATGCTTGAGTTATTTAACAATGTAAATGAAAAATATATATCTAATAACAATATACTGTAGTTGACCAGCCAAGCTGGAAAATGTGTTTTTATTTTGCTTGTTACAGGCTGTCATCCATGCTAGATCAAACAATGATGAAGTGATTTTTAAGGTACTTTAGGTCAAATCTGGTGAAATAGTAATAGATGTTATTCTTGTCTATTATATTTATCTATTATTATTCTTATATATTATCTTATCATCCAAGACAAATCTGTTATTATGTAGCATAAAACTGTTTTCATGTCAAAATAGTACTACTGACAAAAGTTGGATGCTTTAAACCACCTCACATTCTGGAATATTCTATTGAACACAACACACTTTACTTACTGACAATGTGATGCACATCATACGACTGACTATACTGTAGTAAAAAAAACCTGAGATTTCAACAATTTAGTCTGAGATTTTAAATATAAAAAAATATCACCAATTTAACAAAATTGGCAGCATTGTTACACTTACAAATGCAAATGCCTGTGCTAAGATCTGAATAGCAGTTTGACGGAGGTTGTGTGAGTACGTGGAAGAATTTCTCCAACATTCATCAAGGTATGATCATGAATATGACCGACGTCATTGAATGGAAAATATCTTCTATTGCAATCATACTGTGAAATTACTGTGAAGCTTTTAGTGTATGTGAGCAACAGTACAAACTATATATTCCTTAATTACAGTATCAATCTAGTTACCATACTCAATGAATTTAGAATTTGGGAGTTTGCTACAAACACAATACTTGTTCTTATACTTCTAGGCACACAATAAAATATAAACCTGAAATAAAAAAACACTTGAAAATGTACTAAATGGATCAACATATCCAAATGTGTATGATTACTATATGTGATTACTACATGTGATTACTACATATGATTACCACATGTGATTTGTTAAATATGATATTAAAACGCTAATGGTTGGCCCTGCATAACATATTTGTCTTTGATTAAATGTTTTATAAATGTCACCAAAGGCTTTATAAAGTACAGTATGTGTATTGTGTGTCATTAGGAACATGATTCATCTTCAATAAACTGTCATCATGGATTCTGAGTATATATATGACATACAGTGGGGAGAACAAGTATTTGATACACTGCCGATTTTGCAGGTTTTCCCACTTACAAAGCATGTAGAAGTCTGTAATTTTTATCATAGGTACTCTTCAACTGTGACTGACTGAATCTAAAACAAAAATCCAGAAAATCATATTGTATGATTTTTAATTAATTAATTTGCATTTTATTGCATGACATAAGTATTTGATCACTTACCAACCAGTAAGAATTCCGGCTCTTACAGACCTCTTATGCCCAAGTTTGACTGTCTGAGAAAGGTATTTGTTTGCTAATGCCCAAGTTTGACTGTCTGAGAAAGGTATTTGGTTGCTAATGCCCAAGTTTGACTGTCTGAGAAAGGTATTTGGTTGCTAATGCCCAAGTTTGACTGTCTGAGAAAGGTATTTGTTTGCTAATGCCCAAGTTTGACTGTCTGAGAAAGGTATTTGGTCGCTAATGCCCAAGTTTGACTGTCTGAGAAAGGTATTTGGTTGCTAATGCCCAAGTTTGACCAGAACTATGGAAATATGTTTTTTCTGTGTATATGCAGAACTTAAAGCATAATATGTATGACAAAAGTAACTATACATATGTTTATTCCATACTCTAAGTGCATATGCATGATTCATTAGTCAGTTTATATTGATATGTTCAGTAAATTTGGTTAGAATCTTTGACTATCCTTTTTGGCTGCTTGTATATTTTACCCCTTAAAAATTACATTACAGTTTTAAGGTCCGATTTTTACGAGGTAAAGTTCTCCTGGTTCCGTGGGGTCTCCCACAGTTTTCTCAGAGGTTCTATGTCATAAGAGACTGGTCTATGGTGGTTCTACAGACCACAACTGTAGCTGAAAACATACTTTTGATCCTTTCTGTACATTTGCATGTCTTAAAGCATTATAACTTTATGAAAAGTAACTATTAATTAATCCATTCCATAGTCTAAGTGTTTATGTTTGATATTCCATTAGGTTGTATTGAGAAATTCAGGATATTTGACAAAAATCTATTAATGTTTCCATTATGCCCATTTCCCCAGATTTGAGCTTTAACCCATTGAAAATCACCCATCATTGTTTGATCTAGCATGAATGTCAAGCAAAAAAAAAAAAAAAAATGACTCAAGGAAGGTGCACAGTACAGTAGGGATCAGTGATGGCTCTCTGATTCCCATCACATCACATGCCTCCATTCCACTGAAACGCATCACTGCTGCCTTACTGAAGCCCTGAAGCCAGCCAGCCAGACAGACAGACATGCCAGGCTTTTATCAATGTTTTCTTTTTAACAGCGTACAATCAATACAGGCTTCAGTGGCAGGATCACCAACAACAACAGGATCACCAACAACAACAGGATCAACAACAACAACAGGATCACTAACAACAACAGGATCAACAACAACAGGATCACCAACAACATAACTCCGGCAGCACACAGTACACACATTCAGGCTCAACACAATCAGGCTTAGCAAAACGTACAGTAGCTGACCTAAAGCAGACGTCCAGCTACAGCCTAACAAGTAGGTGTTCTAGCATGAAGAATGAACGTGCAAATATGCTGTATGGCAACGCACTACGGCTAGTACTCCACTTGCTTCCCCTAAACCAGCTATACTCCAGGGCTGCATGTATCAACAGTCTATAGTGGCATCCTCTCCTCCAGTCCTTTCCTCCATCTGCATCTGTCGTACAAGAACACACACACAGACACTGACACACACCCAAACAAAAACAAGTCTAATACTGATACAGAATAGCAGTCTCAAAACAAGCCGTTTTACCTTTCAGAAGCAAGAAGACTGTTTGACAGCTTGTCATAACCAACAGATCCAATCAACAGTGGCTGAAGGGCCATCTCATCTCCACGCTCTCAACCCCATCAGCCAAATAGCCTGACACACTGGCGTCCCTACAGTATCACCATCACCGACTGGCATTAGTCTGGTTAGCCCACGTTTGTTGTTATTGTTGTTGTCTCTGTTGTTGCTGTGTTGGTCTGTGGTCTCCTCAGCTGTGATGTGGCTAACGCAGCAGGACAGGAGCGCTTGGTGTGAAACCAGCCATCAGAGGAAGAAAAAAAACAAAATGCATCGATTCTCTCTCTCTCTCTCTCTCTCTCTCTCTCTTCCTCTTTTCCCCTTCCACACTTTTTTTCATTTCCTCCCGTCTCCACCTCCTCTGGAGCTAGGAAGTCCAGTTACCATGGAGATGCATGAGGCTGCGATGTGATTGGTCAGTGGTGTTATGATGCATGGAGTCTGAGGGATGGCCCACTGGTTATGCAGCGCTACTGCACTCCTTCATTCCTCTCTCTTCCTCCTTCTTTCACTTCTTCCTGTCTCTCCTATCTCTCTTTTCCTCTCCCTCTCACTTCCTCATTCATCCTCTCTTCCCCTTGAGAATGGCTATCTCTCTCCTGCTATCCATATGTCTCCTGCTATCTCTTGTGACTTGGTAATGGTATTCATGGGACTGGGTATTTGTGTTGTTAGCTGATATAAACAGATTCAAGTCCTTTACTGATTAACGTGCCGCAGTCACAGTCACACACACGGACGCACATACAGAGTAGAAATTCTGTCCAGCCTCTCCAAAACCAAGGTCAGTTTTGAATAGGATAAAGGCAGGCAAACATACTGTAGCCTAAGTAGACAGTACCCCTTTGATCAATGGACCCAGAGGAAAATGACTTCACACCTGTCGGGTGTCATAAACAACCATGTACCTGGAATATTCTGTCTCGTTTCCTGTTGTATTGGCTCATTTGAATGAGCCTGCCTTGAATCACTACATGTCTTTCACTTTGACTACCAAATCTCTGAACCATGCATTACTTTTCATAAATCCCAACAAACACCCCCAAGGGATCTCACCCTAGATATTGTAAATGCTCATAGGCCTTAGTTGTATAATAGTTTATTATAATGCTTTCAAATGCATATAGATGATTATAAATTCTGGAATTCACACGTGTCAATGTATCACATGTTTGAATGCGTCCATCTGCTACTCGCCTGATATGACATGTCAAGGAGGGCCTGACAGTTGAGTGGGCTAAAGCACAACCAGATCTGGCAACCTGGCTAGGAAGGAGGACATCAGAGATTGGAGAAGTGATTTCTCATTCATAGCAGCAGCCAACCATAGGAAATTCCCCAAGCTCTCTCTCTCTCTCTCTCTCTCTCTCTCTCTCTCTCTCTCTCTCTCTCTCTCTCTCTCTCTCTCTCTCTCTCTCTCTCTCTCTCTCTCTCTCTCTCTCTCTCTCTCTCTCTCTCTCTCTCTCTCTCACTCTCTCTCTCTCTCTCTCTCTCTCTCTCTCTCTCCTCTCTCTCTCTCTCTCTCTCTCTCTCTCTCTCTCTCTCTCTCTCTCTCTCTCTCTCTCCTCTCTCTCTCTCTCTCTCTCTCTCTCTCTCTCTCTCTCTCTCTCTCTCTCTCTCTCTCTCTCTCTCTCTCTCTCTCTCGTGGACAGACGCGCCCTCTAAATGAAATGGCTTGCTGACAGGTCCTCCACCCAGCCCGCGCGCACTCTCTCTCTCTCTCTCTCACACACACACACACACACACACACACACACACACACACACACACACACACACACACACACACACACACACACACACTCTCTATCCTGCCATCAACAGGCTGGTTAACCCAATCAGCCAGCAAGCTTGGACAGTCTACTGTAATATCCAGAGCTCCAGTCCAGATCATAGAGGCTGTGATGTTCTAGGCCTGTCTCTATCACGTTGTCACATACCTATGAATCACTCTGCTCTTGCACTACTCTCCCAATGCAAGGTCACCATGTTGATAAGGTTCTCAATAAAGGAATCTGTGGATACTGATACAACCATGTATTGATTGTCAACTAGGTGGGAACTGTTTGAGTATACAGATAGTAAACACACACCAATAACTACAACGTTATCTACTTATTCAGGCACGTTAGTCAGCTGCCGCTGTTGAAAACATGCTAGGAAGAAGACAGTTGATAAGTAAACTAGTAAACACAGTTAGTATACAGTTACTACACAGTTACTACACCGTCACTACACCGTCACTACACAGTTACTATGCCGTCACAACACAGTCACTACACCGTCACTACACCGTTACTACAGTTACTACACAGCTAGTACACAGTGACTACGCACAGAATGCTCAGAAATACACACACAGAAACATAAAGGCACAAAGAGTAGTTGTGACACATTTCCTTCTCATTCTCATCTGACTAAATCTGGTATCAGCTCTGCCCAGAAGCTAAAGACTCCTTCCTCTTTCTCAGTTTTGCAACACATATGTTGAGGCTAAAGACTTACTGTAGGATAGAGAGCTTCCTTACTTCTCTGTTTTAGTACAAAGAGAGAGGAGTCCAAGTAAAAACAGTCCAAATAATAACAAATCCTTCTTACGCACAAACCAAGAAATGGCTCCCAATTCTGCATTAAATTCCACAACAGTCCTCTCCTCTAGGAATTCTACCCTTTCCTCTCTGCCTGGCCTGAGTAATGAGCCTGGACCCACATAGCTCTGATGTCATCATCATATAAGCCCAACGTCACTATATCAGAGGAGGTGGGGTGGGGAGGCACAGGGAGACGAATGAGAAGGAACGTGCCCCTGGCGTTTGGTGTGTGTGTGTGTGTGTGTATGTGGTGTGTGAGGTGGGGTGGGAATAGATGATGAGTGAAGGCAGTCTATTTTTAGCTCAGGAGGAGGGGGGGTTCAGTTGTGACGCGACACGCTCTGATGCCTCTGATCGCTCTCCTCCGCGTTCTCTCTCTCTCTCTCTCCTCTACTCCACTCTCTCTCTCTCTCTCTCTCTCTCGCTCTCTCTCCCTTCCTCTCCTCCGTTTCTTTGAATGAGGAAATAAATCACTCTCTCTCTGGAAGGAGGGGAGCTGAGATAATCGTCAGACGCTCACTGTTCACCCAACCATCCGTTTGCCTCTCTTCACCCCTCCCTCCCTCCCTCCCTCCCTGCCTGCTAGTGCTCAGAACTATTAAAAAACACTCCTTTTGGGTCTCTGGTGGGGAGAGAGAAAAGCCAGTGAAAACAAAGGCAGTTTATTTCATATCACCTCTGCTGCTGGAGCGGGATTGGAAAAGCTTCTATTTCCTGTTGGGCCTAAGGTGGCTGTGGGGAAGTGGTAGGTATTGAGCACACACAGACACAACCAAAGTGTGTTGTAATAGAACAGACTGTGTCGGTAGGTACACTGATGCACAACCAAACATGTCAGCTATGATCATGGACTTTCTCATCTCCCGCCAGGCGGCCACTCTAGTCTGGTTTATCATCTTTACTGGGAAATATACTTTCATAAACAAAGATTGGTGGGTTCATAAACACTGTTCTCTACTCAACTCCCCTCTGGCTCTTCACACCTTTGCTTATTAAAATGTTTATGGAAACTAATGCAAATATTTGGAGCTGGTGGGACAGAGTGTGGGGTGTGAAGAGACAGACAGAGATCTTGTGGCAGTTTTGTATATATTCTATAATCCCAAAATGAAGACAACAAGAAACAAGCAAAGTACGCAATCAAATGGACCATCCTAGACCAAATGACTTAGTCTGTATGTAGCCCCACCAGACAGACTTTTAAACATTCAACCTTTTAACACAATTAGACTAGGTGTTGAGTTTAGCCATTTAAGAGAACTAGTGCATGGCTACAGTCCTACCATATAAGGGAATTCAGAGACCTCTTTCTTCTAAATGTCTGAACTGCTGTGTGTTTCTCACAGTTTTAAAACAGCTGACATTTAAGGTACTTTAATAAGCACAAACACTGGAAGCATCTTATGTAAATGACTGTTGGGTTTGTACGGTAGAACATGGAGAAAGAAAGTATGTGGCTTCTTCATGCTAGCTGAACTGTACTGACCAATCCCCTCACACTATCCTAGATGCCATGCTGGCTCTCTGTTAACCAAGTTGTCATGAGAGAAAGAGAGAGCGAGAGCAGTGGGGGAACAGGGGTGGAGGAGAGAGAAAGAGGGAAGAGAGAGTGTGTGTGAGAGCGAGATGAAGGCAGAGCGAGATGAATCCACACACACACACAGGCACACACACACACACACACACCATTAGCATTACTGTCTGGCCAGGGTCCAAGGCTCTGAGCCTTGGTAATATACAACCTGGCCTGGCCGTATGTGTGTGTGTGTGTGTGTGTGTGTGTGTGTGTGTGTGTGTGTGTGTGTGTGTGTGTGTGTGTGTGTGTGTGTGTGTGTGTGTGTGTGTGTGTGTGTGTGTGTGTGTGTGTGTGATGGTGTGTGGCTGATGAAGCCTCTACTAAGACCAGCAGCCCATATCCTATTAAAGCTACCATTAATAACAACAGACAGGGAGAGAGTGTAGCCCATGCACAGTCACACACACACACACACACACACACACATTCACACACACAGCTACAGATACCACCAGAAGATGATACTCTGGACTAACTTTTAACTAACGGATGGACGCTTCAACTGGGTATCAGGTATAAGAGTGTACGATAGGAGGCTGTATATATGTGTGCAGGTGTGCATGTGTGTACGTGTGTGTGTGTGTATGGTTTGGTTTGACTATCTTTGTGGGGACCAGAAGGCTATTTTAGGCTTGAGGTTAGGTTTAGGGATAGGGTTACAATTAGGGTTAGGGTTAGAATTAAGGTTAAGGGTTAGGTTTAGGGTTAGGGGTTAGATTCAGTTTTAGGGTTAGGGGTTTGGGGTTAAGTTTAGGGTTAAGGTTAGGGTTAGGTTAAGGGTTAGGGTAAAGGGTTAGGGAAAATATGATTTTTTTGGTCCCCACAAGGATAGTGTAAAATGTGTGTGTGTGGGTATGGGAGGGGGGGGTGGTTCTTCTATCCTTGTGGAGACCTAAAATCCCCCAAAGTCCGCACAAGGATAGTAAAACAAGGAAAATTCTCCCTAATGGGGGCATTTCCCACATCCTCATGAGGACAAAGGCTATTTTAAGCTCAGGGGTTAGGGTTACATTTAGGGTTAGTGTCAGGGGTTAGTGGTTAGGTAGGGTTTGGGTTATGATTACAGGGTAAGCTTAGAGTTATGGTAAGAGTTAGGGTTAGGGGTTAGGGAAAATAGGATTTTGAATGGAAATTAATTTTAGATCCCCATGAGGATAGAAGAACATAACACGTGTGTGAGTGTGTATGTGTGTGTGTGTGTGTGAATGTTTGATGAGGGTGTGACACGCCTAGCTGGGTTTGAACACAAAGTGAGGGGATTGGTAATTAGAGTGAGTGCTCAACGGAAGGTAGGTAACACACACACACACACACACACACACAGGTAGGTAATGAGAATGAGGACTTTAGATGTGACCTACAGTTAATGTTACACTCACATAACATGCAGAAAGGAGGCCAGGCCGGGCAAGCATGAGAAGAATACACAGGGTTCCTACGTCATACCCTAACAATGATATGTAAGTCAGCAACAGCATTGTACGATTACAGATACATTATTCAGTATTCCAAAACTACAAAAGAACCTCCTCAATTTGCGTGGCGCATACGATGGTAAAAACTGTTTCAGGATGTTGCCAATGCAATCTTACTGAAAACGAGGAGTTTTGGAGATGAGCAATGAGGTAAGCTAGTAAGCAGGTTGTGACGTAAAAGACAGACGTATTTTAGTAACAATACCAATTTATTTGATCTTCTCCAAAATAGATCCCAGGAATAGCAGTTGGCAGAGACAAATGTTTTTTTTTTTACATAGTCTCTCCTGATGACAAAACTATTATAGCTTCTGTCAAATACCCATTCTGCTTCAGGAAAAATATGTTTGTGCTGTGAAATTGGCAAATCATTGCCTGCTATTTCATGAAACACTCGGAAGTTTACCTACACTTAGGATGGCATCATGAGGAAGGAAAATGATGTGGATATATTGAAGCAACATCTCAAGACATCAGTCAGGAAGTTAAAGCTTGGTCGCAAATGTGTCTTCCAAATGGACAATGACCCCAAGCATACTTCCAAAGTTGTGGCAAAATGGCTTAAGGACAACAAAGTCAAGGTATTGGAGTGGCCATCACAAAGGCTTGACCTCAATCCGATAGAAAATGTGTGGGCAGAACTGAAAAGGCGTGTGCAAGCAAGGAGTCCTAAAAACCTGACTCAGTTACACCAGTTCTGTCAGGAGGAATGGGCCAAAATTCACCCAACTTATTGTGGGAAGCTTGTGGAAGGCTACCCGAAACGTTTAACCCAAGTTAAACAATTTAAAGGCAATGCTACCAAATGCTAATTGAGTGTATGTCCCACTGGGAATGTGATGAAAGAAATAAAAGCTGAAATTTCACATTCTTAATGTCAGGCTCTGGCCATAGGGAGGCCTTTGGCTCCTCTATTTAGCCATGGTCAGAGCCTGACAGATCTAGAATTCTATTTCTAGGAGGGTTTTGTGTTGGGTCCCCAATTATAGGCAGCTGCTATGCGTTGTCTCTGATTGGGGATCCTACTTAAGTAGTGATGTTCCACACCTGTGTGTGGTTCATTGTCTCTAATGTCATTGATGTAGATGGAGTGTTTGTGCTGCACAATATGTACCTGTAAGTACTAGTTATTGTTTTGCATATAGTTCACTTAATAAACTAATATGTTAAACTGCAAGTGCGCTGCGCCTTGGTCTGCCTACACACTGCGTCGTGACAGAATGAACCACCATACCGAGACCAAGCAGCACTCAACTGGAGAGCCGGAGCTACGAGCAAGGAGGACAGCGTCATCATCGGGGCTCAGCCCGAGCAGCCCGAAGGCAACCCCAAGATACATTTTTGTGGGGGCTATGGGGGTGGTCTGGCCGTGTTGAGGAAGCGCCAGTACCACTCGCCATGTGGGGTCGTGAAGAGGAGGAGCACCGATGGGGAGAAGAGGAGCAATACCTGGCAGGAATACCAAAGTATTATGGAGCTATGCAGGCGGAATTGGGAGGAGGTCGAGAACGAGAAGACGGAGTTGGCGTTGATGGTGCCCACAGTGTGCATCCCCAGTCCGGGACGTTCAGTGCCAGCCTTCCACGCCGAGTCTCCAGTGCGCCTCACCAGTCTGGTACGTCCGTGCGGGCTCCCCGCACTCGCCCTGAAGTGCATGTCACCAGTCCGGTGCAACCTGTGCCGGCTCCACGCACCAGGCCTCCAGTGCGCCTCTCCAGTCCGGTACGTCCCATGCCGGCTCCCCGCACTCGCCCTGAAGTGTGTGTCACCAGTCCGGTGCAACCTGTGCCGACTCCACACACCAGGCCTCCAGTGCGCCTCTCCAGTCCGGTACGTCCTGTGCCGGCTCCCCGCACTTGCCCTGAAGTGCGTGTCCACAGCCCGGAGCCTCCCGTGACGGTCCACAGCCCGGAGCCTTCCGTGACGGTCCTCTGCCCCACTCCAGAGCCGGAGACACCTGCCACACCGGTGCCCAGTCCGGGCCCGGTCGTCTGCCCCGCTCCATGGCCGATGCCGTTTACCACACCGGTGCCCATCCCAGGACCGGTCGTCTGCCCCACTCCGGAGCCACCTGCCACACCGGTGCCCAGTCCGGGCCCGGTCGTCTGCCCCGCTCCATGGCCGGAGTCGTTTACCACACCGGTGCTCAGTCCGGGACCGGTCGTCATACTGTCAGGCTCTGGCCATAGGGAGGCCTTTGGCTCCTCTATTTAGCCATGGTCAGAGCCTGACAGATCTAGAATTCTATTTCTAGGAGGGTTTTGTGTTGGGTCCCCAATTAGAGGCAGCTGCTATGCGTTGTCTCTGATTGGGGATCCTACTTAAGTAGTGATGTTCCACACCTGTGTGGTTCATTGTCTCTAATGTCATTGATGTAGATGGAGTGTTTGTGCTGCACAATACGTACCTGTAAGTACTAGTTATTGTTTTGCATATAGTTCACTTAATAAACAAATATGTTAAACTGCAACTGCGCTGCGCCTTGGTCTGCCTACACACTGCGTCGTGACACTTAAAATAAAGTGGTGATCCTAACTGACCTAAGAGGGAAGTTTTACTAGAATTAAATGTCAGGAATTGTGAAACTGAGTTTAAATATATTTGGCAAAGGTGTATGTAAACTTCTGACTTCAACTATGTGTGTGTATATATACAGTGGGGAGAACAAGTATTTGATACACTGCCGATTTTGCAGGTTTTCCCACTTACAAAGCATGTAGAAGTCTGTCATTTTTATCATAGGTACTCTTCAACTGTGAGTGACGGAATCTAAAACGAAAATCACATTGTATGATTTTTAAGTAATTAATTTGCATTTTATTGCATGACATAAGTATTTGATACATCAGAAAAGCAGAACTTAATATTTGGTTCAGAAACCTTTGTTTGCAATTACAGAGATCATACGTTTCCTGTAGTTCTTGACCAGGTTTGCACACACTGCAGCAAGGATTCCACTCCTTAGTTGCCCTGGCTGTGTGTTTCGGGTCGTTGTCATGCTGGAAGATCTTCAATGCTCTTACTGAGGGAAGGAGGTTGTTGGCCAAGATCTCGCGATACATGGCCCCATCCATCCTCCCCTCAATACAGTGCAGTCGTCCTGTCCCCTTTGCAGAAAAGCATCCCCAAAGAATGATGTTTCCACCTCCATGCTTCACGGTTGGGATGGTGTTCTTGGGGTTGTACTCATCCTTCTTCTTCCTCTAAACACGGCGAGTGGAGTTTAGACCAAAAAGCTCTATTTTTGTCTCATCAGACCACATGACCTTCTCCCATTCCTCCTCTGGATCATCCAGATGGTCATTGGCAAACTTCAGACGGGCCTGGACATGCGCTGGCTTGAGCAGGGGGACCTTGCATGCGCTGCAGGATTTTAATCCATGACGGCGTAGTGTGTTCCTAATGGTTTTCTTTGAGACTGTGGTCCCAGCTCTCTTCAGGTCATTGACCAGGTCCTGCCGTGTAGTTCTGGGCTGATCCCTCACCTTCGTCATGATCATTGATGCCCCACGAGTTGAGATCTTGCATGGTGCCCCAGACCGAGTGAGATTGACCGTCATCTTGAACTTCTTCCATTTTCTAATAATTTCGCCAACATTTGTTGCCTTCTCACCAAGCTGCTTGCCTATTGTCCTGTAGCCCATCCCAGCCTTGTGCAGGTCTACAATTTTATTCCTGATGTCCTTACACAGCTCTCTGGTCTTGGCCATTGTGGAGAGGTTGGAGTCTGTTTGATTGAATGTGTGGACAGGTGTATTTTATACAGGTAACGAGTTCAAACAGGTGCAGTTAATACAGGTAATGAGTGGAGAACAGGAGGGCTTCTTAAAGAAAAACTAACAGGTCTGTGAGAGCCGGAATTCTTACTGGTTGGTAGGTGATCAAATACTTATGTCATGCAATAAAATGCAAATTAATTATTTTAAAATCATGATTTTATGGATTTTTGTTTTAGATTCCGTCTCTCACAGTTGAAGTGTACCTATGATAAAAATTACAGACCTCTACATGCTTTGTAAGTAGGAAAACCTGCAAAATCGGCAGTGTATCAAATACTTGTTCTCCCCACTATATGGGTGGGGGATAGAGAATTATGAAGAGAGAGATAGAGGGTCTGATTAACAAATAGGTCAATTTGTGGCACTTGGTTAGACAATGATGTGCTTTGACTAAGAGAAGAGGAGAGGGTCTATTTTTGCAATTTTAAGCCACAAAGGTATGTTACTCACATACAAACACTCATGGGGTAGTGTAAATAGGGAACCAATGACTATTGAGTGAGTACACTGTTATATGAAGCCTAGTTACGAAAGAGCAGCCCAGCATCATATCAGACCCATACACACACATCCACCCCCCCACCCACCCACAAACACCCCACTTGTGTCTCTTTAACTAGTGCCGTCATTGTTTTATTGACGACTCGACTACACAACAAAAATAACTTACTTCTAGTTGACTATGTAATAAAAAAAAACTTGAAATAAAAAAAGCAATATGGTGATGGCTCCAGTATAGAGCAGCTGCAATAAAACAAACTAATTAGTGTGACTTAGAACCAGACAAGCTGAACAGGAATAGTCATTCATTGGCTGGGTAGCCATATTCAATGGTCTGGAATCCCTGTGTTTACCCTGCTATAAATAGCCTCTCGTGGAGATGACATGGCATCCTGTGACAGCTTCTCTCTCTACCTCTCCTCCCCCTCTGGGCTGGCTGCAGCAGTGGAGCTGCTGCTGCTAATGATGATGATGGAGTCCACAGCCTTAACGAAAGAGGGGAGGGATGGTGAGAGGGAGGGGGAGAGGAAGAAAGGTGGCAATCAATAGTATGACTCATTGTTTCTGCGCTGGCTGCTTCCTAACAGTATTCATAATACAAACCTAATTATTCTGCCTTGATAATCACACACAGCAGAGCTCTCTGTTCATCCAGACTCCTCATACATAATGCCAGTCATTCTGTCTGAGGAAGGACTAAAGGCCATTTCATAGAGAAGGAAGGCTTTTCTATGTATTGAAACAGGCCTACGTTAACTGTAATTAGGTGTGTTAGGTGAAGCAGGGTGTAGAGGGGACTGGAGGCGGCGAGGCGCCAGGTTCCCTTGAGCCCAAGATACAAATGAACACACACCTTCAGGGCTGAAACAGGCAGTGTTCTCCTATGGGATGGCTGCTCCCCACTGTCTGTAGAGTAATTACCTTAAAGGGGCAATCTGCATTTGGATTGATAGATTCATATATACCCATTGATTCTTGAAGAATATAAGTTACAAATGCCTATCATTTTGATATCATGGGTGGTCAGCCCTTGCACCCATAGCTCTGTCTATGAATTTGAGAGTGGTTAGATTTCTCCAGCCCCATCCCACAGCTTTTTACAGAAACATTGGTGGGGAGAACGCTTTATTATTGAATCAACTGCGGATTGCCCATTTAAACTACCAGAGTAACCAGGCCCCTAACCAATGTTCCCTCAAACTGTTTTCGTCACTGTGCAAATTTCAGGTCTGCTGAGCACAAATTCTGTGCAACTTCCAGTGCGTGTTTACTGTGAACACTGAGGCTGTACCCGCTTTAAGTTACAGTTTTAACAGTGGCCAAGTAGGCTACTGTAGCTATTTGATCATAATGTAGGCCTACCAGAGTGGCCTACCATAAAAAACAATGGAGAAAATGCATCCCATAACATTTTAACATGGACATAGCTATTCTATCATTCAGCCTACAGTAGCAGTGGGATGTTCAATGTAGGCCTACATTCCATGAAACTTTGAAAAACATATTCAGCGCCTGACATTAACCTGTTTATCCAAGGAGGTGACTGAACATGTTTTTGCGTTGTTTGATGCAAGAAACCACTTAGACAAATTATTCTACTTAGCTTATTCAAGCCTGTCTCAAAACACAACACTGCCTCTTTAAGACAAAAAAAAGCTCTTAACCTGACGTTTTGTGTTCTTGAAGGAAGCAATCACACCCCTATTGCTCACTACAAATTATCTATAACTGGGCTAATTACTCACTAACTAGAAAAAGATATGAAGAAAATGTGCACAAGTGCTACATGCTGCTCTTGCTTTGATCTCAAAACAAGCGCATCTACTCACGACCACTGCTGTAAACCGAGTCCAGTTCAAAGTAAACAGCACAGATCCATATATGGCAATGGTCTATTTGGATATAGGCCTACTGCAGCTCTGATTGGTTATGCCGCATGGGTTTGTGTAGAGTACGGGCTGAGTTGTGCACAATAGAATCCTACTCCGATGCGTTCTGCCTACAACAAAATCTCTTGCATAGTTCATTTTGTTTCGGTATGTTGCATTGAAAGTGGCTAATATTGCATTTTTTTGTATTACATTTGCCACAGTAAAGGGAAACGTTGATAGTTTTAACTAATAGGGAAAACTCTAGAAAGTTGAGTGAAGCTGCGCGGCAGTCTCGGGGCTACTGCGTGCCCGCACACATGCGCACGCGCAGGTTAGAGGGAACATTGCCCCTGACATACAGCTACTCTGTACCCTGCACACACACACACCACTAACAGGACACAAAAAGGCTAATACACACACACACAACTGTACACACACACAGTCCCTCCTAAGCAAGGTAACACGGTAACAGACATACTCTGATGCACGCAGGCACACAAATCTAGCAGCTCATTATAGTGTGATCTATAAGAAGTAGGTGTGGTAGAAAGGTGGGTTCCCACTGTCTCTGCAGTATCTGCAATAGAATAGAACATCAAACCAGATCACGCCACAAAGCTGAGTGTGTCCCTCAGTGATGTAGTGATGTCTTAGATAGATAGATAGATACAACAAAACACAGGGCAGGTGCAAAATGCCACAACGAAAGTACACAAAAGACAGATACACGGTACATGATACATAGAGCGGCAGTATGAAAAAGTATAGAAATACAAGATATCTGGAGTGCAAAAAAAGCTATAAAAAGATATTGCATAGTATGGGTGGTTGGCTGAATATGTACACTATACATTGGTGGATGTTGGATGGTTAACTATACTATACAGAGAAATACTTCAGTAGCTAAAAATGCATATGATATGAGCAAGGGTAATAATAATAGTTTACTTAATAGACAGACTGGCTAAATGAACAGGTAAGTGAAAATTTTGCATGGTTAAATTAGCTGTACAGGTAAGTATACAGTTATATTTACAGACTAAATGAACAGGTAAGTGAATACTTGCATGGTTACACAAACTGTACAGGTAAATGTCAGGAAGAGATACTTTAATAGCTAAATGTGTGTATGATATAATTTGGGGTAATAATAGTAATTCCCTTAAAATACAGTCCTTAGTGCGCAGGGTTTAATTACAGACAACTGCACGTATTGCACATTCGATATACTAAAAGCAATGAGAAAAGGTGCAACTGACAGGATACTAATATGCATTCCTGAGTCAATGCCTACTTAGGTTAGGTCCAAGAATTACTAGCAATATTGCAGTCATATGGTGACCGGAGACACTCTATTCCAGTGTTATTTTCCTGTATCTGGTCCTGCTGTGATGTTTGTACATCATATAGAGATAGATGGAGGTCTCTAATGCCCAAACGCCTTTTTAAGAATGGGCAGCGCCATTGATGATTTTCACCATTTTGAAGTAGTCAACAGGGTGGGACTTCCTATGGGTTAAGGAAGGATCACATAATTCCATCCAGGTCATCAGGAGGGATCAGCCAATGAATAATACTTATGAGCAAACATACCATAACTGCAAGTGGCAGTAAATCGTCAACTTTGGCTTTATACCTGTTTGACCAACACACTCCAGGTGGCAATATGCACCAACTCATAGAAGTAGTGGAGGAAGAAAATGTACTACTTCAAATTGGAGATGGCCTCAGTGGTGCTGACCAAGCAGACGGCATAATGGGACAGATACAATGTTGCGTCCTCTAACTATCTCTATGGTGTACATTCAGTTCCTCATTGAAAGCAGTGACTGCACCAACAGTGAAATACTACATTGTCATGCACTTTTTGGAGAAATGCACTGTTTATGCTACAGAGACTGAGGATAAAGCAGTTAAGCTGCCCTGATAGGCATGCACAGGCATGCACATACAATAGGCCTCTAAGAGAATACCTTGTTATAGCTGATCATGAGTGTTATCAAAGATGGTTTAGTATGAAGATAGCCCAGTTCCCTGATATTATGAGTGACATATATCATATGTGGGGGATTCGCTAAGGATCACCTAATCTTGGAAGTACCTATCAAAAGCATCTGTCGGAGACAGACAGATAGAGTGGCAAATGAGGTGAGACCCTCACCTTTCTTAAAAAGGGCCACTCTCCCGCTCTCTGGTAATTCTCAAGCATGCTTCTCTTCCTCACACTCTTACGAGCTGGGGAATGCGGTGAGATATATCACTAATAATATTAGAGAACCAGGGGCATGCAAATTGTCTTTCAATAATTTTTTTCGATATCTCACATGTGGGGATATGGCCAACTCCCTTATCGCAAAACATGCTCTCCGAAATATCAGCAATGCTCTGAGGTCCTAAAACTAAGGGAGTACTTAGCGTAAGCAAAGTGCCCCCCCCCCCTTAGAGATGACACAACAGTGATGGATAAACTATCACTGTCGCGAAAGGACCTTAACAATGATAAACCTTCTCTTCGTCCGGAAAATCATGCAAGGAGCATAGGACCATTGAAAACAAAGTGTAGGAAGAAACAATCTGTTTATGCCTTGATCACACCGACAGCGTCATTGCATTTTGGTACACCTAAAGTACATTAATTTCCATTTGAACGCTGCGTTTGCCTTGCGGCATTGTGTTGCAGAGGCAGTTGCAGTGCGTTGTGTGTGGTGCATACGTTGGATTTATCGAACATATGCATCAAACTGTATGCGTAGACGACTTGACAGAAATGGTAGCAGAAGGTGAATGTTGAACTTTTGTTGCGCACATATCTATGACGCTGCATACTATTTTGCGCAATGACGCAGTCGGTGTGTTCAAAGCGCTAGTCACACCACTTCTCTAAGAAAAAACGCAACAACTGTAAAACAAAGAGTGTATAAGGGGCTGGCACTCCTTTCCAATAGTCGCGACCCAGTCTCTTTCCTCTCATCGAGGTTGCTCGAAGTTGAGGGGAAGGCCCTATTCCCATTCTCCGTGTAGACAGAAGAGGGAAGGATAGGCAACATAGGAGAGAAAGAATACATCATCACCCAATTTTTCCCAGGTGTGTCAGCTCTTCCACCGCAAACGGCGTGGTCACCGTTTTTGGAATGCGGTCTCCCAGGACCCTCACAGGGTCGTTGATTCTACCAGGCTGCAGCAAGTCAGTCTGGATAGTTGCGTGAAGCGGGCTCTCTAAGGACACTGTCACTGACTCACCCAATGATAAAGACAGTGAATATGCACACTCACCGGGGATATGGGCGATACTCTCCACTAGTACAAATAAGATATGGTATAGGCCTAGCCTACTGTTGAGTTGAGAGTTTTTATAACTAAAGAGAGATTAGAGTTTTTTCTGTCTTTTCTCTTTTGTGTCTGAACTCAGAATCAAATATGCTTCACAAAATGAACATGGTCACTGTGGTAGAGATGGTGGTGGGCTTCAGGAGAACCAAGGCCCAACCGACTGCAGTCCCTATACAGGGGATGGATGTGGAAATGGTTGGGTCATACAAGTTCCTGGGAGTCCATATGGACAGCAGGCTGGAATGGGCTGGTAACACCGGGGCTCTGTACAAAAAGGGCCAGAGCCGACTCTACTTTCTGAGGAGGCTCAGGTCCTTCAACGTGTGCATTAAACTACTGAATACTTTCTACCAGTCTGTGGTAGTGCCATCTTTTTTGTAGTGGTGTGCTGGGGCGCCAACATAAAGGCTGGTGATGCTTCTCGGGTAAATAAGCTGATCAGGAAGGCTAGCTCTGTTCTGGGGATTAACCTTGACACTCTAGAGGAGGTGGCGGAGAGAAGGATCCTGGCCAAACTGCTGGCCATCATGGATAACGTCACCCACCCTGGTTATGATGCAGAGGAGCACCTTCAGTCACAGACTGATCCCACCACGGTGTGCCAGAGAGCGCTACAGGAGGTCCTTCCTGCCGGTGGCTATTAGACTATTGTGGCAGACGGCAGGGAGAGGTGAGGGGAGTGGTCATTGAGGGAAGATATCTGGCAGCCCGTTGGCTCCACCCCCGAGCCTTATAGGGACTTCCTGCACTAACGAGAAGGTGTGAATCATTAAGTGATTGAGTGTTTGTGGATAAGAAGGGAAGCAGACTAGAAGAGAGAGAGAGAGGTGTGCAACAGAGAGTGTGACAAGTTAAGTGGTGAGCTGTATAACTAGGAAGGAGGATTTAACCCTGTGTACTGAATTGGACTGGCTGAGAACCGTGCTGTGGATTTACCCTTGGACTAATGGACAACGACAACGAACTGTGGACTGTGAACTGGTAGCTAAACCCCCCCTTTTTCCTTTCCCACCTAGGGACTTATTTCCCTAATAAATTCCCAACTACCTTGAAATTACGCTGTTTGTGTCTGTTTGTTATTGAGCTTGATGACGTGGAAACCCCACACCCCTAAACTTGCTACATATGGTGGAGAATGCGGGCAAGTTTTTAACCAAGCTCAATAACTAAACCGACACAAAGCCTAATGGAGGCATTACTGAAACAGTTAGCAGAAGCCAACCTCGCACAACAAGTTATGCACCGGGAGCTACTGGAGGAACAGCGCCAGCAGACCGCTCTCCTGCGAGCTGAACTCAGCCAGCTGACAGCCGCCCATGCCAGGGTGACTGCAGGCACCGCAGTTTCTCAACCCAAACCCAGTATGTTTATTTTGAAACTGACAGAGGCGGACGACATCGAGGCGTATCTGCACGCTTTTGAAAGGACTGCAATCAGAGAAGAATGGCCTCCGGAACAATGGTCTAGCCTATTAGCACCATTCCTGTCCGGAGCAGCCCAGAAAACCTATCAGGATCTAACAGCTGACCAGGCAGCAAACTATGAGGGGCTGAAAAAGGAAATCCTGCGCCGGTATGGATACACACTGATTAGCAGGGCACAAAAGTTTCATGATTGGACTTATAATGCTACAGCGTCTCCTAGGTCGCAAATGCATGACCTTATTAGGCTGACCAAGAGTTGGCTGAATGCTGAACCCCTGACGCTCACGGCCCTTGAGAAAGTGGTCATTGATAAGTTTCTACGCTCTCTCCCGTGTGAAGCTAAAAAGTTAGCATGTCAAGCTAACCCACAGAGTGCAGATCAGCTGGTGGAACTCGTGGAAGGACAGCAGGTGGCTTTGGAGGTCCTGCGCAGCGGACCACCACGGAAGGTCGATCCACCCCGCCCAAAGGAGCGAAGAAAAATGGAGGACCATGTCGAAACCCTGACACCTACAGCCCGGACCCCGAGACCACGCCTTTTTCTGAACCACGACAGCAGGAAGTGCTATGAGTGTGGTGAGCCAGGACACATTGCCTGGTCCTGTCCAAACCGTGACGTCTCCATGCCTTCGGCCGCAGCCAGTGAGGGAGCCGCTGGGCGACCCTGCGGGTTACTGATGACATGCTGGGCTGAGGAGAGTAGGCCTTCCCCCGTCACTCCGGTAAGAGCCAATGGGAAGGACACCATGGCGCTGTTGGATTCCGGGAGTATGGTAACCCTGATCCGACCTGACTTGGCCCAACCCTCAAACCGGGTTGACACCGTGGCCATCACATGCATTCACGGTGAGACCAAGAACTACCCTACTACAATCCTCCACCTGCAGACCACAAAGGGACAACACACTGGACCTGTGGGAGTCGTCCCAAACCTACCCGTACCAGTACTTATCGGGAGAGATTGTCCGATGTTCCGCCAATTGTGGTCCAGTATGTACAGCAATGTGGGGAACAGATGGAACCGTAAGGGAGGAAGAAGCAGGAGGAATGGAAGTGGCGAAAGAAAGGGAGGTGCCCGAATGTGTGGGTTCCAGGGAGGGGACCTCCAGGCATCAACAGCGGCCCTTTCGGAGAATGACTCAGAAGAAGCAAGACCGGAGGAAGGTGAGGCAAGTCTGAACGACATGTTCCCAATGGACCACGAGGTGGTCCCAAAGCCAGCCTCTCTAGCGGGCCAGTTCGGCACAGCCCAATTGGAGGATCCCAACCTGGCCAGCGCTCTCCAACAGGTGACTGTGGTGGACGGGAAGCCCATTGAGGGGGTAAGTAAGATCATATACCCTCACTTTTCTATAAAGAAGAACCTGCTGTATCAGGTTGTGAAGGCAAATGATGAATTTAGGGAGCTGTTGCTGGTGCCTCGTCCTTTTGTGCAATCTGTTCTGCAGTTGGCTCACTCTCACCTTCTTGGGGCTCACCTAGGAGTAGAGAAAACCTTAGACCGGATAAAGACCAGATTTTATTGGCCGGGGGTGAAGAGAGCGGTGGAGGATTACTGCCGCAGTTGCCCAGAGTGCCAGCGAGTGGCACCAAAGCCACACTTTCGCAACCCCTTAATTCCATTGCCCATCATTTCAGTCCCATTCAGCAGGATCGCAATGGACCTGGTGGGACCGCTACCCAAGAGCAACCGAGGGCACCAATACATCCTGGTGGTTCTGGATTATGCCACCAGGTATCCAGAAGCCATTCCCCTACGTACCATGGCTACCAAAGGAATTGCACGTGAGTTAGTCATGCTGTTTTCCCGAGTGGGCATCCCAGACGAGATATTAACAGATCAGGGAACTCCGTTTATGTCAAGAATTATGAAGGATCTCTGTAAATTAATGAAAATAACCCAGCTGCACACCTCAGTGTACCACCCACAGACAGACGGCCTGGTCGAAAGATTCAACCGGACCCTGAAGCAAATGTTAAAGAAGGTGATGGAGGCGGACGGGAGGAATTGGGATCAGCTACTACCTTACCTGATGTTTTCAATCCGAGAAGTACCCCAAGCCTCAACAGGATTCTCTCCCTTTGAACTCTTGTACGGGAGACGACCCCGGGGACTACTGGACCTGGCTAAAGAAGCCTGGGAACAACAGCCGTCGCCCCATCGAACCATGGTGGAACACGTGGAGGACATGAGAGACCGGATGGCAACCCTGTGGCCCCTGGTACGGGAACACATGCAGGAGGCTCAGGAGGCCCAGGCGCGGATATATAACAGAGGGGCACAACCAAGAGACTTCCGACCAGGAGACAAAGTATTGGTGTTGGTCCCCACCTCAGAATGTAAGTTCTTGGCCCAATGGAAGGGTCCATACGAAGTCCTTGAGAAAGTGGGTGAGGTCAATTACAAGGTAAGACAGCCGGGACGTAGGCATTTGACCCAGATTTACCATGTAAATTTGTTAAAGAAATGGAATGCCTGTGATGTCCTCTACTCTGTTCACCCCCCAAAGGCAACCACAGAGACCAAGCCGACGGAGGTGCCCATGGGGGACCAGCTAAGCCAAGCACAAAAGCAAGATCTGACAGAGTTGGTTGGACGGAACCAGGATGTGTTCTCTAGTGAACCAGGACACACGGATCTGGTACAGCACCACATCATCACTGAACCCGGGGAAAGGGTGAAGCTGAGACCATACCGCATACCTGAAGCAAGGAGAGAGGCCGTTAGGAATGAGGTGAAAATGATGTTGGAAGCAGATATCATAGAGGAATCGAATAGTGAGTGGTGCAGCCCCATAGTATTGGTAATGAAACCAGATGGCACCATTCGCTTCTGTAATGATTTCAGAAAAGTTAATGATATCTCCAAATTTGATGCCTACCCTATGCCCCGAGTGGATGAATTAATCGAGCGGCTGGGGACTGCGCGATATATCAGCACTCTGGACCTGACTAAGGGTTATTGGCAGGTGCCCTTAGCTCCAGAAGCACGGGAGAAAACAGCGTTTGCCACCCCAGATGGGCTGTTTCAGTACAAGAAACTGCCCTTTGGTTTGCATGGGGCTCCAGCCACCTTCCAAAGGTTGATGGACCAGGTTCTCCGTCCCCACCGTGAGTATGCAGCAGCCTACCTTGATGATATTGTGATCCATGGGAGCAAGTGGGAGATCCATCTAGCACAGGTGAGCGAAGTGTTGCAGGCCCTACGAGAGGCGGGACTAACGGCTAACCCTAAGAAATGTCGTCTTGGCCTGCGGGAGGCTGAGTACCTGGGGTACACAGTCGGGAGGGGGTGTGTCAAGCCCCAGGCGAAGAAAGTGGAAGCGATCCGGGACTGGCCACGCCCCCTCACCAAGAAGCAGGTACGTACGTTTGAGGGGTTGACTAGTTATTATCGAAGATTCATCCCCAATTATGCCTCGCTAGCCAGTCCCCTGACAGATCTGCTCAAGAACCGTCAGCCCACCCAGGTGAAGTGGACCGAGGAGACGGAGAAGGCCTTTCAGGACCTAAAGGGTGCGCTGTGCTCTGGACCTGTCCTGGCGACCCCAGACTTTTCCAAACCACTGGTGGTACAGACGGATGCGTCCGAAACAGGGGTGGGGGCCGTCTTATCACAACTACACGAAGGTGAGGAACACCCAGTCATGTACATAAGCCGGAAGTTGTTGCCAAGGGAACAAAGATACGCCACGGTGGAAAAAGAATGTCTAGCCATCAAATGGGCCCTAGAGTCACTGAAATATTACTTATTGGGACGGCACTTCACCCTTGTAACGGACCATGCTCCTCTAGTATGGATGTCCCGGAATAAGGAAAGTAACGCCAGGGTGACCCGCTGGTTCTTATCCTTACAACCCTTTGCTTTCTCTGTCATCCATAGATCAGGTGCAGCCCATGGAAATGCCGATGCACTTTCCAGGAAGGACGCTCTTGGGGGCTGGACCGCCCCTCCCTCCCGGTCGGAGCTGAGGGGGGAGGTGTGTGGCAGACGGCAGGGAGAGGTGAGGGGAGTGGTCATTGAGGGAAGATATCTGGCAGCCCGTTGGCTCCACCCCCGAGCCTTATAGGGACTTCCTGCACTAACGAGAAGGTGTGAATCATTAAGTGATTGAGTGTTTGTGGATAAGAAGGGAAGCAGACTAGAAGAGAGAGAGAGAGGTGTGCAACAGAGAGTGTGACAAGTTAAGTGGTGAGCTGTATAACTAGGAAGGAGGATTTAACCCTGTGTACTGAATTGGACTGGCTGAGAACCGTGCTGTGGATTTACCCTTGGATTAATGGACAACGACAACGAACTGTGGACTGTGAACTGGTAGCTAAACCCCCCCTTTTTCCTTTCCCACCTAGGGACTTATTTCCCTAATAAATTCCCAACTACCTTGAAATTACGCTGTTTGTGTCTGTTTGTTATTGAGCTTGATGACGTGGAAACCCCACACCCCTAAACTTGCTACACTATTTAATGCCAAGTGGACAGAATGATGTAAGTAAAATCTGTAAATATTGTCAAGGTGAAGGCCACTGGAAGAATTCATGTCCTGTCCTTAGTAAAAAGGTCAGCAGGTTGGCCAGCACAAATTTAAGACATTTTGCGTTGTCCAATTGTCCAAACCTTTTAGTACTGATTATTTGCTGTTTGTCACAGAGGGTTATGTTTCACTATTGGGAAGTGATGTGCCAGTAAAGATTCTGCGAGACACTGGTGCCTCTGAATTGTTTGTTCTGGAGTCTGTTCTGCCTTTTTCTGAGACAGATACAGAAACTAGTGTCCTGATTCAAGGGATGGGTTTGAACACATTGTCTGTACCCTTGCACAAAGTTTAACTTATCTGACCTAGTGCAAGGTGAGGTTACCTTTGGGGTGCGTCCCTTTCTGCCCATTGACGGTGTTTGTGATTTTGGGTAACAACTTAGCCGGTAGTCGTGTCTGGTGGTTTCTCATATCCCATCCCCTGTAGGGATTATCGATGAATGTACAGAGATTCCCGGAGGTATTCTCTGCATGCGCTGTGACTCGTGCTATGAGCCGTGCTGACACTACGGTCAAAACAGAACTTAAACACATAGCCGAACAGTTTGATAATACATTAAATGATTTACCTTGGCCTACATCATATAGTGATCTTGTGATGGAGCAGTCCGCTGATCCTACCTTAAGGTTTATTTGATCAAGTACTTCCAGTTGAGGAGTTAAGGCGTGCTGCCCAGGTTTACTACATTGTTGGTGAGGAAATGGACGCCTCACAGCAAACGTTGTGGGTGACTATTGTTCAGATTGTGGTTCCTTCTAAGCTTGGAGATCTAGTTCTGAAAACATCTCATGATGTTTCTGGTCACTTAGGGGATAGTAAAACCTATGATCTAATTTTGCGTCATTTTTATTGGCCTCGTTTGAAAGACATTCCTGCTTACATCAAAACATACTATGTTAGTCAGCTGACTGGGAAGCCCAATCAGATGTTAAGGCCAGTTCCACTACAACCTATTCACGTTACAGGCCAGCCATTTGAGCATTTAATTGTGTTGGACCCTTAACCCGTTCTAAAGCTGGTAGCGCCTACATGTTAACTGATGTGTCAGGCTACGAGATATCCTGCAGCCTATCTACTTTGCAACATTAACACTAAGTCTGTTGTGAAGGCTTTGTCACAGTTCATCTAAATTTTTGGAATACCTAAGGTGATTCAGAGCGATCAGGGTTCCAACTTCACTTCTTGCGACAACTGTGTATAACACAATCAGGCCAGAGTTTATGCGCAGAGTCAAGGGACCCTTGAATGTTTTCATTAGACTTTGAAGTCACTGTTATGTGCGTACTGCACTGAATTAGAACGTGACTGGGAAGAGGGGTTACCCTGGTTGCTACTCGCTGCTGAAGTATCACAAGAGAGCACTGGGTTCAGTCCTAATGACCTTGTTTTTGGTCATACTGTGTGGTCCCCTTGCTGTATTAAAGGAGGGTTGGAAGGTGGTTGAGCCTCCCCCAAATTTGTTGTCATATGTTAGTGGTTTCTGACACAGGTTGTATGTAGCTTGTGAAATGGCTAAAGAAAAACTAGCATCCTCTCAGGTGAGGATGAAAAGGTTGTTTGACCAGCAAGCTGAGCTGCGACAATTTACTCCAGGGGACTAGGTTCTGGCCGTGCTGCCCGTTGTCTTTTCTCCTTTTCAGACCAAATTCAGCGGCCCATACACTGGTACGCCAATTGTCAAATCTGAACTCTCTAATTGCTACCCCTGAGCGCAGAAAAACAAATCTGCTCTACCATGTCCATTTGTTAAAGCCCTACTATGCTTGTTTGTCTTCTGAATTGGCTAAATCAGAACTATGTGCTAAAAATTGTGCTTAGTCCTGTTCTTTTGGTGGAATCTGATCTGAGGTCAGGTCCACCTTTACATACAGTGGCAGAGTGTGATGAAGAGGTGGTGCCGGGCCCTGATGGTATTATGCAGGGTAGGTTGATTCCTTGGAGTGTTTGGTCACCTGTCTCATGGTGGCTGATGGGCTTTCCTGTTCAACGATTTAGCCGCTCTTCGGATGCTTTTGTTGCATTTGTTTTTTTTTCCCGGTTGGTGGTCTGTACAAGGGTTTATTTTGTCCTTCCTGTTGCTCTGGTGTCTGCTCTCCTGTCGCTCAGTCTCCATTTCTTTCTCCTAAATTGTTGCTTCCAGGTACCGTGATTGGAGGGGGTCAGGCGATTTGGTTGGGTTGGAGTCATGGGCATACGGTGGGCCTCGTATTTATGGCTGGTATAGTATTTTGTTTGAACCTTTATTACTTATGGTTTTTGAATAGTTGTGTTTGTGATTGTGGGTTGTTTTGGGTCCTTGTTGGTCCCAGCTTTTTATGGGAGGGGGTGTCGCGTCCCCCTCGCTCTCCCTGCCTCCTGTTTGCTTCTATTTGCAGATTGGAGACAGGTGGAGCTGATTGGGTTTGGGATCAACTAAGATATAAAAGTTCCTGGTGCCCAGTCCTGTCTCTCTCCATGAACACCATTTTGATTTGTTTGGTTGGTTATGCTTTTTGATTAGGTGCACCCTTAAACACTTACACACATTTTACCTTCATCATGCATCTCCATTATACCCCTCATATGCCTACTTTCACACTTCACAGGCTAGTTGTCAGTTGTAGTTTTATACTCTTATTTTAATAAATATTTGTTACATAACTGCCAACGTGTGGACTCCCTTGCTTGTCACCATCTAACAGCCAGGTTGTGACAACTAGTGTACAGTCTCTATGCACAATCACAGGACTCTGCACACGGACATTCCAACACTCACTTAATTTACTCACACACAACATGCACACATTTATGCTGACTCTACACACGCACATACACTACATGACCAAACCTATGTGGACACCTGCTCGTCGAACAACTCATTACAAAATCATTGGCATTCATATAGAGTTGGCATTGACAGTTGACATTCCAATTCATCCCAAAGATGTTCAATGGTGTCGAGGTCAGGGATCTGTGCAGGCCAGTCAAGTTCTTCCACACCGATCTCGACAAACCATTTCTGTATTGTGTGTTCTTGTTGTCTTGTTTTTTTAGTATTACATTGGTATTGATTACTGCATTAGGTTTAGAGCTTGCAAGAAACACTTAACTGTAGGCGTACTTGTGCATGTGACATTAACTTCAAACTTAACCTTAACCTAACCTGCTGTGTAAGTTCTCCTAAACCTATGAAAAGTCCATTCTGACAAGCTGGATCACTTCTAGTCATGACCCTATAACTCTGATAAAGAGGAACATTGCTAAGAAAACCAGGTGTTTTAATCGGTGTATGATAACTTTGATTATGACCTTACGCCCATTATGATGAACAGAGTAAAGTGTTTACATGACTAATGCCATAACTGGCCTACTGCCATAATCAGTTTAATATCGAATTATTAGTGTGCGTGTAAAATCCTGCCCTCTGGGGTAGTAATTTGAATTATTTAATTTATGTATAGACCGTAGCAATTATATAATGTGGGTATTTAATTCAATTTACTTTTAAGTAGCCTATTGGACGCGCCTTCTACACTTTTTGCTATTGTTTCGAGCCAAATCAAATGTCAGCACCCACCCAGTCAGTGACCGTAATGTAAACCGGTTTCCTAGCAACATCTGTCGCTACCTGGCCATCTTTCATCCTCAGGATTTTATGCCTCACCGCTCGACCGGCTGTACTCAACCAAACACCAAATCAAGATTATAAGAACACTCACCTGCAATATGATGGAAACTCGTCACCTCAATACTCCAACGCACTGTTTGATTTCCTGGAATTTGTCAAAATACACGCAACACGGTCTATTGGCTAAGAAATGGCTTTACTGTAACCAATGACACCTACATCAAATGACAGGCTACCCCAGTAAATGTGCAAATAATTCTGCATCCATCCACGTCTTTTCCTTCAATAGCGGCACTGCTGCCAATGCATCGAGTGTCCTGTCGGTTCACTGTCTTGCCTGATCACGACTCGCACCAAAAAGAGGAACACAATTATCTATCCCAAAGTCCTCTCTGCATCAAGTTCGGTTGACAGCCTATTTGTCCGGACATTCTAGTCTGAATGCCGCTAATAAAGACAGATTACCTAGCTACATTATTCAACGGACATCGCGATGCTGTCATGTCGCTATGCTGTCATTCCACTTACTATTTGAATGTCCACCTGCTGTTTCACCTTTGAGAATAAAGCTGACAGCTAATATTACTTCTGTCTATCACTGCTTTTCAATGACAGCTAAAACATCGGCTGAGGAACGTTCTCCTTCTAGAAATGTACGTAACAAATTACCAGTTGTGGTCGTAGCCTACAGGTCATGTTCCTTGCCCATCCACATCATAAGCCCCTGACTTCATATCTGTCCTGTACAGTCAGCTAGACAGAAAGCGTCCCACAGTGGCTATACACTGTAATCGCAGACCTGAACTGTGCCTTCTAGGTGCGGTGTGAAATTATGCATATAAACAAAGATTACGGATTTACTGACTCTGATTTTTATTCAAATGAGTGAGCTGCTATATGCTACTCGCCTCATGCCATGAATAGACTAGAGTCAATCCTGTTAACCGGTGCCTTTTAATGTCCCGAGGAAATCCTACTTCATATTTGATGTAAAATATTTCAAATGTTTATTCAAAAAGGCTTTGAATTATAGGTTTAGGTCTTCCTTATCATAGGTCTTAAAGATATTATTTAGTATTTTAACCACTTTGTATTTGGCACACATGTTCGTTTTGCCATGTCCCCGGCACAAATTATCAACTTTTACAATGAATATTAGTCATTAAATAATACAATACTCAGATGATTTGCTCATTATTTTATATAACAAATTAAAATCGTAATCGTTCATTTAAAAAAAATGTTTTATTAATAAAACAAATTCTGACTTACTGTGTGTCCCCTAAATAATTTTCCAACCTGTTAGTTTGTAGTTTTTCTGCTTTAAAAAATCAGCCTACACTTCCCATGACATAATGTTCATGAAATGACAATTTCCTGTGGCGGGAATTCAACTGAAGTAAGTATGAACTGTCGGTTTTATCTATTTTCTGAAGTTTTATATTAGTTTTATATTGTCAAAACCTTAAAGTATTGATAGAAAATGTAGTAAACAAATGGTTTATAATAAGATACATATAATATTTGATGTTGCAACTGTTAACTATGTATGTAATTTAATATACAGTGCCCTGCATTGAGATAGTGAAGCATTTTATCTTTTTTTGGCTCTTCTCTGGCATGTAAAGGATATGCAACCAAATACTAAACATGACTACTTTTCACATTATGTTAATGTGTCCCTATATTTCTAGAAGCCCTGAAATAGGAGAACTATGTAAAAGTGTTATCATTTCTAAATGGCGAATCCAATACTTCTGTAGTTTAACAGCATACAAATTGGTTACATTTTGTTTTGAGTACACAATCTAAAAAATAAAAAAGAATTCACTGTCCCTTAATGTTATGGAGGGCTTTGTATATGAATTAAATAATTTATATATTCAGAATAGCCAGGTGTTGTATTTTTTTTGTGTTCAATTTACAAATGGTATAAATTAAAGGTAACAAAATGGTGAACATTTGTTAGGAAATGGCTCCAGCTCTAAGTGCTGCAGAAATGCAGAGGCGTTACAGAGAGGAGAGATGCTGACCCAGACAGGAGAGCAGTGGACCTCCAGAAAGAGAAGGATAAGTGGCAGAAAGACAGAGGCGTTACAGAGAGAGGAGAGATGCTGACCCAGACAGGAGAGCAGTGGACCTCTGGAAAGAGAAGGATAAGTGGCAGAAAGACAGACAGGCAGGGAAAAAGAAGGGAATAGCAGACCTCAGTGAGCGAGAAATGTCAACAAAGAAAAAAAATGGAGAGAAAGGAAGAGGGATGCAAAAGCCAGAAAGGAAGCCAGAGCAGCTATACCCTCTCTCCCTGCAACTCCAACCGCATCCCCTGAACTAGAACCAGTGGCAGGGCCCTCAAGGTTAGAACTGTTAAGAGTAGGAATAATTATCTTTTGAGTTATTACATTTAGTTTTGTGAAATAAGTGGTTGGTTTATTGGTAACATACTTATCTGATTGGTGGATTGAGCGGATGTATTCACTGATTAAGTGTGTGTGTGCTGTTTTCCTCTTTCAGACAAAAACGAGAAGGTCAACGCCAGAAAGATAGAAACAAGAGAATGCTCTTGAAAAAAGCTGCCTTGGAAAAAATAAAATCTCCACGCACACAACTTAATAAAATGCTTATACATCCTATCCATCCCTCCGTACGCAGGAAACTGCTGCTACATGCATCTGTAGTGGAAGAATTAAGACAAACCAGGCCACAAGAAGAAATAGAGAAAAGCACATACTGGCAAAAGCCACCTGTGGAAACATTGTCAATAAATACTGACTGCAGAGGCTAGCTCAAAAAGCTCTAGGCTTTTCAAAGATAAGAGCATTAATGAATGGGGATCTGTGCTCGTTCCATTGGAAGAAAAGAGATAGTAACACCAGAGTGTAAGCAAAGTATATAAGCATTCTACTTAAGGGATGATGTGAGCTGCATGACGACGTGGAGACCCAGCCTGTTATGCTCCATTCCACCCTGTTAGCTGAACAATTTCAAAAAATAAATTAATAGTTTAAAATGTTTTGTTTTATTGTATTTATTTGCAGAGATGGAAGGGATTAATTGACCATATGTAATTGTTTGCTGAATTCTGTTATTTGCCTTTTTTTATTTTATTGGAGACAAACTGTCGGTTCACACTAAACAAAACACAATGAACACATATACAAAATTGTTTGGTAATTATTTTTAGTCAAACAAATATAATAGAACAAGGGACACATAATGCACAAGAAAATGTAATTATTGTTATATATTTAAATTTTTAACACTTGTGATTGTTATTCATATGCCCTAACAGGGTGGAATACTGTCATGGTCCATGTTTGAACCAAATGCCCATAATTATAAGGATTTAAGTGCTTGAGCTTGTTTAAAACATGAAACATCGGAAATGTTTTTTTCAAAATTTACCAGGTCCAAAAGGCACCGGCTAACAGGATTGACCCACTATGCATTCAAAGAAATGTCCCCTCGGGGATCAAAGTACCTATCTATCATCTATCTAGCCATTTTAAGGAAACTCCGATATAACGTTTTTTTTCTCAAAAGTTCCCGGGATGTCACTTGTATCAGTACACTCTTAACAACTTAATCATTACGAAACTTATATTAGATCAAATAAACCTCACGTACAAAATAAGACTTATTTTTTTGTTGACCAAATTCGACAGTCTCAAAGAAAAATAACACCGGCTGGAGGAAGACAGATTTTCCGCCGAGTTGTGCATCTCTCTTCCTCTCTGATGCTATGTATTGGCCATTGAAAGGCATTGATGCCACCATTCGGCCATATTGGCCCTCCCCAGTAGGATCAGTACTGAACTGAGTTCTACAGTATTTCAATTAAATGTTAAGGACAAAATTACAGTTATTGTTGTATTGGGGACAGCAACATTAGTAATCTCCCAAAAATGATATTTTATGGAAAATGTAATCTAGTGTGTATATATAAATCATTGGTAGAGTGGCTTCAGAAATTATTCACACCCCTTGACTTTTTCAAATCAAATGTTATTTGTCACATGCTTAGTAAACAACAGGTGTAGACTAAGAGTGAAATGCTTACTTACGGGCCCTTCCTAACAATGCAGATAAATATTAAGAAAATAATATACAAATATAAAAGAGAATAATATAAAAAATATGAAATAAGACGAGTAATACATACAAAATGATTAACGATAATTTGGCTATATACACGGCTTACCAGTGCAGGTGTACGAGGTAACTGAGGTACATGTACCTATATAGTGCATTCGGAAAGTATTCAGACCCCTTGACTTTTTCCACATTTTGTTACATTACAGCCTTATTAGAAAATGGATTCAAGTTTTTTCCCTCAATCTACAAACAATACACCATAGTGACAAAGCAAAAACAGGTTTTTAGAAGGGTTCTGAATACTTTTCCAAATGCACTGTAGGTAGGGATAAAGTAACTAGGCAACAAGATAGATAAAACAGTAACAGTGTATGTTATGAGTCAAAGGTCAATGCAGATTGTTAGATAGTTAACCAATAGCTACCCGGACTAAATATTTAGCAGTTTTATGGCTTGGGAGTGAAAGTTGTTCAGTGTCCTGTTGATTCCAGTCTTTGAATATCCGTTTGAGCACGGTGAAGTTAATAATCACACTTTGGATGGTGTATCAATATACCCAGACACTACAAAGATGCAGGCGTCCTTCCTAACTCAGTTGCAGGAGAGGAAGGAAACTGCTCACGGATTTCACAATGAGGCCAATGGGGATTTTAAAACAGTTACGAGTTTAATGGCTGTGATAGCAGAAAACTGAGGATGGATCAACAACATTAGTTACTCAACAATACTAACCTAATTGACAGAGTAAAAAGGAAGCCTGTACAGAATAAAGATATTCCAAAAGATGCATTCTGTTTGCAACAAGGCACTAAAGTTATATTGCAACAAATGTGGCAAAGCAATTCACTTTTTGTCCTGAATACAATGTGTTGTGTACAACACATTACTGAGCACCTCTCCATATTTTCAAGCGTAGTGGTGGCTGCATCATGTTATGGGTATGCTTGTAATCATTAAGGACTGGGGAGTTTTTCAGGATTAAAAATAAATGGAATGGCGATAACCACAGGCAGTATCCTAGAGGAAAACCTGGTTCAGTCTGCTTTCCACCAGACACTGGGAGATGAATTCACCCTTCAGCAGGACAATAACCTATAACACAAGGCCAAATCGACATTGGAGTTGCTTATCAAGTAGATCGTGACTGTTCCTGAGTGACCAAATTAGTTTTGACTTATATATGCTTTAAAATCTATGGCAAGACCTGAAAATGGTTGTCTAGCAATGATCAACAACCAATTTGACAGAGCTTGAAGAATTTAAAATAATGGGCAAATGTTGCACAACCCAGGTGTGGAAAGCTCTTCCAAGACTTACCCAGCAAGACTCACAGCTGTAAACACTGCCAACAGTTCTTCTACAAAGCATTGACTTGGGTGTTTATACTTGTGTTTTCAATATCATTATAGGGTATTGTGTGTAGATGTGTTACAGCATGAATTCGCCCAACTAAATGTGTAATAAGTCAAGGGGTATGAATACTTTTTAAAAAAGGCACTAACTGTACAGCGTGGTTAATAAGAAATTTCCCCTCTGGGATCAATAAAGTACCTATCTATCTGAAACATGTAGGCCTACAGTATAGACTACTTCTGTGCCGAAACAACAAAGTAGTCATGCACCCAGTTTTGGGCACCGATGGCCAAATGTAATCTTTGAACCAATTGTGTAACAGACTATTGTATATAGATGAGGCCTCTGATTGTAATAATGTAAGCATTATTTATTGAGAGAACAGTACATTTTAGTTCCAGTGAGGTTCATGTCAAGTCATTCATTGCAAACTGCAAAAAAATACTACATGGCAAAAGAAACAGTGCAAATACTGTATAAATTCCATGCATTACAATAAGACGTTGCTTCAAGCAATGTCCATTTGTGGAGCTGTGTACTTGTGTGTAATATTTCAAATGTGTGCTGGTTTCATTTTTGCAAGAGGTCCATAGTCTACTACGAAGAGAGGGGGGGGGGGGGGGTTAGGTACTGGTGGAATCCTTCCCTTCACAACATGGAATTAACACAAAACAATGGACTGTTCAAAGGAGATAAAAAAAATAATTGAAAAAGGCAAGTAACTTCAAAGGTTTTCAAGTAATGATGGAACTGCGAAAAAACAATGGCATGGTCAAACATTATTTTTTACAATTGAACGCTGTAGGCTATTATTATTATTATTTAAATGCACCAGGAATTAACATTAATGGACACAAATTACATAAATAAAATTTTATGCAGTGTACAAGGAATAAAAACATTTTTTTATTTTAGACCTAGACAGAAGGCAGTGGTACATTCCAGATGGGTAAATGTCTCTGCTCGATATTAGGATGTTCTGCCATTCATATTTATCTGATAAAAAACATTTACATAATTTACCTGAATATGGAAAGTAAAGCATATAATATCTCTTTTTATAACGTCTAAAAAAGTTAACGAATTTACAAATCTGTGCATTTAAAAAATATATACTCCACAAATTGTGAGCTCTTCCAAACATATAGAAAAATATCCCAGAGTTATGTGTGTAGAAAAGACTCTGTGGATCATGTACAAGTGATCTATGATACAGAGAGAGTTAAGAACAGGTTGACGTTTGTCAGTTTTGCCCTGGAGGCAGAACTGAACATTTTCCGCTAGATGGGCAAGCTGCAAAGTCAAAATTGTTGAAAAAAAAAAAAAAAGGCATGGTAAAGTCTTTCGGTCTTAATTTAAAGGAACATTTCAACTTCATATTCATCATCTCCAGCACCACCCCAACATATGTGAAAATTACAAGTTTCTAGGTTTTGTATTAAAAAAAAAAGATAGACATAGACTACCAATTAGTAGGCAACGCCTACTCACAATGGGTTAAAATCTCACGATGCACAACGATGTCGTCACTGGAAACACATTCCTCTATCTTTTTAACTATAAAACATAGAAACGCGCAATTTTCAGATATGTTGATGTTCAGGTATGAGATGATGAATATGACGTTGAAATGTCCCTTTAAGGTTAGGCATTAGGTTTAGCAGTGTGGTTAGGTTTTAAATCAGATTTTATGACATTGTGGCTGTGCCAGCTAGTGTGACCACTCTGCAGAGCTGTTCGAGTACATGAGTCATCTCAATAAATGCCAACCTGCGAGTTGAGAGGACAATCAGTTTCTTTTTATAAAACTACATTACAGAAAACGGTGGTATTTATTCATCTATAACTAGGAACAGGAGTTTTTGCTGACCATGCAATCTGACCAGAAAAAACCCTAGACCCTACCTATGACGTCATCTAATAAAAACAATGCTATGTGTTGGCAGAGGAGCGTAGAACGTGGAACCTCTTTAGGGTCATGCGGATGGAACCCAGGTCACGGTTTAAACTCTCTAGACGGTTCTCTAAGGCCACCTGGGGAGTAGGGGAACAAATTTTGCAGGAATAACATTCACACACCGTACACGAAGATCTTTGATTTTAAAGTAATATCCCATCTATGTTGTGTTAAATTGAAAATACTATTCAATAACCTCACAAGAGTCCACTTCATCAAACAAACACATTCATAACAAAAAGATGACATTTAGACCCAATCACGCTTATGTAATGAGGCCTTGCAAATGTGTGACTGACCTTACCTCATCTAACCTGGTCTGCAGGCTCACCCTCCCACCAGATCCAGGCATCCGGCTCAATGCTGACTCAATCTGCACAAAACAAACCCAAATTAAGTAACTCACAGCACTCAGATTAACCAAGCAGGAAGGCCGCGCTGTGGTGTGTTGCACTAGGCAGGAAGGCCGCGCTGCGGTGTGTTGCACTAGGCAGAGGCGGGAGTATACTGAAGGGTAAAGGGGCGGAGAAAGGCATTAGCACCCCTCTGTCAGGGGAATATATGAACCCACCTATAAATAGAAGTCATTGAGAGAGGAGTGGTTGTAAAATCATAAAGCCAGGTAATACTGTATAACAGATTCAATAGAGAGTAGTGAGGTGTGAAGTCAAAGGACTGCCTGGCTACCACCCGAGCCACAGCCTGTTCACCCCACTATCATCCAGAAGGCGAGGTCAGTACAGATGCAGCCAAGCATTTCGCTACACCCACAATAACATCTGCTAAATATGTGTATGCAACCAATAAAATATGATTTGATAACAGAATAAACATTACCCAAACTCAACTCCTAGCCCAAGTACCTTGGAACTTCCAGTAGACTTGAAACGGTTTGGATGGATATGAGCTATATGGTAATATTGATCTGGTAGACCAATTACACTGCATTGCTTATGGCCACCCAATCTTTACAGATGTCTCGGGGAAAGGCTAGGGGTTTAGGTATGGGTAAAAGACATGGTAAAACGCCTTTTGTGCTTGGTCTTGTTGTACATTGCTAGTGAGCAGCATGTCCCTGTCATAGTCTATTGTGAGTGTATACAGTCGTGGTCAAAAGTTGAGAGAATGGTCTCTACAAAGTTTGCTGCCTCAGTGTTGATGATGGCAATTTGCATATACTCCAGAATGTCATGAAGAGTGATCAGATGAATTGCAATTAATTGCAAAGTCCCTCTTTGCCATGAAAATGAACTTAATCCCCCAAAAAACAATTCCACTGCATTTCAGCCATGCCACAAAAGGACCAGCTGCGATGGTCTCGTTAACACAGGTGAGAGTGTTGACGAGGACAAGGCTGGAGATCACTCTGTCATGCTGATTGAGTCAGAATAACAGACTGGAAGCTTTAAAAGGAGGGTGGTGCTTGAAATCATTGTTCTTCCCCTGTCAACCATGGTTGCCTGCAAGGAAACACGTGCCGTCAACATTGCTTTGCACAAAAAGGGCTTCACAGGCAAGGATATCGCTGCTGGTAAGATTGCACCAAAATCAATCATTTATCGGATCATCAAGAACTTCAAGGAGAGAGGTTCAATTGTTGTGAAGAAGGCGTCAGGGCGCCCAAGAAAGTCCAGCAAGCGCCAGGACCGTCTTCTAAAGTTAATTCAGCTGCGGGATCGGGGCACCACCAGTGCAGAGCTTGCTCAGGAATGGCAGCAGGCAGGTGTGAGTGCATCTGCACGCACAGTGAGGCGAAGACTTTTGGAGGATGGCCGGTGTCAAGAAGGGCAGCAAAGAAGCCACTTCTCTCCAGGAAAAACACCAGGGACAAACTGATATTCTACAAAAAGGTACAGGGATTGGACTGCTCAGGACTGGGGTAGTCATTTTCTCTGATGAATCCCCTTTCCGATTGTTTGGGCCATTCGGAAAACGCTACCATCAGTCCTGTGTCATGCCAACAGTAAAGCATTCTGAGACCATTCATGTGTGGGGTTGCTTCTCAGCCAAGGGAGTGGGATCACTCACAATTTTGCCTAAGAACACAGCCATGAATAAAGAATGGTACCAAACACATCCTCCGAGAGCAACTTCTCCCAACCATCCAAGAACAGTTTGGTGACGGCCAATGCCTTTTCCAGCATGATGGAGCACCTTGCCATAAGGCAAAAGCGATAACTAAGTGGCTCGGGGAACAAAACATCGACATTTTGGGTCCATGGCCAGGAAACTCCCCAGACCTTAATCCCATTGAGAACTTGTGGTCGATCCTCAAGAGGCGGGTGGACAAACAAAAACCCACAACTTCTGACAAACTCCAAGCATTGATTATGCAAGAATGGCCTGCCATCAGTGAGGATGTGGCCCAGAAGTTCATTGACAGCATGCCGGGGCGATTGCAGAGGTCTTGAAAAAGAAGGGTCAGCACTGCAAATATTGACTCTTTGCATAAACTGAATGTCATTGTCAATGAAAGCCTTTGACACTTATGGAATACTTGTAATTATACTTCAGTGTACCATAGTAACTACTGACAAAGATCTAAGAACACTGAAGCAGCAAACTTTGTGGAGACCAATACTTTGTGGAGACCAATACTCTCAAAAACCTTTTGACCATGACTGTGGACTAATAACAAGAGCCTTGTAACAGTCTGTCTCACCTGTTGTTTCTCCATAGTGAGTTCGTCAAACAGCCTCTCGGCGTCTGACAGGGAGTGGAGCCTGGGCTGTAGGTCTGTCTCGGGGTCCTGGAGGTCTGAGCCTGACACCCCATGCTCCTCCCAGCCCAACCCACACACACCCTCCTGGGGCTCAACACTGCCCGATGACTCCACTGAACCCCCGGATGACCGCTGGGTGGCTGGAGGAGAGAGAGAGAGAGAGGGTAGTAGTGTTCCGGAACTACTCAACTGAACACACTAACCAGGTGTCAGGGATGTAAAACAATGTTGTTTATGTTACCTTCTGAAAACAGTCTCTTCCTGGGGCTGGAGTTGTGGAAGGAGTGGCGTCTCTGGTCTAACGCCAGGTCAAACCTGAAACAGACAATCACAACCCTGAACTCAAGAGGCTAAAGCATATCAAATACTGTTAGGAAAATGCGTCAGGAATAGAAAAATTTGATAATAGCTAGAGAAGACACCTGCTACTGTAATGAACAGAAGGAAAAACAATCAAGGGTGCATAGATTCAGCTAAGGACCGGTCCTGTAGTCCAGGGATACTTAACCTGTACCTGTTGTGTAGCTGTTGTTGTCGTGGTGGTGGGTTGCCAAAGGCAGTGGAGTAGTTCTCTGTAGGACAGCGTTTAGGGCTGGATTTAGCCGGCAGAGGCATCATCAGGGTCTCCCTCTTAGCTAGAACATCATAACACTAGATTAGTTCAATAACACAACACAAGGAAATAGCAGTGAAAGGAGTGAAGCTAGAGAAAAAAAACAAATACATGACGCACTGGGTGTAGTAGGGGGGAAGGTGGCCCTCTGGGCGCAGGGGGGCAAAGAGGAGGACCTGTTGCCTTCTGGAGACACACCCCTGAATGTCCCAGACACAGCCCTTCCAGGAGAAGCCACACCCTGGGGAGGTCCATCCCCGGCTCTATTCAGACCGACTATGCCTCTTTCAGATCCGGCCACACCACTCTCATGTCCAGTCCCGCCCCTGTCCTCCATAGCCCTGCCCCTGTCCTGTGTTGGTGGTTCTCTGTGGTTTCTCTCTATGAAGCCAACAATAGGCCTCCGGCAACCCAACCCTGCAACACAGATACATAGACAGCTAGTTAATACATTCTGTGTGTCCCCTTCGGGAAATCTGTCTTGCATCTCAACAAGTACCACAGCATCACCACATAGCTCAAAAACAGAGCATGAACAAAACGTAATGACAGACACATTTTTTGAAAAACACTTGCACAAACACATGCATTCAGAGTGAACCTCATTGAAAGACATAAGAATAAAACGTCCAAAGACTTCAGAATAGAAGTAGTTTCATAGTTTCAGCTTAGAGCAGCTAAGTTTCTTAGAACTGCCAAGATCATGTTCGTTTGCAAATCACTCAATTTTCACGAGACAGAACATCTTACAAATGCTGGTTTCAGATTAACTAAAAAACACATACCCAAAAGGCTGAGGCTAGGGGAAACACAACCTCCATGGTAAAAGCTAAAGTTATCAGAAACTGTGTGACGGGAGCCAATGACTGAGTTATGCTACACTGTTCTAGCCCAGTGCTGAGGACGGAGTTAAGAGAATTAATTAGTACGTGAGTGGAGGGCCAACTGTGGGATGAGGAGTGTGTCTTACAGGAGGCCAGTGAGAGTGAGTCAGTGATACTGTGGCTGGTCTTACAGGGGGCCCGGTCCTCAGTGGTCCTGGTCTCATCCAGCTCTATCAGGGCCCTCAGCAGTGGAGTCTGAGGACCCCGAGTCTCTTGCACACCCTCACCCTGGGCCTGTTCACGCTCTGGAGGGGACAAACACCTACAGGACATAGGCGAGATAAACTGGTCAGATTTTCAGAGTTAAATCAAGGGGGAACTGGGATTAAGAGGAGGTATTCCAAAGTTTACACTGCAACCACAACCATACCTCCTGCTGCCAGTGTGGTCAGTCTGAGGGCAAGGGGACATCCTGTAACTCTGCGATTGGTCAGTCTGAGGACAGGGAGACTTCCTGGTGCTGTGTGATTGGTCAGTTTGAGGGCAAGGATACATTCTATAGGTGGATTCTGGTTGCCAAGGGTGTTTGCTGGGTGTCAGCAGCAGGTCGGGATGGTGGTACAGACTGGAGAGGGATAACAGTAACAACAGCTACAGAGAGACAGACAAACAGGAGAGGGTTAAGAGTAACAACAGCTCTGTCAGACCTGCTTTGGGACCTAATGGAAGCACAACATGGATGCATACATGGAGGAGAGGAGACCTTACCCAGCTCCAGAGGGCTGTGTGTGGTTGTGGACAGCCTGGCGATTCCTGGCCTGGTTCTCATGCTCCAGCTGATTCACCTGACTCTCTAGCTTATTGATCACCCTGAGGAGGAGAGGGCCAGACACAGATACAGATACAGGGAAGAGAGTGTGGGTGATAGACATGCCAAATACAGTCTCTCCACCGGTGCTGGGACAAAACACACTGTTAAAGAATGAAAAGCCGGCACACGGATACATCTATTCTTACTCTGCCAAAATAGACAGTCATGCCAAGAGAAGAGAATAACTATTCTCTCAGTCATAAGGGATTCTTCATTATGTCACTCTGGGCCCGTATCAACAAAGCATTTTAGAAAAGGTCCTAGGAATCATGTTAAAACCTGTTTTAAGACTACAACAAAAAGTCAGAGTAGGTTTTAGGATACGTTTAAGACACTGCATTTTCAATAAATACGCTAAAATGTTTTCACTTTGTCATTATGGGGTGTGTGTAGGTGGGTGAGCCAAAAAAATGTATTACATCCTTTTTGAATAAGTCAAGGGGTACAAATACTTTCTGAAGGCACTGTAGGTAATTAAATAATCAAAAGAAAAACAATTATTTATTAGCTTAGTGGTTATAAGTATTTAGGCATATGTAAAATAGGCCACGTGAAAACATTGTCAAAGGCATAAGACATTGTTGCATGTAGGTCTAGATTCTATATCATCACTCCATAAATAAATATCAAAAAACATTATTTTAACAACTTCAAAGCAATTGCATGTGGTGGAGGAACCACTGACTCACTGCATTTTTCTATTATCAAAACCCCTGCTGGTAACTCTTAACAGGTTAGGACAGCTCACGAGGTCTCCTAAATATCTGTCGAATAGACTAAAGTTAAGACTAGACTTAAGACTAAAGAGGCTTAATGCGTAGCTTTTATTTTTACCCATAAGAGTAGGTCTGATCCTTCTTCTGCTTCTCTTTTTGACCGTCTGCTGTTTGAGAGGATGGCTACTGGCTGTCGGTAGGAGGCATGACCAAATCTGTACATTCAATTGTATTTCCCTTTTTTAATTTATCATGGGCTGGAGCTCCTTGTGTGGTGTCGACTGTGTTTGTCGATCTTTTTTGTGTTGTGGGACAATTCTGTAATCACTCCAAAAATTATGTCACTCTGGTAACACTGGAGGTGTCAAAAACACTCAACGGATGTCCGATATGGACAAATTACATAACTCTGTCATGATCAGACCTGGGTTCAAATACTATTTGGGGTATTTCAATTACTTTCAAAGACATTTCAAATGTTTTCTTTGAAAATACAAGTTGTTGAATATCGGAATGTATTTGGAAATACACTTGAAAAGTATTGCCATGTATTTGGAAATACTCAAATTCAGACGCTTGTATTTAAATATCTTCAAATACTTCAACCAGAAGGAGATGATTTCGGTCACATTATTTGAAAATACTTAAATAGGCCCGTTTCTGAACCCAGGTCTGGTCATGATTCATCTAGCATATCTATCCTGTAGATGTTAGTTTTCAGGTCTTGGTGTTGGATGCTTGATGTTACCTTTTTAGTTCAGAAATGTGCTCGTTTGCATCAAAAAGATTGTTCTCTGTAGACACCAGGTTGTCCTGTTGATAAAGAAACAAGGTTAGAATATTAGTACCAGTACATGTCCGTTGTTGTTGTTGTTGTTGTTGTGGAATAACACAGGAAAGGAGAATAGATTATACTAATAGAATGGTATAGAATAGATCAGTTACCTTAACACCCTCGTGGTCTTTCTTCAGAGAGTCATATTCCCCCAGAAGCTAGGAAGACAAAAAACACACAACCCCCGAGTCATTATGACCACACACACGCGTGTGTCTATTAAACCCTTGAGCTACAGCCACATAGCCTATTACACAGTCCCTTGCTCACATCAGCAGGTATTAAAAGAGCTGCTCAAATAAAAAAAAAGACTGGTGTAGGAGACGGAGAGGTACAGTTTCCAGATGTTCTGCAGGTCATATACCAAACTACAACACCTAGAAAGTAGTCTTTCCCAGAGGGTCAGAGATTTGGGTTGGTTTATATAGCTGGTCTAGTATAACGGCAGAACTCACGTCCTGCAGCATCTTGTACTCCCGCTCCCTCCTGGCCTCCTTCTCTTGTGTTTCTCTGCAGGCGTTCTCCAAGGCCTCCTCTAGTTGCCGGACCCGGGTCCTGAGGCGGCCAGCCGAGGAATCCTTCTCCCTGCCTGACTGCCTGCTCTCATCCAATCGCTGCTGCAGGGACGTTGCCGTGGAGCAGGCTGTGTTGTAGCGCTCCGGCCAGTCAGCCTGAAAGACAGCAGAGCTTGTCACACACACACACACACACACACACCTACACCTCTAAGGGTATAACAGTATCCTACCAGTTGTTTCTCCAGGATGGTGTTCTTGTTCTCCAGCTCTTGGATACACCTGCTGGCTTCAGACACAGCTCGCTCTAGCTGAGCACACCTGGTAATACAACAACCACGACTTAGATCCACACACACACGCCAACCTTTACCCAAACACACCCACACTACCTCTGTCTGAGTGTGTGGTTGCTCTGCTCCAGGTCTGTCAGGTCCAGTTTGTCCCGGAGGGCTTTGATCTCTGCCTCGTAGTAAGCCTTCAGATCAGCTACATGACGAGAGTGTTTCTCCCTCAGCTTCTCTCTCATCCTGGAGAAAGAGGGGAAAAGAGGAGGAAGATGGGAATGACAGTGAATGGGGTTATTCTCCTGCTAGTTCATCTGATATATGCCCCAAATAATATTAGTGTGGCCCCAGAGGCGTCGTGCCCCCTCTAATTTGCCCAGTAACAAAAACATTCTACTAGCCATATAGCAATTTTATTAAGTTGGCTTTAGCTAGCCCAGATCTCCAAACCTCATCACTAGCTACCAAGAAGCATTTCAGGCTGTCAATCAAGTTAGAGTAGCTATCTTTTCTAACTATCTTAGCTGCCTACTGGCAAGGTTGGTAGACTTTAGAAAAGCAAGCAATTACTAAAATGTACTGAATAAGACTCACATTCCTTTCAATCTTTTACCCAGATTTAGCAAAACAACATGAATGAAGCATGATTATGGATCTAGATTACTGTTTCAGGTGTTTGAAAAATGCAACTTCTCCTCCCCCCGCTATCCTCATGGACTTCGTGCCCCTCAGAATTTTGGGGTGCATAACACCCCTGTGTGCCCTGATATATAAAAACATAACCAGCCCTCTGGCCACTCACAGAGAGACAACCACAGGGTCTTCCGCTTTCTCCATACAAGGGCTGCCCCGGGAGAGTGTGTGTGAGTGGGACTGCCTCCCAGACACAGCCAGTTGCTTCAGGGTGCTGGTATGAGTGTGGCTCCCCTCCTCCTCGCTGGCCTGAGTGGCTAAGGCCTTGCATTTCTGGCTGATGGGGAGCACCAAGGGCTTGGAGGTAGAGGGGGACGACGGGGACGCATTTATCTGAGCAGTGGCCACCCTGGCTAGGGTAGGTGCGACGGCGGAGAGGCTGGAGGCGTTGGAGGTGCAGTCTGTGTCCCCGGGGTTGGCACTGCCCTCAGCCATGCTGTCTGGGCTGACGGGGGTGTCAACGCAGGGGTAGAGGTGCGGCTGGGTGGGGTAAGAGGGGCTGCTGAAGTGGGAGGGCGAGGTGAAGCCGGAGGTTCGATCTGATTGACGGAGCTGAATGGTGGGATCCAGAGTTAACACCTAGAACAGAGAGAGGAGCAGAGAGAAGGGTTAAAGTGTGTGTGTGTGTGTGTGTGTGTTAGGTGATATACCGTTTATATCAGATACCGGGGTATTTTGAAATACCGACCCTTTGCTATGAGACTAAATTTAGCTCAGGCGCATCCTGTTTCCATTGATCATCCTTGAGATGTTTCTACAACTTAATGAGTCCACCTGGGGTAAATTCAATTGATTGGACATGATTTGGAAAGGCACACACACACACACACACCTGTCAACATAAAGGTCCCACAGTTGACAGTGCATATCAGAGAAAAAAAACCAAGCCATGAGGTTGAAGGAATTGTCCGTAGAGCTCAGAGACAGGATTGTGTCGTGCAAAATTTCGGCAGCATTGAAGGTGCCCTAGAACACAGTGGCCTCCATCATTCTTAAATGGAATAAGTTTGGAACCAGCAAAACTCTTCCTAGAGCTGGCCGCCTGGCCAAACTGAGCAAGAACCTGATGGTCACTCTTGACAGAGCGCCTCTGTGGAGATGGGAGAACCTTCCAGAATGACAACCATCTATGCAGCTCTCCATCAATTAGGCCTTTATGTTAGAGTGGCCAGACGGAAGCCACTCCTTAGTAAAATCGACATGACAGCCCGCTTGGAGTTTGCGTGTATAAACACCATGGGACCACACAGCTGTCATACCGCTCAGGAAGGAGACGCTTCTGTCTACTAGAGATGGACATACTTTGGTGCAAAAAGTGCAAATCAAACCCAGAACAACAGCAAAGGATCTTGTGAAGATGCTGGAGGAAACAGGTACAAAAGTATCTATATCCACAGTAAAACAAGTCCTATATCGACATAACCTGAAAGGCCGCTCAGCAAGGAAGAATGCTCCAAAACCACCATAAAAAAGCCAGACTACGGTTTGCAACTGCACTTGGGGACAACGATCATACTTTTTGGAGAAATGTCCTCTGGTTTGATGAAACAAAATTAGAACAGTTTGGCCATAATGACCATTGTTATGTTTGAAGGAAAAAGGGGGAGGCTTGCAAGCCGAAGAACACCATCCCAACAGTGAAGCACGGCTGAGGCAGCATCATGTTGTGGGGGTGCTTTGCTGCAGGAGGGGCTGGTGCACTTCACAAAATAGATGGCATCATGAGGAAGGAAAATTGTGTGGATATATTGAAGCAACATCTCAAGACATCAGTCAGGAAGTTAAAGCTTGGTCGCAAATGAGTCTTCCAAATGGACAATGACCCCAAGCATACTTCCAAAGTTGTGGCAAAATGGCTTAAGGACAACGAAGTCAAGGTATTGGAGTGGCCATCACAAAGCCCTGACCTCAATCCTATAGAATATTTGTGGGCAGAACTGAAAAAGCGTGTGCGAGCAAGGAGGCCTACAAACCTGACTCAGTTACACCAGTTCTGTCAGGAGGAATGGGCCAAAATTCACCCAACTTATTGTGGGAAGCTTGTGGAAGGCTACACAAAACATTTTACCCAAGTAAAACAATTTAAAGGCAATGCTACCAAATACTAATTGATTGTAAGAAAACTTCTGGCCCACTGGGAATGCGATGAATGAAATAAAAGCTGAAATAAATTACTCTACTATTATTCTGACATTTCACATTCTTAAAATAAAGTAGTGATCCTAACTGACGTAAGACAGGGACGTTTTACTAGGATTAAATGTCAGAAATTGTGAAAAACTAAGTTTAAATGTATTTGGCTAAGGTGTATGTAAACTTCTGACTTCAACTGTATAAATATAAAAATATAAATAAATATTGGATGCACAAAACCATTTAGGCAACAGGGATCTTGATCCAGGAGGCTATTGAATCTCTCTTATGTAACCAAGAAGATAGCTAGAATCTTTTTTTTATTTAAATAGCTCCCCTTGTGTGCACTTCCGGCAATACTGTATACCCCGTTATGGTAAAGAAACAGTATGAAAATCTGGATACAGCCCAAACCTAGTTTGTGTGTGTGTGTGTGTGTATACCTGTGGTGACGTGGGGCTGCAGGAGAGAGAGCCCTCCCAGTCAGTTTGTTTAGACTCAGTTGTTCTCTGCTTGTTGTGGTAGATCTCTCTGAGAGACAGCTTCTGGTCCTCTGGAGAGGTCTGGGAGACACACACACACAACAAACTAATACAATGGAGGGAGGTGGTGCCATTTGTTTTTATTTACTTGGGATTGAGGTCTGCAAATTTGTGCAGCACAATGAAAACAAACAGTGTATTTAGGTGGAACAAGTTTGGGTTGTCCTTTTGTCCTTCGCCTACCAGACTGATAGAGGCCTCCTGCAGCAGGAGGTAGGCTCCACTGTCGAAGCTGTCAGGTAGGGGGCGGTAGAGCTCACTCTCATCCAGGCGCCAGTACGTCAGACCTGAAGGACAAGAAGCAGACATGTATTACTACATTATAGACAACCTTAATACTATACTCAAGCAAAGGCAACAGTGTCATTCAACAAGGTGACAAAAACACTGTAGGCCAATATTTAAAGCAAATACAAAGAGGCCTGTGTGTGTGTGTGTGTGTCTGTCTGTGTTGTTACCTGAGGCCTCAGACATGAGGCTGTCACTTTTTCTCAGAGGAAAGGAGTTAGTGAAGGTAGCAGCCGACCCATGCTGAAAACAGAGAGGAACAGCGGAGAGGAGAGAGAATGAGACAAAACTTACTCGTCTTTACTCTTATCCTTTTCAAAATTCTTTCCCACATGGAATCCTGTTTCAACTGACTGTGACCCATATAAAGCACGGCAGACACAGTGACACACACAGACAAAATACAAGGTGATATAACAAAATGCCAGCACACTATACTGATTGTAGTAATCCAAAGAGTTATGAATAATTGTATCCAGCTACTATAAATTCACACGGAACTGGCAGGTGGGTGTGTGTGTGTGTGGTCTGGTGTTAGGCGTACCTGGTCCTGGAGGTAAGTGTTCTCCAGGGGACTGTCTCTAGGGCTCTGCCTGGGGCTGGGCTGCTGCTCCTGGGAGGAAGAGGTCTGAGGGCTGCTCTGGCCCGGGTACGGGGCCTGGAGGGATGAGGGGGGCGCCAGGGGAGGTTGGGTTGGCCCCGCCCTGCTCTTCTTGGGTTTGCTGCGTCTCTGTCTTAGAGCCCAGGAGGTCAGTGGTTGGCTGGAGGTTTTCTGCTGCTCAGGTGGTGGACTAGGATTGGCTCTAGGAACCACCTCATTGGCCGAGGTACTTCTCTGCTGACCCTCCTGGCCAATCAGATTGGTCTCTGTGTAGTCCTGGAGATGAAGGGACCAGCCAGGCTCCTCTACCCCCAGGCACCTCTCCTCTACTCCCCTTGGAGTCCTTGTCCCCTCCAGCCCTGACCCCCAGACCGACAGGGTCCCGTACCCACTGCTTAGCACCGTCCCTGCCCCCTCAGTCCACCGCTCTCTTGGGGTGACCGGCCCTGGTCGAGGGGATGGGGGTAGAGGGAAGCTGGAGCTCAGAACGGGTTGGGTGACAGAGAGGGAGGTGGGGGGAGCAAAGAGAGGCGAGTTCCCGTTGGGAAGGTCCGTGGAGGGTGAGGGGTGGTTGGTGGCAACAGCAAGGGTAGAGGAGTAGTCTGGGTGTGCCTGTGTGACAGTAGACAGCGTAGATGGGTAATTGTGCTGCGTCTGTGTGTTGGTGGTAGCCGTAGGGTTATATGGGTAATCGTGGTGCGTCTGTGTGCTGGTCTGGCGGTTCTGGAGCTGAACCAAGGCTTTGATCTCATCCTGAATCAGCTGGAGGAAGAAAATAATCACAGTGTAAACAGGCATCATTACATGCATCATCAGGGATTCTAGAACAGGCCAAGTATAGGTCAGAGCTGTATTTGTCACTAGTCACACACACACACACACACTCAAATAGTAATACAGACTTGTATTTGGCACTGGTACTGTTCTTGCTGAGCCAGGATCTGCTCTTGGTACTGTTTCTCTACTAGCTGGAAGAGATGCAGCCATCGGCTCTGTTGAACAAAGACACGTACACATCTTCAACATTAGGTCTGTATAGTACACTGCAATCCAGAAAGCATTTGAAAATATTTCCTCAGAGTTACAGGCACATTTCCAGTGTGAATATGAATATGGCAAATAGTAAAATGTTCTGATTGGAGAGAAAGTGTGGCAGTTGTGAATTAGGCTCGCAGCAGGGGTCAGTGTGTATGTATATCCGGAAGAAGCTGAGCTCCAGTTATGATGTGAAAAAGGTGAAGAAGTTGTACTATGTCATGTATCCAGGGAGGAGACCTGCTATTTCAACAGCTAAATGCCCAGCTATGAAAAGCCAAGTGACATTTAGTCCTGATGTACTTACCTGTTGCAACCTCTACAACCCCTGATTATTATTTGACCCTGTTGGTAATCTATGAACGTTAGAACATCTTGGAGAAAAAAAAATAAAAAAAATGGCTTAATGGCCATGTATTGTTATAATCTCCACCAGTCACAGCCACCATGCTTCTACATCTGCATTGCTTGATGTTTCAGGTTTTAGACTGGGTTTCTGTATACCACTTTGTCTGATAATGTAAAAAGGGCTTTATAAATACATTTGATTGATTGAGTCGTTTGCACATATTCATATATACACACTGGTGGCCAAAAGTTTGGAATATTACTCATAAGGGTTTCTTTATTTGCACTATTTTTTACATTGTAGAATAAAAGTGAAGACATCAAAACTATGACATAACACATATGTAATCATGTAGTAACCAAAGTGTTAAACAAATCAAAATATATTTTATACTTGAGATTCATCAAATAGCCACTCTTTGCCTTGATGACAGCTTTGCTCACTCTTGGCATTCTCTCAACCAGCATCATCTGGATGCTTTTCCATCAGTCTTGAAGAGTTCCCACATATGCTTGTTGGCTGCTTTTCCTTCACTGCGGTCTGACTCATCCCAAACATCTAACTGTGGTTGAGGTTGGAAAATTTGGACTCCAGAACAAAGGACAAATTTCCACCGGTCTAATGTCCATTGCTCGTGTTTCTTGGCCCAAGCAAGTCTCTTCTTCTTATTGGTGTCCTTTAGTAGTGGTTTCTTTGCAGCAATTCAACCATAAAGGCCAGATTCACACACAGTCTCCTCTGAACAGTTGATGTTGAGATGTGTCTGTTACTTGAACTCTGTGAAGCATTTATTTGGGCTGCAATCTGAGGCTGGTAACTCTAATGACCTTATCCTCTGCAGCAGAGGTATTCCTGGGTCTTCCATTCCTGTGGCAGTCCTCATGAAGCTGGTTGAGAGAATGCCATGAGTGTGCAAAGCTGTCATCAAGGCAAAGGATGGCCACTTTGAAGAATCTCAAATATATTTTGATTTGTTTAACACTTTTTTTGGTTACTACATGATTCCATGTTTTATGTCATAGTGTTGATGTCTTTACTTTTATTCTACAATGTAAAAAATAGTGCAAATAAAGAAAACATAATTAGTAATATTCCAAACTTTTGGCCCCCAGTGTAGGTTAAATGTTTATCTTTTCTGGGCACAATAAGACTTGGGCATGGGTTGCATCTCAAAAGTAATCTAGCCTGTGTTTTCAAATCAGGAAAGAGGAATGTGAGGAGAGAGCGGGAGGTGATTAAGACAATTGGGAAATATTTTTTTTACATTTTAGTCATTTAGCAGACTCTCATATCCAGAGAGACTTACAGTTAGTGCATATATGTTCATACTTTTACTTCATTTCGTACTGGTCCCCCGTGGGAATCGAACCCACACCCTGTCGTTGCAAGCGCCATGCTCTACCATCTGAGCTACAATCTGAGATCCCTGTAGAGCTGTGACGCAGGCATTTTGCTGATATCGTTCATTACGACAAGTAGCCTATACAAGTGAAATGTTTGTTAATATTGATGATTGTTCATGGAACAATTGATGGCTACGACGATCAAACTAGTAGTAGTAGTTTAAAGGGTAATAAAAAATAAAATAAAAGTGGTACACATTAATGCTATAAACTTAGCGTTCTATTTATTGTTATCGTTTCAGTTCATGCAATTTATCACTATTTTATGGACAAAAATCCATATCGCCCAGCTCTAGATGCCTATACTTAAAGCTGGGGAATATGGTACTCTCTCTCCAGTGTTTTCTTCTGTGTGAGATGAGGTGGCACTGCTGTTGGCATCACAGTTGTATATTCCCCACAAATCATGTCCTGTCTTAATGGCCATGACATACTAACTGCCACAGATATTTCTCTATCAGTGGCTGTATTGCTACTTGGCAGTCCTTCCACACTAAATATATGGTATCTTATATATTGGTTTGTCTGTTGTCCATCCTACCCTTGCAGTTACACAAGAACACAGACACATTCCTACCTCACAGTCCTTCCACATCTCCGGGTCAGTCTCCCCACTACTCTGGATCTCCTGAACCAGGGCTCTGAGGGTCTCCAGGGAGGAGGGGTTGATGAAGGGGAGACTCTTGCCAGGCCCAAAGGCCTCCTCCGTACTCAGACACAGGCTCCTGGGCAACACCGTACACAGGAGTCAGGAAAAGGGACTAGGTTGGATTACTCAATGTAGCACACTTATCTCAAAACCTCCTACACCTCCAATTAGAGAGTCCACAGTCTCCACACACCTGATCTTGTGGGGGAGGCTGCATGCTGGTGTGATGTCTTTAGCTCTCCCATCTACGGTTCCCCCTGCAGTCTTGGAGGTGGCGTTGCGTTCCTCTGTCCCAGACAGCCCTGACCCAAGTCCCAGCCCAGAGGCTGCTGAGGTGCCCTCTGAGGACTCACTCTCCTTGTCCCCTTCCCCATTGGCATGGCAGTGGCTCAGGGCCCCAAGGCTGGACACATCCTCAGAGATACTGTCATCTGTGGACATGCTTATGGGCCCACGACCTTGGGGAGAGTCTGATTCCTACAGGGGAGATAAAGGGGGACAATCAATAAATGGAAGGAGGGAGACAGCACTCCCTTAACCTACAGGGGATTATACTTGCAGGAGTGAACTGTCCCTTTAAACTCAATACAGACATTGGCTTGGGCTGTGATGTGAGATGAAAGAAAAACAGGTAGCCAGGCTTTCTGGTGATCAAACTTTAACTGGAGTAGTTTCTTTAAAAAAATAACTTGCATGCACTTTCTGGATCAGATTAGAGCAGACGCTTTGCAAGATATAGCTGACAGGGGCATTAACCAGCATTAAACAGAGGGGATCGTCAAGCAGCCGTATCTAGCTACATTGCAAGCTAAATATAACTATCTGGATATCGTAGCTAGTCTCCTTCTGCTTGCTAGTACAGCATTAATCTAGCTATTGACTTGCCTAGTTAAATAAAGGTTAAATAAAAAAATATATTGACTGGCCAGTTGTTCGCTGGCTGTATCCTACTGGCTAGCTAGCTAACGTTAGTTAACCATGCTAGCCTAACTGACAGGTTTGCAGCATCAACGTTTACTGTTACGTTAGCTAACAGTACATCTTGAACATTATTTAAACTAGCGCCTTCGTTAGGCTCAATAAGCACATAATCGATTCATAGTCAATATATAAAGCAGATTGATACGATTTTGAATAAAGCTAGCTTTAACTTACCAGTTAACTTGTAATGTAACTTCACCCATATTTTCTCTTCAACAATACTAGCTAGCTAGTCTACTGCAACTAACGTTAGCTAGCAGTGCTGCAGCACAACGTTCAACGGCAAAACATTATGTAATGTCTAATTGGCCGAATGAAATCGAAAACTAGTTATCTGATTGGCTGTTTCTTTCATTCAACCCTTATGATTTGCTGTGAAGCACAGTGCAGTGGACATGATTGGTAGAACTAGTAGGAAATTATTAATTCGCTGCAGGGGTAGATAATTCAATTTAACACGCGGGATACAACATCGTTGTTACAATCTAACAAATATGCGATTGATAAATTGTTATCTGTATCAGGTTTGGGTAGGTTACTTTCTATATGTAATCCATTACAGTTACTAGTTAGTTACCTGTACAAATATTAATATTAATTAACGTAATTGGGATTACCCAAACTCGTGTAATCTGTGTTACTAGATCCATCACGTAAATACAATGCAAATACACAAATAATCCACAAAAATAAATACAATTGTATGTACAGTAATAGGTATATTAGCTATTTCGAGAATACAGTATATACATACACAGTGAGTAAACAACAGTATATAAACAGCCTATGAGGTGACGTTCAATTATCGTTCTGATTGTGACGTCATGTTGTAGATTGAAAATGTTCAGTAATTGCAGGTGCGTCTCTTTATGTGGATGTCTCTCTTTCACACCTTCGCATCCCATTCTCGGTCTCTCTGTCCCAGCTCTGATGGACCTGTACTGTATCTGTCTGCTAGATGGTAGCAGAGTGAACAGACAGTGGCTGATTATCTTTTATTTTATTTTTACCTTTATTTAACTAGAGAAGTCAGTTAAGAATAAATTCTTATTTACAATGACAGCCTACCTTCAGGGTCAGCCATAGTAGTACGACGCCCCCGGAGCAAATTAGGGTTAAGTGCCTTGCTCAAGGACACAACAGGTTTTTCACCTTGTCGGCTCGGCTATTCGAACCAGCGACCTTTCGGTTACGGGCCCAAAGCTCTAACCGCTAGGCTACCTGTCGCTTATTGGCCTTCCTTTGACACAGAGTGCTGTAAATGTCCTGGAGGGAAGGCAGTGTGGCCTCTGTGATGTGTTGGGCTGACCGCACCACCCTCTGGAGAGCCTTACGGTTGAGGGCGGTGCAGTTGCCTTACCAGGCATTGATGCAGCCCAACAGAATGCTCTCAATGGTGCATCTGTAGAAGTCTTAGGGGCCATGACAAATTTCTTCAGCCACCTGTGGTGGAAGTGGCGCTGTTGCGCCTTCTTCACCAGTGTTGGTGTGGTGGAACCATTTCAGGTCATCAGTGATGTGCACGTGAATGAACTTTAAGCTTTTGACCCTCTCCACTGTGCCTGTCATTGTGGATAGGGGAGTGCTCCCTCTTCTGTCCCCTGTAGTCCACAATCAGCTTCTTTGTTTCCTTAGCTTGAGTGAGAGGTTATTTTCCTGCCACCACTCCACCAGGGCTATTACTTCCTCCTAGTGGGCTGTATCGTTGTGGTAATCAGGCTGTCATCAATAAACTTGATGATTGAGTCAGTGGCGTGCATAGCCAAGCATTCATGGGTGAACAGGGAGTACAGGAGAGCGCTGTGCATACACCCCTAGGTGTCGTCCTGGTTACGGATCAGCGTGGTGGATGTGTTGTTTCCTACTCTCACCACCTGGGTTTGGCCTTCAGGAAATCTAGCACCCAGTTGCACAGGGAGCAAGCATTCTCACATATGTATTCCTCTTGTCCAGGTGGGATAGGGTCGTGTGCAGTGCAACAGCAATTGCGTAGTCAGTTACATGTCATCAGTTACTCCCCAAACCCGGTCTGTGATTGTAACATTGGTAGCTACTTCAACTGAATGTGCCTTACCTAGTTAAATCCCATATTTATGGTAAATACTAGATGTCTCTCTGACCCGGTTCATTCATTATCCTAGACTACATCATGTATTTCTGTTCGTCTCCAGTTCAAGTAATGTTTGTTGTTTTAGTGTAGCTGTAGACTAAAACAATGGTTATGCTGAACTACTATTGCCCAAATATCTCCCATCATATTTCCTCTATTCAACCAAGACTAGCCTTGACCTTACTGTCTACTATATCAATATTGACATTCTAATCTATTTAAATGGGGTAATATAACCTTGCTCCTCAGGGGGAAAATATGGATTATGAGACCACTGATTATTTTAACACATTTTCCAAACAGTGACATTTGTATTGAAAATACATTTTATTACACTGAGTAATAAATGCATACAAAGATGCAAGTATAACAGGGGTGAGTGTGCTACTAACAGCTTCCTCCACTGTCTGACTGCCCCATACTGGGCTGGAACCAGTGATCCTCTGCATCGCAACGCACGTAACTGCCGCCTTGATGACGTGCAAACCGATTGAGCCCCTTGGATGGCTCCATCGGCGACATTTCCAGCTAGCAGTGACTTTATGGTATGTTCTTAACTCCGTTACACAAGTAAGAGCATTTTCATCATTGATATAAAAAAAAAACTCAACATGAATGAACTGATGTATTTGGCACTTTTCTGTCCTTCACTTGCTCACCCATGTGTGTTAAAAGGGTTTGGAATTCAGACAAACATCTATCAAAAAGAGTTAATGTCCTAGTCTAACCCTGTACAAGCCATGCAATGTCTACAATTAACCAAAGGCCATGGTGGACCCTTACTTTTGCATGCAAAAATCACTATTTGTTATAAATATGAAGACAGGAAACTGTGAACCCAAAATGTGGCATGAAGAAAAAACAAATCCTTTAATTCTGAATTCTATTCTGGTGTCCCCTCTTCCGCCCTTTCTCAAACCTTTCAGAAACATTTTTAACCATCTCTTGTTTTTTTTTATTCCTCTTTTTAGAGGATGTGCCATGCAGCAGTCTTTTACATGGTGAGTGATTGAGAGAGGGTGTTGGTTCTTCTGCAGGAGAGGGTAATGCTTCTGTAGCTAGGACCTGGCATTTCTCTCAGTCTCTGCCAAGCACTCCCGCACCAGTCCCCTGGCATGGATGATACCTTCGGGCAAGAGGTATCAAAATGAACTGTAATTCACTGACTGATAACTCTCTAACCAAGTTAAAAAGAGGACTATTGTGTAGTCTAGTCTAGAATATGCAGTTTGTAGTAATACAATACTTATATTGTGTGTTGAAACAGAGGTTTCCACATTACCTCGTTTTAGTCTCTCCATGGCGCTCTTGCTGCCAGCGTAGGTGGGCCGGATCTCCTTCCCCAGCTCCTCGATGATGGCCAGCAGCTCTGAATACTTACTCTGGGGCACCTGGCTGCCGCTGGATCCCTGCACACAGGAACAGGAGAGAGACACTTTACCTAAGGAGATACATATGATGTAACAATGCATTTCTAATAACATGTCAATTTTGTTTCCTCCATTGTAGACGTAGCAGACACAATGTGGGTGTCCGTCTGTCATTCTTTCTGTCTATCGGTCTGTGAATTCCTGTACCTGTGAGAAGCCTAAGGAGGGTGCTGGGTAAACATCATTCACCAGCGGCCTGTAGGACTGCAAAGTGGCCAAGTTGGCTGCTGACGGAGACTGGATGTTTCCAACTGTTGGGAGACAAATCAAATCTAGAGTCAAATAGGATATTACAGTTACGCAGATAAAACAGGCGAAAATAAGTTAGTACAAATTCTACATTCTAGATATTGCATGTTCACATAGTCAACAATGCCCACAGTTATAGTAGTGGGCATGTTTTTCCCAATGCAATAAGCGTTGTCAAACACTAGATGTCCTCGAAGGGTCATAAAATAATACCCTGTCAGATCAATCAACAGCTCCGCGAGAGAATATCATGGAGGAAGCGGAAAAGGGCTGACTTAAGAAGCCAAAGTGATACATTTTTTGTCACAACCTAACGATACCCTCCAGGATGGAATAGGACACAGAACAACGGGGATTATTTTTCAGAACATATGGAATTCCACACCTCTGCCCTTGTTTAGCCGATGCAGATGAGGATGGGGCTTTTTTACATTAGTAATAATGGCGGATATGAATTAGCCTAGCTCTCAGGATCTGACCCTATATATATAACTGGACAAAAACTACAGTCTTTCTGCAGGTATTCTCCGAAACCCCGATTTTTAACACTCGATTTAACGGATGGATGGTTGGATTTTAACCGATATTTTTCCCTTACCCTGGTTCCCGGAAGTCCCTGGAATGTGCTGGTGGACATTGGGTTTGTAAGACATTCCCAGAGACATTGTAAATTAAAGAAATAAATTTGACCCGAAATTCGGTGAAGCGTCTGTCTCTCACTTTTTGTTTACAGCAACGGCACCCGGCAAATATGGCCGTCACTTTATATTGACACCCACAATGCATATACTCTATCAGCACAATAGTCAATTTGGGATAATATGACCGAAAATGCTTCAAACACAGATTTCAGTACATTTTATATATATACTTAAGTTTATTTACATTACATCAAGTAATAATTCATGTTTTAGATTTTATTTAATTTTTTATTGAAATACATGGGAAATCCTCTGGCTCCACAGAACACATGGGTAACTTTGTTGCCATGTCTCTGGACCACGTGGAACTTACATTTTAGTCGAAATTCAAGCTTAATGGACCATGCAACAATTTAACCAACTTCTTGAACATTCATTAATTCCATTACTCCGAAAAAAACACTCAAACGTTTAAAACAATATAATTTGCCTATAAAAACATGTGATACTAGTCCAGCCTATAGACCCATCCAGTTACACTGTTACTCAGATGGTGAATCGTGTAGCAGTATTGCTTTTGCTCAGCAACACTTCTTTTTAGTAGACAATCCTAGCAGAACGGTAGAGGAAATTGAACAGAAAACAAACTACATTTAAGATCACCCGTCTTTGTCTGGGGATGCATCCATTGTTGCTCATTTGTTCACTTTCCCCTCCCAGAATGTCCCTCTGATCTAAATAGTAAGAGCAGAAATCTCCACTACAAGGCACGTATACTGGAAGCACCTCTTCTGAACGTTCTCCCGTTCTCTTGCCAAGCTGTTATTGGGTCCGTGCTGAAACGATATAACCTCTCCAATTCGAGAGAGGACGCGGTCAGTCTCTTGACCATTGGTGGACCGGCAGCGGCCACGTTCTATGCCCCAATCATAGCGTTCAGGGTTATTATAAATAGGAAGTTGTGTGAAAGTACTGACCCACGTGATGGTATGAGATTTAAACACATACAAAAGTAGTGGGGACATGATTGCCTCAATAGAGTGATGATTTTACAAACATGTCTTCTTGGGCATTTATAATATGCTTATTTCATTAATACCTCGAAATCCTGTTATGACTACAGAGTACATACAGCACACAATAAAACAAGTTGGACAATACGAGGTATATATAAAACATAACCAGGAATTAAATAAAGTGAAACTGGATTCAAACTTTCTCCTTGGGATTTATTGGTCATATGCAAGAGGTAGAAATCTTGCACTCATTTAAATCATTTAATACAGATTATTTGTACAACAAATCAGTCCGTAGTGCAACTCGTGCAAGGATGAAACACTGTCCTTTGTTTCTTATTTCCAGATATGACAATATATTGGTATAGCAAAGGAGCATCCTCAACTCAACAGGCTGAACCATTAACTTCTTACAGCACTCTAAACCAAGAAAAGCTTTTTGAAAGTCTTCAGCTCCTGTGCATCATGTGTCAAGTGATGGAAAACCAAAATCAGATATAAAATTAACAGAGGCCAAGCAGTAATGTTGCGGACTGGTGGAGAATGGAGGTTAGGTTCCAGTTCAGAATCAGTGAAGGAACACGTGCCCAATCCCAAAAATCCATGGCCCCTGGCCACTAGGTACTTCATGGATATCTAAATGATCAGATAGATATGAGTGAATACGCAAAGGAAATCCACCTCTCCCTTCAAGATGATTTCTTTACCACATTGGATACACCTATCCAATCTACACCGGCACCTACAGGAGGTAGAAGCAAGGGGGTCGGTTTGAAATTCAGCAACAAACTCTTTCTTGAATACTAACTTTTACTGTAGCTGTAATAGACAACTTGTATCAACAAACAAGATCTATGACCTTTCAAGTACAGTTGTATAATACCACTCCAGGAGTGTTATCTGCTGTAGTTTGCCATAGTTTGATAGTACAAGATGTTGAATCTGATGCCACATATTAAAACAACCCGTTATGAAAATCTTTTAAATGCAGAGGAATTAATTTAGGAAAATAAAAACAGGTATTTTAAACCATGCACGGTCACAGTTCTTAATAGTCAAGCTGTAAACACAACTGTAGGTTTAACGGATACACCCATGTTTGACAAACTTCTGTTAGTCAATGAAATTACAACCTATTAGCCATATAGTGCACAACTTAAAGGTAGTGCACTATCTAGGGAATAGGGTACCATTTTTGATTTAGCAATAGTGAGAGTAGTTGTCATGCCTGAGACTTGAGTCATGAGTAAAAACAAAAATGAGGAAAGAAAGCAGTTGGTGTGTGTGTAGTCATGCATCTCAGGTAGACATTTTATGAAATGTCTGTTTGTTAAAAAAAAAAAAAAAAAAAGGGTCACTAAAGCTTAACGAACCCCTGAGCACTGTCCTGTCACCAGTAGAAAATAAAAACCTAGATGACACACCACCGCCCCCCTGCCCCCCCCCAGCTTTCAGTAGAGAAGGCAGTGGTAGGAACAAGTCACCAACAAAGCACAGGGCAAGTTTACACAGAGCTTATAGTTGGGAGGAAAGAAGGTAAAAGAAAGTCAGGCGTTTTAATGCCTCTTTTCCACTATGACATGCGTCCTCTCCCCCTTTATCATCACAGCCTCTTCTAAATATTCAGCTCTGAATCTCAGAGGAATAGTCGTCAAGCCAACTCCTATTGGTAACAACAGCGACACAGTCTCTTCTTTGGACATAAACCCTGAAATCTTAACACTGCCACCGCGGTTTAGCTACAGGGAGAAATCACAACTCGGCGCTCGCAGCACCTCCGGTTCCTCAGGAGGAACGAAGGAGCTAGGGAGGAGGGGGTGCTGCTGCTGCTGTCATGCCGCGGTGGAGCTCAAGATAGAAATATGGTCGTATCCCATCAAGTTGGGTCAACAACCCAGGGCGGAGGCGGAGATGGGGTCCAAGCCCATCAGGTCGGACTGGGTGGTGAACCCATGCTATGTGTTGTGTGTGTGGCTGAGGCTCTGAGGGTGCAGCTGCTGCCACTTCTGTTGCTGCTGAACGGCCAGTTGCTGAGACTGGTCAGATGACGACAGGATGTTGGTCAGAGGAGAGACGCAGTTGGCTGGAATGATCAGGCCTGGACACAAGAGACAGAAAGAGATAGGAAATAACCACGTTAGAACCCCCCCCCCCCTCCCAAAAGAAGCACATTTGCTAGCGTCCACGTAGTCCAACTGTAATTTCAACAATTGTTCATTTAAATGTCATTTGTTGGGGAGGAGAGGGAGCAGATTAATAGATGAATAGATTAAAAAAGGGAACATTTTTAAAAGCGTAAAAAAATTGTTATGCCCAAAACGCTTCAAAGACTTCCAGCATCAACTTACCCACAATCCTCTGCCCGTCCTCTGTCCTGAGGCGGACGATCTGCATCTTGACATTGGTTCCGCTGACGGAGGCCAGGACCCCCTCCACCTTGGTCCACACGCTGAGCACAGAGCCACACAGCACATAGTACGTCCTGCAGCGCAGACCCACCTCACACTGCAGACCCACCGACGCCTTCTTACAGTTACCACGCCTGGAGGGAGGAGACAGGGTTAATAAACCCGTTTCACCTCTTACCTGACTAGTTCATACAACTACACTAGTAAAGAGTAAGCATGGTAGAGAACTTGATGACTCCGCCAAAACCACCACTACAAGTCATCAGAAAAACAGCACCTACCAGTAAGCATGAGCACAGATCTCAGCTGAAGACTTGTACTGGTCGATCCAGTGCTGCTTGGCATCATCTGACAGCACCTTTTTACACTTCTTCTTGATGTCAGCGTAGGTCTCCAGTTTAAGCTGTTTGCCCGTGTTTGGTCTGTAGACCAGGAACAGCCTCTTCTTACTGTTCACCTCCTGCACCAAGATGGCTGTCTTCTTGTTGTTCCTTATCTAGGGATGAGCAAAATACAGCAGTGTTACTATTAGTTTGTAAAACTAAAAATGTTCTTAGAGAAATGTTATGGCACTCAAATATACAAACATAAGCATGGTTTTAAATTATTATGCTTTATTCAAATATGATATGTTTGGACTTCTTGCGTCCAATTTGCAGTCTACAATTTCTTTATTTATTGTAATTTTTTACTCCCTTTTTTCGTCTCTAATTTCGTGATTACGATCTTGTCTCATTGCTGCAACTCCAACGGGCTCGGGAGAGGCGAAGGTTCGAGTCATGAGTCCCCCGAAACATGACCCGCCAAGCTGCGCTTCTTAATACCCGCTCGCTTAACCCGAAAGCCAGCTGCATCAATTTGTTGGGAGGAAATACTGTTCAACTGACAGAAGTCAGCCTGCAGGGGCCCGGCCCGCCACAAGGAGTCGCTAGAGCGCAATGAGCCAAGTAAAGCCCCCCCCCCCCAAAGCGGACGATGCTGGGCCAATTGTGCGCCGCCCTATGGGACTCCCGGTCACAAATCGAAACCCCAGGCTGTAGTGATGCTGCAACACTGCTAGGGCCAATTGTGTGCCACCCTATGGGACTCCCAGTCACAGATCGAACCCTAGGCTGCAACACTGCAATGCAGTGCATTAGACTGCTGCGCCACTCGGTGGGCCCTACACATTTCTAATTACGTTCCGGGCCCCCTGACCATCAGTTCAAAGAAAAATCTTCCTGTGGCCAAATCTAGTTGATGATCCCCGATGTAGAGTGAGCCAAACTCGGTAGAGAAGACATGAAAACGTCTTGTTGGTCTTTTGGTACCTGTACATAGAAGCCATCGTCTGGTCCACTCTGCTCGGCCCAGGCGTGGGTGGCATCCTCCCAGGACATGCCTCTCTCCACACTCACCTGACAGTCAACACAGAGACAGTATTTACAACATGGAAAATAGCTACCAGTCCACTGGACATGTAAAATCAGAATTCCTGGTTAAACCAGTTGCTCTTGCCACCTAGTGTGAAAAACAATGGTAAGCTGTACCGTGTAGAGCTCCACATGTCCTGAGGTGGAGTAGCCTGGGGTCAGGAACTTCTTGGCTTCGATCTTCTTCACCTTCTCATCCCCAGAACCCAGGTCTACACGACAAGATAAACACATGCACAGTATAGTCCCTCATTCACAGTAGTTGTCATTCATCTAATTTAAACAGAAAAAGGGTTCCTCTCTAGTCTTACCTAGGATGCCCATGTCGTAGCGTCCGTTCTTCTTGGCGTTCTGTATGACGGCTGCCAGCGTGTCAGAGAAGTACTGGAACAGAGCGTTCTGCTCCTGCACAGCCATCCCCAGGATACGGTTCAGGAACTTCCCTATGTTGTTGTAGTCTGGGAAGGAGAGAGGGAAGTGTCAGGTCCAGCAAGAACCGTACAAACTTATACTTTTTATTGTAATCTGACAAGGCCTAAAGTTAGAGCCAGCCTCACCTTTGTCCAGAGACAGAATACCTGATCGGTCCTCCACATTGATCAGACCCACTCCGATCAACCCATGACGGATCTCTGCAAGAGAATAGGATGAAGACAGGATCACGTCAGATGAAAGTAAGACCACAGCCACGCACCAGAGAGGTTACCTCAGTTTTTGGGCTGAGTCATTCAAGTGTAAATAGACACTATGAAAGAATCCCCAGAATCAAGCAGGAGAATGGAATTTCCCCTGGCTCAAAATAGGGATGGGCAGTAACATAATGATGCCGACACTCAGCATCAAGGCCTACTTTTATCAATAGAAATGTACTTTAAGTAGCGTTGTCACGATACCAACATTTTACTAATGATATGATACCAGGCCAAGTATCACGATACCTTTTCAATGTTATGTGCATGTGCCACACAAAAATCCTGTCACTGATATTCACACTTATACTCAATACAACACCTATTGAATTAACTAACTTCACACTGTATAATATAATACTGCATAGAATGGCTGATTTGCTCATATTTGCAAAGGCCTACTTGCGATTCGGCTGGAGGATTATACATTAATAATGATCTGCATGTCATTGTGGCAATTGTGTTCATTGTCCGTAGCTTATGCCTTAACCCCACCGTCACCATTGGGCACTCTGTTCACAACGTTGACATCAGCAAACCGCTTGCCCACACAACGCCATACATGCTGTCTGCCATCTGCCCGGTACAGTTGAAACCGGGACTCATCCTTAAAGAGCACAATTCTCCAGTGGCCATCGCATTTTCCAATTGAAGTCAGGACAAGATCCTGGTAAGGACGACGAGCACGCAGATGAGCGTCTCGGATTAGGTTTCTGACAGTTTATGCATTATTTTGGTTGTGCAAACCCACAGTTTTATCAGCTGTCTGGTCTTAGAAATTCCAGCAGGTGAATAAGCCAGATGTGAAGGTCGTGGGCTTGCGTGGTTAAATGTGGTCTACAGTTGTGAGGCCGGTTGGACATACTGCCAAATTCTCCAAAACGACATTGAAGGCGGCTTATGGTAGAGAAATTAACATTCAATTATCTGGCAACAGCTCTGGTGGACATTCCTGCAATCAGCATACCAATTGCATGCTCTCTCAACTTGAGACATCCGTGGCATTGTGTTGTATCAACAAAACTGCACATTTTAGAGTGGCTTTTTATTGTCCCCAGCACAGGTGCATCTGTGTAATGATCATGCGGTTTAATCAGCTTCTTTACATGCCACACCAGGTGGATTATCTTGGCAAAGGAGAAATTCTCCCTAACAGGATGTAAACAAATTTGTGCACAAAAATTTATAAATAAGCTTTTTGTGTGTATGGATAATTTCTGGAATCTTTTATTTCAGTTCATGAAACACTTCACGTTGCGTTTATATTTTTGGTCAGTATAGATTCGGCTTACATTAGGCCTATACTCCTCCTACCTTTGAAGCACATCTCATGGCTAGCAGAACCTTTTCCTTTATTCCTGTGGGCGTGGTAGGCAAATAAATGCATATAAAACTGTCAAGGATATTCGTATTGTAACAACACTTGGTACACGCTGCAAACACTGTCAAGACTCAACATACGCAAGAACATTCATATCGACACGGGCACGTCTCTTGATCTGTTTGACTCCGTGATGAAATTTGGCACACATGCTCAGGGATTTGAGCCTAGCTAACCCACAACACTGTCCCGATATTGACTAAACTTGGGTGAATGATGCGTCTTGCCATAGAGATCCGTCAATTACAAAATTATTCTGATTAGACCAAGGCTGCATCATTAGTGGGGGACAGCATTTTTACTGTTGCAATCATTGGTTTTGTTTGGCATACATTTTAAAGTTAAAATCTGAGTCTTAGCATCATTCTGTTACTAAGGAATTGCCCGGACATAAATCATATGACTGTATTACAAGATCTGTCTAGACACACCTTTGTAGAAATCCCCTTCGAAGTCCAAGGGAGGATTCACTAACGGAGAGTCCAAGTTAACGATGGACTTCATCACGATCTCCAGTGCATTTCTGCCGTACTGTGGAGTGGAGCAGAAAGGAAGTAAGAAACTGAACCCTACACACACGTATTCCTATGTGGCGTATCTACTTACTTTGTTGTCGAAGTTGAACCTGCTGAGATCTCTCGTCTCTGTTGCTCTTCTGTCTCCATGCGTGAGAGCACCCTGTGGAACACAGATCACATGTAGCATCAGCAGCCAAACTTCAAGAACTCAAACATGGGGGAAATATCCAAATTTTCCCCTGGTCAGCTCAACAGAATCACTGACAGGACAGGTTCTTACCAGGCTCTCCAGTCTCTTTGCCACAATGGAGGCAAACCTTTGCTCCCCAGCCAGCTCAGAGATGAGGAACACGTACTCTGGAGCCGTCACCTGGTTAGACCTGTGGGTCCTCCCTGAGAGAGAGCAGGAATGAGATGTCAGACAATGGTAGCATTGAGAAGAACACCCATAATTCATTATTCTAAATACCTCAAACCTACTATTCCCACTGTAACAGAGTGGAAAACCCCAGAGACATTCCAGGTAAATTAAGTACAATGAGCTAGATTATCGAGAAACAAGACCGACCTATTGCATTTCTAAAGCATTTTCACTAAAGTCTCAGTGCTTGAGATTATACGGGAGTAATGAAACTACAGTCAGAGAAAGAGTTTACTGACCAAACTGCTGTATGGCTCTATCTGCACTCCAGGGCAGCTCCAGGGTCATGTGGACCCTCCTCCTCTGGTTCTTCACCCGCCGGTCAGCCTGCAGGGAGATACCGGAGCTGGCCGCCTCCGATATGATGGCTATGTTCTGGAGAGGGAGGAGAACAAGGTTAGGAAAGGTTCTGTGCTATGGTTTGTGACCAATATATTCAACTGATTCTATACATTTGTGACTCAAAACAAGGTTGAGAATCAGACAGAATCATGGTGTATTACTGTTCACTCCTCCCATGTCCTTCTCTCAGGTAGCCTAGCAGTTATAAGCTGGCTCAGGCTCTACCTTACATAGTAGTACGGGGTTCCTGGAGCAAATTAGGGTACATTTTTCACCAGTAACCAAAAGGTCAATGGTTCAAATACCCAAGCCGACAAGTAAAAAAAAAAGAAATCTGTAAATGTGCCCTTGAGCAAGGCACTTAATATGGCTGACCCTGTAAAACACCACATTCCACTGCACCTATCCGGTGTATGTGACACTGAAACATTTGTTTCTCTTTCTCCTATTTCTCTTCCTGTCCTCCCTTACCTTCTCTCCGTCCATGAACCTCTGTTTCTCTGTGAGGTTGAGGATCTCCACAGGAACGTCCAATTCAGAGCGAGACTCGTAGGAGATGCTGCCGTCGTCGTTACTGACCACCCGGCCTTTACGACCTGTCATCTGGAATACAGAGGAGACAATGAGGGAAGAAAAAAGGATAGTCAGACAGTCAAAAGGTCAAAATGTTGTTGCTACAAACCTAGCCTAAAAAATATGCCGTTAACAATGAGTCTTTTATTTGTTATTCTTATCCAGCTCCTGTGCCACGTTTGTACCATTGTTATTCTATCCATATTCAACCCGTTACCTCAGCAACGTTATCGGGTCCTCCCAGCTCGTCTATGAGTTCATCCAGAGTGTTGGGGGGTAGATCCTGAGCCAGCTTCTCCAGCTGGTCCAACAGATCTCTCTTCATCTGCTGAGCATCTTCCACAGCATCCTGACTGGTCATACAGCTGTCATCTGCCTCAACCTTGGCTGATGGAGGGATTAGAGGGAGGGAGGGAGGGAGAGAGTAATAGTGTTGAATATCTTCATCTGCTCATCCTGACTGGTTATACAATCCTAATTCAGACTTTAGAAAATACAATGGATGGCAAGAGGGGATTTGCACAGAAGTTCGACATGACACTCACCTATGGCAGGTGTGCTGGAGGTCTTGACTATGGGGGTGGTGAAAGCAGGCCTGGTGGAGCCCAGGCCAGAGGCTAACAACGCACTGTGGATAGAGTCTGGGTCAATGCTCTTCTTCTTATTATTATTCTTCTTCTTCTTTTTCTTGCCTTTCTTCGCCTCTTTCCTCTTTCCAGACAGCCAGGGGTCTGAAAGAGGCGGAAAGTATAAGTCAATGGTACAACGGTAGTAATCATCCAACATCTTGAACATAATCAAACGCCCTCGCTTACCATCCTCCTCATCCTCGCTTGAATCATCCTTGAAGGGGTTGAAATCATCTTCGTCATCTTCTCCCGAGCTGACCGACTTGAAGCTGTCGTCGCTCTCCGCATCGTCCTTATACGACTCCTCCGACTCGCTGCCGTCAGAGCTGCTCCCCGACAGACCACCAGACTTTCTCTTCCGCTTCTCTGGTTTCTTTATCTCAGCACCTGCTGGGAGAGGGGACATTACAATTGGTAAACAGCCAAAACACTATTAGTGTGGGAGACAAACGCATTTTTTTTTTTTTTAAGATTCACATCTCATGTGGAACAGTAAGCCAGAACATTACATAAAACCCCTAGGATGAGTCACAGGTTCACACAAAAAGAACACTGGATAGACAATTAGAGATCTTGCTGCTGAAGTAAACTGAACAAAACCAAGATCAAACTCTCCAGTGTCCCATCAGACGCATTGACTGTCATTTCCTACAGAGGTTGGCTGCCTGCTAGGGATGTGCATCTTTCCCTTTCAAGACGATTCGATTCGCATCTAGATACACGGGCTCTGATACAGGAACGATACATTTAAGTTGGAAATGGTTCGGTTTGATTAGAGAGGACGAAATCAATGCAATACATTAACATTTGTTGAATAAAAACACTTATTTTCCATTCTTAATTCAAATCTGCTGCTGATGGAGCTCCTGAGCTAGGCCTCTCTGAGCTGGATCTGTCTGAGCGGACTTCTCTCTGTGTGTGTGTGTGTGTGTGTAAATGATGGGGGATATTTGCTTTTTGTCCCCCCCACCACACACACACACACACACACACACACACACACACACATACATACATAGAGCACACCTTTGGATTTCAACCCAATCTCATAAATTGAAAGGTTTAGACCGCTTGGAAGTTGACAGACTAAATGAGCTTCACTTCTTCTCCCGAGTCGACCATACAGTGCATGTAGCAAAAGTGATTGCTGTCCTTGTTATGAAATTATCAACTTTACTCTGTATATCTAAAAATGACCATATACAGTGCTTACGGAAATTATTCTTTCTCCACATTTTGTTACAGCCTTATTTTAAAATGTTTCCCCCTCAATCTACACACAATACCCCATAACGACAAAGCAAAAACAGTAGTTAAATTTTTAAAACATTAGTATTCAGACCCTTTACTCAGTACTTTGTTGAAGCACCTTTGGCAGCGATTACAGCCTTGAGTCTTCTTGGGTATGCTTGGCACACCTGTATTTGGGAAGTTTCTCCCATTCTTCTCTGCAGATACTCTCAAGTTGTCAGGTTGGATGGGGAGCGTCGCTGCACAGCTATTTTCAGGTCTCTCCAGAGATGTTCGATTGGGTTCAAGTCCGGGCTCTGGCTGGGCCACCCAAGGACATTCAGAGACTTGTCCCGAAGCCACTTCTGCGTTGTCTTGGCTGTATGCTTAGGGTTGTTGTCCTGTTGGAAGGTGAACTTTCTCCCCAGTCTGAGGTCCTGAGCGCTTTGGAGCAGGTCTTCAAGGATCTCTGTACTTTGCTCTGATCCTGACCAGTCTCCCAGTCCCTGCCGCTGAAAAACATTCCCACAGCAAGTTTCCACAACCATGCTTTACCGTATGGATGGTGCCAGGTTTCCTCCAAACGTGACACTTGGCATTCAGGCCAAAATAGTTCAAATCTTGGTTTCATCAGATCAGAGACTCTTGTTTCTCATGGTCTGACAGTCTTAAGGTGCCTTTTGACAAACTCCAAGCGGGCTGCCATGTGCCTTTTACTGAAGAGTGACTTCCGTCTGGCCACTCTACCATAAAGGCCAGATTGGTGGAGTGCTGCATAGATGGTTGTCATTCTGGAAGGTTCTCCCATCTCCACAGAGGAACTCTGGAGGTCTGTCAGAGTGACCATCTGGTTCTTGGTCACCTCCCTGACCAAGGCCCTTCTCCCATGATTGTCCAGTTTGGCCGGGCGGCCAGCTCTAGGAAGAGTCTTGGTGGTTATAAACTTCCTCCATTGAAGAATGGAGGCCACTGTGTACTTGAGGACCTTCAATGCTGCAGACATTTTTTGGTATCCTTCCCCAGATCTGTGCATCTACACAATCCTGTCTCAGAGCTCTTCAGACAATTCCTTAGACCTCATGGCTTGGTTTTTTGCTCTGGCATGCACTGTCAACTGTGGGACCTTATATAGACACTTGTCTTTCCAAATCATGTCCAACCAATTTAAATTTATCAATCAAGTTGTAGAAACATCTCAAGGATGATCAATGGAAGCAGGATGCACCTGAGCTCAATTTCGAGTCTCATAGCAAAGGGTCTGAATACTTATGTAAATAAAGGTACCTTTTTTTTTTTTATACATTTGCTAAAATTTAAATGTTTTCACTTTGTCATTATGGGGTATTGTGTGTAGAGGAAAATAATAATTTAATCCATTGTAACGTAGCAAAATGTGGAGAATGTCAAGGGCCCGAACACTTTCCGAAGGCACTGTCTGTAAATGAGATATTTCTTTATTTCATTTTCAAAAGATTTGCCAACATTTCTAAAAATAGGTTTACAATGTCATTATGGGGTATTGTGTGTAGATGGGTGGGAAAAGAAATCCAAGCCATTTTGAATTCAGGCTGTAACAAAATGTGGGGTATGAATACTTTCTGAAGGCACTGTAAAAAAATATAAATAATTTGTGACCCGGCAATTTGTAACGTTTGAATCGATTTTCTGACCGATGCATGATACATTCGGATCGGTTTGGGGTTCTGCTGACCGATGCACTCATATCTTAAACATTTTAAAAACAGCGAGCAATGATTATCGGTGGATCGTTACATCCCTCCTGTACCTTTCCTCTTCTTGCCCTTTTGCTCTGCGGCAACCTCGCTGGGCGAAGGTGTCTTCTTGGCTGACAGGTCGATGCCCAGCAGGCTGAACAGCTTTTGTCTGTCTGGAGCAGGGAAGTGCTTCTCTATCAAGGACTGCAGAACACCTCTGGGAGGGGAGTGGGCAAACACCTGGCATTAGCATTTAGCTAGCTAGCATTACAGCTGTACAATGCTAGCCTCAATGTCACCAATAACACAAAAGTACCACAATAACAATCCACAATACATGTTAAAAGTAAAATATAATGTCCTAATAGATTCCAAGTCGTTTCTCGATATGTTCTCTCCATACAGGGCATCTTAAGGTTCCATGAAGTTGAACTTAATACCTTTTTAATGGCACTTGGACTGCAATTTAAAACAAATGTCTGTGCGCACCACACACACACACACACACACACACACACACACACACACACACCTGCTAATATTCTCCACCAGAAATTAGCTGAGGAACGCTCACCTCCGTTCTCATATATTAGGCAGAGTTCAGTATTGATAACTGGTCGCGCGATTTACTCGCAACAACATTGAGTCACTATCAGCCGATACTTGTAAACACTAACCCGTACAACTGCAGTCCTTCCGTGGGGTGAAGAAATTCATACTTTTAAGAAAAACATTTATTGAATACAACCAACTTTTTCCTAATTTGTGTTGCTCAACTGAACGTACTACGTCAGCTGAGATTCAGTTGACAAGCGCCTTCACACTGATGAGCATCACAAATGAGGAAAACGTGGAGTTGTATTCGATACAAGTCAATTAAAAGTATGAATTTCAGCACCGCAGTTCTGCAAACATAAGTACAGGTAAGCGTTTTCAGAATTTACATTTGTACAAGTATCGACTGATGGTGACTTAATGTTGTTGCTAGGAAATCGTACGACCAGTTATGAATACCAGCTATAATGATAGCACTGAAAAAAATGCCCTAAAGTCAAACATACTGTAAATTTACTGTATAAAACATGTGGTTAACTCTCCATCTGGAGATCTAGGCCACTGGGTGTGCAATTTAAGACATAAGACTTAAAGACCTTTAAAATCAGATAAATTAATTTAAGATGTTAAGGACCCACGGACACCCTGTCCGTAAGACTGGGTGAAAACTTACTTTGCGGTGGAAACAAAGTCATTGAGCTCTCCTCCTCCTTCCTCCAGGGCCTCAAGTGTTCTGGCCTCTCCTGTCGACTGAAGACCAATCACGACACACTACAGAGAGAGACAAACAAGCCTTTAAATCACAAAGTCTGGGTTCACAGAAAAACATATGGGAGAACCAGTCACATCTCCTCAAACCAACCACAATACACTAAAACCAATATGATATGAATGTGGCAGTATTCCTAATCTTCTGTAATCGGTTGTCAGAAAACAAATCAAGATTCCCTGTGTTTTTACCTTCTGAAACATCCCACCCACCTTTCCGTTTTTGACCTCCTCCCTGGCGAGCTGCACCACCCTGCGGACCTTGGAGGCGATGCAGAGGTACTTGAAGAACCTCTGGTGGGCCGACCAGAACTGACCCCACATGGACTTCTTCATCCGCTGCTCTGCCTCCATCAGGTTAGCAGCCGCTTGGAACTTCTCCCGCGCAGCCACCCACTGAAACACGGTAAGAGAAGACGGGGTTAAAACACACACAGTTGGTTTCAATTCTACTGAAAAGATCCCAGGGAAAATGGTTATGTTAAGGTTTGGGATTAGGTTAAGGGTCCTTACCAGGCGTACAGACTTGTTGTACATCTTGATGTAGTGGGTTGTCAGGGGAACCTCCTCGATCTTGAACGTGACGCCTGTGAAGCTCAGCTGCCTGGCGATGTACATACCCCTCAGCTTCATATCCATGGCAACTATCTCCATGGCGCCAACACCTCTGAGGACAAGGCAATAAAAGGGGGGAAAATGTTTATTTGGAAAATATATTAGAATGTAATTTGTGATGTGATATGACAGACACACTATCAATGGGCATAGACAAGGGGAGGTATGACAAGACTGCTGCAGGAGAAGTTCTCCTACAAACACAGATTTATCTGCATATTCATGTTTTGTAGGAGTTTGAGGGTTGAGGACATCCTGCCTCTACAGATTCAATCTGCCAAGAGTCGTAACTTCAAGATCACTTGCTGCCTCCATTCTGTGTCCGTTTTTAAACCACAAATACTCTGCACCTTTATGACAACTTGCTAGTCTCTCTTACCTGCGCTCCACAGCCTGGATAAAGTTGCTAAACTCTCTGAAAGGTGTCCCCTCTCCCCAGATGCCCAGCCGGTTCATGTAGGCCATGTTACGGGGCTCAGACGCACCTTGAAAAAATAAAATAAAATATATATAAAATAAATGATATATATATATAAATAAAAAGACAACATACACACAGATGCAGAACACTTCCGTTAATTTAGGGTATCATATCTTTTACTATATTTCCCACCATCTTTTCCAAATAATGCATACAGTAGGAGCTACACGATAGATGGTTCAGATAGAATATGGACTCTCCTCAACATCTCTAGGTGGTTAGTATCTTACCAGTGGCGCTAGCGTACACCACCCGTGCCTTGGGCAGTTTGTTCTGCAGCTCCAGGACAGCCAGCCCAGTCTTGGTGGGTTTGGATGACCCGATGGGACAGACATTTTTGGCTTTGTGACACTCGTCATACACAATCTAAAGGGGCTTGGGTTAAGGAAAGGTGGTGTTATCGTCACTAAACTGACACTTTATCTACCGGTTACGACAACTCCTACTTCTAAGGGCAGATACACAGTCCCAGATTACCTACTCAGTATACATTTTGACAAATTGTGTTACAAAGGCAATTATGTTTTCTATGATTGGTTTTTACAGTAGACATCAGTAGGTCAGTGAAAGGATACGACTCCGTCGAAGTCCTCTCCACACCAGTGGAGCAGCTGTTTGAAGCGGGTCTTGTACTTCCCTCCAGACTGGCTTTCTCCTATCAGAGAGGAATACGTAGCGAAGATCACCCCTTTCTTCACACTGCCGTTGTGTTTGGATGAGATCTTACCATACTTAAACTGGGACAGACAAAATAGGATCTTGATTTGAGTGAAGGAGGACAACACCTTATCATGCATGTGAACATGTCATTTTGGAAGGAAGATATGAAAAGCATGTCCAGTGTGAAGGATCCTCTTCAATGTATTACCATGTAAGAAACATGCATGAGAAGCATATCTGCACACAGCGGGCAACCTCTTACCTTGTTTAGTGAATGGACCTGAATGTTCTTTGCCCCTATGTCTTTCAGATCCCTCTCTGCATCATACTTCAGGTCATTAGAAACACTGAACCTGTGAAGGAGATGGAATAGCTTTTATGAAATGGGACAATGAGTGTGAGTGTGTGTGAATACGCAAGTGTAATTTCATCTTGTTTCATTGATGGGATGCATCACGTAACCCTAGTTATAGGTTTACCAGAGTGATCTCTTTCTGCCGAGGAGGTAGTTCTCGTAGATGATCCCAGCGATGGTCCGGCCCTTCCCCACTCCGGCCCCGTCTCCTATCAGATAGGACGCTCTGTCGCCATTAGGGAGGAATGTTTCATGTTGCTATGGAGAAAATAAAAATGTTGGTATGTGAATGCTCATCTACACTAGTACATAAAGCAGTGCCAAGCTGTAGTAAAGTCTATCTGGCCAGGTGAGCAGTAGTATAAAGGTGTAGGATCTTTACCTGGGCAGCATATGTGATGGCCTCCAGCTGCAGGGCAGACAGCCAGCCACGGTCGACGGTCTCCTCTGGTATGGACATTCTGTACCAAACGTTTGGAGGGTTCACACTGGACAGAGAGCTGGTCTCCACCACCGGGTCTGGGTGACGCAGCCCGATCCGCACTGGAACCATCAATCAACCAATTGACCAATCAAATATTTGTTTTCCATTAACTCCTCTGCTCCCTCAAAGCAAACACTCAGTGTGCACCTCAGCATGGGCTCCACCGATCTTTCATCCGTCAATACTATTTGACTATGATGAGTATTAAGCCTGGTTCACGCTTCAGGATTCAAAGCTCAAATCAGTTTTGTTTTTTAAATCCGTTTTGACCAAAGCGGATGTGTGCGTGCTTACACTGTAGTAGTTTTCTGACCTGGCTAGTTGCTATGGTAATGGCGGGTGTGTGTGCAGTGGCGCAGGCTGATTGGTGGTGCTGGTGCTCCCTCAACCCGTCAGAAGTTGTTGTGTAGCAAGCTAAGGTGACAACAATGCCGGCCATGGAAGTATCCAAGTTGCGTTGAATCTTTAAAATCATAGCGTAAGTACACTTAAAACATCAAAGGATAAACGAGATTCAAAACAAGTCCTTTTTGGCTAGCCACAGCAGTCACCTAAGCCCAGCTAGCCTTTTAGCTCGCTAGCACATTCACTAATTTGTTTGTAAACAATTAACACGTTAATTAGCTACCACGTGTTCTTGTCAAACACTCAGAGTAGCTACCAAACAACAAAATGTGCCAAGTAACAGTCTAATAACCACTTGAGGGAAAATAAATCAAATTTGACTGCTCATGGCCAGGAATCTGATTTGTGAGATTTTAAAAACCACCTACGAAGGTGGTTTGAAACTTGGCTTGAAATATCAGATTCCATGTGATTTTTGGCTGTTCAGGCTGAAGGAAAAATATCAGATTTGAAATCGGATATGCCCAAAAAAGTTAGTTTGAGTCACTTCAAACTGCCAGTGTGAACAAGGCTTAACTGCTTCAGTAAACAAAATAGTTGGAGAGTACTCTGCGAGTAAAGCTTACGTTTCATGGGCATGTACTCAGCGTATGTCTCAGCATGACCCAACTCTTCATCCTCCTCTTCCTCAGCCTCCTCCTCCATTCCTGGGAGTTTCTACACAAATACATAATCACTAGTTATTAAGCTGTCTGAAGCATTTCACAGAAACTCAACAGGCTGTTAAGTGACATTCTCTGAAGGCTTTGCTGAATCCTAAAGAAAATTGTAATTATTTGGGAATCATTGTGTTGTTGCCGTTTATCGATAAGGGGGACTTCCACACAAAAATGGTTTGGAGTGTTTCCCCCCCCCCCCCGAACTCGTGCTTTTTCCACCTTATTTTGGACTGGAATGAACACTATCCGCACTCGGGAGAAAACTAAACAGCACACAGTGGTTCGCTCAAAAAGGGTGCTCTCAGTCCGATTCCATTAGTACCATGGTGCGGTTCACTGCATGTGAGAACGCAGTCCAGACCAAACACAGGAACACAACCAGAGGAATATTATTGGTTGTTTGACTGCGAGCAATAGATGCACTGGAGTACAATAACTTGATATCTCAAACATTCTGTGAGTAGCAGCGCATTTATGAGCGCATCCGTGGCAGACGGGGGTCTATAGGCTACGGAACATAGCCTATTCATGTCGCAGTTAGAGAAGCTATTGCACTGTTTCCTCCCACATGTTATTGGAAGACCAAAGCAAAAGTAATATGAAGACTGGGGCGCACAAGTTACAGTTCTTGATAATGGATTTAACGTGAGCATTTTTCTCTAATAAACAAATGACTTGCAGGAACACGTGGTTTTGTTTAGGCATTTGACAATGTGAAACCAACTGGACCAAATGGAGAAAACAAATACAATGTAACAAATAATGGAACTCTGATTCGAACTATAGGTTTGTCATTGAACAGGTGGAACGAGTAGAGATTTTACTAGCACTACTACGACATCAGCCTTTTGGTTAAGAGTCAGTGATTGGATGATACCACTCACTAGTGTAGGTGAGAAGCTCCGCACTTTCATGTCGTCGTTCACCCAAAATCGAGCGACATCTTTACTTGACACCTCCTTCTTTATCCCATTGTTCAGATCCGCTGTGAGAAAAGAGGTACAGAAAGAATACAGAAATCATTAGAGGAAGAACAGACACACCAACTGACCACGTCCATTAGAAACACTTTTACACACATAGGCATGATTCACGTGAACTGAACAGCCCTTGTGCACTTTAGAAGGTCACTTCTAAAGACCCCTCACTGCTTTCAGTTTCACATTCACCATAGAAGTCTAAACCAAATAAAGTGGTTGAAAGTGCCTTGAAGGTGTGAAAACGGGACCCTTTTATAACAACACTTTTCTTTGACCCTGTGTTACACGATAACACTAGAATCAGATGATACCTGATCCTGTCCATACCTGGTTTATGGATCATCTTTGTCGAGACCAGTATCATTTCTGCGAGGATGAGAGCATTGAACACTGATTGAGCATGGACATGTTCGGTACACATTAACGAACCTGTGAGTGAAGTTAATAATCTGTACAGGAAAGGGTTGTGAAATGGCTGTTATATCCTCTTCAGGCCTTTCCAAACCAAACTTAAAGATCAACAATTTGACAAACAAAAATACATACGGCTAGGAGTTTGAGGGTTGCTTCTGAGTAGTGCTGCTTATATCTAATAGTTTTCAAAACCTATGAAAATGTCCAGTGAAAACAATACAGTAAAGACTTGGATACACATTATCCCGAATGCTAATCGGTAAAATCGTCTTAAATTCACTGCTCCGTTTTGCTTTAAAGCTGGTCATTTCATAGGGAACTGTCAGAGGCTCTCTCGTATTGTTACATCACCAACATTTCAAGAATAAAGTTCTATATAGGCGCTAACATGACAGCTGTTCTAAAGCCTGGCCTAAATACATACATACATACACACACACACACACACACACACAGTATATGGCCCGGGTCTCTAACCCAAGATCTGAACCTGTAAATATGAACAGTTTCAGCCCACTCCTCAAATAGCTCCCTTCCCTCCACAGGGTCACCTCTGATCTTAGAGAACAGCATAGAATAGGTGAGAGCCAAATGGTAGCGACATCAAGTGTTCATGTTCTCAGACACCAAAAGAAGACTGGGAAAATAAAATAAACAATTTGAGTCATTGAAACCCAGCAAGGGTTCCATGAGTACCGTGACTCACTGGTGCCTGTGGCTGTTGCCGTGGCGACCGGCTGGGCGATGTCTGGCGGTGGCTTGAGCCTCATAAGTTCCACCAGACTACTGCTCTTTATGGTGCTGCCTGTCCTCAACAGGTCCTTCAGCTGGATCTGACACAGAAGGAAAGATGTATGTTATAACAAGGAAGGCTCTAACTCAAGTTCCCTACATTTTCCTTTGCTATTTTGCAGATGGCAGCATAGGAACTGAGGGCATTTTAGCCCTCATGACCCCTACTAAATCAGAGAGCACACACACATTTTCTGCTGCATTTTTGTTCCCAATGCCATTCCCAGGCTAAAAGTGTTTCCTCCACTGACCTGCTCTCTGTTGGAAGGAACCACTGTGGAGACTGAGGAGGGGAGAGCCGTGGAGGAGACTGAGGAGGGGAGAGCCGTGGAGGAGACTGAGGAGGGGAGAGCCGTGGAGGAGGTAAGTGTGGAAGTGGATCCCCGCAGGGCTGAGGGAGTGGTATGGACCACCTTAGTAACTGTGATGGTGTGTCTGGCCGTGCCTCCAGATGAGGGCTTGGTCACAACAATTGTTCCCAGCGATGGCAACTGATTCAGTTGATTTAAGACAAATGTGGTGGTTGAGGGCTGAGGCTTGTGCTGGTGGACCAGTAAAGAGAGAGAAAAGAGAAAGGGGGAGGTTGGGATGTTACCACACAAAGTATACTGCAATACAACACGCTAAGTCAAGTAGTTTTTAACTCAAGGCATATGTTTATTCTGAAATGTGTAGACGCAGGACAAATATTCTGGGTCCTTTTTAACAAACAGGGGAAAACATTTTCAAATGGTTGACTGACTAGGTTGCTTGGTAAGAGCACAACATAACCCATATTTTGTTGCATAGAGTTCCTACCCTGATTGTGACCGTAGGTGTGGGTGGAGCTGTGGCCCCCATTGCCTCCATCCCCGAGCCAACACCCAGGGCACTGATGGAGATAGACTAGAGAGAAACAAAACTCACATCAACACCAGAGAACACTACACATCTGAATCAGCAGCACCCAGGCTCTGGGCTCTATGCTGACTTTTTATTATTTATTTATTTTTTACAAGGAGCACGTGTGCACCTATGTTGAAAAATGTAGGAGCACAAAGAAAAATATTCTAGATACATGCCATTTTCTTTGTAGTAATGGTGCAAGCATGCCAGTCATGAACCTGCAGTCAGTGTATTCTCCGTGGCACTCAGAGGCTAATCATTGCAAAAATAATCTGGGTGATTTTTTTCCCTAGGTGAACTCAAATAATGCAGAAGAGCTAGAAGCCACTTTGGACGATCGGGAAGATGCCTCCCTGTGTTTCACCTACCTGTGGGGTGGGAGAAGGAACAGCAGCATCCTGAGGGTCAAAGTCGAACAGGTCGTTAGGGCAGATGCCACTCTCGCTCAGGGCTGCCAGGAGCAAATCCTGTCCAGGATCCATCATCTGCAAAACAACAAATTGGTAAGCGATGGGCCAGATAGGTCAACAGACAAATTGTTGGCAACACATCACAATCCACTGCTAGTGATCTAACCAAAATTGTTTGTGCCTGTAGTTAAGTGTATTTTTCAACACTACTTCTTGGTTTGTTATGTTGTATAGACAGTGGGCACTGTCTACCAGCTTTTTAAAGACAGTAACACACCCTGATACAGCACAACATTTCACACCAACAAATAAAAGCACAATAGCTAAGAGAATTCTAAACTAGACTATTAAAAAAAGAAGAGTTTTGAATCAACTGCTTTCATGTAAAATAAGTAGTAACAGATATTCAAACATACATTAGGACCTTCTAATGCACAGCACCATGTGGCAGAGCTGATCACTGACTGTCTGTGTTTACCTTGTTAATCTAACAGTTCAGCCAACCATCAGACCAGATACATTCACTCAGCTACCCACTAATAAAGTATGGTGTTGGTTGCTGCTGAAGATGTTAGTCATTTAAAAAAATAAAAAATAAAGCACTTCCCACCCAGAGATGATAGCAACAGAATATTGACTTGCATGTGGCACCAGCAGGTAAGCGTCAAGGATGTTTAGAGTTGGGACCCCAGTGGGTTCCAACTCTTAAAACATATCGGTCAAGGTAGACTGCAAGAATATTCAGCAGTTACACACTTAAATACAAGGTGTACAACCAGGGGTATGATAGAGAACTTGTCTGGTTACAATGTGACCCGGACCACGGCACGTGTTTGTACTTGACTTGCTCCCTACTCCGTAGTCTCAATTTCCTGGTGTGACGTCGTTGTTCACAAGACTAGCTAACAGTAGCTAGCTAATGTCAAATCTAACATGTTCTACAGATGCTAGCTAGTTTGATCAGGCTAAGACATTTAAATTATTAATGTGGCTTGTACAAATATATAGATAGGAAACCACACACCCTCTAAAGGTAATAATACTGCAATATATTACCTAGGTAACGTTACTTGAAACTCACCTGACCATTACCTAGCTAACGTTAACTTGGCTGAGCTGTCCACTGATTTGATAAGTCACGTTAGTTACTAGATATTTATGGTATCAATGAACATCGATATTCAACTGTTATTTTTGTGAAAAACAACCTTACTATTCACGCGACATTAGTGTAAACAAGTCCCATTCACCTTGGCATTTTCTTGCATACAATATAACGACCGTTGGCTTGGCTTTTAGATAGGTAACTTGCTGGATAACTAAACTAGGTAGTTATGTCATTAACTACTACATTATAACGTTACTGTAACTGGCAACCCCTAATACCCGTTATGAATGTTACTACACTAAGTAAAACAATGTGTTAAAAGACAGCCCAAATACCACATTATCCATAGTTAGGTTATTATATATACAATAATAGTTAATGTTACAAAAGTATTTCGCTAACGTTACTGTAGTTACCTTTAAGTTATCTGGCTAGTAAGCTAATAGTGTAATAAGCTGTTTTGGTGTTATGCTCTGTCACGCCGTTAGCTAACAGCTAACGTTGCCGCGTTAGTTGCAATGGGAAGAGGACAATAAAACACAATTTCACGAAAACAACATGTCACAGCCTCACTATAAACACTTCAAAGTGATCCTGGGGAAATCACCAACCATTTACATATATTTGTGCCTGGCAACAACACTCACTTGGCAGTCAACGGGCGTTCCGTTTATCGCGGCGGTTACAGGGGCTGTTACCCTCTTCGCTCCGCTGTTTTCTAACCACCTTTCGCCATCTTTACCAAACGGCCAGAATCGCGTATTGGTCACGTGACGTTTAGCCCGACAGCTGGAATTTTCAGGCGCGAATTCCGAGCGCTCCGTCGATAAAAAACGATTTCCAAGTGGTCGCGGGGCGTCCGTTGGCGATCATCAATCGACAAAGAAAAGAATCTTGGCATTTCAAGCATAATTTTAAACCTTACAGATACCAGAAACAGAGCGCTAAACCCGTGTCACGTGACCACGTGAGGTCTTTGAAGGAAATGACGTCAAGTCAACGTTTCCTCATTATGCAAAATATGTCATTAGGAACCCCCATTTTGGTAAGGTCAGGGTAAAACATTAGCTACGTTATTGGAGGTCTGTGTGTCATGATTTCAAATCATGAAGGCATTAAGAAGGTCTAATCCTTCGTGCTGCATGTTTATATATTGCAGAAATCAATCACTCAATCAATAGTAACCCAGTCTAGATCATAGACACCCAAATAGCAAGCTGCAGCACAGAGCCAAGGGGAAAATCTCCCTGGAAACTAAAAACCTTGAGAAGAACCACTCAGATGGCGTCCCCCCGGCTGCATTAATCCATGCTCTTAATAGCAGCAATAATAAACAGATGTATATGATTTATAATGATGTATAATTAAATACCATTTTACACAACCATTCAATGTTATACCGTGCAAGTCAAACATATTGTACAATAATACAGAGAAACAATGAGGAAGACGGACATGTTTTGCTAAATCATGAGGTCTAGATACGGAAAAAGGCAGTGTGAAAACTTTGTTGACAAAATATAAAACGGCCAAAAACAACAAACATTACACACCGATACCAAAGTACAAAGTACTTATTTTGGGCTCCCAAGTGGCGCAGTGGTCTAAGACTGCATCTCAGTGCTAAAGGCGTCACTACAGACAACCTGGTTCGAATCCAGACTGTATCACAAACGGCCGTGATAGGGAGTCCGATAGGGCGGCACACAATTGGCCCAGCGTCGGTGTAGACCGTCATTGTTAATAAGAATTTGTTCTTAACTGACTTGACTAGTTAAATAAAAGTACAAAAAAAAATCTATGAGGAGGATGATTGATGATGATTGATGATGATTAATGCTGATTAATCAAATCAAATGCTCTGTCATTGAAGCCAACTCCCCAAAACAATGTTTGACAGCGCCACCTGCTGGCTTACCTTTAGAACTATCGTCCCTTTAAATGTTACGTGGCTCCCTCCCTTGAATGAGTTACATTAAACATGGCGGGGAGGAACTGTGGAAACTGCCTGGGCTGAAGAATTACAAAGGAAAACATACAAAAGTGACCTCTGTGGAGACCGAGGAGAGTATACGAAGCCAGAGGAGAGGTGGGATGACTGTTGTATGAAGCTGGGGACATACGGGGAGACACGGCTTCTGGATATTGTTTTACTGCATCAGAAGAGGACCCGAAGCCTTTTTCGTATAAATACAAAAAAACTAAACAATCCAGAAATGAACGGGGTAAGTTGGCTGTAACAATTCGTCACATGGGTACTTTTGTTATTTTACAAAAAATAAGTTACATTAATTTAGGACAATAGAGGGGAATTGACTGTTATTTATGTTGTAGTTAGCTATTTGTTTACTTGATAAATGCCCAACATTGTTGTATGATGTTAGTTAGCATGGTTAGCTAACTATACGTTATTCTCCCTACTCCAGCTAGCTACTCCTATCGGTTGAATAAGCGAACGGTCGAAATAAAAAGTTAGTAGCTTTTAGTGGGCAAGAGCCATTTGTAACTCAAATATACAGCGTTTGCATGTTCTCGAAAACATTGTTGTCACAAATAATGTGATGAGTGAAGCGATTTAGCTAACAACTAGGAGGCCCGTATGTTGTGCGGGTGTGTTTAGTTATGGCTCAATTATTTTGCTGGCTGGCGTCACTGCTAGTGTATTGACACAGGTCTCCTCGTTATCATAAGATCAGATCAGGTTAGGTGACTGCCAGACATTACCCAACAGTTGTTATGGTCGAATGACATTTCCTTGTGGAAAATGAATTTCAACATTTATTATGTGACTTACATTGTTTACTTGATGACGTCTCCACACACACACACACACACACACACACACACACACACACACACAGACAGAAAACAGCAACAACAAATGATTGATGGTTTCCAACTCTTCCTTTGACAGGACATGGTACTAAACAGCCACTCCATCACTCTTCTGGGCAAATCACCTGTCCATGATAAGATGACCATCAAACTCATACAGGAGGGGAAGTATGCTGGACGCTGCTCTATACAGAACGAAACACAGAGGCAAGGGGATGGTATGTAGTGTATAGTAGCCTATTCATTGAACTACTGCAGTGCATGTCCTATTATTCCTATAGTTCTTCTGCTTGATTCATTAGAATGTTGATTGTGCAACAGATCTTGATTTATTATTTATCCACTAAAGTTGCAAGTGTTTGATTAATTTATTGTATAGAATCGTATAGGCCTAGATCAGGGATGGGCAATGTTGATGGGGGGTGGGGGCTGCAAAAAGAAATCTGCGTACCCACATCATACCCGCACATGCAGGCTGAGCTGGCCCTAGCCTTTGGGGGTCCTAAGTTACATTTGGTTGCAGTTTTGCAGCTAATTTCCTTGAGGCTGCTAGTTGCCCATCCCTGGCCTAGACCAATGTGTACATTTGGTGTCTAGACAATTATATGGCTTAGTGAATACTGAGTAAAATGTGTGTTTACATGAAACCTAAAACATAGCTCCATGATGAGGTTGGCTTCATCAGGCTCCATCACTTCACTCCTCCTTCATAAATAACATCTTCTCATCACAAGTAAAAAGGAGCGGGGTTAAGTCTGTAGCATCTCAATAGTCTAAAGTTACTTCCTCTGTTTTTGATGGCCCATTTTACATGAAATGTACAAAAGCAATATGAACGCGATGAAGCCGCTGTAGACTATTGACATGCACGCTTTGCTTGCCCCACCGAGCAGCCAGGAGACTGAACTCTGAGGCGGCATGCATCCTGAAGCTGTCAGACAGGGAAGAGAGCCACAGCCAGTGGCCTTGCAGGACAGAAGAGAACCAGCACCAGTCCTCCCAGCAGCTTCTCCACTTCTCCACAGTCTCTTGCCTCCGTTCCCCAGCTGATGTCTCCTCCCCTCCTGCCCCCAGTAACAACATCACCCACACCCTCCTCGCCAACAACACCGCTGCTCACCTCGCCAACCAGAGGAGGGACATCCGACGCAAGGCCAAAGGGAAGAAGTCCGCACTAAGAATGTAAGCTCTCACTGGATGTCACATAAAATCACATTTTATTAGGTGTTTTCATACCTAAAAAACACTTGCCACAATAGATTGGGACTGTCATAAATGCATGCACTAAACTGGAGCATGTGGATAATTAAGTAAAAAGGGTGTATTGAGATTGGTGAACTGCAGAGTTTGTGCGTCTCGCATGTGCACCTATCAGGAGTGGAATGAACTGAACTTGAGGTAGTGGTGGCTTTTGTGAGAATTGTTATTGAAATCAAAATCCTACTCATTACAGAGCAAGCAGTAAAGCTTCATATGATGCCAATTTTTCCTTTTGTTTCATCACAAAACTGGAGAGAAACCTCTGTCTGGTGAAGTCCCTAAAGCATATTGCATGTAACAAACAGTTACATGACCTACAGCATGGTCGAGCAAGTTAATATTTCAGACATTTTCGGACCACTAAACAAAAATGTATTTAGAACCAAGGAGAGTTGTCGCAAATAAATCAGAAGCTGCCTCCACTATTCCAGCACCATTTCAACATCAAATCACCTATGCTTAGTCTAATACAGTGACAATTTAAAATATACCAAAAACAGTCCAATCAACATCAGTTTAAAATTATGTTGCTGTCCATGGTTCTGATTTCTCAACCAACTTGTGGAGAAACGCCAATACCAATCCCCCTCTTTCATGTTGACGAAATGGTCTATCTCTGTCATGCATTACACGCTTTTATTTTTTGTTGTCGTATGTTACCTGGCTAAAGTAATTGCTCACTAGCCTGACTTCCTTTCATGGGAAACGTTCGCTAGTTAACATTTGCCTTCTACATCTACCTATATATTCAACTTCCGTCCTCAGGCCAGGGGTAGGGCAGTGGCGGTCACGGAATTTCGTCAGCCGGTGATTGTCAAGTAAATAACTGTCGGTCTCACGGTAATTGACCGCTAATTAACATAAACACATTTAGCATCTCCTGGCTTCCACACACAAGTCTAATAGCTTACGCCTTCACAATAAATCCATTATTTATTTTAGACAGGTCTAAAGCATGATATTAAGAAAATGTAGTCTATTTCAGAAGAAAATAATAGCATGCTCTTGAGTTGGCTATGGCAAATTGCTGTGGGCTACACTAGTTCATCTAGCATACAAGATTTGCTTGTAATTCCGTGGCATTATTTTATAGTGTGAAGAATACAGTTGAACAAAGCAGAATAAAATATAAATATTTTCTCAACGATTTGAGGGAGTGCGCACATGCGGCTATTCAGTGTTGAGCGGTTAACAAAGAAATAGGTACTTGTATATTAATGTAACTTTAGTTTAAAAAAATTATACCTTGTAAGGCTGCATGATGCGACTCTAATGATTCACTTGAAAGGCATGAGCACTGCATTGTTTTTTTTTTGCGCAGGCTCCAATAGTCTCTCATTCACAATTTGACAAGCACTTGATAATGCCTCGAATTTCACGGCGGCATCCCCTTTGTGGCCGTAATGCACTCCTTTTGCGGCCCGGAGAGCTGCGTTGTGCCCTTCTCGATGAGTGTGCTGCGCAATCCGAAGCGTCTCTTTCACTCGCATGGCTCTACGTCACGTGATCGGGTCTTTCTCACAGACTACAAGTCAGACACATCCGGGGCGCAACTGCGCTCGTCTATATCCAATTACGAGGTGCATACAGTAGCGGATTTAGGTATGGGCGACATGGGCAGCCGCCCAGGGTAGCATCTTGCCGTGCCGCCCGCACAAAAAAAAAATCAGTGGTGACATTTGCGCGATCGGGTTTCTATCGCACATTTGCACATCACGTCAATGATATCATGTCACTGTGTGGGACTGTGGGTCAATTAACCTTGTCGGAGTGGGCGCACTGATTTCTAGTTTGTGAGCTAGGCAGGCTACTATAAAGCCAGTCTGCACACCACCAAGGTGAATTAGTTTAGTCTTGACTCTTTGTTGACAGTGTTGGGGGATGGGTAATGTATTGATGCTCGAGTGTCAAATCAACACAAATGGATAAGAAAAGGTCTAAGCCATCAGATGCCCAGTTTAGGAAAAAGAGGAAAGAAGAAGAAGAGGAGAAACGCGCAAAATATAAAGGTATGCAGCGATGTAATCTCTCTGAGTATAATATTATGCATGTAATGAAATAGGCTAGAATAACACTTATGTTTGTTAGCCTATGTTGCTTGCTATGCTATTACACATAGGGTGACAATATTCCGTTTTCTGTCCAACTAGCTTACATAACATTTTGATATAATTTCACACAGTTTCATCATAATAATGTGTGTAGCCTGCAGCAAAATGATTATTGATTCGGTTTACTTTCATTGAGGTGGGTTTGTTTCTGTGATTATATTGACTAGGCCATGAGCTCAGTAAGGGGAATTTCCAATGCTGTAGGCTAACTTAAAAGACGTCTATATTATGGTGATATTTTGTATCTTTTGTGGTATATTGAGTCTTTTGGGGTGTCATGCCTAGAATTACCCAAGGAGGTTGTATGGTTAATTTGGTTCCTATTCTGAAAGTTTGATAAATTGTGCATAATGACATGTATATTTAATTGTGCAACAAATGTATTTAGGGTGTCAGACTCATACTGTATTTCAATGCAAATTCAGGGGCACTTCAGAAATGATCTCCGAGCCTCAGGATGAGGAGCCATCCACTTCCTCAGCCACACAGGTGTCTTTACAAATGTTGTCTGAGCCTGAGGATGAGGATTAAGACCCATTTGCTTCCACTTCTCCCCAACAGGATTCTTCAGGTGTGTTTGTGCGCACGCATGTGTGTGTGTGGGTACACGCACATGTGTTTATGTGTGCATCCCTGCATAACATAAACAAAATAAGTAATTTACCTTTTGCAAAGTTTTATGTTTCCATATTGTAGGTAACAATGATGATTTTATTATTACTGGGTATGTATGTGGGATGTTCCACCACTATAAATGCTGTGAATAACGTGTGTAAACTAATGCCCATGTGCTCTCCATTTGAAATGCCTGTAGAAGCATCCCCACCAAATCCTGCTGCTGAGAATGAACCACTGTACAGACCTTGCTGACTGGCCTTCAGTTCTGACTGACATAATTCGGACACAACTAGTTTGCAGAGGACCAAGTGAGGTACCACCTAACTTTGTTTTCCCAAGGAATGAGAGTGATGGAAGAAGTTGCCACCACTAGTATTTCAGGAAGACCTTGGTGAGTGGTGAAAAAATCCCTAGAAGTTTGTTGGTGTATTCTGAAAGAAACAACAGCCTCTTCTGCTTCTGCTGCAAACTCTTTTCTAAGAAGTAAATTAATTTAGCAAACTCAGGACTAACAGACTGGAAACATGCAAGTTCTTTGCTGACTTCACACAACAGCAGTCCAGAACACCAAAACTGCATGAAAACATGGAAAGAACTGGCAATGACGATCAAAAAGGGGGAAACAATTGATAAGCATGAGATGACACTTATGGAGGCTGAGAGGATAAGATGGAGAGAGGTGTTGACACGTCGGACTGCTTTTGTGCAGTCTCTGGCAGTTAGAAATCTGGCACTAAGGGGACACACAAACACTGTACTCTCCATCAAATCAAATTTCCTCAAAGAGTTTGAACTGATGGCACAATTTGATCCAGTCATGAAAGAGCACCTTAACCGTGTCCAAAAAGGGAACTTGAGTCACGCTACCTTGGCCACCAAAATACAGAATGAACTCACTGATTTGTTGAGCAGCAAGGTAATTTCAATAATGGTGAGTGACATCAAGCTGGCAAAATTCTTCTCTATCATTCTAGATTGCACCTCAGATTTCAGTCACACTGAACAGTTGTCAGTTGTGATTAGAATTGTGTCACTGAAGGAGGAGCCCCACATAAAGGAACATTTTATGGGGTTTTTTGAGGCAGAGGAGTCCATGGGCCAACATTTGGCATCCCTGATTCTCAAAAGATTCGAGGAGCTAAAAATTCCTTTTGAGGACTGCAGAGGACAGTCTTATGATAATGGGGCCAACATGAGAGGCAAAAACAAAGGTGTCCAAGCCAGACTCCTGGAAATTAATCCAAGAGCTCTATTTCTGCCATGTGGGGCTCACGCATTTAACTTGGTTGTGGCTGATGCTGCTAAAAGTTCTGTCTGTCGATGCCACAGGTTACTTTGGCATCTTACACAAACTGTACACCTTGTTCTCAGCCTCCACTCAGCGACGGGCCATCATGAAAAAACACATGGACATCACTCTGAAGATGTGGACTGAGACAAGGTGGGAGAGTAAAGTTAGTGTCGAGCCACTGAGGTATCAGGCAGCAGTGAGAGAGGCACTGATTGAGTTGAGGGATCAAACCAAAGACCCTGTGATAAAGATTGAGGCCCAGTCCTTGTCAGAGGAGGTGGGATCATACCACTTCAGCATCTGTACAGTGGTGTGGTATGACATCTTGAGCCAGATCCAACATGTGATCAAGCTGAAAGACAGTCTTATTTTTGTATATATTTTAATATTTATATACTTTTAAATGGTATGATTTTTTTTGTGTTCCAAATGTCTGAATAAAAGTTAATTAGTGCAGAATGGTGCTTTTTTTCAATTATTTTTTTGGGCTGGTGGGGGAAATAAATATTTTGAACAGTCTAGGACAGTTGTGGGATGCGATAAATCAACCACTAGAATCCCAAAAACCTGTTTATGCAATGTGACTGACGCAACAGATCAAAACGTTTAGCTTAAAATGTTGATAAACTATTAGGCTAGTTCTTCACATGATAAGTGCAGCGATGTGCACATGGTAGTAGGCTATAAGCGCAAATGTTCCATTAGCAGAAAACACCATTATCAAAAGTGACCATGCATGTAATGCTTTTATTATAAAGGTGCATTTTTATGGTGAACATTATCTTCCCCAAACTTAACTCACACGCTGCTTATGTATGCCAGTTAGACTCTACCACCCTTTGAAAATCGGATGAATGTGTGTAATTTTAAGATGTTATTTGGCCACTTTAGTTGTGATACAAACCTTATTAAAACATATCTGCCTATGGGCTAAGCTACATGAGGTGTGCGACTATGATTAGGAAAAAGTTGCAAAAAAAGGCATTGTTTCTTATGCTGGACATCTTTCACAAGTGATAACTTGCATAGCCTATAGAAATGTTGTGCAGCATGACCTCATGGGCTCTTGTTAAGTGTTTTGATTCAATTTTCGAAGACATTTGCATTGATGTCAGGGATTTAGAGGGACAATAGAGTGCTGAGTACCAGGCAGTTAGCAAGTTTGGTAGGCTACTAATGACCAGCAGCATCAGAGCTTGGAGAAGACTCATTACTGTAACTAAACAGTCATGTGGAATTTGACTGCCTTCATAACTTGTGACTGGTGGTGTAGCGGTAATGCGGTCACCTCAACAGCCCTAGCCAGGGGCACAATGTATGAATTAATGGTTGGATCAGAATCGCATTATAATCATTGGCCAGTATGGAGAATTAAGTAAAACCAAGTCCAACTCCCTATCTCCATCCATGGCTAATTTAGGAAAGGGTCAATTTTTGCTAGCTAGCCACTGGAGGACAACAGCACCACGAGATGTATTAATGCAAGTTGTTTCTGTAAGTGACATATATGCTTTCAATGCGATTTGAGAGGAGTGATGTCAAATCCAAACTGGCTTCCCTTGACACTTTTGGTGTGCCAGGACCATTCAAAGTTGAACTCGCTCAGTTTAGCGCAATGCTGATTGGTTATTATTTCATACTTTTTTTGAATCAAGGGATGCTCACTAGCTTCCCTTGCATTCAATGCTACGGGCGGCAACAATGTCATCCTCTTTTGGACCAGAAAGAATCAGATGGCCTACACATACAGAGACGGGCGCTGTTTCGCTCGCTCGGGTGATACATTCAGACTCTTTTGAATCGAAGGAAAATATGAAACACAAAAAGACAAAATCATTGATTTAATATTTTTTGGGGTGAAGCCTGGCTTCCCTTGGCATCCATGAATACACTCCACTGTTGGCAACAGTTACAGATTTGCTGAAGTAGAAGCAGGCTAGCATTCAGATACCAATGGACTAGAGGTTTACTGTCTAAAACGGGTGGTAAACGCATTTTGCCCCGGCGGCCGTCATTCAGTCTTCAACGAGGTCCGGAGGGCTGCTCAGAAAATGTATTATTTCCTCGCCGTCAAAATTAGCAAAACGTAGTCCTCTATCCATCGTTTTTAAAATGTTCTATGCTCCCTGACTGTCTAGCTTTCATTTCTGTGATTTTATTAGCAAGCTGGACAGTCAAACTGTATGAATGTAGGTCCATTATCAGTTCTACACTGTTTCTATTTTGCTTTAGGAATTTTAAAGTTTGAGTTTTTTATTTTTCTGTATACAGTACCAGACCAAAAGTTTGGACGCACCTACTCATTCAAAGGTTTTTCTTTTCTTTTTATTATTTTCTACATTGTAGAATAATAGTGACGACATCAACTATGAAATAACACATGGAATCATGTAACCAAAAAAGTGTTAAACAAATCAACATTATATTTTAGATTCTTGAAGGAGTTCCCACATATCCTGAGCACTTGTTGGCAGGTGACGCTTGTTTCCTCATCCCAAACCATCTCAATTGGGTTGAGGTCGGGTGATTGTGGAGGCCAGGTCATCTGATGCAGCACTCCATCACTCTCCCTTACACAGCCTGGAGGTGTGTTGGGTCATTTGTCCTGTTGAAAAACAAATGACAATCCCACTAAGCGCAAGCCAGATGGGATGGCGTATCGCTGCAGAATACTGTGGTAGCCATGCTGGTTAAGTGTGCCTTGAATTCTAAATAAATCACAGACAGTGTCACCAGCAAGCACCCCCACACCATAACACCTTCTCCTCCATGCTTCACGGTGGGAACCACACATGCGGAGATAATACGTTCACCTACGCGTCTCACAAAGACACAGCGGTTGGAACCAAAAATCTCAAATTTGGACTCATCAGACCGAAGGACAGATTTCCACCCGTCTAATGTCCATTGCTCGTGTTTCTTTGCCCAATCAAGTCTCTTCTTATTGGTGTCCTTTTAGTAGTGGTTTCTTTGCAGCAATTCGACCATGAAGGCTTGATTCACCCAGTCTCTTCTGAACAGTTGTTGAGATGTGTCTGTTACTTGAACTCTGAAGCATTTATTTGGGCTGCAATTTCTGAGGCTGGTAACTCTAATGAACTTATCCTCTGCAGCAGATGTAACTCTGGGTCTTCCTTTCCTGTGTTGGTCCTCATGAGAGCCAGTTTCATCATAGCCCTTGATGGTTTTTGTGACTGCACTTGAATAAACTTTCAAAGTTCTTGAAATGTTCCGTATTGGTTGACCATGTCTTAAAGTAATGATGGACTGTCGTTTCTCTTTGCTTATTTGATGTTCTTGCCATAATATGGACTTAGTCTTTTACCAAATAGGGCTATCTTCTGTATACCACCCCTACCTTATCACAACAGAACTGATGCTCAAACGCATTAAGAAGGAAAGAAATTCCATAAATTAACTTTTTAATTTAGGCACACCTGTTAAATGCATTCCCGGTGACTACCTCATGAAGCTGGAATGCCAAGATTGTTCAAAGCTGTCATCAAGGAGAAGGCTGGCTTTTTGAAGAATCTCAAATAAAATATATTTTGACTTGTTTAACACTTTTCTGGGGGGGATGAGTAGGTGTCCAATTATTTGACTGGTACTGTGTATATATAATTGATCTACCACAAAGGGCTGCAATATCTGTGTTTCTGTTGGACACCTTGTGCATGTTTGTTCACTTTGAACATGGCTCATATGTGCCCGTATATTTTTTTTAAAGGTATTGTTTATTAATGCTAGTTCATACGTTTCCTTACCAGTGCAGAGAGCAGGAATTCCAAAAACCGCAAAGTAACAGACTACTATCCCATAAGGAGAAGCTCCAGGAAAAGCAAAGCAGAGTTGAAGGTGAGAGCAAAGTGCATTTATTACCTTGTAATACTAGAGCATTGACCACTTCCATGCTGTTAGCTACCATAGATTAAGCAGTGTACTGTACAGACCCAGTGTGAAATGAGGACCAAGGTGTGGAATGGGTATAACTCAATATTAAGAAGGTGTTCCTAATGTTTGGTATACTTAGTGTATATCCCCTGTCTGATTCCCAGTTTCTCCACTAGATCAGGGTTTCCTTAAACTCGGTCCTAGGGCCCTCCCTGGGTGCACGTTTAGTTTTTTGCCCTAGCACTACACAGCTGGTTCAAATCTTTGATTATTTTATTCAGCAATGTAGTGCTAGGGCAAACGCCAAAACGTGTACCCGTGGGGCGGGGACTTCTCTTGGCCACTTGAAACCAGTTGCCTCTGGTTTGGGTAGTGGGTCACTGTGCCAAAATTGCTGAACGGATTTTCAAGCCTGACATTTAAAGCAATAGTTTTTTGTTTGCAATAAGGCCGGACCAAATCTGAACCAATCATAGAGGTCTGTTTCACAAGTTTTGCCGTTTTCACTTTGGGGGTGGGGGGGGTATTATCCCGCCCGCGCGGCCACATATTTCTATGGGCACAAGCACTGTTCATGACACAAACTGTTCACACGCTTTTTGTTGGTGGAGAGAATTTTGCAAGCTTATTTCCTTAAATTCTCTACATTTTTTTTCCCATGTCTAATGTGATATGCGTGACAAAATTACAACAATATCTATGGGCAAAAAATAAAACATTTATAAAAAAAATTACTTCAGCTGACATGGGCTAGTTGATCTGGACATTTCTGACAATTTATAAGTAGCTTTCTAAGGTATGCAATGACTAACATGACAAGAGGAACTGATGATGCCCTACCCAATTTCGAAATTGCAACACTCAAGAGTAAGTTTAAAGCCAGACTGAGTTCCTTAAAAAAACATTTTTTTTATAAAAACTTTTTTTTTTGGGGGGGGGGGGGACTGCCGACCCCTCACAACCCCCATAGTTCAATGTAAATAGTCTGGGTGGCCATTTTGATTAATTGTTCAGCAGTCGTATAGCTTGGGTAGAAGCTGTCAAGGAGCCTTTTGGACCTAGACTTGGCACTCCGGTACTGCTTGCCGTGCGGTAGCAGAGAGAACAGTATGACTTGGGTGACTGGAGTCTTTGACAATTTTTTGGGCCTTCCTCTAGTATATAGAAGCATGGCAGGAAGCTTGGCCCCAGTGATGTATTGGGCCGTACACACTACCCTTTGTAGCGCCTTACGGTTGGATGCCGAGCAGTTGCCATACCAGGTGGTAATGCAACCAGTCAGGATGCTCTCGATGGTGCAGCTGTAGAACTTTTTGATGATCTGGGGACCCATGCCAAATCTTTTCAGCCTCCTGGGGACCCATGCCAAATCTTTTCAGCCTCCTGAAGAGGGCTTTGTCGTGCCCTCTTCACGACTGTCTTGGTGTGTTTGGACCATGATAGTTTGTTGGTGATGTGGACACCAAGGAACTTAACTTTCGACCCGCTCTACTACAGCCCTGTCAATGTTAATGGGGGCCTGTTCGGCCCTCCTTTTCCTGTAGTCCACAATCATCTCCTTAGTCTTGCTCACATTGATGGAGAGGTTGTTGTCCTGGCACCACACTGCCAGGTCTCTGACCTTCTCCCTATAGGCTGTCTTGTCGGTGATCAGGCCTAACACTTTTGTGTCGTCAGCAAAATTATGGTGTTGGAGTCGTGCTTGGCCACGCAGTCGTGGGTGAACAGGGAGTACAGGAGGGGACAAAGCACGCACAGCTGAGGGGCCCCGGTGTTGAGGATCAGCGTGGCAGATGTGTTGTTGCCTACCCTTACCACCTGGGGGCAGCCCGTCAGGAAGTCCAGTAGCCTAGGCCTAGCACTGGAAAGTTTTTGTAGGATATTAGTCTACATTTACTGGCTATTTAGCAGCAATATCATATTTAGCTAAGTGTTCGGAGTTCCCACTTCCTCAAGTGGTAAATAATATAGCATAAATGCAAATATGCACATCAAAATATCAATCATGTATTTCCTGGATATGTCAGATGAATTAGCAATTTTTTTATCGGCTACCATCTGTCTTACTTGGCACTGGAAACCCTGCCGCTAATGTAAAGTAACTGTCCATTATAACATTATTTTAATTGTTGCATTTGTTTTTATCGAGCAAAAAATGTTGACCTTTTATTTAACTAGGCAGGTCAGTTGAGAACAAATTATTATTTACAATGACGGCCTAAACCGGCCAAACTCGGATGGCACTGACGGCCTACACCGGCCAAACTCTGATGACGCTGGGACTCCCAATCACGGCGGTTGTGATACAATCTGGATTTGAACCAGGTTGTCTGTTGTGATGACTCTATCACTGAGATGCAGTGTCTTAGACCACTGCGCCACTTGGGAGCCCGAAGTGAGTTCAGTACAGTACACAATACACACTACTGAGCCCTACTGTGTTGTACTTTGTCCAAACTTGTGAAACATGGACGTCTATGATTGGTTCAGATTTGGTCTGGACCAACCAAATTTGGTCTTGTTTCGTGGCGGAGATCATTATAATAATAGCCAGTGTGTAGAATAATACTCAAATATCCTATTTCTACTTTTGTGTACCCATATAGCATAAATCACCATAATTATGCATTTCTGTGTAGTACAGATCAGGGGCCTGATGAAATCCTGTTACCGGGTGTAAATCCACTTCACTTACTGCAGTTAAATAACCAAAATATTGCAGGTAGCCCAGCGGTTAGAGCGTTGGGCCAGTAACTGAAAGGCCGCTGGTTCGAATACCCGAGCCGACAAGGTGAAAAACATGTCGGTGTCCTTGAGCAAGGCACTAAATGGTAATTTGCTCCAGGGACGCCAGTACTTCTATGGCTGACCCTGTAGGTAGTCCGTCATTGTCTAGTTAAATAAAAATATATATATATAAGTCAAGGTGTCATGTCATAGCTGACACCCCCTTATTTCTGTACACATCTTTGAATCTTAATTTGGAGCAGATATTTAATTGATTTTTTTCACTGAGGGAGATTTTACCTAAATTCTGTTAGTAAACTTTGCATCTGCACAGTTCTTCCAGTAAATGTGTTTTTGTCAAATGTTCAGTGTAAATTGTTAAGTAATCCTTGTGCATAGTTGTATGATTTGTTAAACTTTTGAAATCAATGGTTTTAGTTTGGCTTTCATTTAAAGTGAAAAATCTGTGGAATTGCCCCAGTACAGTATGGGGAGCAGAGAGATAGTGTTAGCAGCCAGACAACCAGTTATTGCCTGAGCAGAGATTAGATTAGATGATGGCTTTAAGGAATGAAAAACAATGGTCATCAAATAAAAACGAAGTAATATACACGACTGAAATATTTTATTATTTCAAAGTTACTTCCACTTTTTCTATTGATGTCTACCCAATGTGGACCTGACAGAGAATGTTCACTATGGGCTTAGGAATTTCCATTAAAAAGCAGAAATAATGCATTTAAGGTTTTCTGTTTTTTTTTTAAAGGAAATCTAAACAGATTATTTTTTTAATAACCAAAACTGAACAAACCTCAAAGCACTAATTGCTCTGCACTAGTAATTTTGCAGTGTAACTTTGTCCTTTCTAAATAAAAAGGTTCATAACATGTGAGATTAACTATAATGCCATTAGCAACTGTAAATAAGGACTTGTGTTCCTTTTAAATATGTGAGGCCAAATGTTCTATTTCTTACTACATGGTCATTACATGTCCTCCATGTTTGGATTCTCTTACAGTGTGAACAAAAGAAACACATCGATGATCTGATCATAAATGGGATCGAGGAAGGAATGGAGGTACACTCATTGATCACAGCGCTTAGCCAATCTGACTGGGAGGACCTGTAATTGAAAACCTTGCTGTTATGTTCATACTGACATATCATGAAATGCATCTCACACAGTTTGAGGAAAATAGTGTGTGATACTAAGTTACTTTTATTATTTCAATAGACTATATTGTATTCCATGAGTGAAAATACAGTGCATTCTGAAAGTATTCAGACCCCATTTTGTTACGTTACAGCCGTATTCTAAAATTGATTGAATAATTGTTTTGCCTCCTCAATCTTCACAAAAAAAAAAGTACAATTGATTTAACAATAAATAAAAAAAAGACCTTATTTACATAAGCATTCAGACCCATTGCTATGAGACTCGAAATTTAGCGCAGGTGCATCCTGTTTCCATTGATCATCCTTGATATTTCTACAACTTCATTGGAGTCCACCTGTGGTAAATTCAATTGATTGGACATGATTTGGAAAGGCAAACACCTATCTATATAAGGTCCCACAGTTGACTGTGCATGTCAGAGAAAAAACCAAGCCATGAGGTCGAAGGAATTATCCATGGAGCTCTTAGACAGGATTGTGTCGAGGCACAGATCTGGGGAAGGGTACCAAAAAATGTCTTCATCCTTGAAGGTTCCCAAGAACACAGTGGCCTCCATCATTCTTAAATGGAAGAAGTTTGGAACCACCAAGACTCTTCCTAGAGCTGGCCGCCCGGCCAAACTGAGCAATCGGGGGAGAAGGGCCTTGGTCAGGGAGGTGACCAAGAACCCGATGCGCACTCTGACAGAACACCAGAGTTCCTCTATGGAGATGGTTGTCCTTCTGGAAGGTTCTCCCATCTCTGCAGCACTCCAACAATCAGGCCTTTATGGTAGAGTGGTCAGGCAGAAGCCACTCTTCAGTAAAAGGCACATGACTGCACGCTCTGAGTTTGCCAAAAGGCACCTAAAGGAAACAAGATTCTCTGCTCTGATGAAACCAAGATTGAACTCTTTGGCCTGAATGCCAAGCGTCACGTCTGGAGGAAACCTGGCACCATCCCTACGGTGAAGCATGGTGGTGGCAGTATCATGCTGTTTTCCTGTGGTAGGGACTGGGAGACTAGTCAGGATCGAGGGAAAGATGAACGGAACAAAGTACAAAGACATCCTTGATGAAAACCTGGTCCAGAGCGCTCATCTTCCAACAGGACAACGACCCTAAGCACACAGCCAAGACAACGCAGGAGTGGCTTCGGGACAAGTCTCTGAATTTTCTTCAGTGGCCCAGCCAGAGCCGGGACTTGAACCCAATCGAACATCTCTGGAGAGACCTGAAAATAGCTGTTAAGTGACGCACCCCATCCAACCTGACAGAGCTTGAGAGGATCTGCAGAGAAGAATGAGAGAAACGCCCCAAATACAGATGTGCCAAGCTTGTAGCGTTATAACCAAGAAGACTCTAGGCTGTAATCGCTGCCTAAGGTGCTTCAACAAAGTACTGAATGTTATATGCCAAAATATGTAAACCAGTTTTCGTTTTGTCATTATAGGGTATTGTGTAGATTGAGGCAAAACAATTATTCAATCCATTTTAGAATACAGCTGTAACGTAACAAAATGGGGTCTGAATACTTTCTGAATGCACTGTATATTTCTTTTCCCACCTAATGGACCAGGTGCAGCATATAGAGGGGAAGGGTCGAGGAGTGTTTGCCACCCAGTGTTTCCATAAGGGCCAGTATGTAGTAGAGTACCATGGAGACCTGCTGCAGATCACAGACGCCAAAACGAGGGAGGCCGAGTACGCTCTTAACCCTGCCACCGGATGTTATATGTACTACTTTCAGTATCTCTGCAAAACATACTGGTAGGTCAAAGGTCAAACCACTATCTCTGGTATAACCGCAAAACAATTTCAGTGTTCTCACTGTTTGCTGCTCACTAATGCAGTCTTTGTTTTAGTTTCAAGATGCAATAACCTTTCGACCTTAACAAACTTTGTTAGGTTAACCTAATATCAACGTTTTTTTAACTACTTCTCCCTCTAGTGTGGACGCCACGAAAGAAACGGGTCGCATGGGCCGTCTGATCAACCACAGTAAGAACGGTAACTGTCAAACCAAACTCCATGACATCAACGGGATGCCTCACCTCATCCTGGTGGCATCGCGAGACATCGATGAGGGCGAGGAGCTGCTCTACGACTATGGCGACCGCAGCAAAGCTTCCATCGCAGCCCACCCCTGGCTCAAACATTGATGGAGACATGATCCAGCTCAAAGAAAAGGGAAAATGCTAACAACACCTTTGTTTCTTAATAGATCGTTTTTTAAATGTAAAAATTGCCTTAGCAACAGAATGTCACAAACATTTTTTCGAAGGGGAGGGGATAGTTTGTGTGTGTGTACTTAGGTGGGGGGGGGGGGGGAGTTTGAAGAAGGTGGGTTAGGTTAAGGTGATTTAAAGACATTTAGATTGAGGTACACCTTCTAAATGTCTAGCGACATCAATACTTTTAATATATTTATCAGTCTATATGAAACATGCTAGTTTTTTCCAGCACATTTCTTTTTGTATATTTTGTATTACCGGTAGACCAGTGCTTCCACGGCATGCAGGTTATAGTTCAGTGTTCTGCATTTTTATACAAAGTTTTTCTTAATTGGTTGTATGGTAGTTAGTTGCTAAGCAATAATTATATTTATGGTACCAGAATCCTTTCTGGTTGATGCAGAAAACAGAACTATTAGATGCAAATTGCCGAGCCGTCTTTAAAAGGTTCAGAAAACTGGAATAGGATTCCAACCATTGAAACTCACACTTTATTTGAAATGTTAACGTTATGCCATGTTATGTATAGTTGTAGAGTTGTTTTATGAACTTGAACAAATCTGTACCTCTAACACACAAAGCTGTCAATGTCCACAACCAAATGCTCCACGAGGAAGTATTTAAATAAATATGTATGCTGGGGTGGAGGCATCATTGAATAAACAGGTTTTATGCAAATTATACACCAGTTTGCTTTTGTCATGACTTCAGACTCTTATCTTTGCATTTAAACACCTTGCTGATTACAAAGCTGAATTTGAGGATCATGGATTAATGATTTGTATAACTACTGCCCTGAGAGTATCAGATCCCCTCTGATATTTAATATGATGATTGCATGAGGTTGGCCCTACCCTGAAACACACAGATATAAAAGGCTTTATAAATTAATGGTTTGAAAGTACAGGTACAGCTGTTTCCATTTAAAAACAACATGTACGGAAGGGCTGGATTTAGTGAGACACATTTTCAAACGGAACGTTCTGAATTAAACAAATTCCCACACGGACAGTTTTTAGTGATGCGCACTTATTTGTTTCGAATCCGATCCCGACTTGCAGCAGAAAGGAAGAAGCGAAGCGAGAGGCCCAACTCAGCAAAAAATCTGTCTTCTACAGCAGGTGGCATTGTTTCATTTCTTACGTTCACCAAGCGAGGAGTGTTTGTATGGAGGTCAATTAGTGTCGAATTTGGTCAAAACAAAAATTGAATTGCTTATTTTCTACATTTAGTTAATTTGATTGAATAGAAGTTTCTTAATGCTTAGGTTGTTTCGAGTATACTGATATAAGTAGGAGACGTGACATCCCGGCAACTTTGTGAAAAAGCATATTGGAGTTCTCTCGAGATTGCTATGCATATTGTCATAACTGTCATGGTGTAATCCAAATGGGCAGATCAGGTTTACAATGAATAAACTTTCACCAGACCCTCTCACCCGCAGAGGGGAGGAGGGAACTGGTGTGGTGTTTTGACACCTCACGCCCTGTTGTAAATTAAGTGCACACAGGAATGTGTCTTTGTTTTACAGACGTTTTCCCGCCGAAACTCTTAACACGTTCAAAAAGTGAATACTGGAATAATATTTCAGAGACGATCTATAGAAAACGAATGTCATATGGGTTAGAGGAAATACTGTAACTTGAAAAGTGTACACACTATATGTAAAAAGTACATAAAAAAACAAGGCATTCTCACGTAAATACATTCATGATTTCTTACTCCAAGTGGGTGGCAGTTTGTGTGCAAAGTATATGGTTACTGTGAGAGTAGTTTCTAAATGTACCAAAGTATTGTGTCTCTGTCCCCCTCTTTTGTAATAGATACAGTGGGGAGAACAAGTATTTGATACACTGCCGATTTTGCAGGTTTTCCCACTTACAAAGCATGTAGAAGTCTGTCATTTCTATCATACGTTCTCTTCAACTGTGAGTGACGGAATCTAAAACAAAAATCCAGAAAATCACATTGTATGATTTTTAAATAATTAATTTGCATTTTATTGCATGACATAAGTATTTGATACATCAGAAAAGCAGAACTTAATATTTGGTACAGAAACCTTTGTTTGCAATTACAGAGATCATACGTTTCCTGTAGTTCTTGACCAGGTTTGCACACACTGCAGCAGGGATTTTGGCCCACTCCTCCATACAGACCTTCTCCAGATCCTTCAGGTTTCGGGGCTGTCTCTGGGCAATACGGACTTTCAGCTCCCTCCAAAGATTTTCTATTGGGTTCAGGTCTGGAGACTGGCTAGGCCACTCCAGGACCTTGAGATGCTTCTTACGGAGCCACTCCTTAGTTGCCCTGGCTGTGTGTTTCGGGTCGTTGTCATGCTGGGAAGACCCAGCCACGACCCATCTTCAATGCTCTTACTGAGGGAAGGAGGTTGTTGGCCAAGATCTCGCGATACATGGCCCCATCCATCCTCTCCTCAATACGATGCAGTCGTCCTGTCCCCTTTGCAGAAATGCATCCCCAAAGAATGATGTTTCCACCTCCATGCTTCACGGTTGGGATGGTGTTCTAGGGGTTGTACTCATCCTTCTTCTTCCTCCAAACACGGCGAGTGGAGTTTAGACCAAAACGCTCTATTTTTGTCTCATCAGACCACATGACCTTCTCCCATTTCTCCTCTGGATCATCCAGATGGTCATTGGCAAACTTCAGACGGGCCTGGACATGCGCTGGCTTGAGCAGGGGGACCTTGCGTGCGCTGCAGGATTTTAATCCATGACGGCATAGTGTGTTACTAATGGTTTTCTTTGAGACTGTGGTCCCAGCTCTCTTCAGGTCATTGACCAGGTCCTGCCGTGTAGTTCTGGGCTGATCCCTCACCTTCCTCATGATCATTGATGCCCCACGAGGTGAGATCTTGCATGGTGCCCTAGACCGAGGGAGATTGACCGTCATCTTGAACTTCTTCCATTTTCTAATAATTGCGCCAACAGTTGTTGCCTTCTCACCAAGCTGCTTGCCTATTGTCCTGTAGCCCATCCCAGCCTTGTGCAGGTCTACAATTGTGGAGAACAGGAGGGCTTCTTGAAGAAAAACTAGCAGGTCTGTGAGAGCCGGAATTCTTACTGGTTGGTAGGTGATCAAACACTTATGTCATGCAATAAAATGCAAATTAATTATTTAAAAATCATACAATGTGATTTTTGTTTTAGATTCCGTCTCTCACAGTTGAAGTGTACCTATGATAAAAATTACAGACCTCTACATGCTTTGTAAGTAGGAAAGCCTGCAAAATCGGCAGTGTATCAAATACTTGTTCTCCCCACTGTATATACCTTCTAGAGTTTAATTCGGAAGATGGTAACTCTTAAAAAAAACGCTTCTGTGGTGCTGTGAGTTAATTGTTACATTATTAATTTAATCGGGTAACAATTAAACATAGTTAGTTAATTAGAGAGAACAGTCCTCAGATTAATAAAGGTCACAACAATATTCATGGCATGAGGCATGTAGCATAGCGTCTTTCTCCATTGAACACAGGTGGTTGACGTCATCAAATATTCAAAAAAACAAAAAGAGATGTATATCTACAGTATATCTACAGTAGCATTGATTGGACTTATGTCAACATCATACATTCAAAATCTTAGCTAGCAGTCATCATGAATCAAGTCAACAATCTACTGGCAAATCCTTTTTAATCCTTGTCATATGAAGAGAAATAATGAATAGAAATTATAGAGAAAATGTATCGCTGCTCATCGGCCATTGCACATAAACATTAAACAACAAGTTGGAATTTGCAAATTCAACAATGAGTAATTGTGAAGGAATCAGTGGCTAACTGCAAGCATTGCAAAGCAATTACTAGCCTGCTATTCAGTGCAATGAGTGTGTGGTCCCAAGTCTGGGTTTAAGGGTCTCTTTTCCAAACTTAAAAGAATAAACATTCAATATTGGCCATGCTGTCAATCCAGCATGACTTCTGCTGCGCTCAAAACAACTGGAATCTCAGTACTGGGAAATCTGACTTCAATGAGTACAACTGGGAACTCTGAGAAAAAACGAGCTTCGACTGGGAAAATACGGTTTGAACGGTCATCCAACTCAGAATCGTAAATCGGGATATCGGGCCTCTTTCTAGAGCTCCGACCTGAAAATAGCTGACGTTATCATGATTAGAGCTACCGCTTTCAAGGAGCGGGACACTAATCCGGAAGCTTATAATAAATCCCACTATGCCCTCAGACGAACCATCAAACAGGCAAAGCGGCAATACAGGACAAAGATTGACTCCTACTACACCGGCTCTGACGCTCGTCGGATGTGTCAGGGCTTACAAACTATTACAGACTACAAAGGGAAACCCAGCTGCGAGCTGCCCAGTGACGCAAGCCTACCAGTCAAGCTAAATGCCTTTCATGCATGCTTCGAGGCAAGCAACATAGAAGCATGGATTAGAGCACCAGCTGTTCTGGACGACTGTGTGATCACGCTCTCCGCAGCCGATGAGAGCAAAACCTTTGAACAGATCAACATTTACAAGGCCACTGGGGCCAGACGTATTACCAGGGCGTGTACTCAGAGCATGTGCGGACCAACTAGCAAATGTCTTCACTGACATTTTCAAGCTCTCCCTAAACGAGTCTGTAATACCTACATGTTTCAAGCAGACCACCTTAGTCCCTGTGCCCAAGAATGCGAAGGTAACCTGCCTAAATGACTACCGTGACTACCGCCCTGTAGCCATGAAGTGCTTTGAAATGCTGGTCATGGCTCACTTCAACACCATCATCCCAGAAACCCTAGACAGTGGGTTTGCATACTGCCCCAACAGATCTACAGATGACGCAATCTCAATCACAGTCCACCCTTCCCTTTCCCACCTGGACAAAAGGAACACCTATTTGAGAATGCTGTTCATTGACTACAGCTCAGTGTTCAACACCATTGTGCCCACAAAGCTCATCACTAAGCTAAGGACCCTGGTGGTAAGGGTAAGCAACAACACATCTGCTACGCTGATCCTCAACACTGGGGCCCCTCGGGGGTGTGTGCTTAGTCCCCTCCTTTACTCCCTGTTCACCCACGACTGCGTGGCCGAGCACGACTCCAACACCACCATTAAGTTTGCTGACGACACAACAGTGGTAGGCCTGATCAACGACAATTATGAGAGGAGGTCAGAGACCTGGCAGTGTGGTAAACATTTCACGGTAAGGTTGTATTCGGTGCATGTGACAAATCAAAATTGATTTGATTTAATATGCCAGGGAGATATGTATACTGCAGATAAGAAAGTAATACTAAGTGAATTTTGTGTATTAAGCTGTTAGTAGCCCATGTACCCAAATAATTTGGTCCCTTTTCCCCTCTTAATTTTGCCTACTGTTCTGACTTGGTGGTGCACATGTAGCCTATAACCTGTTTTAGAGAAATGTCATCATCGAATATTGCAAGATGTCTGCTTAAATGCCCCCTTTATTTATCCTACGGTTCTGACTTGGTGTACAGGAAGAATACTGTAAGAACGGCTCATGTTCTGAATTCAGTCGCTGAACAAATAGTTATATTGACTATGTCCGTTGTCGCTCGCTCATTAATGTCTTAATCGAAATTATGGATTGCCTGTTATCCGCTTGTCGTCCCCTTATGCCATAGTTTGCACATCTCAGTTGTCAGTAGAAACCACATGTGTTTAAGCAAGTCAGCCATGTCTTTTTAAAAGGCAGTAAATGAGGCTGAATGAACTGTTTGATAGCCAGGTGATAGCCAGGTGTAGCAGTGGTAAGGTGTTGAGACTGCTGTTGGGACAGCTTTGTGTAGGCCCTAACAGTTTGTGGGCACCGTTTGTCACCGTTATAGTGCAATTAGGGATGAAACGCTTACCGGTTTTACGAAAAAACACGGCAAAATTCCCGACGGTTGGTATTACCAGTTCAAATTGTAATTATCATTAAAACCGTGTTTGAAAAACTCAGTAAATACTGTCCAGCATCAACCAAAGTTAGCAACAGTCTGACGCAGGCGCAGCATGCAACGTGGGTTTTGTTTTGTGTGAAAACATGACGGAAGGCAGTGACAGCGCTCAGGAGATTTTTAAGCCTTCTAAGAGGACCAAATCTGAAGTGTGGTCGTATTTTGGGTTTTACAACAGTGCTGAGGGAAACTTAATTGAAGATGGTCACCCTGTCTGCAGAACATGACGAAAAATAAAATCTCTGCGAAAAGGGGCAAAACTTCAAAACTCTTGAGTCATCTTCGTGACCACCACCCACTACTTTATAGCGAATGCAAGGTAAGTTCACTTTTAGCTAAATGGATGATGTGGGGACTTCGGAATGGGGGAAAATGTCATGCTTTGTCTGTCAAACTTGCTAATAGCTTGTCAATAATGTAAACTGGAGCTTTCAGTGTAAAAACACTACACGTTGTTTTCTGCTGCTGTATGCGTCGTGTGCCTGCAGACTCTATTCGCCCATTGCACACAATAACACGTTATGTAGTTTAGTCACCCAACCAACATATTTTGTTCATTTAAAATCCGGCAGTCGTCGACTTGGTTGGAGAAACACTAGACTCCTGTATTTATGTCAATTGTTGGGCTCACTGCAATTACTATCATAGTCTTGTTAAGACTCATTTGTATTTATGTAAATTGTGCATGGGGTCATTGCATATACTCAAATGCAACACAGAAGATAGTGTGTGAGTGAATAATAATAATTATTATAATGTAACAACATAATAATAATAATAATAATAATAATAATAATAATACATTTGCTATTCCCTTGTTTACAGGGTGGGCGTGCAGCAGGCAAACCCAGTGATTCTACTGGTCCCTCTTCATCTACAGTTGTGACACAGACACTGCGCAAGCATTTAAAAGGCAGGCTGCTTATGCACCCACATCAAAAAATGCTTTTAAACTCTGTTTTCACAATTCCTGACATTTAATCCTAGTACAAATTCCCTGTCATAATTCTGAAATGTCAGAATAATAGTAGAGTGATTTATTTCAGCTTTTTTTTCTTTCATCACATTCCCAGTGGGTCAGAAGTTTACATACACTCAATTAGTATTTGGTAGCATTGCCTTTAAGTTGTTTAACTTGGGTCAAACGTTTCAGGTAGCCTTCCACAAGCTTCCCACAATAAGTTGGGTGAATTTTGGCCTATTCCTCCTGACATAACTGGTGTAACTGAGTCAGGTTTGTTGGCCTCCTTGCTCGCACAAGCTTTTTCAGTTCTGCCCACAGATTTTCTATAGGATTGAAGTCAGGGCTTTGTGATGGCCACTCCAATATCTTGACTTTGTTGTCCTTAAGCCATTTTGCCACTACTTTGGAAGTATGCTTGGGGGTCATTGTCCATTTGGAAGACCCATTTGCGACCAAGCTTTAACTTCCTGACTGATGTCTTGAGATGTTGCTTCAATATATCCACATAATTCTCCTTCCTCATGATGTCATCTATTTTGTGAAGTGCACCAGTCCCTCCTGCAGCAAAGCACCCCCCACAACATGATGCTGCCACCCCTGTGCTTCACGGTTGGGATGGTGTCCTTCGGCTTGCAAGCCTCCCTCTTTTTCCTCCAAACTTTTTTTGTTTCATCAGACCAGAGGACATTTCTCCAAAAAGTATGATCTTTGTCCCCATGTGTAATTGCAAACCGTAGTCTGGCTTTTTTATGCCGGTTTTGGAGCAGTGGCTTCTTCCTTGCTGAGCGGCCTTTCAGGTTATGTCGATATAGGACTTGTTTTACTGTGGATATAGATACTTTTGTACCTGTTTCCTCCAGTATCTTCACAAGGTAATTTGCTGTTGTTCTGGTATTGATTTGCACTTTTCGCACCAAAGTACATTCATCTCTAGGAGACGGTATGACGGCTGCGTGGTCCCATGGTGTTTATATTTGCGTACTATTGTTTGTACAGATGAACGTGGTACCGTCAGGCATTTGGAAATTGCTCCCAAGGATGAACCAGACTTGTGGAGGTCTATAATTTGACTGATTTCTTTAGATTTTCCCATGATGTCGAGCAAATAGGCACTGAGTTTGAAATACATTCACAGGTACACCTCCAATTGACTCAAATTATGTCAATTAGCCTATCAGAAGCTTCCAAAGCCATGACATAATTTTCTGAAATTTTCCAAGCTGTTTAAAGGCACAGTCAACTTAGTGTATGTAAACTTCTGACCCACTGGAATTGTGATATAGTGAATTATAAGTGAAATAATCTGTCTGTAAACAATTGTTGGAAGAATTACTTAGGACATCTACTTTGTGCATGACACAACGGACTTGACAAAACTATAGTTTGTTAACATGAAATCTGTGGAGTGGTTGAAAAATGTGTTTTAATGACTACAAACTAAGTGTATGTAAACTTCTGACTTCAACTGTACATATATCAATGAATTGGCGAGGGCACTAGAACAGTCTGCATCACCCGACCTCACCCTACTGGACTCAAAAAAATCAAATGTCTACTGTTTGCAGATTATCTGGTGCTTTTGTCCCCAACCAAGGAGGGCCAGCTGCATCACGTAGATCTTCTACACAGATTCTGTCTGACTTGGGCCCTGACAGTGAATCTTAGTAAGACTAAAAATAATGGTGTTCCAAAAAAGGTCCAGTAACCAGGACACCAAATACAAAATTATATCTAGACACCATTGCCCTAGAGCACACAAAGAACTATACCTACCTCGGCCTAAACATCAACACCACAGGTAACTTTCACAAGGCTATGAACGATCTAAGAGACAAGGCAAGAGACACAGCCTTCTATGCCATCAAAAGGAACATAAAACTCAACATCCCAATTAGGATCTGGCTAAAAGTACTTAAATCGGTTATAGAACCCATTGCCCTCTACGGGTGTGAGGTATGGGGTCCACTCACCAACCAACAATTCACAAAATGGGACAAACACCCACAAAGTCCCAGGACAGCAACACAATTAGACCCAACCAAATTATGAGAAAGCAAAAGAGAACTATTTGACACACTGGAAAGAATCAACCAAAAAAACTGAGAAAATTGGAATGCTATCTGGCCCTAAACAAAGAGTACACAGTGGCAGAATACCTGACCACTGTGACTGACCCAAAATTAAGAAAATCCTTGACTATATACAGACTCAGTGAGCATAGCCTTGCTATAGAGAGAGGCCGCCATAGGCAGACCTGGCTCTTGAGAGAAGACAAAGTTATGTGCCCACTGCCCACAAAATGAGGTGGAAACTGAGCTGTACTTCCTCCTGCCAAATGTATGACCACATTAGAGATGCATATTTCCCACAGATCACACAGACCCACAAATAAATTGAAAATGGCTAAATCACTGTACATAGCTGATAATATATAATTTGAAAGTTTTTTTTTTTTTTTTTTTTACCTTTGAGTCCAATATTTACGGTTAAATTCTAATATTTTGTTGATGTTGTTTTGTGTCCTGTCACTTTTGTTTATTGTTTATTTCACTTGCTTTGGCAATGTAAACACATGTTTCCCATGCCAATAAAGCCCCTTGGAATTGAATTGAGAGACTGAGTGGGGAGTAGAGGGAGGAGAGATGACCGAGATAGAGAGAGGTGTGGAAAGGGAGTACCACCAAGAGAGGAGGGGTAGGAGTTGCGAGAGGGAGTTGGCGAGAGAGAGGGAGTCGATGAAAAAGAGGAACTTGGCGAGAGAGAGGGAGTCGGCAAGAGAGGAATTTGACGAGAGAGACGGAGAGAGAGATGGAGTCAGCGAGAGAGAGGAACTTGACGAGGGAGGGATGACAGGAGACACAAGGATGATAAATACAGAGAAAGGAGCTGAGACTTAATGGGCCCCCAATGGTCCTTCTAACATCTCTGGACTCCATCTCTGGAATCTAAAAGGATCACATGGGTGGAGAGCGAGGTGGAGCAAATGATAAAAAAAATGTTTGACTAGATTGGTCTCTTTTTTCACCTGGTTGGTGTGGACGTGAAGCCATCACACCAAATTCTCCATTCTGGACTGGTAAGAAGGGTTTGAATGCGGCAAGTGTCCATGGGGTACCCCGCAAAGTACCCTGTGTCTGCCAATAAAACTCAAAGAAGAAAAAGCGCCATATCTGTTTCAGAGACTTTTAATGTCTTTGTGCTAAACACATCTACCTGACTCCAGTGATAAACAGATCTAGTGCTCCGACATAATCAAAGGTAAAGTTTGGTTAGATAATCGATAAGATGCGCTATGTCTTACTTGTATTTCGCATAATCATACAGTAGTGCAGAAGTTCGCAGAGTATATAACCGTGTGAAAACGTACTGAATAGAGCCCCACAGTGGAGGTGTCATCATACCCATAAAATCCAGCGATCAAACGGAAATGGTTCCAATTGTTTTTCCACCATTCACAAAAAAAGTATAGTTACTTTGGTACGGGTACTGGAGCAATATACAAATAAAAGTAATTTTTTAGAACACGAGCAAAGCGGGGTTTAGTCATAATTTGCATTCTGCATTCAAAATGCATATTTAGCAAAGTACATAACCAAGCGCACAGAAAATACAATAATAATAATGGCAAAGTTTTGAACACTTCCCACAGTTCTTTAAAATATGGCACGCGACATGGTTAACTGTGTCAGTAAATCAACACAATCTACTTTTTAGTTTTTTCAAATTGCCGCAGACTTGGAGCTAGGTTTGGATCATGTATACTGCGCTAATGCCGATACAAATTGCCGCCCAGGCACCCGTGTAGGTGTGTTTTGCACTGGGTGAAAGTTTATTGTATTCTTTTTGGAACCAGACTGCCTCCCTGGCGTGAGCCATGTTCCCTGTTTAAAGCCCACGGCGAAGCCTGCTCAAAACTGTTGTCTTACTTCTACACATACTTTTTGTAAAATACTGGTTAGCGTTGATGCAACGAATAAAGTAAATTGTGTATGTTTTAGAGTGGTTTTTGACTATGTGTTTGAAGAAAGTTGACATGAAACATTCTGGAGATCACAATGTTTATTGACAGGACATATTTGAATAAAAGGCAACAAGCTGTATGAAAAATATTTATCATATCTGAAATCCTTACAACAGAAATCTACCAGGTGTGAAGGGGGTACATGAAGTTTGTGGCAAAGGAGGGATATCTTGCATATGATGACACATCTGTCCATGTTCGGATAAAAATACTGTACTATTTATTTCCCTTTATGTGTAAATTATGTTGTAGATGTTGCCACCAGCAGACAAGATATATTTTTTCTCGACTATCAATCCCTTTTGTCACAATAAGCGTTGCCCTAGTTTTGCACCTTCGTTTAGTCTCTTGCATCATAAAATAAATTATTCAACAGTTCCTTAGTCATAATAATAGTATCAATGTTCTCAAAGTGAGTTCTGAAGCATCATGTCTGACTGCCGGAGTCAGAATTACTCCTCAGGATCCAAAACCTCCCTCGTCCACACTGACCCATTTTGCGTCTCACAAACCATCTTGCAGCCATAGAACAGAGTTTGGCAAACTGTCCTCCATGTTTGAACTAAATGTTCCACAACAACATTTTAATTTGCATCCATTAAAATTGTATATATCAAACACAGTTTGCCAAACTTGGATATCTTTGTCACTTCTGCTTCATATGTACACCACTTGGCTAGTCCTGAAGGCACCATAAAATGCCTGAAAATATAAAAAGCAGCAGCAAGTAGTATCTAGTTAAATTAATTCAAAACAAAAATACTCTTTCCATAAGACATTGTAAAACTATAACTTTCTGTGCTTCATTCACCATTTGAAAAATATGAAACCTCTAAATTGGGCATTTTGTTCTAAAAAGGCTTCCCAAACTTCTACCAACAGTATGTATTTGGCAGAGCATGTTGTTGGGGAAGCAAAAGGGTTGTATTAAGAATAGGGTTTCAATAACAACCATCTAGTTTGATCATGCAGTCAAGGAATAGGCGGGTTGTTCCAGATGTGCAATTCAAAAATCCCACCTCAACACACAGTAACACATTAATTTATGTGCAATGTCAATCTGTTAAAAAAAAAAGCCACTACATACTGCATGTTCACCCATCTTTTAGCCAGTGCTGGTGAGAGGGGCCTAGCCACAGCGCCCCCTAGCTGCCTCTGAGGATATGACTGGTCTAGCTCAAGGTCAAGGGGGTATAAAGATGTCTACTACATCTGGGTCTGTATTCGGTTTCTTTCCTGGACTTAACTCTCCTTCTCCTTCTTTAAAACCTGTGACTCGTGATTCTCTATCTGGAGTTTCTCATAAGGTTCCTCCACCTCGCTCTCCTCTCACCTCTCAACCATACGTTCTATACTTTCCACAAACCTACCAAGCCTGACTGCCTCCCTCTCACACCTACTGTGTCTCTGCCAGTTCTAACACAAAGGGAACCGCTCTATGCATGTGTAAATTATTTTAAGTCAAACTGAATCTGCTCCTCTTTATCCTCAACTCTCTCTGAGTTCTGTCACTTAGAAGCAGCAATGTAATACAATCACATACTGCAGCAGGCACATTCATGTTTTTGGAATAGTGGAGGCAGCTCCTGTTTTCTTTGCGACTTGCGGTAATTCTCCGTGGTTATAAATCGGTAGTTGTTTTGTAGTCCGAAAATGTTGAAAGCATTAACTTGCTTGACCATGCTGTAGGTCATATAACTGTTTGTTACTTGCAATATCCTTTGCGGACTTCACCGGACAGAGGTTGCTCTCCGGTTTTGTGATTAAACAAAGGTGTAGTTGAATCTATTCTGCCACTGTGTCTTCTTATTGTCTCGGCCTTAGGCCTATATCACTGTCGCAAGGTATATGAACTCACAGGTTATAGAGCAAACAACGCAATTATCACAACACATAGGTTGTAGTATGGGAAAAAAAAATCTGGCTTGGCTTCTGTAGTGATTTTACCCACGCAACTACCAAAGGTGGTTAGGTTACACTGACTGAATTACTTAGAGCCGATGTGCTGTGCTCAGCTGTACTGTGAAGTAACCTGACCATTACGGCGGCAGGTAGCCTAGCGGTTAGAGCGTTGGGCCAGTAACCGAACACCAGTAACCGAACACCCGTGCAGACATGGTGAAAAACCTGTGTGTCCTTGAGCAAGGCACCTAACCCTTATTTGCTCCCAGGGCTGACCCTGTAGGCATCGTCATTGTAAATAACTGACATGCCTAGTTAAATAAGGAATAAATGACGATGCATTTAGGGACAGTTCGAAATGTATTTGCACACCCTCCCCCTCCGAAAATGTACAAAAAAATAATGATTACCACCATAAATAACAATAACTGTAGCAACCCTGTGTTTAACATGGATATCGACGACCAATTCAGCATGGTTTTGTGACTAAATCGATGGCACGCAGAGCTAGGGGCCAGAAGGCTGAGCCGCCTGCAGACAATGATCAGCTAGGGGGAAATCAGATTTTCAACATTTTGATGCGGTATCTATAATTGTATAAAATGTATGCAACAGAGTTTCGACTAACACTTTTACCACACACAACCAATAAGCAAATAATAACTGCATACCGATTACCGACTTTGACTTTGATTGCTACATCATGGCTTGCGTTTTTAAATAGAGTACGTAAATCTCGACAAACTGAAAATACACCCCTTCCAACTCCGTGTCGACGGCTTGGCTTGACAATCATTAAACTTGTTTGTGTTTTGTAACAGATCGAATGGCCGGTGAACAGTTTGGATGCTGGAATTACATTAGAGTGGAGTGGATGAACATGCGCAGGTAGCCTACAGGAGACTTTTGAAGTAGCCTATTCAGATTAAAACATTGTTGACTGGTTGTGTTTATGCCACACACAAAAGGTAATATTTTTAAAAAGTTTAAAAACAAATTGTATCCTATTTTGAAGCGCTGAAGGTTCGAGGAATAGCCGCTCGGATCGGAAAGGAGGCAGAACGCGCGTTAACCTTTCCTGAATAAGTGGGTTGTGTTGGGAGAATGATGATCTGCGACAGACAGCGCATCAGTATCAGAAGTAAAAATACAGGCAGACTGTCCTGCTACTGTGCCTTTGTATTGTAGACCTTGTAATCTGTCGAAGTGTAGACCCACAACTGATCCAAATGTAATGAAACATTCCAATAACAGAGCTTTTGTGCCATTATTCAAATTACATTTTCATTTCAGTCTACAGCCTAGAGTAGAATTGTACATAATTATACTCACTTGAAAACAACAATGTAATATTCATTGCATTGTGGTGTTTTAGGCTAGTCTATGTAGGATAATTGTATTGTCGTGCCACTTGGTAGGAATTGTATCATGGCTCATATAGCGAGGATTGTGACAGTATAATGGTTTTGGAATGCCAGTCACAGGGACCAGGATTTGAGTCCCAGTCAGGCTACCCCCCTAATCCACTATATTGTGTCAGGTGTTGGAGAGCATAACTGAAAGCATATCCCAGTTTTACTCACAGTATATTTGTTAGGATAGCGGTGTTTCTGTCAGGTTTCTGTACTGCACATGTAAGGGCCTACTTTGCAGTCAACATTTTAATTGGGAAGGTTTTTGGGGAAAAACGTTGAAAATTACTATTTCAGCATGCACCACAGAGTTTATAAAGCTGATAGGCTATACTGTATATCTTACCTTTATAAGTGTTTACTTCAGGCTGACTACTAGCATCTATTGAGTTGTAACATCTCATAAATTGAATGTCCAAATCAACTTAAAGTATCTACAAAATGAGTTTTACATCGACACAATTCGAAAGGAAGGCTACAGCTAAATTGTTTCCTTTTACTGTTTGCGATTCACAAATTGTTATTTTGATTCCCATGATTCGATTCACCGCGATTTAACCCCAACTACTACAATGGCACATCGTTCAGTTAGTCAAAAATAATTGATAAAAAATAATCGATTCATATGAATTAAATTAATCACTATTTTATTAAATGTTTTACTATTTTTAGAAATGTGAAGAGGGGAGTCCGTTATATAATAAATAAAATGTGTATGGCCTAAAAAATATGACTAGGAGAGCTTTTGGAGCTGCATGTATCATGTCTTGATGTCTTGACTGTTCCTTTTATGCGCAATGACGCACCTGGCTTCCTCACTGCCTATCAGCTATTCCTTTATGTTCTTGTCGATTTATACTGAAAATTGGTGCAGATTTGAATTATTTTATGTGTGGTATGATTGCTAGTTAACTTATTGCAGATCCACCTACCACTATTGTCACCATGTATAGAGGGCAGGATAGAGTTGACTGTATAGTAATCATGCAGAGAAGTGTAGTGCATAAGGGAAGTACCAAAACACCTTGATAGGGGAGGAGCACCCAAGCAGATGAGGAAGTTTGGTTATATGGAAGAAATTGTATAGGAAAACCTGCAAAATGGGGAATGTAAACCAGGGAAAAAATACAATACCCTCCCCTGTGCCCAATAAGAAATCACACAACCCTCCCCAAAGCAAAAAAATTAGTTTGACAACCCTCCCCTATTTTGAACTGTCCCTTAAGTGCTGCTGTAGCTCATCATAAAGCGCTGTCCAATCACTATGGTCACCTTCTCCTGCTAAGATGTTGCATGCATCAACCAATGGTTGCGTGCCACTCATTGACTATTTAATCGCCTGACAGATTGCTATAACATATGATGTGATTAGCTGATACTTAAAATACCTATCCAGGCGTTGAAAGATCTGGCAGGCGTCAACAACGCCTGGTCAGAGAAACGTGCCCTATATGTGCTGCAAAGCCTCCTGGGCCTGCTCTGTGTACACCTCATCCTTCCCCGCCCATGAGCTGAAACTGTCATCAAACTGTGCATTCCGCTGGGAGTTCTGCCTCTTGTCGCGTGAGAAGAAGCTAAACCTGAGAGAGAAGAGGAAGAGGATGGAAAAGTAGAGAAGGACAGAGAAAAGAGAGACAAAAAAGTGGACTTCACTACCCAGCGTCAATGTTGCCCTATGTCCTCTAGACATGCTCTTAAGACTCATCACTTATGAGTCCTGTGGTTATAACTGTTAAAATACAGAGAACCGAGATGCATAGTGAGTTCTGAGATGAGACAAAGTGCATCGGGGTTAGAGTTATATGCACAAAGCAACAGGAGCAGAGGAAAAGCTATAGTTGTAAAAATCTGTTAGTGAATCGGAAACGGGACAGGAAGTGAATACAAATTCTATTCTGACTGGCTGATTCTAATCATCTACCATCTTTCCATTGAACAGTGATTTAGATAGCCCCACATTCAGCCAATCAGAATATAAACATCTACAGGGGATGGGAGGGTCCATGCAGGTGCGATAAGCAGGGCCCAGAGTTTTTACTGGTCAGATCACAAAATCAGGAAAAAACTCCTGTCCCCACCAATACCACATACAGGGGGCAGAAGGTGTTAGCTAAGACAGTGAGTGACACAGAGGCCAACCAATGACGGAGGTCGTACAGGGTATATGAGATGTCTGATTGGCTGTAAAGTGGGGTCATCTGAAATCAACCCAGCTGCCACCATCGGCATTATGGCTGTGAAGATCCTGTCACACAGAGGTACACACACAGAGGTACGCACACACACACAGGTATAGACACACATATACCCACACATGCACATAAACACACATACACACACACACACACACACACACGCACATCGAGACAGAGGGAGAGGGAAGAGAGGGACCACATCAACCACAGCCCATTTTCCTTGAGCAAGGCACTTAACCCTAATTTGCTCCAGGGGCTGACCCTGTAGGTAGGCTTAGTTAAATAAAGGTTAAATAAAATAAATATTTCCTGCTGCTGTGAGATGTAGCTATGTTGTTACTGGTGTGTTGCCAGCTGGTGGTTACTCTATACCACACTCGGTTTAGTGTAGATCAGAATCGAGCGTATCTGTGGGTGTGTGGTACGTACAGGCGTTTGATTCCTGACTCGGGCTGTGCGTTGGGTCGGGGCCGTGCCCTCAGTTGTTCAGGAGAAGGGGAAGGAGTAGGGGGGCCGGTCTCATCCTCCACCTCTTCACTGGAGAGAGAGGAAGAACAGTCATCACTCCACCATCCTTATTGTCAATATTGTTGACTTCAAAATTGTTCACTTTTACCTTCTTAAGTTTAAACTGACACCTTGTGTTAATCTCATCTCATCTGATTGTTTTGTTTTTTTAAACATGTTCTGTTTGTATGGTGAAAATAAATATGTCTGCCTTTTGTAGTAAGTGATTTCCTCCTGCAGCATGAACACTTTGGCCTTGAGCTCGTTCCTCTCGTGCAGAACGTCTCTCAGCTCCTGCAGTGTGAAACGGGGCCTGTTGGGATCCTTCTGGTCCAGGCCTCCCCCCTCCTCATCACATAGCGCCTCCTAGTGGGGTACAGCCACATTACACCATGGGACGAAGGAAGGAAGAAAGGAAGGAATAGAGGATAGGCAGGAAGGAGGGATACCTTGGTAAAGTGTTGGAACAGAGCAGGTGTGTCCTCATCACACATCGCCTCCTATTGGCACAGGAAGAGAACTGTAGGTCAGACACTGGGCCCTGTTCCAATACTGAAATGCACCCTTCTCTCCTTCCTTCCTTCATTCCCTACAGCCAGAAGTGCACCTCCGATTGAGATACTTCAGACTAACTCACTGCATGCAACCAACAGGGGCCAGTCATGCAGCAAACACTCTTAAGTCACCCTGTAGCAAATTACGTGGGGAAAAAATTGTAATCATGAACAGTCATGCTATAATCGTAACTGGCTGAGCTTGTGTTCCGAGTTCTGTTGGTGCAAACTACATACTCTGCTGTTACGTGTGTTGCAAGGGAAATGGAAGGTACTGGACTAGTCCATGTGCTGTTACAGGGGTGTCAGAGCAGTCTATGTTTAGAGGTGACAGCTGCAGTGGTACGGTCTGACCCAGTGGGTGTAGTGACAGTTGGTCTGACATAGTTGGCTCAGGGATACTTAACTCACACATGCTCTGTGCCGTCAAAATCAACAGTTAAGGTATTCACAAGGGGGTAGTAGAACTGCAGGCAGGAGCACACACACACACACACACACTCCCACATACACACTGTGCATGTTTATAACACACCCTGACACACACACCGACTGTATGCATATACACACTCCAACACATACTGTTTGCATACACAAAACCTCACTCTTCCTCTGAAACACACACTCATGTGGTAAAGTTAGGGAAAAGGGTTCACTGACTCAAAGTTGTCTGAATCAAAAACACAGTCCTTGAAATGCAATCAAACTTCACAATCCCACACGCGTACAGGTGAATGAGGCAGCATCTCAACACTGTGCTCTAGCGATACCAGCATCAATAGAACACTGTTTAGGGGGACAGTGGCGGTGAAAAGGTTAGAGGTCACGGCAAACACACCATTCTGGGGGCGGCTAGCTAGCTAGCACAACTGTGTTACCCATAGCAACACTGCCTCTTCCTCTACATCCTCATCATCGTCATCCAGGGACGGGAGGCGCGGGGCGGAATCGTACCCCCCCAACAGCAGCTCAGGGTGGTAGTGTCTGTCTGGTTCTGTCCAGCCCACACCCTGAGCCCCCACCTCTGAGGAGCAGGGGCTACCAGGCTGTGGGGGGAGGAGGAGATCATTTTTTTATTGTACCTTTTATTTATCGAGGTTAGCCATTGTAAAAGAAAAGTGACAACATAAATGGTGCTGCAGAGTACTGTGGGTGATATGTGTTATACTTGCTGAATGAAGTCACTGAAAAATCTGTGTTTAATTTAGCTACCAGTAAACCAGTGTACAAGTGACTACAAAGGTCATTGCCAGGTCACTTTTAGCTGCTTGGCTGGCTAGCTGGCTGTGGAGGGGTAGAGAGGGGGGCTATTTCCTTCCTGACTCCCCTCCCCTCCCCTTCCCTTCCCTTCCCTCCACCTCCCACCCCTCATATGATAGCCAGGAGGCACAGACTCCGGCTCTACAGGCTGTGAGTCAGACTGCTATAAACTGTCTCAGGCTGCAAAGATTCTCTCATAGATAAAAAAGATAATACCAGCACATTGTGTGTGTGACTCTGCCAGCGTCCGCCAGGGTTATAATGTAGCATATAGGGCTGCTGGGAAAGTCTACCTGTAATAACTGTAGTTATCTGTGCAGGTGAGACTTAACTGTGTAGCTGCCAGTGTGCCTGGCTGGTTCTGCCAACCTGAACAGGTCTTGTTATTACCTGTGTGGGGGAGGGGGGCTGGGGAGGTGTTGTTATTACCTGTGTGGGGGAGGGGGGCTGGGGAGGTGTTGTTATTACCTGTGCGGGGGAGGGGGGCTGGGGAGGTGTTGTTATTACCTGTGCGGGGGAGGGGGGCTGGGGAGGTGTTGTTATTACCTATGCCGGGGAGGGGGGCTGGGGATGTGTTGTTATTACCTGTGCGGGGGAGGGGGGCTGGGAAGGTGTTGTTATTACCTGTGCGGGGGAGGGGGCTGGGGAGGTGTTGTTATTACCTGTGCGGGGGAGGGGGGCTGGGGAGGTGGCTCCTCTACACCCTGAGGCGTGTCTCCTTGAAGGCGCTCCCTTAAACGTGTCACTTCCTGCCGGAGTCCTCCCATTTCCTGTACCCGTGCCTGAGCTCCCGCCTCCAGTTCCACCTTAAAATACAAATATAATAATATACTGAACAAAAATATAAATGCAACATTTAAAGTGTTGGTCCCATGTTGCATGAGCTGAAATAAAAAATCCCAGAAATGTTCCATACGTACAAAAATCTTATTTCGCTCAAATTTTGTGCACAAATATGTTTACATCCTGTTAGTGAGCATTTCTCATTTGCCAAGATAATCCCTCCACCTGACAGGTGTGGCATATCAAGAAGCTGATTAAACAGCATGATCATTACACAGGTGCACCTTGTGCTGGGGACAATAAAAGGACACTTTAAAATGTGCAGAGCGCGCAATTGGCATGCTGACTGCAGGAATGTCCACCAGAGCTGTTGCAAGAAAACGGAATGTTAATTTCTTTACCATAAGCTTCCTCCAACGAGAATTTGTCAATACGTCCAACCGGTCTCACAACCGCAGACCACATGTAACCACACCAGCCCTCCACTTCCGGCTTCTTCACCTGCTGGATCGTCTGAGAACAGCCACCCGTACAGCTGATGAAACTGAGGAGTATTTCTGTCTGTAATAAAGCCCTTTTGTGGGGAAAAACTAATTCTGATTGGCTAGGCCTGGCTTCCCAGTCATGTGAAATCCATAGTTTAGGGCCTAACATGCTGACTAGACAGGGCACGCGTGTGCGTCCACGTATCCATGCGCCATCGCACAAATGTTGATTTTGTCCATCCACACCAGATGCGATCAGGACATTTGGAGACAGGTCGAAACGCATGAAACATTCATGGAAAATTAGCTAGCTTTCTGTTGCTAGCTAATTTGTTCCGGGATATAAACATTGGGTTGTTATTTTATCTGAAATGCACAAGGTCTGCTACTCTGACAATTAATCCACAGATAAAAGGGTAAACCTAGTTAGTTTCTAGTAATCTGTCCTCCTTCAGTCTTCTTCTTCTTTGGACTTTATATGGCGGTTGGCAACCAAATTTAAGGTGCATTACCACCCTGGACTGGAGTGTGGAACTCAGTTCTTCTTTCAATCACCCACGTGGTTATATGCTTCTAAAAACCAATGAGGAGATGGGAGGGGCGGGACTTGCAGCGCCTCGTTAAAAATAGAACCAAGTTATTTTTTAACGCCTGGCTACGCAGACGATCATTGACGTGCATGAGCAGATTGGATGAAATGAATGAATTGCTACCATGCTGTGTTGTCATGTGTTGCTGGCATGCTATGTGGTTGTCTTAGATCTCTCTTGTCGTGATGTGTGTTTTGTCCTATATTTTATTTATTTATTTTTAATCCCAGCCCCCGTCATCACAGGAGGCCTTTTACCTTTTGGTAGGCCGTCATTGTAAATAAGAATTCTTTCTAGTTAAATAAAGCTTAAATACAAAATATGTAATGGAATGTAATGCGAGCGGTGTGGTCAGCATGTAATTCATTTATTTCAGTTGACTGATTTCTTTATACGCATGTTGCGTTTATATTTTTGTTCAGTATACAGTGGGGCAAAAAAGTATTTAGTCAGTCACAAATTGTGCAAGTTCTCCCACTTAAAAAGATGAGAGAGGCCTGTAATTTTCATCATAGGTACACTATTTTGTCCATCATAGGTACACAACTATGAGAGACAAAATGAGAAAAAAAATCCAGAAAATCACATTGTAGGATTTTTTATGAATTTATTTGCAAATTATGGTGGAAAATAAGTATTTGGTCACCTACAAACAAGCAAGATTTCTGGCACTCACAGACCTGTAACTTTTTCTTTAAGAGGCTCCTCTGTCCTCCACTCGTTACCTGTATTAATGGCACCTGTTTGAACTTGTTATCAGTATAAAAGACACCTGTCCACAACCTCAAACAGTCACACTCCAAACTCCACTATGGCCAAGACCAACGAACTGTCAAAGGACACCAGAAACAAAATTGTAGACCTGCACCAGGCTGGGAAGACTGAATCTGCAATAGGTAAGCAGCTTGGTGTGAAAAAATCAACTGTGGGAGCAATTATTAGGAAATGGAAGACATACAAGACCACTGATAATCTCCCTCAATCTGGGGCTCCACGCAAGATCTCACCCCGTGGTGTCAAAATTATCACAAGAACGGTGAGCAAAAATCCCAGAACCACACGGGGGGACCTAGTGAATGACCTGCAGAGAGCTGGGACCAAAGTAACAAAGGCTACCATCAGTAACACACTACGCCGCCAGGGACTCAAATCCTGCAGTGCCAGACGTGTCCCCCTGCTTAAGCCAGTACATGTCCAGGCCCGTCTGAAGTTTGCTAGAGAGCATTTGGATGATCCAGAAGAGGATTGGGAGAATGTCATATGGTCAGATGAAACCAAAATATAACTTTCTGGTAAAAACTCAACTCGTCGTGTTTGGAGGAGAAAGAATGCTGAGTTGCATCCAAAGAACACCATACCTACTGTGAAGCATGGGGGTGGAAACATCATGCTTTGGGGCTGTTTTTCTGCAAAGGGACCAGGATGACTGATCTGTGTAAAGGAAAGAATGAATGGGGCCATGTATCGTGAGATTTTGAGTGAAAACCTCCTTCCATCAGCAAGGGCATTGAAGATGAAACGTGGCTGGGTCTTTCAGCATGACAATGATCCCAAACACACCGCCCGGGCAACGAAGGAGTGGCTTCGTAAGAAGCATTTCAAGGTCCTGGAGTGGCCTAGCCAGTCTCCAGATCTCAACCCCATAGAAAATCTTTGGAGGGAGTTGAAAGTCTGTGTTGCCCAGCAACAGCCCCGAAACATCACTGCTCTAGAGATCTGCATGGAGGAATGGGCCAAAATACCAGCAACAGTGTGTGAAAACCTTGTGAAGACTTACAGAAAACGTTTGACCTCTGTCATTGCCAACAAAGGGTATATAACAAAGTATTGAGATAAACTTTTGTTATTGACCAAATACTTATTTTCCACCATAATTTGCAAATAAATTCATTAAAAATCCTACAATGTGATTTTCTGGAATTTTTTTTCTCATTTTGTCTCTCATAGTTGAAGTGTACCTATGATGAAAATTACAGGCCTCATCTTTTTAAGTGGGAGAACTTGCACAATTGGTGGCTGACTAAATACTTTTTTGCCCCACTGTACATTGTTGAAGTACTTCTGAACTATTTTGTTTTACAAAAACTGTGGGTAATAAAATATGTATTACACATCCTAAGGCTTCGAACCTTCTGTTCGATGAGGGCTTTCCCCTGAGCTTCCACCACGGAGATCTTATGGCGCAGGTCATGGTTTATCTTCATCAGACGAGACTGCTGCTGCTGGAGCTAGAGAGAGATGGAGGGATGGAGGGGAAGGGAGATGCAGGGAAGGAGATGGATGGGGTGGAAGAGATGGCGGTAGAGTGAGTCGGAGAGAGAGTTAGGGGACAGGCGGAATAGAGAGGAGTGCGGGGCCCAGAGAGGGAAGAAGTACAGAGGGATGTGACAGAGAGGGAAACAGGTCATTGATCCATCAAATCAATACACTTGAATAAATAAACAGATTCCCCCATAGCCTACAAGCAGTCCCTGACCCCTGGGCCCAGATTCACAAAATACTTCTTATGCAAAAACTTAAGAAGTCTCTTAAGAAAAAAAATGATACGTTCATAAGATAGTTTGTATGTGCAATTCCTCAACATATCTTAAGATTTAATGATTTTCTTATGAACTCAAATATCTTTATTACGAATCTTACGAAGATGTCTGTTGCTAGACAACCAATGTAGCTAGATATCTAACTAGCAATAGCAATCATGTTAGCATGTTTCTAAAAATAATCAATACTGAAACTTTCAGATGAAACTTTCAGATGAAGTTTGTGAGTGAATTAAACATGGTCAATTGCTTTCATGAGCTTTTTCTCTCACTGCCCTGAGTTTAAGACAAGGATTTAGCTATCTTGGAATTAAGAACATTTCCAAGAACTTCTTAACTTTTTGCTTAAGGTGAAATATAAGAATAGCGCAATAACATTTCCAATAACCTTTTTGAGGAATAGCAACTTTGCTTAACTTTCTTCATAAGTATAGTTAAGGAAAAAATGGCAGTTAAGAAGAAATGTCTTCTTAAGAAGGTTATGTGAATCCGGCCCCTGACCCCCTAACCCAGTCTCCCCTTGACACTGATCTAAGGTCAGCTTTGTGTTCTACCTCCTAATGGTTAAGGTTGGGATTGGGGAAGGGTTAGCTGATCTTAGGTCTGTGCAAAGGGACAAGTTCTACCGCAAGAAAGCACCCATCCTGCCGTCCTTACTGCCTCAACGTCCTCATTCTTGAGCGTGAGCTCGCGGTCTTTGGCTCGGATCTCGTCTCTCTGCTTGTCCACCACCTCCTTCAGCTTCTTCATCACCTGACGCTCCCGCTCTGACATACCTGGCAACGCAACAGAGACAAGATGGCAGAGCAAAGAGGATTAACTAAGTATGGATGAGCAATATAAATACTTGGCAGCCAAGACACAGGAGAAAGGAGCCAAGTTAAAACAACATGAATTCTCTGTGTGAGTGTGTGTATTATTTGTACACGTTTTGTACTGCATTAGAGAATAGACCAAGTGATTTTGAGCACAGCACCGGAGTTCCTGTCTGTGAGCCTGACTAGCTAGGCTTAAAATAGCAAACAGGCACACAAGCACAAACACATACTTGATATCTCTGACACAGAAACTGAGTACCTGTGGCTGACACACAGCCCTGAATATCAGCAATGAAGAAAGACTTTAAAATCTCAGTCAGGACTCACTGAGCAGGTGGAGAGGGGACTGAGGGGACTTTGTGGGGACTTGTGTGTGATGTGTGAATATGTCTAGCATAGGGATGGACATGAGTACTCGAACGGACGTCAAAACTCAATCTTTAGCAACAGGCAAACAAGCACAAACACATACTTGATATCTCTGACACAGAAACGGCGTACCCGTGGCTGACACACAGACCTGAATATCAGCAATGGAGGAAGCCAGACTTTAAAACCTCACATTGTATGATTTTTAAGTAATTCATTTGCATTTTATTGCATGACATAAGTATTTGATACATCAGAAAAGCAGAACTTAATATTTGGTACAGAATCCTTTGTTTGCAATTACAGAGATCATATGTTTCCTGTAGTTCTTGACCAGGTTTGCACACATTGCAGCAGGGATTTTGGCCCACTCCTCCATACAGACCTTCTGCAGATCCTTCAGGTTTCGGGGCTGTCGCTGGGCAATACGGACTTTCAGCTCCCTCCAAAGATTTTCTATTGGGTTCAGGTCTGGAGACTGGCTAGGCCACTCCAGGACCTTGAGATGCTTCTTACGGAGCCACTCCTTAGTTGCCCTGGCTGTGTGTTTCGGGTCGTTGTCATGCTGGAAGACCCAGCCACGATCCATCTTCAATGCTCTTACTGAGGGAAGGAGGTTGTTGGCCAAGATCTCGCGATACATGGCCCCATCCATCCTCCCCTCAATACGGTGCAGTTGTCCTGTCCCCTTTGCAGAAAAGCATCCCCAAAGAATGATGTTTCCACCTCCATGCTTCACGGTTGGGATGGTGTTCTTGGGGTTGTACTCATCCTTCTTCTTCCTCCAAACACGGCGAGTGGAGTTTAGACCAAAAAGCTCTATTTTTGTCTCATCAGACCACATGACCTTCTCCCATTCCTCCTCTGGATCATCCAGATGTCATTGGAAAACTTCAGACGGGCCTGGACATGCGCTGGCTTGAGCAGGGGGACCTTGCGTGCGCTGCAGGATTTTAATCCATGACGGCGTAGTGTGTTACTAATGGTTTTCTTTGAGACTGTGGTCCCAGCTCTCTTCAGGTCATTGACCAGGTCCTGCCGTGTAGTTCTGGGCTGATCCCTCACCTTCCTCATGATCATTGATGCCCCACAAGGTGAGATCTTGCATGGTGCCCCAGACCGAGGGAGATTGACCGTCATCTTGAACTTCTTCCATTTTCTAATAATTGCGCCAAACAGTTGTTGCCTTCTCACCAAGCTGCTTGCCTTTTGTCCTGTAGCCCATCCCAGCCCTGTGCAGGTCTACAATTTTATCCCTGATGTCCTTACACAGCTCTCTGGTCTTGGCCATTGTGGAGAGGTTGGAGTCTGTTTGATTGAGGGTGTGGACAGGTGTCTTTTATACAGGTAACGAGTTCAAACAGGTGCAGTTTAATACAGGTAATGAGTGGAGAACAGGTGTTAGAAAAACTAACAGGTCTGTGAGAGCCTGAATTCTTACTGGTTGGTAGGTGATCAAATACTTATGTCATGCAATAAAATGCAAATTAATTATTTAAAAATCATACAATGTGATTTTCTGTATTTTTGTTTTAGATTCCGTCTCTCACAGTTGAAGTGTACCTATGATAAAAATTAGACCTCTACATGCTTTGTAAGTAGGAAAACCTGCAAAATCAGCAGTGTATCAAATACTTGTTCTCCCCACTGTATGTGATTATGTAGTGTGTGTGTGTGTGTGTGTGTGTGTGTGTGTGTGTGTATGTATGTATGTATGTCTAGCATAGCGATGGACATGAGTAATCTGCTTGAGTACTCAAAACGGACATCAAAACTCTTTGTGTCTGCCCAAACCGACAAGTGAAAATTTGAAATTTTGTCTTGAAGACGTTAATTTGACTCTAGTGTTCCATTTGTACATGTGCATTTGCAGGGCACAACGAAAAAGTAACCAAGCCAAGCATCACACAGTTCTAAATTCCCTATCCCCTCCACTCACTCAATTGTGTTTCAACTGCTCTCTCTACACACAAGTGCTGAGAGCGCACACAAACTCCCGTCAGGCCTAAAGAAATAAATGCCTATAAAAATCTACAGTGCCTTCAGAAAGTATTCACACCCGTTTACTTTTTTCCACATTTTGTGGTGTTACAGCCTGAATTTAAAATTGATACAATTAAGATTTTTGGTCACTGGCATACACACAATACCCAATAATGTCAGTGGATGTCACGATGCGTAATCAGGGGACGAGAAACGGAGCGTTCGTGGAGTGACATCCTTTTTATTTAAACTTATAACACTCATAAGTTCCCAAAAATAACAAAGGAGAGTAGAACACAAAGTGACTTACTTGCAGCACACATGGGCTTCCAAACAAACAATGATACATGCACAGGTGGATGTGGAGGACAGCTAAATACTCTCCCCAATCAGAGACAACACTAGACAGCTGTCTCTGATTGGGGATCATTAATCCTCCCTCACTGAAGTGAGGACTGGGTTGTGGCTCATCCACTCCCCCTGATGGGAGTAGCGGCTTCACCACTACCCAGCCCTTACAGTACCCCCCCTCCAAGGTGCGGGCTCCCGACCGCACTTGATCTCCCCCTCTCCCCAAAAAATACACTAAACTAGGAGGGGAAATGGCGGGGTACTGAGGTGGTTGTTGGTGGGGGCTCCGGTTCCGGCCTCGGGTGTGACGCAGGCAGTGAAAGCTGCTCTCTTCCTACCTCCCTGTTGCACGCCCGGTCCGGTCCGGACCCCGGCGCGATGGTTCCCCCCTCAGTACTCCCGCGATTCACCAAGTCCTGTCTGGACCCTGGTGTGGGAGCCCTCGACCCTGGAGAGGGGCTGATGTTTTTCCCCGGCTCGGACCCCAGTGGAGCGGACTGCTCCGGCACTGGAGTGAAGCAGACGGCCGGCCCCGGACTGGGCACCGGTGGAGCGGACTGCTCCGGCAATGGAGTGAAGCAGACGACCGACCCCAGACTGGGCACCGGTGGAGCGGACTGCTCCGGCACTGTAGTGAAGCAGATGACCGGCCCCGGACTGGGCACCGGTGGAGGTTCCAGGCTGCGGACCTTCGCTGGAGTTTCCGGGCTGCGGACCTTCGCTGGAGGCTCCGGGCTGCGGACCTTCGCTGGAGGCTCCGGGCTGCGGACCTTCGCTGGAGGCTCCGGGCCTTCGCTGGAGGCTCCGGGCCTTCGCTGGAGGTCGAGTGCGTGGAGCAGGCACGGACCGTACCGGTCTGGGGGAACGCACCACTGGGCTGGTGCGAGGAGCAGGCACGGGCCGTACCGGGCTAGGGGAACGCACCTCATGGCTGGTGCGAGGAGCAGGCACGGGCCGTACCGGGCTGTAGGAACGCACCACTGGTCTGGTGCGAGGAGCTGGGACGGGCTGTACCTGGCTGGGAAAACGCACCGTTGGGCTGGTGTGTTGAGCTGGCACCGGTCGCACCGGGCTGTTGGTGCGCACCGATGGTGTGGTGTGCTGAGTCGGTCTCCAACTCTGGACCGGCGCTGGAGGCACCGGACTGGGAACTGGAGTACGACTGTACTTGTCGTCCCTTCTCCACCGCCAATCCCCATCCTGTGAGGGTTCCTCCGGGAACCCCCACGAGTGAGGGAACAGAAGCACATCGTCGTCGTCTTCCTCCGACTCCTCTCTGTACTCCTGCTCCCATGGCTGTAGGGGCTCCTCCTGGAACCCCCACGAGTGCAGTGGTCGGGGCTCTTCTCCTTCGATCCCCGACCACCCCCATAGCCCCCCCCCCCAAAATCCGTTTGGGGGGTTTTCTGGGCTCCAGGCTGGTCCTTAGCCTTTTTGGCCCGCCGACTCTTTCCCCGACGACGGCTCCTTTGCTCCGGACCCCAGCCTTCCTCCACCGAACGATAATGGGAGTGTTCCTCCTCTGTAATTTTCCCCATACCGAGGGGGATATCTCCCAATGTAATTCCCTGTTGCGTCCCAGGGTGGTGGATCATTCTGTCACAATGCGTAATCAGGGCACGATAAACGGAGCGTTCGTGGAGTGACATCCTTTTTATTTAAACTTATAACACTCATAAGTTCCCAAAAATAACAAAGGAGAGTAGAACACAAAGTGACTTACTTGCAGCCCACATGGGCTTCCAAACAAACAATGATACATGCACAGGTGGATGTGGAGGACAGCTAAATACTCTCCCCAATCAGAGACAACACTAGACAGCTGTCTCTGATTGGGGATCATTAATCCTCCCTCACTGAAGTGAGGACTGGGTTGTGGCTCATCCACTCCCCCTGATGGGAGTAGCGGCTTCACCACTACCCAGCCCTTACAGTAGAATTATGTTTTTAGACATTTATTATGGTAAGTCTAAATAAGTTCAGGAGTAGAAATGTGCTTAACAAGTCACATAATAAGTTGCATGGGCTTACTCAGTGTGCAATAATAGTGTTTAACATGATTTTAGAATGACTACCTCATCTCTGTACCCCGCACATACAGTTATCTGTAAGATCCCTCAGTCGAGCAGTGAATTTCAAACACAGATTCAACCACAAAGACCAGGGAGGTTTTCCAATGCCTCGCAAAGAAGGGCCTATTGGTAGATGGGAAAAATAAAGACATTGGATATCCCATAACAAAGGGGTTGAATAATTATTGACTGAAGACATTTCAACTTTTCATTTTTTATTAATTTGTAAAAATTTATTCCACTTTGAAATTATGAGGAATTATGTGTAGGCCAGTGACACAAAATCTCAATCTCAATTTAATTAATTTTAAATTCAGGCTGTAACACAACAAAATGTTGAACAATTCAAGGGGTGTGAATAGTATAGTATATGGGGCAATTTAGCAATTAGGATTTGTTATCGGTGATGGCTATGATAAATTAGGCATTGTTTCGTACTGTTGGCATATACTGTAGATAAATGTGCACATGTTTTTTTCCCAGTGCTGGCCTTTTGCTTTTTTTTTTTCTATTGGAGTACTCGAGTACACAATGAAAAATAATGCGAGTCCTGACCAGTCAAAAAATGCCAAATGTCCATCCCTAGTCTAGCAGGTGTACAAAACACTGAGGGTGGTCTGTCTCTGTTCTCGTCCTCATGTGCGTGTGTGTGTCAGGGGGACTGTAGCCCCTCTGTGACATCACCACAGAGCCACTCATGCAGTGATGAGCCTGGCTCAGCCTCAAACACAGAGAAGGCCTCCTTTGTGTGTGTGTGTGTGTGTGTGTGTGTGTGTGTGTGTGTGTGTGTGAGTGTGTGAGTGTGTGTGTGTGTGTGTGTGTGTGTGTGTGTGTGTGTGTGTGTGTGTTGAGAGAGCAGGAGCGAGCAAGCGTCAGAGAGAGAGAGAGAGTGTATACAGTGTATATGTACACTACCGGTCAAAGGTTTTAGAACACCTACTCATTCAAGGGTTTTTCTTTATTTTTACTATTTTCTACATTATAGAATAATAGTGAAGACATCAAAACTATGAAATAACACATATGGAATCATGAAGTAACCAATAAAGTGTTAAACAAATCAAAATATATTTTATATTTGAGATTCTTCAAATAGCCACCCTTTGCCTTGATGACAGCTTTGCATACTCTTGGCATTCGCTCAACCAGCTTCACCTGGAATACTTTTCCAACAGTCTTGAGCACTTGTTAGCTGCTTTTCCTTCACTCTGAGGTCCGACTCAACCCAAACCATCTAAATTTGGTTGAGGTTGGGGGATTGTGGAGGCCAGGTCATCTGATGCAGCACTCCATCACTCTCCTTTTTGATATAATAGCTCTTACACAGCCTGGAGGTGTGTTGGGTCATTGTCCTGTTGAAAGCAAATGATAGTCCCACTAAGCCCAAACCAGATGGGATGGCGTACCACTGCAGAATGCTGTGGTAACCATGCTGGTTAAGTGTGCCTTGAATTCTAAATAAATCACAGACAGTGTCACCAGCAAAGCACCCCCACACTATAACACCTCCTCCTCCATGCTTTAAAGTGGGAAATACACATGCAGAGATCATCCGTTCACCTACACCGCGTCTCACAAAGACACGGCGGTTGGAACCAAAAATCTCCAATTTGGACTCCAGACCACCGGTCTAATGTCCATTGCTCGTGTTTCTTGGCCCAAGCAAGTCTCTTCTTCTTATTGGTGTCCTTTAGTAGTGGTTTCTTTGCAGCAATTTGACCATCAAGGCCTAATTTACACAGTCTCCTCTGAACAGTTAATGTTGAGATGTGTCTGTTACGTGAACTCTGTTAAGCATTTATTTGGGATGCAATTTCTGAGGCTGGTCACTCTAATGAACTTATCCTCTGCAGCAGAGGTAACTCTGGGTTTCAGTTTCATCATAGCGCTTGATGGTTTTTGCGACTGCACTTGAAGAAAGTTCTTGAAATGTTCCGTATTGACTGACCTTCATTGTCATGGTTGCTATGAGACAGGGCCCGAGGCGCAGAGCTGGAGTGTGAATACATTCCTTTTATTAAACCGAATGCACAAAAATAATAAAAGGAGAGACAGAGACCATGAACTGGTGTGACCACAAACCAAGGAACACACACAATGATCCACAACGCAGGTGGACGCGATGCGAACATAAATAGAATCCCCGATTAGAGACAACTCAAGACAGCTGCCTCTAATTGGGGATTGATCAAACCCAACACCCAGGCGTGACTGGACGCTGTGCCCGGGCTGGGCTCTGGTGCGAGGAGCCGGGCACGGGCCGTACCAGACTGTGGAGGCGCACCGGTGGTCTGGTGCGAGGAGCCGGCACGGGTCGTATCGGACTGGGGAGACACACCGGAGGTCTGGTGCGTGGAGCCGGCACTGGAGGCGTCGGCTGGACACACGCACTGGAGTTCTGGTGAGCTGAGCCGGCACGGGCCGTACCGGACTGGGAATCGGCACTGGAGATACCCGACTCCCCCAGTCGTCCTCTCTCCTCCACCAATCCCCAACCTTGGGAGCAATAAAGTACCTATCGATCTATCTAGGAGCTCCTCCGGGAGCCCCCACGAGTGAGGGAACAGGAGCACATCGTCGTCCTCTTCCGACTCCTCTTTGTACACCCGCTCCCATTTCATGAAAAAAAACAGTTTGGGGATTCTTCGGGGCTCCAGACTGGGCCGACCTCCTGGACCGCTGATGTGGGCTACGTCGACGGTGCCGCTGCTCAGGACCCCAGCCTTCCTCCTGAGCTCTATAATGAAGGAATTCCTCCTCGGTAATCTTCCCCATACCGAGGAGGATATCCCCCAATGTCCAGCCCTGCTTAGTCCCGTGGTGGTGGATCATTCTAGTCACGGTTAGTGGTGAGGGAATGAGGAGCAGAGCAAGACGTACGTGGAAACATGTTTATTTTCAAACAGAAAATAACAAAAGAAACGAACACAGAGAACGTACCGTGAACTGGTGTCTGGAACACACAATAGCACACAGACAACGCAATGATCCACAACGCAGGTGGATGCATGGTGATCATAAATATAATCCCCAATTAGAGACAACTCAAGACAGCTGCCTCTAATTGGGGATCAACCAAACCCCAAAATCTAACTCCCTCTATATGTCAGGACCTGACTGTGGCCATACTACTCCCTCTAGAGCAGACCTGGGCATTGTACGGCTGTACGGATGATTCTGACCGGCCCGCGAAAGATTACATGATAATTAGAAAATAAAACATATTTTCTAATTATCTTATGGTTGGACTAAAACTGCATTGCTTTTATTTTGAAGCCCATTTATTCTCACAGTGCACGCAATCGTGCACGTCAACTGTGCACGTGAAATGCGTGTGATTGACAACCTGTCTTCCTTCCGTGTCACCCCTGAACTGTCTACCTTCCTTGTCACCCCTGAAAAATGCGAAAAATGTCGGCTCATGCCAAAAAGAGGAAAGTGGATGCCGAAAGCAGAACTTTCAAACAAATATGGACTACTAATTTTTTCTTTACTGAAGTCAAGGGTAAACCGGTGTGTTTGGTTTGTTGGGAGCATGTCACCGTGTTTAAAGAGTACAATTTGAAACGGCATTACGAGATTAAACATGCCGAGAAATACAAAAACTTGACTGATGCCGAACGAGCGCGAACATCAACGGATTTACTAGCAAAGCTAGAAAAACAACAAGGCTGTTTTACAAAGCTGCATGCAGCCATAAATGCAGCAACCAGAACCAGCTTTGTGATAGCCCACAAAATCGCCCAGAACAGTAAGCCATTCTCAGAGGGGGAGTTTGTGAAAGAGTGCATGGTTGAGTCTGCAGCACTGCTATGCCCAGAGAAAAAAGAAGCATTTGAAAACATCCCGCTGTCCCGCCGCACCGTGACGAGAAGGGTGGAGGACATCGCAGAGAATCTGGAGTTTCAGCTGCAAAGTGAAGTGGGAAGCTTGGACTTTTTTTCTTTGGCTTTGGATGAGAACTGTGACGTCCGTGACAGCCCAGCTGCTCATATTTCTCCGGGGGATAACGCGCGACTTCAAGCTTACGGAGGAGCTGGCAGCAATGCGGCCAATGAAAGGAACCACAACGGGGAGTGATCTGTTCACCGAGGTAAACGCATGCATGGACAAACTGGGACTCGAATGGGACAGACTGGCAGGTGTCACTACGGATGGATGTCCGAATTTGACAGGGAAAAATGTTGGGCTTTTGAAAAGAATGCAAGATAAAGTGAGTGAACTCAACGCAGAGCAGAAATTGGTGTTTATACATTGTATTATTCATCAGCAAGCGTTGTGCAAGTCAGTGCTAAAACTTTGCCATGTGGTTGATGTTGTTACTACAACAGTTAATTTCATCAGAGCGCGAGCATTAAATCACAGGCAGTTTGTTTCACTATTGGAGGAGCAAGAGAGCGAACATGGTGATGTCAGGTACCACACAGCTGTCAGATGGCTCAGCCTGGGCAAAGTGCTAAAAAGGTTTTGGGTTCTGAAATCAGAGATAAAAGAGTTTTGTGAGATGAAAGGCAAAACCATCCCAGAGCTGTCTGATAAGGATTGGATGGCAGATTTAACATTTGCTGTTGATGTGACTGCAATGATGAATGAACTGAACACACAACTGCAGGGCAAGGGCCTTTTTGCTCATGAAATGCATAGCCATGTGAAAGCCTTCATGACAAAGTTGCAATTAATTTCAAGGCAACTAGGCAGCAACAATCTCGAACACATGAAAACCCTGAAAGAAGTCAAACCATCAGCTGATCACCAGCACAGGTACTCATCCATGTTAGGAGCACTGCATGATGAATTTTCAAGGCGTTTTCAAGATTTCAAAAAGGTTGAGGATGAAATGCAGCTGGTTTCCTCTCCCTTTACCTGCAGTGTTGATAGTGCACCCACTGATGTTCAGCTTGAACTCATTGACCTGCAGTCTGATTCACTACTGAAAGAGCACTTTAAGTCAGCATCACTGCTAGAGTTTTTTCTGCACAGTAAAAAAAAAGAACTGAAGAACACTAAAATGTGAAATGGGACACTTGATCTTTTTCTTATTTTTGCAAAAATAATTGCCCACCCCTGCTCTAGAGGGAGTCAGAGACCTGGCCTCAGTCAGGCCATTACATTCATGTCTTAAAGTAATGATGGACTGTTGTTTATCTTTGCTTATTTGAGCTGTTCTTGCCATAATATGGACTTGGTATTTTACCAAATAGGGCTATCTTCTGTATACCCCACCTACCTTATCACAACACAACTGATTGGCTCAAATGCATTAAGGAAAGAAATTCCACAAATTAAGTTTTAAGAAGGCACACCTGTTAATTGAAATGCATTCCAGGTGACTTCCTCATGAAGCTGATTGAGAGAATGCCAAGAATGTGCAAAGCTGTCATCTAGGTAAAGGGTGGCTATTTGAAGAATCTCAAATATAAAATATATTTTGATTTGTTTAACGCTTTTATGGTTACTACATGATTCCATATGTGTTATTTCTTAGTTTTGATGTCTTCACTATTATTCTACAATGTAGAAAATAGTAGAAATAAAGAAAAACCCTTGAATGAGTAGGTTTTGACCGGCAGTGTATTTGTAATGCAATTAAGTAATATTGTCATTGTGTGTGTGTGTGTGTGTGCATGGATTTAGAGTGTAGGGTGTAGAGTAAAGGGTTTAGGATTCAAGGTTTAGTACCTTCGTGCCTCTGTAGGTCCTCTTCACTCATGGGGTCTTTGATGGACATGTTAGTGAGGAGTGTCTTGTTCTCTTCCTGAAGCTGAGCGATCTGAGACAACAGGTCCTGGGCCTCCCCTCTCCATACATCCTCTACCAGCTCCAACTCCTACACACACACACACACACACACACACACACACACACACACACACACACACACACACACAAACACACAAACACACACACACAGAGTTAACAAACACACATTCCATACATCCTGTCTGCACGCACACTCTCCAAACACACACTCCTCTCCTCTCCATACATGTCTGCTCACAGTCCTGCCACAAACACATCCTTAAAATGTGGGGTTTCAACCATATTGCTTTAACCAATTCAGCCCTCTCTGGTCAAAGGAAAAGAAGCCACAGACATACCACTGAGCCAGGGTTTGTTTGAGTAAGTACACTCCTAGAAAAAAGGGTTCCAAAAGGGTTCTTCGGCTGTCCCCATAAGATTACCCTTTTTGGTTCCAGGTAGAACCCTTTGGGTTCCATGTAGAAAATGGTTACAATGGCTTTCTCCTGTCTGTCAATGAATGTCTTCATCCTCGTGACGTTTAAAGATAGTTGGTCTTATAGACTATACTCTGGCTTTACTGTCAGCTTTACTGTTGTTTGCATAGCCTACACACTAAAATCAAATGGTTCTATATAGTGCCAAATAAGGGTTCTTTGGCTTATAACCAAAGCATAACCCTTTTGGTGCTATATGGAACCTTTGAAGGTTCTATAAAGAACTATGCTCATAAGGTTATAAATAGGACCTGTATAGTGCTATAAAGAACCCTTTCCTAAGGTTCTATAAAGAACCATTAAAAAACAGTTATATATACACCAAGGTTCCGCTATGGTTACAACCCTTTTTGGGGCTATATAGAACCCTTATAAATGGTTCTTTATTTAACCTTTATGGAGAATGGTTCTATGAAGAATATTTGTAAATATTTTTGTAGAACCATCCAGGGTTTTTTATTCTGGTTTAATAGCCATATTATACTGTAATTACCAAGTTTAATCAGGTGTGCTAGAACGGCTGGGGGTCCCTGGGGAAAGAATTGAGCACTACTGACTTATTTGTCAACCATTCTTAATTGCTTAATTGATACAAGACACTGGCCATGGCCATATATACACTATATATACAAAGGTATGTGGACACCCGGTCAAATTAGTGGATTCAGCTATTTAAACCACATGTGTTGCTGACAGGTGTATAAAATCGAACACACAGCAATACATAAACAAAGATCGGCAGTACAATGGCCTTACTGAAGAGCTCAGTGACCTTTAACTTGGCACATAACAGTATACCAACATTCCAACATATCAACTCATCACATTTCTGTTCATCTAGAGCTGCCCTGGTCAACTATAAGTGCTGGAATGACACTCTCACTCATGGTTGCACAAAAAGAGCTGTGCACAAACCACGCCCAAAAAATATTCTAATGAATCAGTATGGGTTCCACATTGAACTCACCCTTCCAAAAGAATGCTTTTTTTGTGTGTACTTTCTCTGGCCTACATAACTTTCTACTGAACATTTCCAAAGCATTTATTTGAACTTTAAGTTTAAACATATCGTCCTAAGCATATCCAGGGGCCATAATATATATGGCTCTCTGGGCCTAAGTGACATTTATGTTGTTGACACACTTTATTTGAGTCAGGAGACACATCTCAGTCAACCAATGACAGGCCAGTTTAACTCCCGTCATGTCACTGTCACGAGACCAGCAACGACCTTTTTACTATTAGTGCACCAACTCTGACTGTAGCAGAGGGACATGATCAGGGTAGAGATATATGCCTTCATGTAAACACGTTATATACCTACTAGGCACAGTAATGCACTAATCAAGTGAACAGTTGTGTTGTGACCCCATATATTCAGTAAGAACATTGTTCTATCTCCAAAGCATCCTAAGTGATTTCCGCGACATAGCACGGGCATAGCAGCGATACAAGGAGGTAGGCCTAATTGTAACAATGTCGCCTATCCTCAGTCAATCAAGTGTCATTCATGTCAGTGTCCTATTTTATTTGGGGATATCAGATATCACTTTTGAAAGTTATTGTTATAACAATCCCATTTCATTATTTTCATAATGGCATGGCAAATGAGTTGTCTTCTCTTAAACGTGTCTACTTCTGTTATTATTGTCATATCTTCACCATACATTATTAGGTCAATAATAGCCTATAAGGATGCCTATCATTTGGCCTACTGTTATCAATTATGTTTGGTTACAACTAGGCCTATTATTCATCTTATGATGTACACGCTAATTATAACCTTTTTATGTTTCTTCTCTTTCTCCAGCCGGTCCATCCGCTCCAGCCGTAGTTTGTCCAGCTCCAGCCTCAACTCCTCTGTCTCTGGGCTGATGCTGTTCCTACTGACCATTACCTCCAGAATCTCTAGCACCCGCACCACTTTTGGCATGAGCCTGGACAGAGCCTCGCATCCATACTGATCAATGATCCGCTCAAACTCCTGGCCCACAACCGCGGCTATGTCGTACACGTCCATAACCGTTAAATCGGCCACATTCTTCTCCAACGCTGACCCAAACTCCTCCATGGCTGACTGGGTGGGTGGGTTTGTATTATGACTGTCCCCCTGCTCTCGCCGCTTTCCGCAGTCTCCCAGACTTACCGGGCTATTATATTTCCTTCGACACAACAAACTTCGTCCCCTTGGAAAAAGTATTGACTTTTAGTTGTTCCGCAGGTTCTGTGTGTATCGGATCCACTTCAATAAATCCAGATGCGTATCGATTGGGGGTTTCTACTCGCGTCGGACATATTGTCAGCAATTTTTTATCAATTTGATAAAATCACCCGCCGCCCCATAGTAGTTCTGCATGCGCTGTCGTTCTCCAGATTCTGTGGTCAGATTGCAGTTTGTAATGCGCATGTCAGGAATATCAGACGGATGAGGTCGCTGCTAGGGTGAACTTGAAAAATAAATAAAAACAAGATATTAAGTTGTGATATTAATTGTTCTGACAGATTTGGTGCATGTTTTCTATGGTAATTGAAGACCCTACAGTTAAACAGTCTAATTAAACATATATATTTAACTAGGCAAGAACAAATTCTTATTTACAATGACAGCCTACACTGGCCAAACTCAGACGCTGGGCCAATTGTGCGCCGCCCTATGGGACTCCCAAACTCGGAAGGGTTGTGATACAGTCTGGAGTTGCATCTAGCCCTGAGATGCAGTGTCCTAGACCACTGCGCCACTTGGGAGCCCTCTATGCTCAGAATTAGTGTGGGGGAAAAGGACTAGGCATCCTAATAAAGACTACAATATTATAAATCAGTGTAATGCCTGGATTGTGTTTATTATACAAAGAATAACATTGACTGTGTGAATCCACACTGAACTGCAGTATACTGTATACTGCAGAAAGGCACAATATAATATAAACAACCTATTTTAAAAAAGCCATACGGATTTTACTTTGATCACCCTGTTGCAGGAAAACGTGCCTACAATTCAGTACATTTAAAACATGTAGTATATTTGAAGTTTAAAAAAGCTTCTGTAGTTTGTGATTTTCCCTTAAGAAAAATGTATCAACCCCTATGCTACATTTCCTGTTGCTGCAAGATTATTTTCCTGCTGTAGCAAACTTTCTCAAATTAAGATCATACATCTATAATAATCAATCAAATACATAAATTGGTCTAATATGTATACATACAAAATAAACAAAAATTGTCTATAAGTCCTAAGACATTCACATACCGGGCTCCCGAGTGTCGCAGCGGTCTAATGCACTGCATCTCAGTGCTAGAGGTGTCACTACAGTCCCTGGTTCGAATCCAGGCTGTATCACAACTGGTTGTGATTGGGAGTCCCATAGGGCAGCGCACAATTGGCCCAGCGGTGTCCGGGTTTAGCTGGGGTAGGACGTCGTTGTAAATAAGAATTTGTTCTTAACTGACTTGCCTGGTTAAGTAAAAAACAATTTTACTACTGTGTTTATTTGAGGATAATACTACACATGATCAAGGGATACGACAGTGTATAGTATACTACACATTTCTATAGTAAATACTACACATGATCAAGGGATATTACAGTGTGTAGTACAGTATAATACAACATTCTAAAGTAAGCACTACATAATCAAAGGATACTACCCTGTCATTTCCAATTGACGCCTCTGCTCGTCTTGTGATGATAATGACACTGAGCCTTTTTCTAAAATGTTTTATGACATTGGAGAACACATTGGGAGGGATATTTGACCATTCCTCCATACAGAATCTTTCCAGATCCTTGTTATCCTTCGTCTGCGCTTATGGACTGCCCTCTTCAAGTCAAACCACAGGTTTTTAATGGGGTCCGGAGACTGAGATGGCCATTGCAAAATGTTGATTTTGTGCTCAATTAACCATTTCTTTATGAATTGTGATGTGTGCTTGGGGTTATTAGAAAAGTTTGTGGTTATCTGCACATCCTTAAAAACATAGGTGCTGGGCTAATAAAGAATACTAGCTCCCAATTCACTACTTTATTGATTGAATACGTTCCGTTTCGGATCAAAACGTAGTCAATAAAGTGGTGAATTGGGAGCTTAAAGAGTGTGCGGGCCTTCTTGTTCTTTGCTTGGGGTTATTGTCTTGCTGGAAGATTCAATTTCGGCCAAGGTTCAGCCTCCTGGCAAACAGTTTGCTAAACGGCATTGGCACTTGGATTGGAGCCAGTGTTATGTTCATATGACACGAAAATAAATGTATTTGGCCACAAACACCAGCTGTGTTTGACCTTGAAAGAACAATGCATGTGCAGAAAATACCTCATCCCTACTGTAAAATATGGTGAAGGATCTTTGATGTTATGGAGACATTTTGAAACCTGGTTACCTCAGCCAGGATGCTGAAACTAGCCGGCCTTAGCCTTTTGGGGGCCCTAAGCGAGATTTGGTTGGGGGGGGGCACCCACCTCATGGCAAAACATATCAGTTTTAATGTTAATTTCCAGCAATTCTACACATTTTGCTATGGAGCGTAGAGAAAATGTTGCAGTTTTAAATCAAGTTTTGTACAATTCTACATATTTTGCCATGGGGCAGAAATAAAATAGTTGCAGTTTTACAGCTACATTCCTGCAATTCTACACATTTTTCCATTCATATGCCATGTTATTATGATATACAAGTGAGAATTATTAATAAAATCAATGAGGGCCCCCTGGGGTTCAGGGCCCCTGGGCGCCCGGTCGGTATTCAGTCATGATTACTACAGGCTTAAATAGATGGCTAGACTAACTTCCAATCTGAAAAATGTTAGCTTACATGGCTAATTAAGTGACTGTTAGTGAGAAGAGAAAAACTGCTGATGCACAACCAAATTTCGAAATTGCACCTGGTACATGCTACTATTCTTACTCTCAATAGTAAGCAGAGACCATGACTGAGTTATTCAAGAAAATTCAATAATAATATATACAGAACAAAAATATAAACGCAAAATGTAAAGTGTTGGTCCTGTGGTTCATGAGCTGAAATAAAAGATCCCAGAAATTTTCCATACACACAAAAAGCTTATTTCTCTCAAATTTTGTGCACAAATTAGTTTACATCCCTGTTAGTGAGATAATACATTCACCTGACAGGTGTGGAATATCAAGAACCTCTCAGGAAAGCTCATCTGAGTGCTCATCGTCCTCACCAGGGTCTTGACCTGACTGAAGTTCGGCGTGGTAACCAACTTCAGTGGGGAAATGCTCACTTTCCATGGCCACAGGCACGCTGGAGAAGTGTGCTCTTCATGGATGAATCCCGGTTTAAACTATACCGGGCAGATGGCAGACAGCATGTATGGCGTTGTGATGTCAACGTTGTGAACAGAGTGCCCCATGGTGGCAGTTGGGTTATGATATGGGCAGGCATAAGCTATGGACAACGAATACATTTGCATTTTATCGATGGCAATTTGAATGCACAGAGCATACTTTGACAAGATCGTGAAGCCCATTTTCGTGCCATTCATCTACCGCTATCACCTCATTGTCGCAAGGATCTGTTAAACATTTCTGGAAGCTGAAAATGTCCCAGTTCTTCCATGGCCTGCGCCCACTGAGTATGTTCAATGTGCTCTGGATCGACGTTTACGACAGCGTGTTCCAGTTCTCGACAATATTCAGCAACTTCGCACAGCCATTGAAGAGAAGTGGGACAACATTCCACAGGCCACAATCAACAGCCTGATCAACTCTGTGCGAAGGATATATATTGCGCAGCATGAGGCAAATGGTGGTCACACCAGACACTGACTGGTTTTATGATCCACGCCCCTACTTAAATAAAAAGCTGTCTGTGACCATTTCAATTGACTGATTTCCTTATATGAACTGTAACTCAGTAAAATCTTTGAAATTGTTCCGTTTATATTTTTGGTTAATTGAGCACAAAATCAACATTTTGCAATGGCCATCGCAGTCTCCGGACTTCAACCCCATTGAAAACCTGTGGTTTGAATTGAAGCGCAGATGAAGGATTTCAAGGATCTGGAAAGAGTCTGTACGGAGGAATGGTCTACGATCCCTCCCAATATGTTCAATCTCATAAAACATGTTAGAAAAAAGGCTCAGTGTCGTTATCCTCGCAAGGGAAGGGTGCCAGAGTATTGAAAACAAGGGATCCAATAAGTTTAACTCCTATCTTTATTCGATTTTTGTTTTTAATATTAGTTATATTTCTTTGAGTGTACAATATACAGTACAGTAGTCTTTTTTGCTTATCTTTATCACGAGACCCAATAATTCAATCATTCCGGACCCACTGTATGTTGTATTCTTCAAAGTGCAAGTACATTCCCAACGTACATACTGTACCATTCATACTGTACCTAACATACTGTAATGAATAACCAGTACATTACATTCATAACCTCACTGTACGTTGTCAGGCTCTGCCATAGAGAAGCCTTTTGCTCCTCTATGTAGCCATGTCAGAGTCTGACAGTTCTAGGTTCTGTTTTCTATGTGGTGTTTTGTGTTGGATCCCTAATTAGAGGCAGCTGCTATGCATTGTCTCTAATTAGGGATCCTACTTTTGTTTGTATGTTCCACACCCTATGTGTGGTTCATTGTCTTAGATGTCCGTCGTGAGAGTAAGTGTGTTATTGTTTATTAGATGGTCTTTATTGTTTATTAGATGGTCTTTATTGTTTTGTATAGTTCACCATCAAGTTTAGTTTATTATTGAAATAAAGATGTCAAACTATTACTGTGATGCGCCTTGGTCAATATACACACCCGAGCGTGACATACGTAAACACTATATTCAGTACAGTATATACACATATTGCTCAGAGGGTAACTCTTGTCTTTCTGGATCCTGATGAAGCTCATCCCTCACCGAAGAGGAGAGGAGAGCAAAGAAAGAATCTTCCAGACTACTCAGGAAGATTGGACTTGTATACAGTATATTCATTTAAAACGTCTGTTGATCTCAATACATGTTACAAATGTCGAAATCTATGTAAAGTAGAATCACATACGAGGAACTATGTAATTGGTTGGTTGTTGCATATTCAAGCAGTTTTATGGCATTTGGACAAAGCATTGGGATGTTGGTTTAGACACCATTCTTCATAAAAGTACTGCAGTGGTCAGTAAGAGATGACTGCTTTTTAAAATAGAAAGATAATACACATTCTTAAAGGAAGTAAAAGCACTTAAGCACATTTAAGGAATTATGTTCGTAATAATAATAATAATATTATTAACCGTTATTTATCCAGATGTTTTTTTGCAATCAAATAGTTTATCAAGACATTAAGAAAAAATCTGATAAAATCATTTAAATATTACAATAAAGTTGCTATCTTGAAAAGGGTTGTTCTTCAATCACTGCACCAGTAAACTGCATATACAGTAGTTCACATGATAAGGTATGTAGACAGGTAGAATCTTCTCATTCTGGATTTAGGATTCTAACATTCCGGATTCAGGATTCCTCTGTTCCAGCCTCACCTCTTCGGAACTGCAACAGAGGAAAAACAGATCACCAACGACATCACAATTAAATCCTTATTGGAAGTTGACCTGGCTCCAATACGATCACTAATTTCTATCCTTAGGCCCTTGCCCTGTTCGTATACCTATAACCTTAATGCCTGTGACGAGGCTGATTAATACGACAGCATGTAATAATGTTTCTTACCTTACTAAACAAGTTCCCTGTTTTCTGGAAGATAGAAGGTTTCTTTGAAGTGGGGGTTGGCTTGGCAAGTTCTACTAAGTTATTTGGAAGGGGCTGGGACAGAGGCTGGGACAGAGGCTGGGACAGAGGCTGGGGTTGGGAGAAGGGATTGGTGTTTACGTACGGCTGGCTTTGAGAGTATGTTTGGGGCTGTGATTGGGTTTGAGAATAAGATTGAGGTGGTAAGTAAGATTGGGTTTGGGACGATAAGTTAGATTGGGGGGGTGAGTAGGAGTGAGTTGTAGGCTGCGAGTAGGATTCAGGTTCAGAGTAAGGTTTGGTTTGTGAATAGGGTTGAGTTTGTGAGTAGGACTTGGGTGGTGAGTAGGACTGAGCTGAAGGTTGTGAGTAGGGTTGTGTCTGTGAGAAGGGCTGTGTGTTTAGGTAGGGCTGTGTTAAGGAGTAGGACTGGGGCAGCAGGGAGGAGGGTGGTAAGAGGGTGGGTGGGGGAGGGGGTGGGAAGCTGTCTCCCCCGACGTCCCCGTCTCCCCCCTCCACCTCCCCCTCGTGGGGTGTACCAGTCCCAGAAAGCTGGTAGTGTTTCTTCCTCAACTCTCCCAGACGAACTCTCTCCTGTTCCAGCTGATTCTCCAGCTCCAACACCTTCACCTACAGCACCGAGAATAGAGAAGAGGACTTTCACCTTCACACACAACCAGTTGGTCAAATGGAATAATATGGTCCCACACACACAATACACACAATACACAAAATACACAAACAGCTATAAGTGTCTGTAGGCAGAGCAGTCAGAGCTTCTGCAATGACATACCTGAGACTCAATCTCTTGAGTCTTCACTTTGATCAGGGAGATGCCTGAGAAGTCCATGGGGTCTGGAGAGAAGCGATGACAAGTTAGAACTCAGGTGTACAATAAACCCACACCTTTACACAACATTTATTTTATACAATCCACCTTCCCATATGAGGGGGGAAGTAGTTTGAGGGTGGTGGTGCTGCAGAAAAAAGAACACCCGCACTGAAGACGTCGATATCGGCCCGCTAACACAGGACTAGTAGACGCTCTTATCCAGAGTAACTTACAGTAGTGAGTGCATACATTTTCATACTGTTCCCCCGTGGGAATCGAACCCACAACCCTAGCATTGCAAGCACCATGCTCTACCAACTGAGCCACATCATCACAAACCACTTGATGTCTCAATGTACTCAATGACTATATTGTGCATTGTTTTTCTTCAAGGAAAGTCTGAAGGTACAAACCTAGATGACCAGCCTATGTACAATACAATAATGTACATTTACATTAAGTGGTTTGTAAGGATGGTAAATTAATACTTCACAAAAAGTGATAGTTTTCCATGTTATTTGATCAAGAAAAATAATTTCTAGTATGTACATGGATTCTTAATGTGGATGTTTTGTGTCTTTGCCAATGACTTTGCACCTTTACTATTACCAGTAAAGGCCCAGTGCACTACTTTATATTATTATATAGTCACGGTTGCCTAGTGTCGGGTTTTCAAGACTTCCTTCCTCCCTTCCCTCTTTTCACCTCTTAGTGATCTGCTGACTATTGTCCATGTTTGGTTATGTTTACCACTATGGTAGCCATGTCACCTCTCTTTCAATTCAATTCAAAAGGGCTTTTATTTTTTCACTGAGAGAAAGTCTCTCTCTCCCCCTTTGACTCTCCTTCCCTCTTCATCCTTTCTCCTCCTCCCGTCTCTCACCTCTCTCAGTGATCTGCATCTGTCCGTGCTTGGTGGAGGTCACCACTATGGCAGCCATGTCGTTGACGTGTCTCGAGGCCTGCTGCAGCGCCGACAGCTTCTTGTTGTTGCGGTCCGCCTTCACCTGTAGCCATGGCAACACAGGGGAGACGAGGGGTCAAATGTCAAGTTAGAGAATATGAAGACGGAATCAGCTGTGTGTGTCAGTGAGTGGGTATGTCTTTTACCTTGGAGGCAGCGACAAGCTGGGCGGTACTAGCAGCGATCTCATGAGAACAGACGATGAGCTCCTCGTATTTACCACCGCTAGTTACCACCTTATCAGCCGAGTCTCTGCCAGCCGGGAGAGAGAGGAAACAAGATATTACTTTAACAAGACTGCTTTTGACTTCATCCCCCTGCAAGACTGTGCTTAGATATGCATGTTATTTTTCCATTTGTGTGGACAAATATCTCAATTTAGGCTTCGGCCCTATGACAACATGACTAGTATCACTGCTGTAACAACAATCCGCTGTATATACATACATGTGTAATGTGTATATCCAGTCAGTACTTACAGCATCTGAGTTGCACCCCAGCCCACTGACTTGGAGGCAGAGATGAGTCCTTCAGTCCAACAGGAGTTCTTAGCATAGAACTCCTTCACTGATGCTACCCCCTGTGGAGAAAACATGTCACTGCAGCCCAGAGCCTAATACAAATGTGCTCAACGTTTTGGAGGTCCAATATTTGACTGATGTTGATAAGTATGGAAGTACAGCCTATTCTAAATACAAATGTAATATTTAGAACTCACTCTGCCGCTTTCCACAATGTCTTTCTGCAGGTCAGTGGCAGCTGTCACCAGCATGTGGATAGCCTTCATTAGGTCTGAACAGGAGCCAAGGATGCTGAGAGGGAGAGAGAGAAGAGGAGAGAAATTGAGAGGGATACAGAGAAAAAGCATATTGACACTGTAAACAGTGACAGCTCCTCCAGCACATTAAGTTAGTTAGTAACTCCAGAGTTATTGGTGAGTTAATCCACTGTGTCTACTGTGTTATACTGTGTTCTACTGTGTACTATTGTGTTCTGTGTTCTTCTGTGTATTATTGTGTTCTATATTCTACTGTGTACTTATGTATTCTGTGTTCTACGATCTACTATCTCCTATTGTGTACTATTGTGTTCTATTGAGTTCTACTGTGTACTACTCTGTTCTAATGTGTACTACTGTGTTCTGTGTTCTACTGTGTTCTGTGTTCAACTGGTTTCTGTGTTCTACTGTGTTTCACTGACCACTGGTTGACCTCCAGTTTGACCCCAGACGTGTCTCTCCTGGCCTGGTTCAGGATCTCCTGTTCACAGCATGGGTAGAAAAGACATGAGGAATGTCCTCAACAATGACATGCTCTGTGTGTGTGTGTGTGTGTGTGTGTGTGTGTGTGTGTGTGTATGTGTCCATTTATGTTCTTACGTCCATGCGGAGTACAGCCTCCTCTATTGCAATAGAGGTAGCAGTCATCTCTTTATCCACCATGTCTCCCAGCTCCTCTTTTAGAACATCCTGCCCTTTAAGAAGCAGATCCTACACAGGAAATACACTTACATTACATCCTGCCTATCCTGCATTGACACAAAATGGCTGCCAGTGCACTGACCACAGAATGTTGCTTTCAATAGGAATGTTTATTCCACTAGTTGTAGTTCTCTGTGTGTGATGACCCCGTACCTGTCCCATAGTGAGTATACGTTGCATTACGTAGCGTATAGTAGTAGGGTCGGCTCTCTGTAGCGTGGCTCTGGACTTCAGATTGTGTAGGAACTGCAGACAGTGGGTGGAAGCTTCTCTACAACTGTCAGTCAGACCTAGAGGGAGAGAGAAAGGGATGAGGTTGTGTGTGTGTGTGTGTTTGTGAGCGTGCTTGCATGCATGCGTGCAGTGTGTGTGTCTTACGGTCGGCCTGGTCAGTAGGAGCAGTGTGTGCCGTAGCTCCTCCATTAATGATGGTGTCAGAAGCCAGATGGGAGAACTGTGTCACAGCCCTCAGAAGACCACTGGCATCTGAGACAGACAGGACAGAGACAGGAGATTATATACACACACACACACACATGCATGCATGCCGTACACACACACACAAGGTGGATACACACCGTCCATATTTCCCAGGTAGACCATGTGACTCTGCTGCATCTTGTCTAAAGAACCCAGGGTGATCTCAGCTCGGTTAACCAGGTAATCTGGAGAGCAGGTGCAGCGCACGTGTATGGGGTCGTCCAGTTTGGACACAGCGTCCAGTATGATGCCTTCAGCCTCCACCACGGCACACTGGAGCAGACAGAACTGTTCCTCCTGCAGCTTCCTGGTTAGCTCCCCCTCACGAGATGCCTGGAGTAACACACACACACACACCGGAAAGATTACAGGTTAACACACACCTATACACACACACACTTGTATGCATGCACAGAGACACGTATGCACGTACAACCGCCAGACCTGTTGCTGTAGTTGTTGCCTCAGACTGGCCATCTCTCTGGCTGTCCTGCCGTTGTCCTGCTCCAGAGAGCTGTGTTGGAGCTGAGCCTGCTGCCTTAAAGAGGACAGCTCAGCATCTTTCTCCCTCACAGACCGCAGCAACCCCTCTCTCTCTGTCTGGAGACCCATCAGGGCACTGTTCATCTGAGAACCAGTCTGAAGGGGAGACAGATACACAAACATGTCTCTCAACCTTATTTGTACCAAGGACTGACAAGTATTGGTCCTCCATTTGCCAGGGACCAGCAGAAAGGTTCCTACCGTCTCCTTGTTCTGCAGGGCATTGTTAGCGCGTGACACCTCCGCTCGACTCTGCTCCAGCTCTCGCTTCAGTCTGTCAATCTCCGCTCTCTGCTCCGCGTTTATAGCCAGCTGTAATCTCACACACACACGTCAATTCATCAGAATTCCCTGTAATATCTTACTATGAAGTACAAGCTCGACTTCAAGTTCAAGTCTAGTGTGTTGACAGTCTGTACCTGTTGCTGTAGCTGTTGCCTCAGGCTGGCTATCTCTCTGGCCGATCTGTCCCTGTCCTGCTCCATGGAGCTGTGATGGAGCTGAGCCTGCTGTTGTAGGGAGGACACTTCACCCTCTTTCTCCCTCAAACAGCGCAGCAGTTCCTCCCTCTCTCGCTGGAGACCCTGCAGTGCACTAGTCATTTGGGAACCAGCCTGGGGAAGCAGAAGCGTTCTGATTGTTTCAAGAAGGACACACAACAGAATAAAGGGTAGAGTCTAGATTGAGAGACAGAAGTTTGAGAGACGTAAAAATACGGTTTCATGCTTCTAGCTTCATAAGCCTACCATGTTGTTGTTGCTTACCATCTCTTTGCTGTCCAGGGCACTGTGGACTTCACCTAACGCTGCTCTCTGTTCCAACAGCTCTCTGTTCAGCCGATCTATCTCCTGCTTCTGCTGCTCCAGCTACAAGACAGGGCAGAGAAAACACACAGAGAGAAGTCAGGAAACACATGGGGAAAAGCATAAATAATCCTTTAACATAACCTGCTCCATATTTGCTACAATCTCTAGGGGTTAGAGGTCAGGGTTAGAGGTCAGAGGTTAATGGTTATAGTACCTTGAGTCTATTCTCCTGTCGAACGTGGTCCACCTCGCTGGCCAGCTGCTGTTTGGCCGTGGCCAGTTCCTCCTGGTTCTGCTGGGTGCTGGACAAGAACCTGACCGTCTCTGCATTCTGAACACACACAGACAATATCGTGTCAGCTCCCAAGAAGAATACTTAAAGACATAGAAAGTCCCAGTGTGCAGTGTCTGTACCTTCTTCAGTAGCTCAGCGTGGCTCGTAACCAGTTCAGCATGTCTGTCTTTGAGCTGAGAGAAACGCAGCTCAGCTGCCAGGGCTCGACCTGTTGGGGGAGGGCGGGGTTAACAAGTGTGCGTGTGCGTGTGTGTGTGTGTGCGCGTCTATCTGTATACTCACCATCAGCCTCCTGGTAACCAGCCTGAACCCCTGGTATGGCTGCGGTGGCCTGTCGTAAGGCCCCTACCTCCATGCGCAGGTGTTCATTGTCCACCAGAGCCATCTGCTTATGGGTCCTCTGGTCCTCCAGCTCTGCTTCCAGCCTGTTCACCTGAGACTTCAGCTGGGTCACACACCTCTGGGCCTAGGGAGAGAGAGTTAGTTACACATACACCTGCTCACAGACAGACAGACAGACAGACAGAGACACGCATGCACGCAAACACACACACCTCTGTTTTGAGTAGCTGCAGCTCTGGTTTGATGACCTCTAGCTCCTTCCTCAGAGTCTCTGCCTCCGTCAGAGCTGGAGATGGAGATCTTTTGAGGGATACCAGAGGCAAACCAGAAACGGGTATTATTTCACAGAATAATTTCTCATCCAAACTTTTGTTAGACAAGTGTTATGTTAGCTCAGTGAAAAGAGGAGATTTTTAATTCACCTTTTGTCAAATCCAGCAACAGGAGCTCCCAGCTGACTGAACATGTAGTACGGTTGCTGTCAAAGAAATGGATGCAGACAGTTAGGGCAATTGGTAATTATCATGTTAATAACAATACTAGGTTCAATAGCATAGTGTAATACAAAGTAACGGGAGAGTGTCCAGTCGTACCTGTGGCATCTGGGGTGCTTGGCTATAGTCTGGCTGTGGCTCCGCCTCTTCTTCGTCATAAGGCTCTTCATTTGGCATCACAACCACCGGCCGCATGTACTCCGCCAGCGCAGAGGCACGCAGGAAGTTCGGAGGAGACTACAGGTGTCGCGCGCACACAACGCACACAAGTGAACATACGGAACACAGCGATAGAAAAGTAAAACTGGTATTGGTGGGAATGGCCAATTCCCCACAGGCACACATTACATCGCTTACATCTGGCAGGTCAGGGATCTGGATGACCTTTTTGAAGAACTCAGTCTCTCTGGCTCGATCAAAGAACTTAGTGAGACTGGAAGACAACACTCAGAGATCATTTAAACCATACACCATGCATACTCTAGACACACACACGACAGTTGATAGTTGTGTAGGCTGACCTGTTGAACAGATCACGGAATCTCTCCCGGTGTCCTAGAAGAGAGTCCGCTGATACACCTGGAACACAGAGCAGGACCACACATGTCTATAGACGAGTATAGGTCAGATTTAGAAATCCAGAAGGCTACAGGCTTGGGGTTTTCTGTATTTTTGTGTGACTGACGGCTGTGCAGTTTGAACAGTAGTTTGACGGAGAAGTGGTAGAGCCAGCTGCAGTCCAGTATAACAGGAATAAGAGGCCCCAGACGACACTGTCCAGCCGGAGTGGTGGACTTGCCCGCGTTGGCATCCAGCTGCCGCCAAACTGTTAAGAAGACACAGACGTTTATGGCTTCATTCAACTGAGAATCAATGTATGAAGGAGAATGAAAGTTAAAAGACCCACCTGTCTCTGACATTTTCAGAGCAGCATCCAGGTAATCTAACAGCTCCTGAGTCATATCAAATCTGTAGAGAAGAGAACCCCTTACAGTGTTACAGAGAACACCTTAACAGAGATCACTGTTACCACCTGCAAATGTAGCTCAACAACCCTGATTAGGTGTCGAGAAAGATATTTATACCCATCGTATCATGGGAGTTTTGGAGTACAGATTGGTGCTATTGATTGTGTTTTGGTGGAGGGGACAGAAACTCACATTTTGTTGACGTCAGTTCCTGCCTCTCTCTCCACCGTCTCATCTGTGGCCTCCAGGTTACCTGGAATAACCTTGTGCTGGGGAAGAAAGAATCCATGTACATACCAGAAAGGTTTGTCTACAGGAGAAAGTGTTGACCAAGTGTTGACAACTTTTGATGTTACATCTTCTATTAGTTAACATAATAGCACCTCCCCCGGTACAGAGAAGGCAATAGTATCGCAAGAATACAGTAGGTTCTAGGTGGTGTATGTATGCAATGCATGGGGTCTCACCTTCACATGGAACTCCATTTTGAGGGAAATGAACTTGGCAGAAAGGGCCACAATATGGCCGTATCGATCATGCAGGTTCCCCTGGAAAAACATATGGTCAAAATCCACTGTCATAATACGTCCTAAGTTTCAATGTCATCAACTCATAAAAAGGTAGCATCAACCTAGTACTCACCCAGAGTACGCCCATGTCTTTGACCATCCTGCAGTATCTATGAGAGTCTCTCACAGCCTGGGGAACAAACAGGAGAGAGAAGTCACTCACAAGACATTACAGCAAGGAGAGACTTTAAAGATGACACTAGACGTACAGGGGAGTTCGGCAAGAAGAGAAGGAAGAGATAGTAGAAGTGAGGAGAGATCTCATGAAGGAAGAGATAGAAGGGGTAAATAAAGAGAAAGAGGACATTCATAAAGGAAGAGGAGGAAGAAGAAATGCTATGAGGGACAGGAATGGGATGACTAACGTTATGGTGTCCGTCCCGGAGAACTTTGTGCAGCATGTAGCAGAACTTCCAGCTGACAATGGCGTTGGAGGCGAGCGGCAGGTTGTGGATGTACGACCAGAATGTTGTGGCTCCGCCCTCCTTATGGGTCCCCATGATGATGTCAGCACTGTCGTCAAGGAAACGGACAGACCCACGGAACCAACGATGTACATAAACACACCAACAGACAGACACCCCCGCAAGACTAACAAACTAACAAATATTTATACGGTTTACATCTCATAACATGGGTGTGAATATGAATAGGAGGAATGATTCCTGGGAGGAATGATAAATTATGCATATTATCAATACATGGTGGATATACTTAGAGGTAGCCTAATACACATAAAGTATTTTTCCAGATGGTCTGCTTGGAGTGTGTTTAAAGTGAGGGTCTAAGACATGTTTGGATAGGATACTGCGTGCATATTTCTCCTTCAGCGGTGTCTCACTGGAGGTGATGCTTTTACTGATGCTGTGGAGCTGAGAGGAAGAAAGGGGGGAGGACAGTGGGAGAGGAGAGGGAGAGAATCAGTCACCACCTGGCTACATCTCCCGGAACAATGGGACAATGAGAGACACAGCACACGACATTGCATTGAAAGGCAGAACTAAGAATAGTGAGGGATGGCATGAGGAAATTATGTCACCATTAAAATGTTTCTAGAATTGAACATACATCTAGTACACTGCATTGTTATAACTCCTAGCGTTTTTTTTTCAGTTTTATTTCTAGAATGAGTGACTTTAAAGATAAAAATATTCATGTTGTTGAAATTATATTCATGATACAGATGTTTCTGGAGTATATTTCCTTGTCCGACTTTACTCATTACAACACTAATAATATTGAAAGAAAACAGAGATATTATGTAGGCTATGTTGTCACAGAAATACATTATCTAAAGACATGTTCACACCCTAACCACCATCCAAAATAATCCTTGATTTAAAATAAATCTGTTAATGAGGGAGTTTTTTTTTTTCTTTTACAAAAAGTTGAGTTAAATTTACCTGTAGTTTTCCAAATTGTTCTTTCTCCGCAGCCAATTGCTTCTCTGTTTTATTTTCGCTTTTGTTTTTTGGTTTACTGGAGCTCATTTTGCCGCTGTAATCCACTTGGATGAAACGGCCCGACTATTTGCTGTCCCAGCCACCCCACACCAGCCGTTTGCCGATACCTGTCTGCTCTGGGTAGTCAATCCACAATGACAAAGGCACGTCAGAAGCACGCGACGCGCAAGGCCGTGTATCGATTCCTTCACCGATTAGTGACAAAGTGAATGATAGTAGGAGCAGATTACTGGTGGAAATACTGTATTAATTAATGGAAATTATGAATTCTCTAAATTATATGCTGAGGTCTCTTGTTTTTGCGCAAAGCACTGTGCATTCATGTGCGTAATCTTCATTCCATTACGCGTCTCTCCGATATTTTATGTGAAAAAAATCAAGAAGCAAGTATTAATCATATTTTTCCTTCATTATGTTATCAAAATCACATAAGACCTGGAATTTGAAGTGGTTATCAAACATTTTACTGCAGTGGTACACTTTTCTTAGTATTTGCATAGTATGACTGAATATAAATACTTTTACATAAAAAGTAATGAGTATAAAAACATTAACTACAAAATGTTGACATAAAAAATACAAAAACAATATACTAATAAGGAAAGTGAGGGGTTCAAGTTTCTTTTGCAGCAATCTCTCAGTCCTCATAAGTAATCAGTCATCCTATTGGAGCCATCCAGCAGGTTTGCAGGCAGTGAAACCAGAATGACAATAACCCAGAAGCACCATTCAACAGGCCGGAACTACTGGTTTCACATCTCACCTGCATATTGCTAAATGGTTCCTAAATAGCTTATGACCAGGTCTGAGAAGGGCAGGAAATTGGACATATAATACTAAACATGTTTTAAAAGTTGTTAAAACAATAGTTTGAAAAGTTGCATGCATCATATAACATAACTTTTCACATAAATAAATGTAAGTCCTTCTTTGGTTTCCTAAAAAAAACTGTTTAATTCATTAATTGGCTGGCTATTGCTGTGTCCCTGGTTCTGATTGGAGGAGATTTCACCAAGTGTCACTTCCTGGATTGTGACTAGGCTGATATAGGTTTGGGACTGGGGTTAAAGCCATATCAATGTGACTCCAGTCTCAATGGCTACAGTAGAAAACAGTAGTCTTCAGCCTCCATCAACACCCCTCCTAGACCTTCCAGGCCAGGTGTGTGAAGGTGTGTTTAGGTAGATGCCCCTGGTTCCTTGTTCCTCTGGAACGGTGGAGTGTTCCTGGGTGGAGTATCACCATCCAGCTGGGTGAAAACAGGAGATGGGGGAAGCACTGTAAATCACTACCAGTTCACACCTTTGACTATGCCACACCCCAAGGTTTCACCCCACACTTCCATAGTATTATGGGATGTCTTAATGGTCATAGGCCCAACAATATGAAATCATCTGTGGTATTGTAGTATTTTGGTCTGAATAATTATTGTATCTATAGTATAAAACACAAAAAAGCACGTACCTGGCTTGTTTGACTGGGTCTTGTGGTGTGGGTGGAGCTCTGGTTGGGGTAGTGATCGGGATTGCTGTGATTACGTCTGCCACAGTTATGACTGTGGTTTCCATGGCTACTGTTGCCACTGTTTTGGCCGATGCTGAGGCTGATGATAGCGTCACAGTTAGAGGCTGGGCTGTGGGAGGGGCATAAAGGTTGTAGGGTTGTGCGTTCCAGGCTAGCCACCATCTGACGAGACTCAGCTAGCAGCCTCTGTAGATGATTGGTGGAGGAACGCTGGTCCTCCTGGGGGAATGGAGAAAATATAAACAAGTTGAAACTTTAAGACTGAATCCTGGCCAATTACTTTTCTTTATCTCCACAGAAGGAATTGATTATGAAAATGGTTATGTTTTTCCTGTACGTGGTCCACTCACATCATCTAAAGTTGTAAAAAGGCCTCCCAGGTTGCCGTTGAAAACACCTATTTCATTGGCGGTTGTTGGAGAGGCAGAATCATTCGCAGGACCGAGGCTCCTCCTAATCCGGGAGCAAGGGGAGGGGCTATCCAGGTACACACAGGTGAGATCACCTTGGCTGGGAAAGCAGTCAGTCAAACTATTAATCCAATCAATCAATCCTTACTATCTGTGAGACAAATTTGGGGTCAATATAAAAGAGTGTACCATTTTTTCTCTGTACACTCTTAGAAGTAAAGGAGCTATAGGAGAACCCTTTGAAGAACACTTTTTGGTTCCAGGCAGAACCTTTTTGAGTTCCATGTAGAACCTTTTACACAGGGGGTTCTACATGGAACCCAAAATAGTTCTGCCTGGAACCAAAAAGGGTTCTTTAAAGGGTTCTCCTATGGAGACAGCCGAAGAACCCTTTTTTTCTAAGAGTGTATATTCTGTCCCTACCAGGTGTTATGAGGGCTGATGTCCACCAGCAGTATGGAGGAGTCCTCTGCCTCTGGTCCTCCATTAAACACAGCTAAGAGCTCCATCCCTGCACCTGGCCCTGCCTCTGTCCCTGTCTCAGAGCTGCCTGCTTCAGACGGGCTAGGTTCACTTTGTTCCTGGCCTTCAGATGTATATCTACACCTACAGCTGGGCCCTGTCTGTACTTCAGTCATACTGCCACAGCCACAACTAGCTGTCTTATAGGAGCTAGGTCCTGTCTGTCCCTCAACCATACTGCTACACCCACATTCAGGGGACTCTGTCCTCTCCACCAGGGAACCGGCATTCGTACCGATTCCATCCTCACTCAATGACTCCCTGCATTCTTTTCCTGACGTTCCCTGGTAGCTGTAGTTCGAGACTCCGTCGCTAACTTTACCAGAAGTGTGACCCACATTCCCGCTGTTATTCTCAACAAAATTCCCGCTTACTCCACTCTGACTCAGTGTCCCTCTGCATTCTTTTCCTGAAGCTCCCTGGCGGCTGTAGTTCGAGACCCTGTCGTTAATGCTAACTTGATCAGGAGTGCGGTTTAACGAACCCTCAAGCCCACTATTATTCCCACTAACTTCACTCTGACTCTGTATCCCTCTGCCTTCTCTCCCTGCTGATTTCTGTTGGCTGCGGTAGCTAGCGATGCGGTCGCACAGCGACAGTGTGGTGGTTCCAGCGTCTAGGCTACTACGGGTTGCAATGGTTTCCTTGCTAGCTCTCCCTAGTGTTTCCTGGCTGCTGTAGTTTGATTCATATTTGCGGAGTTTGGCGAGTTGTTGTTCTTGTTGCCTAAGAGACGTGCTTTGGTTGACGCTAGCTCGACCTGGCGATCGAGTTCGACTAAGCGTTCCTGTGGCGGCGGCTATGCTAGGTGTCTCCATGGTTTCTCTACTCTCTCTCCCCGCCATTGTTTCCTGATGACTTGACTCTCGCTTGGTGTAGGAACTGGGAGTATGGGGGTTTGATATGTTCTGGTTCTCTCTTTCCGTTGATGACAAACGGTCACTAGCGCTGCTAGCTTGTACCGTTAAGTGACTCAGCAACTCTCTGGGGACAGCAGCAATGAGGTACCGGGTTGCCACTGTACCATCAATGAGGTCAGAGGTCAAACCTGAAACACTACTTTCCTCCTCCTGTTGGGGTGCCTGTCTCTCTCCTGTGACGAAAGGGGGTTCTGGACGGTTTGGGTGGGGGTCTATACTCCTGCTTAAAGCCTGTCTGTAGACTGACCATGCTGCTCCCCTCTCTGTCCCTTCTCCTCTCTCTGTTCCCTGACTGGTCATAGACACCATTTCAGCAGTTCCTCTAAAGCCACAGAAACAACAGCAAAATATCTGAGACCTACAGCAACACAAAAAATGCAGTGCTGTTCACAACATCACTGTTCAACTGAGTCGAATAAATATACACATGCACGCACACCCAGCTCACCTCCCATTTGGCCCCTGTCCATCAGCCTGTTTCAGGGCCTCCTGGGCGCTCTCCAGGTTCAACTGAAGCAGCTGCAGGTCATTCTGCTGATTCTCACACACCTGGAACACACACACACACACACACACACACACACACACACACACACACACACACACACACACACACACACACACACACACACACACACACACACACACACACACACACACACACTTAGTATTGTGGCCACTAAATTATACTTTAATTGATTGACCCAGTGTTAATGATTATTAATTGACATCAATATCTTATATTTCATCTTAGTCTGGGTAACTTTGGGCCAAATACAGCTCCTTAGCCTCTTCAGGTTTACTGTGTCAGGGCTGAGTCAGTGCCTAGGTATGTGACACACCACCAACACAGACAGCACCAAACAGCCAAGGTGGAGAACATTCCTGAAGTCCCACAGATGTATGCTGTAAAACCTGACCGACAGCCTAGCCCAATGCGCTGTGGGTAAAAGTGTGGAGGTAGAGATAAGGTAAGAGGTGACACACCTGGCGTAGACAGTGCAGCTCTGACTCTGTGCGCTCCTGCTTGGAACGAGCCAATCCCAGAAGCTCATCCTTCCAGCTCTCCCCCTCACCTGGGAGACAGGAACCATGTCAAAAGCAGTCACAATAGTTTCTTATCAACAGTTTGGTACAAATGTATAATATATTTTCTTAGTGAGTGGTCTAAAATAATGCACTATGAGACGAGAGAAGCTGGGGTGGTTCAATCAGTCAGTCTATCTATCTTAATACAGTCACTAAAGACTGTTAAGGCAGAGAAATAATAAGAAGTAACTAGGAAGAGGAACTAGATGTTCCTGTTTAGGTAAACAATGACCTAGAACTAGCACTACAGGCACCCTCCCTACTGTTCCAGAGGAGGCCCTACAGGCACTATATACAATGTTCACAGGCTTCTCCTGTCATTACATTTGAAAACATTGCCTCTAGAGGTCGGTACCAGACAAGACAGGGGTTTAGGTTGCTGTAAATCACACTGTGACAAATGTGAAACATTTGTGAAAACTTTTCAACCAGAAGACCTATATAAATAAACTTGGTTGAATGCGAGGTACCCGAGAGAGCCAGCTCCCTGCGCAGCAGCTGTCCTTCCTGTTTCAGACGGATGATCTCCTCTCTCTGGGCACTGCCCTCTGTCACCTGCTGCTGTAACTCTTCTAGAACCACAACACAGGGAGAGGGAGAAAGAGAGTGAGAAAGAGGGGGGGATAGAAAGAGAGGGGGGGGTAGAGAGAGGGAGGGGTGGCAGAGAGAGAGGGAGTTAGGGTGGAAGGGAGAAGAAGAAGAAGAAGAAGAAGAAGAAGAAGAAGAAGAAGAAGAAGAAGAAGAAGAAGAAGAAGAAGAAGAAGAAGAAGAAGAAGAAGAAGAAGAAGAAGAAGAAGAAGTGTGAGAGTGCACAGGTACACCCCCGGTCAAAAGTTTGGAATATTACTCAACCAAGGGTTTTATCAAAACTTACATAACACATATGGACTCATGTAGTAACCAAAAAAGTGTTAAACAAATCCAAATATATTTTAAATGTGAGATTCTTCAAAGTAGCCACCCTTTGCCTTGATGACAGCTTTGCACACTCATGGCATTCTCTCAACCAACTTCATGAGGACTGCCACAGGAATGGAAGACCCATAAATACCTCTGCTGCAGAGGATAAGTTCATTAGAGTTACCAGCCTCAGAAATTGCAGCCCAAATAAATGCTTCAGAGCGTTCAAGTAACTGACATCTCAACATCAACGGTTCAGAGGAGACTGTGTGAATCAGGCCTTCATGGTTGAATTACTGCAAAGAAACCACTATTAAAGGACACCAATAAGAAGAAGAGACTTGCTTGGGACAAGAAACACAAGCAATGGACATTAGGCCGGTGGAAATGTGTCCTTTGGTCTGGAGTCCAAATTTGAGATTTTTGGTTCCAACCTCAACCAAATTTTTATGGTTTGGGATGAGTCGGACCACAGTGATGGAAAAGCAGCCAACAAGTGCTCAGCATATGTGGGAACTCCTTCAAGACTGATGGAAAAGCATTCCAGGTGAAGCTGGTTGAGAGAATGCCACGAGTGTGCAAAGCAATGGGTGGCTACATTGAAGAATCTCAAATCTAAAATATATTTTGATTTGTTTAACACTTTTTTGGTTACTACATGATTCCATATGTGTTATGTCATAGTTTTGATGTCTTCACTTTTATGCTACAATGTACAAAATAGTGCAAAAAAAGAAAAACCCTTGAATGAGTAATATTCCAAACTTTTGACCGGGGGTGTATATGACATATGACAACTAGCTTTTTCAGTCTCACTGAAAACTACAAAACGTTTGTAGTGTATTGTATCTCTGAGCCATGTACTCTGGCACCTGTACCTTTGAGCCGTGTGTTCTCGTGCCGGGCCTCTCTGTATCGCCGTTTGTGCTCCTCAACCTCCCTGAGCACCCGGGCCTCCTGTGAGCGACTCTCCTTCAGCGACCCCTCCATCTGCCGCAGGCGCCCAGACAGACCTACGATGTGATTGGTTGCCTCCGTCACATCCTTGTCCTGGTCGAGAATGAAGAGGTTATATACAGGGGGTATCATAAGTATTCACCCCTCTTGGATTTGTCCACATTTTGTTGCGTTACAAAGTGGGATTGAAATTAATTTAGTGATTTTTTTTCATTGATCTACACAAACTACTCTAATGTCAAAACGGAAGAACAAATCTGAAAAACGTAATTAAATATGAAAAAACTGTAATTTACAGTGCCTTCAGAAAGTATTCGCACCCCTTGATCTTTTCAACATTTTGTTGTGTTACAAAGTGGGATTAAAATGGATTTAATTGTCATTTCTTGTCAATGATCTACACAATATACTCTGTAATGTCAAAGTAGAAGAAAAATTATAATATTTGTAAAGAAATTATGGAAAATAAAACAAAACTCTGGAAAAAATGAAGAGACCACTGCAAATTTCTCTTCTTCCAGGACAACCTTGTACGTGGCTTGATTCATGCGTCCTTCACAAAGACAAATCTGCCCGATTCCAGCCTTGCTGAAGAAACCCATATCATCAACAATCTTCCACCAAATTTCACAGTGGGTGCGAGACACTGTGGCTTGTAGGCCTCACCAGGTCTCCGTCTAACCATTAGACAACCAGGTGTTGGGCAAAGCTGAAAATTGGACTCATCAGAGAAGATTACCTTACTCCAGTCCTCTATGGTCCAATCCTTATGGTCTTTTGCAAACCTCAGCATGGCTCATCTTTGCTTCTCATTGATGAAGGGCTTTTTTCTAGCTTTGCATGACTTCAGCCCTGCCCCTAGGAGCCTGCACTTCATCCGAGCTGCCGTTTGCCATTCTTTTTGTAGGTCACTTGATGTCATCTTACGGTTGTTGAGTGATATTCGAATGAGTTGGCGGTCATCCCGGTCAGTGGAGAGTCGTTTTCGCCCTCTGCCGGTTTGTAACTTTGTTGTCCCCAATGTCTGCTGCTTGGCCTTGTTCTTATGAACCACCGTCTTTTAAATTTTAAGGATGGAAGCTACCTGACGCTCACTGTATCCCTCTGCCAGTAAAACCAGAATTGAACCCTTCTTTTCCTCACTTAAAACTTTCCATTTAAACTCTTATGGCATGGTCAACAGTAATTTTTTTATTCCAATTACTTTTGAGGTACTACTAGCACTGTTTTTGCCATCCAGCTGGTCCTATTATAAGAGGATAGTGATGACCACAGCAGTGGTTATTATACTTTTCCTAGTTAAATAAGATTTGGCTCAGGTGATCACCTGTGTTGGAATTCAAAAGACACTGGAATGGAATGGCTGCCATACATGTAGAGAAAAGTTTGCAGTGGTCTCTTAATTTTTTCCAGAGCTGTATATTGATTACATAAGTATTCAACCCCCTGAGTCAATACATGTTAGAATCACCTTTGGTAGCGACTACAGCTGTGAGTCTTTCTGGGTAAGTCTAAAAGCGCTTTCCACACTTGGATTGTGCAACATTTGGCCTTTATTCTTTTCAAAATTCTTCAAGCTCTGGAAAATTCTTCAATCACTAGACAACCATTGTCAGGTCTTGCCATAGATTGCCATATATCATAGACCACTGAGGCAGCAAACTTTGTGGAGACCAATACTTGTGTCATTCTCAAAACTTTTGACCACGACTGTATATTTGTATTCTTTTTTTAACTCTGTCATTTAGGTTATTATTGTGGAGTAACTACATTATTGATGATTCATCATCAATTTCCTCCCTTCACAGCCATTGAACTCTGTAGCCTCATGGTGACATCCCTGAGCAGGTTTTTAAAATTTATTTTACCCATCCTCTTCGGAGGACACATATCTTGTTTGTTATTTAAAGCTTTTCTGCTACATATACAGTTGAAGTCGGAAGTTTACATACACTTAGGTTGAAGTCATTAAAACACATTTTTCAAACACTCCACAGATTTCATGTTAACAAACTATAGCTTTGGCAAGTCGGATAGGAAATCTACTTTGTGCATAACACAAGTAATTCTTCCAACAATTGTTTACAGACAAATTATTTCACTTATAAATCCCGATATCAACATTCCAGTGGGTCAGAAGTTTACAGAAGACTTAGAAGTTTACCCTAAGTTGACTGTGCCTTAAACAGCTTGGAAAATTCCAGAAAATTATGTCATGGCTTTAGAAGCTTCTGATAGGCTAATTTACATAATTTGAGTCAATTGAAGGTGTACCTGTGGATGTATTTCAAGGCCTACCTTCAAACTCAGTGCCTCTTTGCTCGACATCATGGGAAAATCAAAAGAAATAAGCCAAGACTTCCTAAAAAATTGTAGACCACAAGTCTGGTTCATCCTTGGGAGCAATTTCCAAACGCCTGAAGGTACCACGTTCATCTGTACAAACAATAGTACGCAAGTATAAACACCATGGGACCACGCAGCCGTAATACTGCTCAGAAAGGAGACGTGTTCGGTCTCCTAGAGATTAACGTACTTTGGTGCGAAAAGTGCAAATCAATCCCAGAACAACAGCAAAGGACCTTGTGAAGATGCTGGAGGAAACAGGTACAAAAGTATCTATATCCACAGTTAAATGAGTCCTATATCGACATAACCTGAAAGGCCGCTCAGCAAGGAAGAAGCCACTGCTCCAAAACCGCCATAAAAAAGCCAGACTATGGTTTACAACTGCACATGGGGACAAAGATTGCACAGAACTGAAAAAGCGTGTGCGAGCAAGGAGGCCTACAAACCCGACTCAGTTACACCAGTTCTGTCAGGAGGAATGGGCCAAAATTCACCCAACTTATTGTGGGAAGCTTGTGGAAGGCTACCCTGAAACGTTTGACCCAAGTTAAACAATTTAAAGGCAATGCTACCAAATACTAATTGAGTGTATGTTAACTTCTGACCCACTGGGAATGTGATGAAAGAAATAAAAGCTGAAATAAATCATTCTCTCTACTATTATTCTGACATTTCACATTCTTAAAATAAAGTGGTGACCCTAACTGACCTAAAACAGGAAATGTTTACTAGGATTAAATGTCAGGAATTGTGAAAAACTGAGTTTACCATATATGTATAAGGTGTATGTAAACTTCCGACTTCAACTGTACATACATTTTGCATACATGGTACTTTTAAATAAAGCACTCACATAACAATAATACATTACCAAACATAAGCTCTTTAATCCCACCACTCAGCAACTCTCAGCCCATCCCACCTATCACCATAGACCATCCTCGATTGATTTCCATGTGCCATACATTTTTCAATTGTGCTGTGATGTTTTACATACATTTTGAATGTTTCTAATCTTATAGTATCCACAGATTGTGAGCTAAAGATGAAAACCTGAGCAGTTTCCTTCCTGTCCTGCACCTCAGTTCAGAAGGACGAATGTATCTCTGTTGTGTCTGGGTGGTTTAATACATCATCCAGAGCATAATTATTAACTTGACCATGCTTAAAGAGATATTCAATGTCTGATTTGTTATTGTTACTTAACTACCAATCACTGCCCTTTTTTATAAGGCTTTTGAAAAGCTCCCTGGTCTTTGTAGTTGAATCTGTGCTTGAAATTAAATACTTGACTGAGGGACCTTAGTCTATGTAAGTTATTATGCAATTTGTTAAGCCAAATTTTACTCCTGATCTAATTTAGTCTAAGCCTAAACAAAACAGCTGAATAATTTTGCAACAACTATATTTTAGTTATTAAATTTGTATTCATTTGTTAACATTTGCAGAATTGTATTTTCACTTTGACATTATGGAGTATTTTGTGTAGATCAATGACAAAAAATCATAACCTAAATCAATTTCAATCTCACTTTGTCACGCAACAAAATGTGGTAAAAAAATCCAAGGGGGGTGAATACTTATGATAACCACTGTACAATTTACAGTCTGCATGTCTGTAATCTTAGCAGGGGTGCAACTTTCACTGGGGACAGGGGGACATGTTCCCCTCACAATCCGAAATTGCATTTTTGCCCCCCCCCAGTTTTATCATTGGAATGTGATACAAAACGAGGCAACGGTGTTCTTTAGAACCATGCGGACGCCACCGAGCAGTCAGCTAGGCTGTTTTGAGTGTTTATAAAAACCAAAGTTACTCCCCTGAATCTCGGCACCCAGAACCAAATCAGTTGGGCTGTCGTGAGAGACTATCCTGTCTGTATCGCTGCATGGCCTTACTACTCTATTAGAGGGTAATCAGAGTTAGAGACATATGTTTAAGAAAGCAAGGGAAGCGTACCTTGAGTCTGAGCATGGTGCTGAGCTCCTCCCCTCTGACTTGCAGAGAGCCCAGTTCGGCTGACAGAGACATCACTGTGGAGTTCAGACTTTGATTCTTCTCCTGGTGGGGGAGACAAAACAACACAACACCAGAAACCCTTTATTTCATGGAACGCAAATATCCACATCAGTATAACACCAAATTGGCTGTGTGTGTGTTTGTACCTTCAGGTCGTGACAGTGTTGGCTGGCGTGCTGCTGTTTCTGCCCCAGCTCGAGCAGCTGTTGCTGGGTAGAGTTGAGCTCCCTGTGGCCTTCCTTCTCCCTGGTCTCCACGACATGAACCCTCTTAGTCACAGCTCTGATCACCTCATTACGCTTCTGAAGCTCATCTAAGACAAGCAAACACACATTATGACACACAGATTGATACACATACAAGCAAAAACACACACACAGCATGCATGCATGCACACGCGCAAACACCAGAGATCTTACCGATGCTATTCCCAGACCTGTCGCATGGAAAGCAAACATCATTAAATAATACATAAGATACAATTCACCATTTAAGTCTGGATGTAACTACCCATCATTAAAGGTTATTTTTGGAATGTGCACAAACAGATGGATGGAATATTTTGTGTTAATTTGGGATTGAGGCCTATGTCCCCTCTCTCACCGTCCAGGCGAGCACACCTCTGCTCCAATGTCAGGATTCTCTGGCGGTCTTGTTCCCAGGCAGTGAGCTGCTTGTGGTGGGCAGCAGCCATGGTGTTGAGCTCCTGGTCCCGGTCCTTCAGTTCAGAAATCAGCAGCTGCAGCTCCCGCCTCTGCCTTTGGATGGTGGCACTCTCCATCTCACCAAGAGACTACAACAACACATACAAACACACCAACAGACACAGATACACAAATGTAAATACAGGAGTGAGTAGGCATGCACACATGTGCACACACACCCACCCACAAACATGTAGAGTACCAGTACTGACCTGCTAGCTATAATGGTAGCATTGCTAGCCCATAGTAATAGTTTCACATTTTAATCAACCAGTCGTTAACTACCATGGGCAATTACACCTTAATGTCATTAACAATCTATTTTGCATTCTGTGATTCTATCAAGGATACAATGATGTAACAAAGGAGAACATAAGCAGTGTGTTCCACAATGTTTGAAAAATGAGGCTCTGTGTTGTGTAAACAGCGGCACCTCCCACCTTTCTGTCCTGTAGGAGGGGTAGAGACAGGGAGGGGGTTTGGGTGTAGAGGCTGCCTGTGGAACTGAGGCCTGGGGGACTTCTGGCTGACTGGCTGGCCATCTTCTGTCCCTTACTCTGAGCTGAGGTGGACACCAGGGAGGCCTCCTCGATAGAATCTCCCACATTATTCTGCAAAAATCGAGCCATTGCCATTCATGTTAGAATTTATAGCTTTAATAGACTAGTGGCCTAACCAAGACAACAAGTCAAAAATAAAAACTTATCAAATGAGTTTTCAAAATGTATGGTAAAATAATAGTTTTTATTTGGATGAAATATAACAGGTCCAATAACATTGATTTGCTCACTATTACCTTTTTCACAGGTGTGCTGTGCCAGGGATTACATGGAGTAACTGAAAACACAAATACACGTGTATGTTTAAAATACAGTGACTGCCAGCTTTCTCCGACTAAACTGAACTCCACGATTTACAATGGAGTTGAGTGGCGACCAGTGTGAGCGGAATAGAGACGTTGTCCTGCTGCAGGTAGCCTAGTGGTTAGAGCGTTGGGTCAGTAACCGAGAAGTCGCTGTTTCGAATACCCGAGCCGACAAGGTGAAAACCTGTTGATGTGTCCTTGAGCAAGGCACTTAACCCTAATTTGCTCCAGGGGCTCACCCTGTAGGTAGGCCGTCATTGTAAACAATAATTTGACCTTAACTGACTTGCCTAGTTAAATAAAAGAAAATACAAAATTGCATGCTATTCTGTGGGTGCTGAAATCCGTCGTTTTTAATAAAAACGTAATTGTATGTGATGTCGGAACTCCAGTCCTTCCACACTAGTCGCCGCTCAACTCCGTCGTACATCGTGGCGTTGAATCTCCACACTAGAATATCTGTGTGATGAGAGGAGACACACACACCAACATAGCTGTGTGATGCTGAGTGTCCAGATCCTCCATTTGAATTGAATGTTCTTCTACTGCCTTGGTCCATCTCCACTCAGTCATGGCGTTTTTATTTTGTAACGTATGTACTGTTACAGTTTTGATTAACTATAACACTAGCTATCTACAATACATAACGACTTGCCTAAACAACTGGCTAGCTACGCTAACGTTAATGAGATTTAGATGGACATCTCATGATTATTGTCTGCTATTCAAATAATGGAACCATTTACATAAATACATTGACAGCAAAATATAGATGACACCCACAATTATCTAACACGGAATTAATTTGGAAATATAAATAACCAGCTAGCCTAGCATTAAATCCCTGTTGAAAGTTTGCACATTTTCAAATCACTTGTTGTGATGGCCGCGGAGGAGTGGCTGTCAAGGCATACACATGAATGCCTATCGCACAACGTCAAAATAAAATCATAGTAGGAGTTACATATTATATGTATTTTACTTTATTTTCCAATAGATTGGATTATCGTTATAAAATGCAATTCATAGCTATTTCTTTTACCAATTGTTTATTTTTATAGAAATCATGATGCAGGCAACTAAGTGAACACAAATGATTTCTTAGACGTGCGTGCGTTCAAAGAGGCATTGATGGACCCCTAGCCAAATCAGGCAGTAGGTGTGCTCAAGCTGTTAAAGCTGAGCATTATTCGGTTTAAACTTGAATTAATAATGCTTGTTTTGTTGAACAGTCAACAATATTAAGGTCGTTTTCGAGGGGTATGTATAATGTTGTTGTCTTTCCATTGATTGACTTGGAGGTGATGCTAGCGCAATGTGTCATCTAACGTTAGTTGCGACGCTAGTTAGCAAATCTAGCTAGCTAACTATGAATGAAGTCTCAACCATGAAACCAGTTGTCAAAAATAGTATCTAACTAGCTGGCCAGCTGTTGAAGCTAGCTAGCTCACCATTACCATACTACCACGACTTTTGCTTATCTAACTTGGATATATCCTAATTGTATCTGATTAAATGTACTAACATAGGCATCATGCAAGTAACAAGCTAATAGTTGCTGGTTAATTATATCTGACAGCCTGATTTTGAGTTTTAACAGCAGCTGTAAGGAAAGCTGTCATAAAATTATACCTCTTGGGAATGAATAACAATCATCTTCTTTGTTATCAAGCTAGATATTGCTCATCCGCCTGTTAATTAGGCAAGGCCAAGGTATGCCATGCCTAATCTCTCTGTTTAGGACCTCACGTTGCCCAATAATTTAATAAAGCCTAACAGCCAAATACTCCATCTAAACGTGAATCGATTCTCAATTACGGTACGTTTCTAGAAACACATAGCCCTCTAGCTTTGGAACACAACACCGGGAGTCTTGTGTATTAGTTGGACTCGCTGAGTTGTGCATCTTTCTGGTGGCTGGCGACGGAAAATAACCTTACCTCAATATAGCTGGCTTCACTATAAAAACGTTTCTCTAGTTACCAGATGTAAAGTAAAATGTGTCCCTCGCACTATTTTCCTGTTGAGTTAGATAAATCAAATCAAGTTTTATTGGTCGCATACACATATTTAGCAGATGTTATTGCGGGTCTAGCGAAATGCTTGTGTTCCTAGCTCCAACAGTGCAGTAATATCTAACAATTCACAAGAATACACACAGATCTAAAAGTAAAATAATGGAATTAAGAAATATATAAATATTAGGACAAGCAATGTCAGAGTCTGGATGTATGTGTGATGGGATGTATGGACAGTATGTGGATATAATATTTAGTATATCTGTAAAATGCGTAAGATAGAATAGTGTGTGCAATAGTTGAATAGGATGGCATTGATTAGAATACAGTATATACATATGAAATTAGTAAAACAGAATGTAAACACTATTAAAGTGACCAGTGATTCCATGTCTATGTACATAGGGCAGCAGCCTGTAAGGTGCAGGATTGAGTAACCGGGTGGTAGCCGGCTGGTGACAGTAACGAAGTTCAGGGTAGGGTACTGGGCGGAGGCCGCTAGTGATGGCTATTTAACAGTCTGACGGCATTGAGATAGAAGCAGTTTTTCAGTCTCTCGGTCCCAGATTTTATGCACCTGTACTGACATTAGACCCCGCACTTCACACCACAAAATCTTCCACTGTCTACACAGCAGGTGGTGCGGTTCTAACAAAAGTTGGATTCAGACGTTTTTGATAGTGAGGGTCACATTTCACTTTACATCTGTTTTTTGTAAACAAGCGCTGTACAATGGAAATATGGCCGCGTGGGAACCCTAACTAACTAAAATTTTACCTTTTTGTTTTTTGGAGAGAACAATTCTCGCTGAAGTGAAAGATATATGTTCCTTATGTTTCCAAACCCGACTGAGTAAACATTTTAGTTTTAAAGCCAATTTTCTGCATGTTCTTATGCTATCTGAGTGACTCAAACATTATAACAAAATCAATGGGGGCCACCATACTATGACATTTTTGGCTGTCTAGTTTTTATTATGGTTGTTGTTAGTTCTCAAAGATTATATTTAAAAAAAAAAAACATATAGCTCCATTATCTTTTCTACATACTTTATATCTGGTTTTAGTCTTTAGTTCACACTGAAAATGTTTAACCATCCTGAAAATATTTTTTGGGCCGTGCCAGCCACAGTTAAGCGTCTGTTTTTAGTGCTTTGGCAATGTATGTTTGCTGTCCTCAAACCAATCCATTGTCGAGGGTCCAGGATCATGACTATGCCCAGTTGTCTGTGGTGAAAGACTGATTGTCTATGATTCTCACTTTTCGTTCGATTTCAAGGCATACTTTACCCAATTAACCTTTTTCCCCCCTTTGTGTTCAGATAATCTGTCATGGCTACTACTGAGAATGCAGAGACGTGTTCACCAGAAAACAAAGGAGACCATCATGGGAGTGCTGACCCGGACACAAAGTACCCAATGAAAGTCCAGTATTGTGGAGGTAAGTACTACATAGTATCCGGGCAGTGTCCGAAATGGCATCCTCTTCTAGTGATCTATACATGATCATGGCCAATTCCTAAAACATTGTTTTGCAATGTCACATGATTGTCAAGGTCTAACACTTCTCCTTGTTTTTTTTTCTCCAGTGTGCTCCTTGCCAACAGAGTACTGTGAGTACATGCCTGAACCGTCCAAATGCAGGCAGTGGCTGGAGAAGAACTTCCCAGATGTGTTTGCCAGGATGAGTGTAGGTGAGTTCCATCAGACAGTCTCGTTTTTTTTCTCTCTGTTTCCTATCAGGAAGATGGACAATAATACTCTGGAGGTGGGCAATAATATGCTGTCATATTAAAATACATTTTTTTTCCTTCTGCCTTACTGGTCCGGTAGGAAATGCTCCCAAGCAGGACACTGGCGGTGTAGAGGCGCCCCCTGTTGGAGAGGAGGATGAGAAGAAGAAGCAGAAGAGAGGTCAGAGTTTCGTCTTCATTTTGAATTCTTAAATGCATCCTTCCTTCTCAAATCCTAAACCAGTGTTTACCAGCACAACCTTCAGGGACCCCCCCAGCCTTTGTACAAACTTGCTCTGTTCTAGACTAAATCACCAAGATTTATTGGTTGGATCAGATGAGTTTGCGCAGAAATAGAACAAACATGTACAATAGCTAGGGGAAGTTTGAGTACTGGCATTGGAGACCCCTGTTCTAACCTGTCTGTGCTGACTCTCTAGGTGGCAGAGGACAGATCAAACAGAAAAAGAAGACTGTCCCTCAGAAAATAACGATAGCTAAAATCCCCCGCGCCAAGAAGAAATATGTCACACGAGTCTGTGGAATGAACACCTTTGGTAAGATTGCTGACTGTCACACACTGTTACTACCTTATTAAAGACATGGACAGGCCCATAACGTTGTTTGTCTTGCTTGTGACTGTGGACTTCCTCCCTGCAGACATTGACCTTAAAGAGGCTCAGAGATTCTTTGCACAGAAGTTCTCCTGCGGAGCCTCTGTGACGGCGGAGGATGAAATCATCATTCAGGGAGATTTTACAGATGATATCATAGATGTCATCCAGGAAAAGTGGCCTGAGGTAAGACATTAGTTACAGGAAATACACAAGCAGTCTGTGTACCTCAATGAGACATCATACACACACACACACTCTAACCATTTCTGTGTCTCTCTCTCCATTGTAGGTGGATGACGACAGCATTGATGATCTGGGAGAAGTCAAGAAGTGAAGACCCGACGTGCACTTTTACTGAAAAATGGATGCAACATGTAACAACAACCTGGCCAAATGTACACATTAACATTAAAAAGGAGTCGTTTTATATCTATTTTATTTACTGTATAGAAACTGTGGACTCGGCCACCCCCCCTTGGCATTTTTCAGTTCTTGATAGCTGCGCTCTTTCTCGGTTGCCAAAGGTCTGGTCTCATGTGAATCCTTCAAAAATGCTTTTGACTCAGCAAAATTTTAGGGTAATAAATGTCGGTCTCATTCACTTGTTAATTCTTTAGACTTTCTTTCAAACTTCTCTTCATCGTCCCACTAAGTACATGCCTCACTGTCCTGTCTGCAGTGTATGTTCATACTGCCATTGTTTTATTTCATTTAATGAGACCCATTTAAGGTCTTTCTATTCTTTGGGAAAGGCCAATATAAGTCAATGACATGCTGGGAAATATGTATTATGGTGATGTTATTTAGGAAATTGGGCTGCACAGATCTATTTGTCCTAACTATTGGATAAGGCTTACTGGTATCTCAGGATGAAGAAGATGGATGGTGTTTCGTCCAAATCTCCTTACACAATGATTAAAAAATAGATAAGTGTCAACGTCAGAGAGTACATCCCTTTGAAACTGCTTCGTTAGGAACATTTTCTTCCAATTTGTGCCTACTGAACAGGACCAGGTGTTGTGTCCTTTAAGCAGGGGTGGGTAGTAACGCAAATGAGTAAGAGTACACATTTGGAGTAACGAATACTTCGCGTTACTTTCTGTGGGCTGTAATTTCTCTTAATTTCTTTTTTCAGCAAGTAAAGTACTCTTTACTCAGGTACATTTCATTTGTAATGGTAAAAAAAAAATCGTTACAAAGGTTATCTTCAGGTATTTTTGTAAGCCAATTCGTACTCATTCGCGCTTATCATGTAGTATGACAAATGAAACCCATTCTCACTACTACTCTACAGTACTCATCATCAGTCAAGCATGAACAGCCCAGTAGAGGATCAAAATGTGGCAAATCGTGACAACCCTTTTTTTATTTTCAAACGTAAAAGAGGAAATAATATCATCATGAAATGTTGTCTTTGCCTCAACAAAAACGCGGAAATCTCGGCTTTTAAAAATGCATCATCCAACCTTCGCAAGCACATTGAGGTAAGTTAGGCTAGTTAGCTAGCTAACTTCAGCTAGCTAGCAATAGGTAGTCAACGTAGCTATTACTAGCTAAAATATTATAGAAAAATGTAGGGTTATGTGTTGTGGTGTATTAGTGGTTAATTGACTTTGCTTGACCTTATTTTTAGGATGGCATAAATAGTTACTCCAATGGTTAATTTTAATTGGGTCTCGGTTGTTGTAGCCAGCCAGCTAAGTTGTTATTTCTGCACATAAAGTATGAGAAAATATTGGAAAGGGTACAATTTATGATACAGTGGTCTGCTTATTGTGATCACGTCCGTCCGGGTCAATTTGATCACTAGGGATGATCGCTATAACATTTTTTTTTCTAATGCAGATGACCATTTATTTTACAATTTTCATTTTTATTACATGAATATAACGTAATGAAACGGACAGCTTCGATATTAACTGAAGTTTACTGACATTCAAAATACGTTTGTAAATTGCTGTACTGTTACATTAGTGCAAATAGGCTAGCACCACAGGCGCTTTCCCCAGTCTCCGTCACTACTAGCCATGACCTTAACTCGTTTTGATGGAGTTGCAGCACTCTTTCCCTGAGCTAAAGAATCTATCTGTTAGGATCAACACTCCACTGCCTGCATCTGCTGCATGTGAAAGACTGTTCAGTTGTGCCGGACTGATTTAAAAGAGCTAGACTAGGCTGCAAAAACCTTGAAAACTAGCTTCTTCTGAATTATTATTTCTGTTATCCAAGCCCTGTTATATCCTCTACAATACGCTAACAACGTAACAATTTGTTACAGTTTTACAATGTTAGTATTTGGTTTATTAAACAAAACTATAAAAAATTAAAATGTACTCAAAAAGTAACTGTACTCAAGTACTTTTTTGATTGAGTACTCATTTACTCTTACTTGTAGTTTTCTTAGGTGGTAACTTTACTCCTACTTGAGTAAAATTTTACCGTAGTAGTTGTTTGTTCAGTACTCTACCCACCCCTGCCTTTAAGTTATTTGAATTCTGAGTATAATCTTTCCACCAGTTTTATAATGAACCCATAATCCCCTGGCTGTTGGTGTACACACAGAGCCATCTGCCTATAGAACCCCACAAGAGATAACACATTGTACACCCACACACACTCTCTCCACATTTTTGGCACCGGAAGATCGCTTGCATGACCGCAAACAATAAAATCCCCGGTCCCATGCAGGAGGTGCCTAGACAACCCTATCTATATTGACTCTTCAGAGAGGAGCAAAGCTGCACACACACGGTCTCTCCAGTCCGTAGCGTATCGTTTGACCCATGGCAAACTTCACTACTATGGAAGACAACTGCTGCAGCTTTGACTCTCCCATCCTGGACCAGGTCCTGCCTCCCATCCTGGTGCTGGAGTTCATATTCGGGCTGATGGGGAATGTTGTGGCTCTGTGGATGTTTATTTTCCACATGGACACCTGGAAGCCCAACTCCGTCTATCTCACACAACTGGCCGTGGCCGACTCCATCGTCCTGTTCTGTCTTCCTTTCAGAGCCGACTACTACCGACGCGGCAAGCACTGGATCCACGGTGATGTCCTATGCCGGATTATGCTGTTCCTGTTGACGGCCAACCGCGGCGCTGGCATCTTCTTCCTCACTGCGGTGGCTGTCGACCGTTACTTCAAGATCGTTCACCCCATGAACAAGATCAACCAGATGGGCCTGAACTTCGCTCTGTGGGTGTCTCTGGGCCTGTGGGGCCTGATCATTGCTGCAACCGGGTACCTGCTGGCCAACGAACATTTATCCTTCCACAACAACCGGACGCAGTGCGAGAGCTTCAACATCTGCATGGACTTCAGGCCGCTGTCTACGTGGCACAATACCTTCTACGTGACCCAGTTCTTCTTGCCCACCGCCATTGTCACCTTCTGCACCGTCTGCATCACCTGGCAGCTGAAGAACAAGACGATCGACCCCAGGGGGAAGATCAAACGTGCGGTGCAGTTCGTCATGGCCGTGACACTCATCTTCATTATTTGCTTCTTACCTAGTACAGTGTCTCGGATCGCTGTGTGGATACTCAAGGCCTGGTACAACGAGTGCCAGTATTTCAAAGAGGCTAATTTGGCGTTCTACACCTCTGTGTGTTTCACCTACTTCAACAGCGTTCTGAACCCCATTGTGTACTACTTCTCTAGCCCTGCCTTCAAGTTAACCTTCCAGAATCTGTTCAAAAGACTGCTGGGGAGGACAGAGGAAGAGGAACAGCCAGCCTTGCCCGAGACTTGGATCAACAGTCCGAACACAGTGTCAGGGAGGATCTGATGAAGTAGTAACTTCTAACCACTGATCCAGAGTCAGACTAAGTCTTATTCATTGTGATCTAAAATATAAAACTGATTTTAGATCAGCACTCCTAGGCCTACTCTGAGACTCTTTGTGAAAAAGTACCCAGTAGTCAGTAGGGAAAGAATAACTTTTTTTTCTACTCTAGTGGAATATGGTATGTTCTGTCAATGAACAATATCAACCAGACGTGAAGGAAACCGATGGTGGAGATAGGTGTCTGTTAGATAAGAATGCATATTTTAACATTAAAGATAAGATTACATTTTTTAATTGCTGTATAGCCAACACCCAAATGTTATGTTGATATTCTACAGCTAAAAGTAGAAATGAATCAATAGGTTCGATCAATTAAGAATTTGTATGCAGTATAACAGTGGAATCTTTCATGTAATGTTTAACATTTACAATATTCTTTGATGAGTTTTATGTACAGTACCAGTCCAAAGTTTGTACCAGTCCTAACTTAGTCAGTAGAGCTGTGAAGACAGATGACTAATATATAAACAATGGTTTGTGTGACGTTTGGTAGAGCTCTCTGAATAAAGAACTGATCTATTGCAGACTGGGACTTTGTTTAATTCTTCATTAACCAGAGCCTTACAACCTCTGGGAATTGATCAAAGCTAGAGTGATAGTTGAGTTTGATAATTGAGACAGCAAAATTCTCGTGACAACTTTGTCCTTCGAGCCGGATCTCAATACATGTCGTCCCAGGGAACACCGAAACCGTGCACGGGCAGAGTAGGCCGGTGTAAAATTGGTACACAACAGAGACGGTGACGAGATCCAACCTACATTGATTTCCCAGCCTGCAAGGATAAGGTCAGTAATCTCTATTCAAGGATTTGGGGGGGGGGGGGGGGGGGGGTAATGGTTTTGGAAATTACATTTTATTAGTGAGAAATAATTTCTAGGGATTTAGAGTTGGCCGGAACGTATATCTTTTTCCAATAGAATCCTTAAAGATTTTGCGCTTAATTGTGTATTAACAAAATCGATAGGAAGGAACAGGTCCGTAAAGACCTGAGGTAACAGTGCACTACCGTAACTAAACTAACTTAATATTTGTGATCTGAGAGTAAAAAGATAGATTATTAAGAAGGGATATAAAATAGGCGTTGTGAGATAAGACGTTAACTATTGTGTTAAAATAATCATAGATCTGATTCAATAGTCACGTCTAATCATAAAATCCAAAACAGGTTAAATTATATGAGATAGTTTAACATGGGAGGTAAATCATCAACAGGGGTTCCAGAATGTACCGGAGATGAAAGGTATATGGAATCCAAGGATAGAAGAAATGTAGACTAAGGCCCAAAATGGAGAAAGAAATATGGATTTGAAGGAAGATTAGATGTAGACAAATTAGAAAACATTATGAAACTAATACATAAGGAACGGCATAATAATTGTATAACTTATTTAACCCGTATACGTGTGAGACCTAATCATCTTTAAAAAGTCATGAAATAATTATTCAAGGTTTATTATTGACGTGAGATAGATATATTAATCAGTCAAAAGTCATAAGGAACGGCATGATGATTGTACAAGTTATTTAATCCGTATACGTGTGAGACCTAGTGATCTACCAAAAGTCATAAAGTAATTATTTCAGGTTCTGAGTAGGGAACAACACTAAGGGTTTACTACCATGGGAGGTAAATCCTCAAAGGAGGTCTCGGAATTAAACGGGGATGAGTCTAAGGATAAAAGGAACATTTATTATAGTCCTAAGTGGAGAAAGTAAGAACCAACACTTCCCTAGTCTCTGTGTTTATTGAGCCTTTCACAGTAGCCTGGCTGGCCAACGCCCGTAAGACGCCCGTAAGCCGCATTCATTTTTCATGTTTGTATGGGAATGGTGAGACGGAATGCATATAGTATTATACTGTTGTATGCACTGTGTTTCCGTACCGCTGGTTTCTTTCCCCATAATATAATTTTACTCCTCATTAACAGAGGTAGTGAAAAATAGGTGGTATTAGGTATTGACTGACATGAGAAATAGATTAGCATTTTAAATTACAATACATGTAGGACGACCCCAATAGATGATGGAGTTATAATTCTGGTGTATCTTAATACATTTGAATGAAGGGCGTTTGCCCGTGCTGAGTGGTTTTAACGTTTGAGCTTGATAAGTTGCCTGTGTGTGGGATGGACCTTGAAGGCATGCACCCTTGCTGTATTAGGAAAATAGAGTGATGGGTAAACAGAGAAGTGAGGGATTAAATACTGCAAGGATATGGCTCTCTGAAGCCCGAAAGAGAGTTGAGGGTAAAAAAGATAAAAAGGAAGTTGAGAAGAGAGAACTAGAAAGTATAGACAAGGCAAGTGAGAGCAAGGCATGTTCCCCGTCGGCTCCACCAGTAAGGGAGGATAAGGAAAGGTTATATCCTTCCCTGGTGGATCAGGCCTGGAGAGGGAATCCTGATGATGAGGTGGTGGTGGTCCGGAGGAGAGTGCAAATGCCCCCTCCTCAACCTCCTCGTAGGGACAACTACCGCCCTATCATCCACAAGGGGCGACAGGGGGAACACAGGCAGAACAGAGTGAGGAAGAAAGAGAGGGGGATGAGTTGGAGACATTGACAAAAGTAGTATTAAAATTGGTACAGGACAAAGAAGAAAAGGACAGACAGTTGAAACAAGGTAAAGACCGGGGTTATTCACCTATAATTACCAGGTCAGGAATATATAAGAGAAGTAATTCAGAGGGTGGACAGTCAGGAAGTTTTAGGGGTAAGGGAGTAAGGAAGGAATTTTAACACATACACTGTTGAATCAATTGAAACCTGAAAATGCATATTTCACTGTTATTGACCTTGCAAACTTTTTCTTTAGCATTCCCGTTCATCCAGACAGTCAAGGGTGGTTTGGGTTTACTTTCCTAGGTCAAAAATTTACTTATTCCCGGATTCTCCAGGGATATACGGAGAGCCCAACAATCTATAGCCAGGCTATAGCTAGGAATGTGGGTTAATTCAACCCACCCGAGGGTAGTCAAATTTTGGTGTATGTTGATGACATATTGCTCTCCAACCCCTCACAGGAGGGTTGCAAGTTGGACACCATATCTCTATTAACATTCCTCGCTGAACAGGGACACAAGGTCAGTAAGAAGAAGCTACAGTTGTGGCGATCTGAGGTTATATACAGTGGGGAGAACAAGTATTTGATACACTGCCGATTTTGCAGGTTTTCCTACTTACAAAGCATGTAGAGGTCTGTAATTTTTATCATAGGTACGCTTCAACTGTGAGAGACGGAATCTAAAACAAAAATCCAGAAAATCACATTGTATGATTTTTTAATAATTAATTAGCATTTTATTGCATGACATAAGTATTTGATCACCTACCAACCAGTAAGAATTCCGGCTCTCACAGACCTGTTAGTTTTTCTTTAAGTAGCCCTCCTGTTCTCCACTCATTACCTGTATTAACTGCACCTGTTTGAACTCGTTACCTGTATAAAAGACACCTGTCCACACACTCAATCAAACAGACTCCAACCTCTCCACAATGGCCAAGACCAGAGAGCTGTTTAAGGACATCAGGGATAAAATTGTAGACCTGCACAAGACTGGGATGGGCTACAGGACAATAGGCAAACAGCTTGGTGAGAAGGCAACAACTGTTGGCGCAATTATTAGAAAATGGAAGAAGTTCAAGATGACGGTCAATCTCCCTCGGTCTGGGGCACCATGCAAGATCTCACCTCGTGGGGCATCAATGATCATGAGGAAGTTGAGGGATCAGCCCAGAACTACACGGCAGCACCTGGTCAATGACCTGAAGAGAGCTGGGACCACATTCTCAAAGAAAACCATTAGTAACACACTACGCCGTCATGGATTAAAATTCTGCAGAACACGCAAGGTCCCCCTGCTCAAGCCAGCGCATGTCCAGGCCCGTCTGAAGTTTGCCAATGACCATATGGATGATCCAGAGGAGGAATGGGAGAAGGTCATGTGGTCTGACGAGACAAAAATAGAGCTTTTTGGTCTAAACTCCACTCGCCGTGTTTGGAGGAAGAAGAAGGATGAGTACAACCCCAAGAACACCATCCCAACTGTGAAGCATGGAGGTGGAAACATCATTCTTTGGGGATGCTTTTCTGCAAAGGGGACAGGACGACTGCACTGTATTGAGGGGAGGATGGATGGGGCCATGTATCGCGGGATCTTGGCCAACAACCTCCTTCCCTCAGTAAGAGCATTGAAGATGGGTCGTGGCTGAGTCTTCCAGCATGACAACGACCCGAAACACACAGCCAGGGCAACTAAGGAATGGCTCCGTAAGAAGCATCTCAAGGTCCTGGAGTGGCCTAGCCAGTCTACAGACCTGAACCCAATAGAAAATCTTTGGAGGGAGCTGAAAGTCCGTATTGCCCAGCGACAGCCCCGAAACCTGAAGGATCTGTATGGAGGAGTGGGCCAAAATCCCTGCTGCAGTGTGTGCAAACCTGGTCAAGAACTACAGGAAACGTATGATCTCTGTAATTGCAAACAAAGGTTTCTGTACCAAATATTAAGTTCTGCTTTTCTGATGTATCAAATACTTATGTCATGCAACAAAATGCAAATTAATTAATTACAAATCATACAATGTGATTTTCTGGATTTTTGTTTTAGATTCCGTCACTCACAGTTGAAGAGTACCTATGATAAAAATTACAGACTTCTACATGCTTTGTATGTTGGAAAACCAGCAAAATCGGCAGTGTATCAAATACTCCCCACTGTATCTAAGACACACAATCACCCGGGAGGGCCGCACTCTAAATTCGAACAAGAAACAGGCTATTTTAGAGGCGCCAAAACCACTGAATAAGAAACAGTTGATGAGCTTTCTGAGGATGATAAATTATTGTAGGGCTTGGGTTCCACATTTTGCTTTACACACGGGTAAATTGAGTGATTTAATCTATGGCAGGGCCATGGCAGCTAAAGATAAAATCGAATGGACTCCTGAAGCTGAGGATCAATTTGTTAAAATAAAACAAAGTTGGTTTCTGACACCGTTTTGGCATTCCCCAGATATGATCGTCCATTCACCCAAACTTGTAGGGAGGGATTGTCAGGCTCTGGCCATAGAGAAGCAATATGCTTCTCTATGTAGCTATGGTCAGAGTCTGACAGTGTCGTTCTTTTCTGTTTCTTTGTGGGTTTTGGGTGGATCTCTAATTAGAGGCAGCTGCTACCCGTTGTCTCTAATTAGGGATCCAATATATGTTGAGTCTGTCCCTCACGCGGGTGTGGGTCGTTATCGGTATTTGTCGTATATTTCGCACGTCACGGTGGAAAGTAAGTGTTGTTGATTTTTACGTCTGTTCGTTCGTGTTGTGTTTAGGCGAACGTGACGTTAGTCTATTCGTGTTTGTTTTTGTTCCGTAGTTCGTCATTTGAGTTTTGTTATACATAGTAGAAAATAAAATGTCGAACTACTATCCCTGCGCTGCGCCTTGGTCATTCCCACACCCACATCGTGACAGAACGACCCACCACTACCAGACCAAGCCGCGTAACTGGGGAGAGACGGAGAGAGAGGAGGTGCCGCCGCGTTATGCGCGACGCGCGAGACAGGGAAATGCCCGCAAAAAAACCCAAGAATATTTTGGGGAGGGGCTATGGGGGTGGTCTGGCCGCGAAGAAGACGAGCCAGTACCACTCCCCATATGGAGCATGGAGAGGCCGAAGTACAGATGGGGGGCTCAGAGCAAGGTGGAGGAGGAGTATCTGGAGGAACATTTTGGAGAGGTTCTGGAGGAATTGGTGGAGATAGAGGAAGAGGTCGAGAGGGAGATGGCGGAGTGGTCCAGTCCAGGTCCGGTCGTCTACTCCACTCCCAGGCCGGAGCAGTCTGCTCCACAGGTACCCAGTCCGGGTCCGGTTGTCTACTCCACCTCCCTTCCAGAGCAGTCCGCTCCACCGGTGCCCAGTCCGGGTCCGGTCGTCGTCTCCACTTCCAGGCCAGAGCAATCCGCTTCACCGATGTCCAGTCCGGGTCCGGACCTCTGCCCTACTCCACGTATCCGACCTCTGGTGCGCCTCCTCAGTCCGGTACGACCCGTGCCGGCTCCCCGCACTGGACCTCCAGTACGTGCGCCTAACCAGGTGCTTCCTGTGCCAGCTCCACGCACCCGACATCCGGTGCGCCTCCCCAGCCCTGAACCTCCAGCGAAGGTCAGCGCCCCTAAACCTCCAGCGAAGGTCAGCGCCCCTAAACCTCCAGCGAAGGTCAGCGCCCCTAAACCTCCAGCGAAGGTCAGCGCCCCTAAACCTCCAGCGAAGGTCAGCGCCCCTAAACCTCCAGCGAAGGTCAGCGCCCCTAAACCTCCTGCGAAGGTCAGCGCCCCTAAACCTCCTGCGAAGGTCAGCGCCCCTAAACCTCCTGCGAAGGTCAGCGCCCCTAAACCTCCTGCGAAGGTCAGCGTCCCGCCACCTCCAGCGAAGGTCAGCGTCCCGCCACCTCCAGCGAAGGTCAGCGCCCTCCAGCGAAGGTCAGCGTCCCGCCACCTCCAGCGAAGGTCAGCGTCCCGCCACCTCCAGCGAAGGTCAGCGTCCCGCCACCTCCAGCGAAGGTCAGCAGCCCTGCACCTCCAGCGAAGGTCAGCAGCCCTATACCTCTAGCGAAGATCAGCAGCCCTGCACCTCCAGCGAGGGTCAGCGCCCCTAAACCTCCTGCGAAGGTCAGCGCCCCTAAACCTCCTGCGAAGGTCAGCGCCCCTGAACCTCCAGCGAAGGTCAGCGCCCCTAAACCTCCAGCGAAGGTCAGTTCACCGGTACCCAGTCCGGGTCCAGCCGTCTGCTCCGCCTCAGTGCCAGAGCAGTCCGCTCCACCGGTGCCCAATCCGGGTCCAGCCGCCTGCTCCGCCTCAGTGCCAGAGCAGTCCGCTCCACCGGTACCCAATCCGGGTCCAGCCGCTTGCTCCGCCTCAGTGCTAGAGCAGTCCGCTCCACCGGTACCCAATCCGGGTCCAGCCGTCTGCTCCGCCTCAGTGCCAGAGCAGTCCGCTCCACCGGTACCCAGTCCGGGACCAGCCGTCTGCTCCGCCTCAGTGCCAGAGCAGTCCGCTCCACCGGTACCCAATCCGGGTCCAGCCGCCTGCTCCGCCTCAGTGCTAGAGCAGTCCGCTCCACCGGTACCCAGTCCGGGTCCAGCCGCCTGCTCCGCCTCAGTGCCAGAGCAGTCCGCTCCGCCGGTACCCGGTACCCACCGGTGCCCAGTCCGGGCCCGGTTGTTTTCCCAGCTCCATGGCCGGAGCCGTTTGCCCCACCGGTGCCCAGTCCAGGCCCGGAAGTTTTCCCTGCTCCATGGCCGGAGCCGTTTGCCCCACCGGTGCCCAGTCCGGGCCCGGTTGTTTTCCCCGCTCCATGGCCGGAGCCGTTTGCCCCACCGGTGCCCAGTCCGGGCCCGGTTGTTTTCCCCGCTCCATGGCCGGAGCCGTTTACCCCACCGGTGCCCAGTCCGGGCCCGGTTGTTTTCCCTGCTCCATGGCCGGAGCCTTTTGCCCCACCGGCCCGGGACCGGTGATAAGGAAGGGCACGGGACAAAACTGTCCACATCGCCGGAGCCGCCCCCGATGGACTAGTTTTCCCTCCCATTTACCCCCCCCCCCGTGTTTTGTGTGTGTTTTTTTTATTTAGGCGTCCGGGAGTCCGCGCCTTGGGGGGGGGGGGGGTACTGTCAGAAGCAATAGGCTTCTCTATGTAGCTATGGTCAGAGTCTGACAGTGTCGTTCTTTTCTGTTTCTTTGTGGGTTTTGGGTGGATCTCTAATTAGAGGCAGCTGCTACCCGTTGTCTCTAATTAGGGATCCAATATATGTTGAGTCTGTCCCTCACGCGGGTGTGGGTCGTTATCGGTATATGTCGTATATTTCGCATGTCACGGTGGAAAGTAAGTGTTGTTGATTTTTACGTCTGTTCGTTCGTGTTGTGTTTAGGCGAACGTGACGTTAGTCTATTCGTGTTTGTTTTTGTTCCGTAGTTCGTCATTTGAGTTTTGTTATACATAGTAGAGAAAATAAAATGTCAAACTACTATCCCTGCGCTGCGCCTTGGTCATTCCCACACCCACATCGTGACAGGGATACATGACATCTGTGCTGACCCAGAAACACGGGGGGGAAGAATAAGACAGTGGCAAATTATTCTTCCCGGCTAGATGGGGTGGCACAGGAAATTCCTCTGTGTCTGCAGTCTGTAGTGGCAGCAGCACAGGCGGTGGAAGATTCAGCCTCTGTGGTACTCTATCACGATTTGACGTTAAAGGTGCCTCATGCGGTTTCTATCCTTTTGTTAGAACATAAAATGGCTTATATTATAATTAATTTGCATTTTATTGCATGACATAAGTATTTGATACATCAGAAAAGCATAACTTAATATTTGGTACAGAAACCTTTGTTTGCAATTACAGAGATCATACGTTTCCTGTAGTTCTTGACCAGGTTTGCACACACTACAGCAAGGATTTTGGCCCATTCCTCCATCCAGACCTTCTCCAGATCCTTCAGGTTTCGGGGCTGTCGCTGGGCAATACGGATTTTCAGCTCCCTCCAAAGATGTTCTAATGGGTTCAGGTCTGGAGACTGGCTAGGCCACTCCAGGACCTTGAGATGCTTCTTACGGAGCCACTCCTTAGTTGCCCTGGCTGTGTGTTTTGGGTCGTTGTCATGCTGGAAGACCCAGCCACAACCCATCTTCAATGCTCTTACTGAGATTCCATCTCTCACAGTTGAAGTGTACCTATGATAAAAAATTAGACCTCTACATGCTTTGTAAGTAGGAAAACCTGCAAAATCGGCAGTGTATCAAATACTTGTTCTCCCCACTGTATGTGTGTGTGATTATGTAGTGTGTGTGTGTGTGTGTGTGTGTGTGTGTGTGTGTGTGTGTGTGTGTGTATGTATGTATGTCTAGCATAGCGATGGACATGAGTAATCTGCTTGAGTACTCAAAACGGACGTCAAAACTCTTTGTGTCTGCCCAAACCGACAAGTGAAAATTTGAAATTTTGTCTTGAAGACGTTAATTTGACTAGTGTTCCATTTGTACATGTGCATTTGCAGGGCACAACGAAAAAGTAACCAAGCCAAGCATCACACAGTTCTAAATTCCCTATCCCCTCCACTCACTCAATTGTGTTTCAACTGCTCTCTCTACACACAAGTGCTGAGAGCGCACACAAACTCCCGTCAGGCCTAAAGAAATAAATGCCTATAAAAATCTACAGTGCCTTCAGAAAGTATTCACACCCGTTTACTTTTTTCGACATTTTGTGGTGTTACAGCCTGAATTTAAAATTGAGACAATTAAGATTTTTGGTCACTGGCATACACACAATACCCAATAATGTCAGTGGATGTCACGATGCGTAATCAGGGGACGATTTAGATTCCGTCTCTCACAGTTGAAGTGTACCTATGATAAATATTACAGACCTCTACATGCTTTGTAAGTAGGGAAACCTGCAAAATCGGCAGTGTATCAAATACTTGTTCTCCCCACTGTATATGGATAGTGCTTATGCTTTTAACACTGTCCATGTATTTGCAGCATAGTGGAGGAACAGGGGTAAGGTGACAACATCGGGGAAACCTATTACTCATGCACAGCTAATTCTACATTTATTAGAAGCAGTTCTTTTACCATAAAAAGGTTTGCTATTTGCAAATGTGAAACACATACTAAGGGAACTGATAGTGCCAGCAAGGGAAACAAGAAAGCAGATGAGGAAGCTAAAAGGGCTGGTCTGAAACTATCACCACCCACTCACACTTGAAAGAGGAAGTTAATATTGACACAGACTTATGAATAGACAGTCAGCTTAGAGCACCTCTTAAAGAAGTTTCCAAGTGGGTTAAGTTGGGAGCTGTTGTCACGACAGGGCGCATACATAGCCCAAGGTCTGTCACGGTTGGGTGCATGGAGCGACCAAGACGCATCGCAGGGATTATAGTTCGACATTTTATTATTTACACTTACTGTTCTCCGTGACTTGTGAAATATAATAACCCACACCCCAGTGTGGAACATACAAACCTATGTAGGATCCCTAATTAGAGACAATGCACTGCAGCAGCCTCTAATTAGGGATCCAACACAAACCACCACCAGAAACAGAAAGAATAGACCTGTCAGACTCTGCCCATGGCTACATAGAGAAGCAAATGGGCTTCTCTATGGCCAGAGCCTGACAGCTGTTGACAAAGGAGGAATTTGGCACAAAGGTAATCTACCCATTTTGCCAAAGTCTCTGTTTAGATATGCGGCAGTGGGGGGATGGTTGAGATAATTAGGCAACACTTTGTAGCATATGGAATAACTAACTTTTTTTTTTTTTATTGTTCCTGATGTGTTATATGTGCGCAGAGCAATCACCAAGGTAGACAGAGGGCACCACAGGGTGAATAACCCTCGGCTAAATTGTCACAACTCCATCCGAAGTTGCCTCACCCCCTTGTTCGGGCATGCTTCGGCAATCGTCGTCACCGGCTTTCTAGCCACTGCCGCTACCTCTTTCATTATCCATTAGTCTTGTCTTGTCATTACACACACCTGGTTCTCATTTCCCCCAATTACTTCATGTATATATGTTCCCTCTGTTCCCTCATGTCCTTGTCGGTTATTGTTTATTTGTGATTGTGTATTTGCACAGAGTTTGTGTCTAGGCAATGCCTAGTTATTTGTACACCTTTCGTGATTACTGGAACAGTTATATTTTGTCTGTTCGGTTGAGAATTACTTCTTTGGTATTAAATTATACCTTGTTCCACGCTATCTCCTGCGCCTGGCTCTCCATTATATATCCACCGTCACATAAATACCCGTTCCAACAGCTGGAAATTGACTTTATTGAACTAACTAAGAGTGAAGGGAAGAAATGGTGTTTGACAATAATTGATAAATATACCAAATGGGGAGAAGCATTTCCAACCTCCTCAGCAGATGCTATAACAGTGGCTAAGGCTCTATATCAAGATAATTATTCCTAGATTTGGAATACCTGAGACAATTTATAGCGACAACGGGTCCCACTTCTCTAATAAGGTGATTGATAATATAGGACAGAAATTCAATATAAACATGAAGAAGCATTGCTCATATCACCCGCAAAGTGCGGGTCTGGTAGAACGCATGAATGGTACGGTTAAGAAAGACACATCTAAGCACGGGAGAAATTGGGTGAAATGTTTACCAATAGTATTAATGACCATTAGAGTAACACCAGACAAAGAGGGACTATCCCCCTTTGAAAAGGTGTTTGGTAGACCCTATAGAATGCCCGAATTAGGTAGATTAGAACAGGCAGACATAGAAATAGAAGATACCTTAACAGAACACATGAGGAGATTATTCATTAACCAATCCTGTATGTCAAAGATTTTTTGCCCAACAGATGAGATATCCAAGGAGGTGAGCCATACCATACAGCCTGGCAATTGGGTGTTGATCCAGTCCCTAAGGAAGAAGGATTGGAAAACGCCCCGTTGGGAGGGACCATACCAGGTCCTGCTAGTAACTGCCTTCGCTGTAAGGATTGCTGAACTTTCCACCTGGGTGCATATCACTCACTGCAAAAAGGTAAAACCTGCGACACCTGACGAACAAGCACAGAGTTAGGAGAAAGTTCCGACAACCATTAGGGCTCGGGGGTTGACTCCTTAACGAAGATTCCCTGACCCCGTCCTCTCATCCCTGTGCAAGTTCGATAGAGGGTTAGCAATGGGGTGGCACCTGGCGGGTGATATGTTCGCGGGAAGGGCGTGGGGGTTCACCTTCTGTCTAGTAGTGGTAAGCTGTTTGATTGTCGGGGCCATATTCCACTCACACGCTGATACCACCATTGACGGACCAGAGGCTAATTAGACCAGAATTAGAGACAGGGTAGAGGACCAGGTTGCGGTCAGTGTGAAACGATCCTTGAGTGTGCAGAAAGGAGAGGTGCCGGTTGAGATAGGAAAGGATATTTCATTTGAATTTTATGTGGACCAGATAGGTCTAGCTGGTTGGGAGACCAGGGGTCTCACTATTTGGGGACGTTATGTGTGCATGTCCCCTTGTAATTCTTGGGACCAGGTTAATGCCCACACGGAGAGGGGGGGTCATGTGAACCCCAACACCCGTTATGGGACTCGGTGAAGTATTGTTAAAACCGTACCGATTACAATAAAACAGGTACAGGCGAATGATGTTGGACTTTGGTATGTTGGATTCGACCAGAGCGGTGTGGACACGGTGGTCCCCTTCTGGGTGAAGGAGCGAGTTGAAGTTAACCAGGACGCGAATTCATGTAGGCCGGGTCCCAGTACGGGGCCCACCCCGACCCCACTCCTGGAAGAACCAGGGCCTGTGCATATTGTAGAGACAAAGAACCTAGGTGAGGTCATGGCTGTGGAAACTGGATATACAGAGGGCAATTTATGGTTGAAATGGATTCAATATACAGCCCAATCAATGGCAAGAGAGGAGTGCTATGCGTGTGGGTCACCCAAGCCTAAAATGGCAACAATACCCTTCCCTCTTGATGGAACCAGCTCCTCAGGGGTTGGCTTGAATGGTGACTCTGTTCTAAGGAAAAGGATCCACCAAGAACAGTAATTGTACTGACTTGTCTCTCTTGTTTCCACATGTCCCAATAAGACCACAGCTGCCCCCGTTCAGTATTGCCCAAGGAGAGTATTATTGCTTTACCCGGTGGAGAGCGGGAGGTAAAGAAGTGGGGACGGCAACTGCACGGTGAATGTTACCAGCCAGAGTAGTATGTCTGACCTGACTTCTGTGTTAAACTTTACGGCATTTAATAACATCCGGGTCTCTAGGGTAGATGTGTGGTGGGCAGAGACTGTGGCCCTATCTTCATGTCAACTGGACAGGAACGTGTGCCCTGGTACAGTTGGGAATGCCGTTCACCTTGATCCAACATTAACGATTACAGACGGTAAAGAGATCTAAACGTAGCTTCCTACCTAGCGGCTCGTTCGATGATAGGGTTTATATTGACAGTATAGGGGTCCCTAGGGGAGTGCCAGACGAGTACAAGGCCAGAAATCAGATCTTGGCAGGACTTGAATCTAGCATCTTTTGGTGGTCGACTGTTAATAAGAACGTAGACTGGATTAATTATATCTATTATAATCAACAGCGGTTCATTAATTATACCAGAGATGCAGTGAAAGGCTTGGCTGAACAGACAGAGGCTACGAGTTTGATGGCATGGCAGAATAGAATAGCACTAGATATGCTACTGGCCGAAAAGGGTGGTGTATGTGTGATGTTTGGAACTATGTGCTGCACTTTCATCCCTAACAATACAGCGTCCGATGGCACGGTGACCAAGGCCCTGCAGGGCCTGACTACGCTCTCCAATGAATTGGCGGAGAATTCTGGGGTGGACACTTCTATGACTGGTTGGTTGGATGACATGTTTGGAAAATGGAAAACTGTGATTGTGACCATGCTCTGGGCGGCTTTCACCTGTATGAGTGTGTTGATGTTGTGTGGATGTTGTTTGATTCCGTGTGTGAGAGTTCTAATCATCAGGTCTTTGGAGAGGGCTGCAGCGGAGCAAATGCTGGGCTATGGGCCCATCCCTGACTCTGAGCAATGGAACGAGCACTACATGCCCCCGGACCTCGTTGATCACACGGGACAAGCGAAACTCGAGGAACTAGATGAAGATGACTTTGATCCTGAGGGACCCCAATTAGATGAAACTATTTTCAATGTTTAGTTAATATACTCTCACTCAATGAAGGCTATGCTGAAAATCTCTACAAGAAGAGTCATAGTTGGAAGTATTTGTGACAGTATTCCTTTGAATTTATTTAGTGTGATTATTCAGTGTGGTTATTATTTAGTGTGATATTTGATGTGTGATTTATTTTAGTCAAGGGTGGATTGATAGAGAAGTTTTTACATTTAAGATAGTGACTAAAAGTAAAATACCCATCCTTTGTGTTCTTTGGAATCTAAAGAAGTCAGTAGAGCTGTGAAGTAAGGGAGAGCCCCTATTGGCTCTTCCTGGGGCGTATGACTAATATATAAACAATGGTTTGTGTGATGTTGTCACGGTGATGTGGAAGGGAACGAGGCGCAGATCGAGAGGATGTGGCGAACATGTTTTATTATACAAATAAAACACAACAAAACAATAAACGCACTAGACACTGTGGCGTTGTGTTAACACACACTAACTCCAACACAAACAATGATCCACACGCAGGTGGATGTGTGGAGAGCTTAAATATAATCCCCAATTAGAGACAACTCTAGACAGCTGTCTCTAATTGGGGATAATTTACTCCCTAATCTTGTGATGTGAGGACCTGACTGTGGCCTACCCACTCCCTCTGGCCTCAGTCAAGTCCTCACAGATGTTTGGGAGAGATCTCTGAATAAAGAACTGATCTATTGCAAACTGGGACTTTGTTTAATTCTTAATTAACCAGAGCCTTACAACCTCTGGGAATGTATCAAAGCTAGAGTGATAGTTGAGTGACAATTTATTTTTACTATTTTCTACATTGTAGAATAATAGTGAAGACATCAAAACTATGAAGTAACACATGGAATCATGTAGTAACCAGAAGAGTGTTAAAAAAATATATATTTTATATTTGAGATTCTTCAAAGGAGCTACCCTTTGCCTTGATGACAGCTTTGCACACTCTTGGTGTTCTCTCAACCAGCTATATGAGGTAGATACCTGGAATGCATCTCAATTAACTGGTGTGCCTTGTTAAAATATAATTTGTGGAATTTCTTCCCTTAATGTGTTTGAGCAAATCAGTTGTGTTGTGAAAAGGTAGGGGTGGTATACATTATTTTTGGTAAAATAACTCCATACTATGACAAGAACAGCTCAGATAAGCAAAGAGAAACGACAGTCCATCATTACTTTAAGACATGAAGGTCAGGCAATCCGGAAAATGTCAAGAACTTTGAAGGTTTTTTCAAGTGCAGTCCTAAACCCATCAAGCACTATGATGAAACTGGTTCTCATGAGGACCGCCACAGGAAAGGAAGACCCATAATTACCTCTGCTGCAGAGGATAAGTTCATTAGAGGTGAACGGATGATGCATGTGTGGTTTGAAGAATCTAAAATATATGTTGATTTGTTAAAACCTTTTTTGGTCTTCACTATTATTCTAAAATGTACAAATAAAGAAAAACCCTTGAATGAGTAGGTGTCCAAACTTTTGACTCGTACTATATTTGCTTAAGATTCATGTAAATTATAGCAATGATATAGTTATAGCAATGTTAGTGACTGCAGTAGTAATGATAATGACTGATTATAGTTGAGAAAGTAGGTAGATGGACAAATTACTTGATTGACAGGATATTATAGCCTGAACATGTGAAAATTGGTTTGGTGTCTCTAGCTTGAACAGTTGAAGAGTTACTACTACTGTTGGTGGTTATTTTATGCTAATTTGGCAGTGGTGGAAAAAGTACTTAATTGTCATACTTGAGTAAAAGTAAAAGTAAAAGTGAAAGTTACCCAGTAAAATACTACTAGCATTAAAAGTAAATGCTATACATCAAATGCCTTATATTAAGCAAACCAGACGTCACTGTTTTTGTATTATTTTTCATTACGGACAGACGGGCACAGTCCAACACTCAGACATCATTTCCAAACGCACGTCCTGATTTTGCCAAGTGGTAGTTGTCCTGAGACCAATATCTTTATGATGACCCTGGGACAACAACTGCCTCAGCCAATCAACGTTTATGATGTCATCACTGTGTGCCCCGCCGTCGAGTCCGCCAAAAAAAAATAAAAAAAAATTACACACCTCTTCCAAGACCTAGCGCACGATTTACAAGGTAAGACCAACGGCTTTTTACATTCTATTAATTAACGTGCATTTACAAGGTAAGACCAACGGCAAATTACATTCTATTAATTAACGTGCATTTACAAGGTAAGACCAACGGCTAGGACGTGCCTATTAATTAACGTGCATTTACAAGGTAAGACCAACGGCTAGGACGTGCCTATTAATTAACGTGCATTTCGTGCCATTTACAAGGTAAGACCAACGGCTAGGACGTGCCTATTAATTAACGTGCATTTCGTGCCATTTACAAGGTAAGACCAACGGCTTTTTACATTCTATTAATTAACATGTGCCTTCTACCACGGCTGATGATGTTAAAATTCATATTTGTTTTTAGAATAGCATTTTTCCACCATGGAAGTAATAACGTTGACAGTATTAGCTTGGATTGGCGAGTTAATTGGCTGTTGCCAGCCAAAATTTATCAGCATCGCTGACGTTCTGGCAAAAAAAAAAAAAAGATGATAATACTGTTTAGATGTTTATATTTTTTTGTAGTGACCGTTATACGAATATGTTGACCTCAAGTCATCACTGATTTATTCTGTTACAGGATGTTGTCCTCAGACCATCATATGAATATGTTGACCTCAAGTCATCTCCTATTTATTCTGTTACAGGATGTTGTCCTCAGACCATCATATGAATATGTTGACCTCAAGTCATCACTGATTTATTCTGTTACATGATGTTGTCCTTAGACAATATAATAAAATGTGTTCCAAAAATGGCTTTCCTGATGGTATAACCTGTAAAATAATCATATTTATAATAAGTCTATCATTGCTTCTGTATTTAGGCTAAAGGACACCAAGTGGCAATAAGAGCACACAATGGAAGGTATGATTTTTACTTTATTTAATGTAATTTAACCATGTTCCATTTTTAACATGTTTTCAAATCTAACACAATGTATACCTTCACCTTGCTGGCGGTTGGGGGAGAGGCTGCTTCTTTGTAAGCTACAAGAGAAGCAACATCTCACAGCATGTTGTTCTAAACATACATTTGCGATGTTATCAGATGGGCATTTTACATTTTATTGATTTGACAATAAAACTATTTATTTATTGACCATTTTAAAACCCAATGTACTTGCAAAATGTGTAATCTATTAATTATTCTTCATCTTTGTAGATGTTAAGGCATTAAGGTGTCTCCAAAATAAAAGGCCAAAGTTCACCATAGGAAGTGTGGGGCCATACAATCTACAAGTGGAAAGTTTCAAAACTTTAATGGAGGACAACGAGGTAATTTAATATCCTTATAGGGATGTTTCACTGCCAGTTAAAGAACTTAAAAGATGTCTGCAAGTACTTTAGGAACCACTGGGAGCCAATTGGTCCTCTGTGGTCTAACTTTGGAAGATGTTATAAGCATGGAGACTCAAACAATTTTTATGCATGTTCACTTGATAGTCATCATAACTGAAAGTTAGCATGGTGTTTTGAGTATCTTTAAATTTGTACATTGTAATTGTTCCAACCTGTTGCTGCTGCTCATTCAACAAACTGATCTCTGCTTTTATTTCCTTATAGCTTCTTCCACCGTTTAAAATACCAATTCCTCTGTGGCATCTGGAATCGTAGATTGGATGATTTGATTGATGTGCTATTGAACAAGACTGACAAGTACTTCAACATACAGGATTTGCAGTCTGCTGGGAGAGTCTTTAACCCTCTGGAATGTAAAATGGAAGAAATAAAGAAGTCTGCTCAGAGGATGCTAGACAACGGTTGGGCCACAGCAGTTACCGCAGCTTCAACAGAAACATACATATACAATGTTCCATCTGAAAATAATCCACATGTAGTTTACTGTGTATGCCCTGCAGAGCAGTTCTGCAGTTGTCTCCCTGGTACAAGGGGACGTACATTTAAGCATCTCATTTTATTAAGTCTTCTCACTTGTGGTGATGGTGAAACCTTTCCAGATATGGACACACAACTGCAAGCCCATGCCAAGAACTTGATTCAAAAGAATAAGTATAGCATTTCTACAAAGCCTAAAAAAAACACTAGAGGTTGAAAGCTTATTTGGAAGAGCAGTATCAAAACCATGTATAGTGGCGAATGTATGTGACTGCTGTACTTTCTCATATCATAAAAAATGTGCTTGTCTACTACTTACAAAGGTACTTTTAAATGAGATGAGTGAGACATCAAAAAATGCAATTAACATTTCAGTGGAGCCTATATAGGATGAAATTGCAGATGAAGATAGGCGTCGTACAACTATCAGGAAACTGGAAAGCATACTGAAGACTCTACAGACATGGGAGAAAATTCCTGAGGACATTGCCCATAAAGTCAATGAACTAGAAGTGCAAACAAAGGAAGAAAATATAAACTTTAAAAGATTTGTGCAACTTTGTGATGAGGACAAGTCACGTAAAATACGGCCACTATTTGCAAACAGAAAAAGAAAGACTGACAGAAACACTGCCTCAGAGACGAGGACAGATGTCACATCAAGTTTTCCTATTAAATCAAGAAGAAAACGCAGAGCAATCAGTGGTCCAAAAAGATAATACAAATAAGGTTTGAAAAGTACTTTTTATTCAAATGCAGTTTTGCCATTTTAACAAACGCTGTACTTGTTCTCCACTATGAGTCCTCCTGTAAAAGTTACTATAAAACAATTTATTATGAAAATAAAAGCCTTGTCAAATATCAAATAAAGTAATTGAGCTTTTCTTTTTTGTTTAGAAATAAGCTGATAGCAGCCACATTAGTACATGTGTGCAGGAACATGGGTACTGTAAAATGGATAAGCCGCCGTAGGCGGTGGGTGGCCAAATCCAGCTCAGATTCAGGACCAAGGTTTTCCACATTACTTTTCATTTGTTCAATGCTCCTCCTGCAAATCAATTAAAATGTTCATGTTACTACCTGGGATTGTTACTCTGTTGCATCATAACCATAGCTCCACATTGTTAAAAGCCCTATATAAATGAAGGAAGGTGACCTAGACTTGAGGATCATATGGAATTGCAATACGCATGACATTATCATTCTCTTGTTGATTAATTGGCCTCTTGATACAGGGACTAGACAGCAGGCTGAAAAAGTTTGTACAATGGTAATATTAGAACAAAATGCACATTAGGCCAATTAAGTTTAACTGCGGGCAAAGACATCTGCATTTTCTGTCAACAGAACAAACAGTTCTAGAACGTCAATGCACCCTACATTTGTACTTTAAAATGAAAAAAAAATAAATCTGTCCTGATCCACGCTGCTAACCTATTTTCCTAATATGACCTCAGAGGCCAGCAATCCTAGACACTACACTGTGATATAGAGTCAGTGTAGCATAGAATTACATATACAGTCAGAGACCAGCAAGTAGTGATTCGGGGTGTATAAATAAAATGAAGGTGTAGACATTAAGATATTCTAAGACAAGACACCACATACAGATAGGGGGCTTACACAGACATACTTACAGTGTTGCTGGGATGTCCTCTTCTGGTATACCAGCAAATAGGTTTCTCTTTCGGCACATGTTTGGCCAGTGCCATGCCAAACCCCTTGGCTAGGTCTTCCGCCTCTCCCTCTGTTAAAGTGCTGAATATTGTCAGCTTTCTTCGCCTTTCTAGGCTGCTGCAGCACATTGGGTGGAACATCTTTTTTGCCAACCTATATGAACAAGTACAGTGTCACAGATGCAAAGCATGAGAGCAGGGCTTCCTAAATATCAGTGATGTACTGTTCCATGCCTATCAATAGCCATGAGGGGCAAACTATATGACTTTCTATCTTCTTTTATACTTCTAGCCCTGACATGTTCCAAGTTCCATGGTCCAACACCTCATACCAGCAGAAAATTGTACCAGAATAAATTATACTGACTCTCTAGAGTTTGAAGTTTGGAGTACTTTTAATTACTAGGCGTTCCAGGGACATGCAAAAACTAATGTGAGATGCAGCTCATCACAGTCAATCTTTTTTATTCATAATTTGAGCATGTAATAAAAATAGTTTTTTTTGTATTTTGCCTTGAAAGTTGTAATATGTTAATCTTAACATACTTAAGATGCTAGCATAACATTTTAGTCAGATTTGTTAACTTTCATGGGTTTTGTGGTGTTTAAGACACATTGTTACATAAAATAGAAACATTTGGAAGAGGTGATTTGGCAGATAATTAAGATTTTTGTATAAAGACAGAAATAAAATAGAATCCACATGTGAAAATGATTTATCCTTAAAAAGGTTTGACTCACAAAAAAGCTCCAGTGATTGCCACCCTGGAGATAAGCGCCAAACATCGCTGTTGCCCCTTTCAAAATGTTATTCTGAAATTCAGAGAAATATAATAGAAATGCTGTTTAATTAAGCTCACTGAAACCTAGCACCAGCTATTCATTAACATAATACCTAACAAAAAAGAAATAAACAGGTTTCAAATCAATTATATATACTGTATAATATAATTCAAATTATTGCTGGTAAAATTACACTTACCTTGCTAAGGACATTACATATGGAATCCATGACCTGAAAATTTAAAGGAAAAATGTGAGGTAAAAGAATTGAACTGCTCTATATTTTAAATCAAATAGAAATTATATAAGTCATTTATTATCAGTCCTGTTCTAGACTGGACCTTTAAGGTACAAAATGCCCAGATGTTGGAGGCATGTTTTGGTGCTAGACAAAAGCCAACACACAAAGCATGTTATTTATTTGTATGCATTCTGGGCTTAATTTCCCAGTTTGTTTATATGTATTTCAGTGTTTTTCAGCATCTGACTAGCAAAGAAATGTCTTCGTGAACACCATGCAGAACTTCAAAATAAATTTGAAGGCTAAATGCTAGTCAGAGGCCATGGTTGTTTGTTTTGGTGGTAGGGTAAGTGGACAGGACATAAGTGTAAGAATTTACATAGCTTACTATAAGGATATTAAGTTACCTCGTCAGAAACCTCGTGGCCCCACACTTCCTATGGTGAACTTTGGCCTTTTATTTTGGAGACACCTTAATGCCTTAACATCTACAAAGATGAAGAATAATTAATAGATTACACATTTTGCAAGTACATTGGGTTTTAAAATGGTCAATAAATAAATAGTTTTATTGTCAAATCAATAAAATGTAAAATGCCCATCTGATAACATCGCAAATGTATGTTTAGAACAACATGCTGTGAGATGTTGCTTCTCTTGTAGCTTACAAAGAAGCAGCCTCTCCCCCAACCGCCAGCAAGGTGAAGGTATACATTGTGTTAGATTTGAAAACATGTTAAAAATGGAACATGGTTAAATTACATTAAATAAAGTAAAAATCATACCTTCCATTGTGTGCTCTTATTGCCACTTGGTGTCCTTTAGCCTAAATACAGAAGCAATGATAAAGACTTATTATAAATATGATTATTTTACAGGTTATACCATCAGGAAAGCCATTTTTGGAACACATTTTATTATATTGTCTGAGGACAACATCATGTAACAGAATAAATCAGTGATGACTTGAGGTCAACATATTCATATGATGGTCTGAGGACAACATCCTGTAACAGAATAAATAGGAGATGACTTGAGGTCAACATATTCATATGATGGTCTGAGGACAACATCCTGTAACAGAATAAATAGGAGATGACTTGAGGTCAACATATTCATATGATGGTCTGAGGACAACATCCTGTAACAGAATAAATCAGTGATGACTTGAGGTCAACATATTCATATAACGGTCACTACAAAAAAATATAAACATCTAAACAGTATTATCATCTTTTTTTTTTTTTTGCCAGAACGTCAGCGATGCTGATAAATTTTGGCTGGCAACAGTCAATTAACTCGCCAATCCAAGCTAATACTGTCAACGTTATTACTTCGATGGTGGAAAAATGCTATTCTAAAAACAAATATGAATTTTAACATCATCAGCCGTGGTAGAAGGCACATGTTAATTAATAGAATGTAAAAAGCCGTTGGTCTTACCTTGTAAATGGCACGAAATGCACGTTAATTAATAGGCACGTCCTAGCCGTTGGTCTTACCTTGTAAATGGCACGAAATGCACGTTAATTAATAGGCACGTCCTAGCCGTTGGTCTTACCTTGTAAATGCACGTTAATTAATAGGCACGTCCTAGCCGTTGGTCTTACCTTGTAAATGCACGTTAATTAATAGAATGTAAAAAGCCGTTGGTCTTACCTTGTAAATGCACGTTAATTAATAGAATGTAAAAAGCCGTTGGTCTTACCTTGTAAATCGTGCGCTAGGTCTTGGAAGAGGTGTGTAATTTTTTTCTTTTTTTTTTTTGGCGGACTCGACGGCGGGGCACACAGTGATGACATCATAAACGTTGATTGGCTGAGGCAGTTGTTGTCCCAGGGTCATCATAAAGATATTGGTCTCAGGACAACTACCACTTGGCAAAATCAGGACGTGCCAAACGCACACAGTATTTGTGTTTCGTGAATCCGCCAGACCAGAGGCAGTAGGGATGACAAAGCGTTATATCGATAGGTGCCATAATTCTGTGCTGCTTGATCATTCTAAATTTAACTAGTACTTTGTGTATGATGTGTCAGGAAAAATGTACGAAGTAAAAAAGTACATTATTTTCTTTAGGAATGTAGTGGAGTAAAAGTAAAACTAGCAAAGTAAAGTACAGAAACCCCCAAAAACAACTTAAGTAGTACTTTAGCATTTAACTGAAGTATTTTACACCACTGTAATTTAGTTGTTTTAATGTTTGTAGCTGAAATGGTTAAAGAGCAGTAGCATTTAAATGGTCTAACACTGTGTTCATATGGTTGGCATTGAATCTATTAAGTGTTATGCTAATTTATGCAAATCAAAATATTTTATTGTTCAGAAACGTTTTAAATAATTTGACTTTAGGATAGCCTGAATGTTTTAAAGTTGTTTTTGTAGCTTAATTTGCCAAGGAGCAGGACCGTTTTGAATAGCTACCAATGTATTTCTATGGTTCTCATTCAAACCCATGTTAATTTATGCATATTTTTATTGTTATAGTTTAAAAGGTATAGATAGGTGGAAAGATTGATTGATTTATTGATTGATTGGATAGCCTGAACATGAGAAAGTTGGATTGGTGTCAACAATTGGACTAGCGTCGTCGAGTTTGGCCGGTGTAAATAAGAATTTGTTTTTAACAGGCTTGCCTAGTTAAATAAAGGTTCAAATTTAATATTACTGGTGGTGGGTTATTTTTATGATAATTTACAATTATTTAAATATTTATAATGTACAAAGTTTTGAAAATGTTCATGTTGTTTTAATGTTTGTAGCTGAAATGGTGAAAGAGCAGTAGCTTTAAAAATGTGTTGTTTGTCTACCATATCTCATGGTTTATTTTAGGGATGAGGAGACTGCGATTCCATAGTAAAAGGGAGTTATGAAATCTGAAGACACGTTACGTTAACCGAGACACATTAAACCGATAATATTCACTGTTTAAAACATTTACTTCCGTGCTGCACAGCTGTGGGAATCGTCTTTCTTGGCTTTTGGCTCTATTTCGCTGTTATGCCTGAATTCGACCCAATACCAACTAGGAAACCTGCAGTGTTGAGGAGCGGTTGGATGAAACCAATCCTATCTAGAAAAGCTCTCATCCCGCTAATTTTTATTCAGTTTGACTTGCCATACATTCTGTGTCTAAACTGTGCATACGAAATCTAGAGTGGTCTGGCATTCAGCAAGCACATTCAATACTTGTGATTTCCACGAAGGAATGATTCAAATAGATTATTTACAGTGAGATTATTTTTAATTTAAAGTCCTAGTTATCAAATAGCCTACAATGACCTTCCAAGTCATCCCGTGCATCTCAGAGCTAGAGGCATCACTACAGACCCGGGCCGTGATCGGGAGTCCCATAGGCCGGCGCACAATTGGCCCATTTGTTCTTAACTGACTTGCCTGGTTAAATAAGGGTTAAATAGATACAAATGTGTTTTGTGAGGTTGTCTATGGTTTAATAGATACACTAGCAATGTGTTTGCATAAAAGCAAACGTGATTACATATATAAAACCATTTGATTATATTAGGCCAATGTGTAGTTATGCCAATACCACAGTTGGTGGATGGAGGGAGAACGTTCAGAGAGCCGAGAGAATGAGAGGATGCTTCGCAGGTGACGTCACAGTCTGGTGCTGGGAAGGGCTGGCTGCTAGAGAAAACTAGCTGGCAGGGTAGCTCCTTGAAATCAGCGTCTTTTAGCGGCATTAAGCGGCATTAACGGGTCCAAAACGTTTCAAAATAAAAGTCTTCCGTTTACTTGAACACAATATCACTAATGTTCGTATATTTTAGTAGAGCAGCTAGCAAATCCAAATCAAATCAAATTGTATTTGTCACATGCTTCGTAAACAACAGGTGTGGACTAACAGTGAAATGCTTAATTATGGGCCCCTCCCAACAATGCAGAGAGAAAGAAAATAGATAAATAATATACAAGTAAAATAATCAAAGTAATAAGTCAACAGTAGGAGCAGAATATGTAAAAAAAAAGGTACTGCAAAAAGGGTCAATGCAGATAGTCTGGGTAGCTATTTGGTTAACTATTTGACTAACTATTTATGGCTTGGGGGTTGAAGCTGTTCAGGGTCTTGTTGGTTCCAGACTTGGTACATCAACATGACTTGGGTGGTAGGTAGTCTAGTGGTTAGAGTGCTGGGCCAGTAACTGAAACGTTGCTGGTTCAAATACCTGAGCTGACAAGGAGAAAAACTTGCCGATGTGTCCTTGAGCAATGCACTTAACCCTAATTTGCTCCAGGGGCTGACCCTGTAGGTAGGCCTTTATTGTAAATAAGAATTTGTTAGTACTGTGTAGCTCAGATGGTAGAGCTAGGTGCTTGCAATGCCACGGTTGTGGGTTTGATTCCCAAGGGGGACCAGTATGAACATGGATGCACTAACTAACTGTAAGTCACTCTGGATAAGAGCATCTGCTGAATGTAAATGTGTCTGGAGTCTTTGACCATTTTTAGGGCCATTCTCTGATACTGCCTGGTATAGAGGTCATAGCTGTGTGATAGGGGTGCTGAGCTGAAAAAGCATTAAAACTATATATATATATATATATATATATTTATTAATTTTTTTGTCCCATTTTCTCCCCAATTTCGTCATATCCAATTGGTAGTTACAGTCTTGTCCAATCGCTACAACTCCCGTACGGACTCGGGAGAGGCGAAGGTTGAGAGCCATGAGTCCTCCGAAACACAACCCACCAAGCCGCACTGCTTCTTGACACAATGAACGCTTAACCCGGAAGCCAGCCGCACCAAAGTGTGGGAGGAACCACCGTAAACCTGGCGACTGAGTCAACGTGCATGCGCCCGGCCCGCCACAGGAGATGCTAGAGCGTGATGGGACAAGGACAACCCGGCCGGCCAAACCCTCCCTAACCCAGACGACGCTGGGCCAATTGTGCGTCGCCTCATGGGTCTCCTGGTCGAGGCCGGCTGCTAAAACTATTTTTTTATAAAAACATTTTAAAAAGTTAAAATACATTTCATATAGAAGTTAAAATCCTCAAGTGTGTACAATTATGCTTGTTTAATCTCAATCACCCACAGAGCTATAGCTAATTTAGGCTCTGAAAGTCAAACATCCATTTTCTGAAGTTATGAGGTCCAAAAGGCACCGCAAAGTATGAATGACCATGTTCTACCAGTAGCTGCGGATCCCTGACCTGCTGTGGACATCTAATTTCTACTGTACTGTTTAAACTAAATACGTTTTCAGCATAAAAGGGGGGTATTTCAGAATCCTCTGACCCTCTACTAATAAGATCCAGTGACATACCATAAGATAACATTTTCGGCAGAAATCTACTGTCACCGCTGACGAAAATGTACATTTTTAATTAAGGCCTTCATTACAGCCCTATTCAGCGGTTTGCTACTCTACTGTTTAATCTATACAAGTTGTCCGCAATAAAGAGGGTTATTTTAGTATCCTCAGAAATAGTTATAAATAATAAGAAGCTCCGGTAATATAGATAACTGGGTATTTACCAGAATTCGGGCCTATTTCTGTCTACAGGGTGTAATTCTATTAAAAACTAATTAAATCTAATGCATTTTAGCACCACTAATTAGTATGAACAAAAACAAGCCTAGATGTTGTTTTATGGCTGCTCTTACTAATGATTTTAACACATTTTATTGGTGTTTTGTGGTACAATATCTGTGTTTTGGTGTCGTCCGCCACCCGAGTTTTCACATGTCGTGCCATATCTCAAACATTATTTATCACAAATTAATTAAAATAAATATGCATATGAATTAAATGTTACCTGAACTAATAAACTACATGCACAGATTAAGCATATATATGCATTTTGTACTTTATTTTGCTTAATTTCTACCTGTACCATGGTTTAGCCGTCATTACCAACACGCTCTGCATAAAGGCACTTTCCTAGTGTTTTTTCATCAAACGTTTATTTGGTAGCCATGGTAACCTAATAGCATAGTGGAGCACATGGATTTCACGCTGCAAGACTGATGCCTTGATGTCCAGAAAAGTAAGTAAATCTACTCTTTATTCTTTGTGTTGGGCATGTACACTTATTATGCGTCATTACCATATGTGTTGTATTTCTGTATTTTTAAACATTTTTGGATAATTTTTATCACTTTAATAGTTAAAATGGTGTACATTACATGTAGAAAGCTAGCTACTCTTGCTTAGTCATCATCTTTGCAATAAGGCTAGTTTTTTGACAAAAATGTCATTACCAGCACAGTCATTACCAGCACATTACAGCTTGTGCTGGCAATGACAGGTTGTGGTGGTGATGACGGCAGATACATTAAACATACTGTTCTTTAAAGAATTTATGTTGAATATGTTATCTTAAATGAATTAATATACATTTACCAATCAAAAGTCACTATATTTTAAATGAAGTAATGCATTTGTTTTCAAAATACTAAATTAATTCATTATAATTGTTGTGTTTAGGTGTGACATGGCTCCAAAAGCAGCTGCTCAAAGGTCCAAATCATACAGAAAACGTCTAAAAGATAATCCTGAGAAATATGCACAGTATCTGTAGAGTGAGAAAGAGAGATATCGTAGAAGAGAAACAGGAAAATTGAAATCTGTTTCCCTATTGAGCACGCGAGAACACAGATATGAAAAAAGGCGATGGAAAGTTAATCAACAAAGGAAGGATTTAAAAAGGTCACATGGAATTTCCTAGAGGCAGGCCATGGAAAGGGTGCAGCCTTAAAACGGAGGGCAGATGTTCTTGTTGCAGGTGGAACAGACATTCCAGATGGGAGGATGTTCTTTGAGAAGCTGATCAAAAATCAAGCTCTTCTACATCACAGAAAGTGAGATAGAAGAAAATGACAGATCTATACCAGACCAGCTTGAAACTGAATGTGGTACAATGAAAATCCACCAGGTAAGCTTGAGCACACACCACACAAGCAGTACAACAGTCCAAAGTGTTGGCTTTCTTTTAGTTTATATTTGTGTTGTGTGAAATTATGACTGTTGTGCTTTTTGTTTGTAGATTTTTACCACGAAGTCCGGCCACATCAACTGGCGAATCCTAAGCTGTTTCTGCTCAGCTCCTGAAGATTGCCTCTGCTTTGCCCCTGAGTCTGTGGTCCTCAAAAAAACACAGAAAAAGAAAAACACTATGAAGACAGAGCCATGCCAAGGGATGCTCAATACAACGCCTGAAATAACCATGTCTTTGGTGGGAGAATGGTGTGTGGTCTGTTACGATGGGGAGGCCTACCCAGGTATGGTCCAGGATGTCGATGAAGAGTCTGTCCAGGTGAAAACAATGTGTATCATTGGGGTTAACCGTTTTTTTTGGCCTCTGAAAGACGACATCCTGTGGTACAGGCATGAAGATTTCCTGGGGCTCATGCCAGAGCCAAAACCAGTCACCAAGAGGCATATGATGCTTGATGTCTGTCTGGAATAAAGTATCGTCCATGATGGATGAGAGGATGGAAGTTTGACGAGTTTTTGTCTGTTTTGTGGAAGATTTGGTATCAATGACATGTTTATGGTGTTAAATTTTTTAAGCAATTGTTGAACAAAAAGTTTAAGTAAACTGTCAGATTAGATTCTAGTTGTTTGGGATCTGTAATATGACCTGTTCTTAACTGCCCTCCTGTCACATGTTTTTTTTATTCAACATGGCTATGAAATGATTAAATAGTCTGTTTAGACTATAATTATACTGAACCAATCCTGTTCACAAGGAACACAGTTCATGTTTGGTCTTCCATAATCAGATTAAACTATGTTTTGATGTTTAAACAGATTACTAGCTGGTGTTTTTTTTGTTGGTCTGAAGTCACTTAGGCTCTTAAATTACAATAGGTTATGATTAGTGGTTTGTCATCACCGCAACACACTGTCATTACCAGAACGGCAATGTCATCACCATCACCATACATATTTTTGCCAATAAATTATGTATAAATTACAAAAACATCCTACAATTATATATTTCTGACAATGTTGGACAGTCTAAATGATCACTGTATTAAAAAGTTTTGATATATGGCATTCACTTAAAATAAGCTTATATTCCAAGCCAGGGTAGATTGATGAATCAGAAATGTAGATACTTAAATGACTATAATTCATCTTGCAAGTAAAAATCAACAATCCCATTAAGTTCAAGATAAAATAGATTCCATGTGAAACCACAAAATGTTTTAAAAGCACTGATTTATCTTTTTTTTTTTATTTTTTTTTTTACATATATTCGATGATGTGATGGTAATGACACATTTACTTGACATAGTTAAGAAAATGGCAAACAAAATCATAATTTCCCTTATCTTATGGTCTCAACCAAGATCATAACGTCGCCCCTGACTTAAGGACTGATAATTTGATGTATACCAATTAGTCAAATTTTTTATTTGAATTTTCAAAATTGCAGCAACCCAATTTGGCCCTTAATCTGAGAAATGCCCAACTATTGAAAGAAGCTGATATGCATTTTTCTACATTGTAATGGACACGGTACAACCTTTGGTAAGTAGGCTGCTGGCAGGCTTTGGCTGCGGTACAGCAAAGCCAAGTCAGTCCTTGCTCATGGTTGTCACAGGGGAAGTGAAATGATAGGTTACAATGACTTTGTTCATGATCATGCACATTGCAAATGAGATGTACAGTGCTTTCAGAAAGCTATTGAAGAATTTAAGCAGGATTAGGATCTTTTACTTTTGAAGAGAGCCAACAACTACAGGTTAAACTCAAATAAAGCAGACTACTTAATGGCAAATTAACATGGTTAACATCTCATAGCCCTCACAAATCGAATACATGCCAAATCAGTTATAATCTTAAAAGATAAAGGTACAGATGCATTCATCAGAAACAACAATGTGATTAAAGAACATTTTAAATGCTTTTATGAAACTCGATATAAATTAAACAACAGCAAGACTGATCCTACAGCCTTCTTAGACTCAACAACCCTGATGTTATTGTCAGCATACAAAAAATAATCACTAAAAACCTAGATCACCCATAAATAGATATTAGACACTGTTAATACATTAGAGCCGAGAAAAGTATGGTTTTCCCATAGAATTCTATTTAACAATTTGGGACTAAGCATCACCCCTATTTACACAAACGATAAAATACATCACTCAATTCAGTGCTTTCTAGTTCCATGAATCAAACAGTTATTTCAGTTATCTCCTGTTGATTACAGACCCATAGGGTTAATACATTGTGACAATAAAATAATAACAAAACTCAAGAAATATAATGGCAAAAGCTTTACCAGACTTGATACATATAAATCAAACAAGGGTTATTAAAACTAGACACTTACAAACAAATACAAGAACATGTTTCAGTTTAATACAATATTTAAAATATATATACAGTGGGGAGAACAAGTATTTGATACACTGCCGATTTTGCAGGTTTTCCTACTTACAAAGCATGTAGAGGTCTGTAATTTTTATCATAGATACACTTCAACTGTGAGAGAAGGAATCTAAAACAAAAATCCAGAAAATCTTTTTAAATTATTTATTTGCATTTTATTGCATGACATAAGTATTTGATCACCTACCAACCAGTAAGAATTCCGGCTCTCACAGACCTGTTAGTTTTTCTTTAAGAAGCCCTCCTGTTCTCCACTCATTACCTGTATTAACTGCACCTATTTGAACTCGTTACCTGTATAAAAGACACCTGTCCACACACTCAATAAAACAGACTCCTACCTCTCCACAATGTCCAAGACCAGAGAGCTGTGTAAGGACATCAGGGATAAAATTGTAGACCTGCACAAGGCTGGGATGGGCTACAGGACAATAGGCAAGCAGCTTGGTGAGAAGGCAACAACTGTTGGTGCAATTATTAGAAAATGGAAGAAGTTCAAGATGACGGTCAATCTCCCTCGGTCTAGGGCACCATGCAAGATCTCACCTCGTGGGGCATCAATGATCATGAGGAAGGTGAGGGATCAGCCCAGAACTACACGGCAGGACCTGGTCAATGACCTGAAGAGAGCTGGGACCACAGTCTCAAAGAAAACCATTAGTAACACACTATGCCGTCATGGATTAAAATCCTGCAGCGTACGCAAGGTCCCCCTGCTCAAGCCAGTGCATGTCTAGGCCCGTCTGAAGTTTGCCAATGACCATCTGGATGATCCAGAGGAGGAATGGGAGACGGTCATGTGGTCTGATGAGACAAAAATAGAGCTTTTTGGTCTAAACTCCACTCGCCGTGATTGGAGGAAGAAGAAGGATGAGTACAACCCCAAGAACACCATCCCAACCGTGAAGCATGGAGGTGGAAACATTCTTTAGGGATGCTTTTCTGCAAAGGGGACAGGACGACTGCACCGTATTGAGGGGAGGATGGATGGGGCCATGTATCGCGAGATCTTGGCCAACAACCTCCTTCCCTCAGTAAGAGCATTGAAGATGGGTCGTGGCTGGGTCTTCCAGCATGACAACGACCCGAAACACACAGCCAGGGCAACTAAGGAGTGGCTCCGTAAGAAGCATCTCAAGGTCCTGGGGTGGCCTAGCCAGTCTCCAGACCTGAACCCAATAGAAAATCTTTGGAGGGAGCTGAAAGTCCGTATTGCCCAGCGACAGCCCCGAAACCTGAAGGATCTGCATGGAGGAGTGGGCCAAAATCCCCGCTGCAGTGTGTGCAAACCTGGTATAGAACTATAGGAAACGTATGATCTCTGTAATTGCACCAAATATTAATTGTACCAAATATTAAGTTCTGCTTTTCTGATGTATCAATTACTTATGTCATGCAATAAAATGCAAATTAGTTACTTAAAAATCATACAATGTGATTTTCTGGATTTTTGTTTTAGATTCCGTCTCTCACAGTTGAAGTGTACCTATGATAAAAATGACAGACCTCTACATGCTTTGTAAGCAGGAAAACCTGCAAAATCGGCAGTGTATCAAATACTTGTTCTCCCCACTGTATATAGATTTATCAATCATAGTGTCACGATGTAGTGTGTAGGCAGACCAAGACGCAGCGCAGTTGGAGTCGGACAATATGTTTATTTAAATAAACTATAAGAAAACAACAAACACGAATAGGTACTCACAAGTACAGCCCAAACACTCCATACATCTACAACACTGATATAATGACCCACACACAGGTGTAAGACAGAACAACTTAAATAGAATCCCCAATCAGAGACAACGCTTCGCAGCTGCCTCTAATTGGGGATTCAACACAAAACATATACATAGATCTAGTTAACCTAGATCTGTCAGGCTCTGACCATGGCTATCTAGAGGAGCCAAAGGCCTCCCTATGCCTGACACATGGACTGCTCTGGCACTGGAGGAGAGCAGACGACTGGTCCCGGACTGGGACCCGATGGAGCGGACTGCTCTGGCGCTGGAGCAACTCCAAACGCCGTGCCCGGCCTGGGCACCGACGCAGATGTACCTTCCAGCCACGTAGTTAGGCTGGTGACCGGCCCAGGACTGGGCACCGGCGAAGCGGACTGCTCCGGCACTGGAGCGAAGCAGACGGCCGGACCCGGACTAGGCACCGGTGCGCTGAGGAGCTCCGGCTCCAAAGCGGGACTGAACGTCGTGCCCAGCCTGGGCACTGACGCAGAGGATGTTTCCAGCCACGTAGCTGGGCTGGCTGCCGGCCCCGGAATGGGCACCGACACGCTGAGGAGCTCCGGCTCCAAAGCGGGACTGAACGTCGTGCCCAGCCTGGGCACTGACGCAGAGGAGGTTTCCAGCCACGTAGCTGGGTTGGCTGCCGGCCCTGGATTCTGCACCGTCACTGGAGGCTCCAGGCTGTGGACCGTCGCAGTAGGCTCCGGACAGTGAGCCGTCGCTGGAGGCTCCGGACAGTGAGCCGTCGCTGGAGGCTCCGGGCTGTGGGCCGTCGCTGGAGGCTCCTGGCTGGGGGCCGTCGCTGGAGGCTCCGGGCAGCGGGCCGTCGCTGGAGGCTCCGGGCTGCGGACCGTCGCTGGAGGCTCCGGGCTGCGGACCGTCGCTGGAGGCTCCGGGCTGCGGACCGTCGCTGGAGGCTCCGGGCTGCGGACCGTCGCTGGAGGCTCCGGGCTGCGGACCGTCGCTGGAGGCTCCGGGCTGCGGACCGTCGCTGGAGGCTCCGGGCTGCGGACCGTCGCAGGAGGCTCCGGGCTATGAACTGTCTCCGGAGGCTCCGGGCTGTGAACACTCGCTGGAGGCTCCAAGCTGTGGACCGTCGCTGGAGACTCCGAACTGTGGGCCGTAGTTGGAGGCTCCGGGCTTTGAACCGTCGCTGGAGGCTCCGGAACTTGGGCCGTAGCTGGAGGCTCCGGAACTTGGGCCGTAGCTGGAGGCTCCGGAACTTGGGCCGTAGCTGGAGGCTCCGGGCAGTGGGCCGTCGTTGGAGTCTCCGGGCAGTGGGCCGTCGCTGGAGGCTCCGGGCTATGAACCGTCGCTGGAGGCTCCAAGCTGTGTTCCGTCGCTGGAGGCTCCTGGCTGTGGGCCGTAGTTGGAAGCTCCAGGCTGTGGAGGCGCACCGTTGGTATGGTGCGAGAAGCAGGTACTGGAGACGTCGGGCTACTCACACTCAATGGAACTCTGGTGCGAGGACAGGCACGGGCCGTACCTGACTGTGGAGGTGCACCGGTGGTCTGGGATGAGTAGCAGGCACGGGCGATGTCGGACTGGACCCTCAACCGGAGGACGAATCGAGTTCTGAAGCCGGATCGGCTGCCGTGCCCAGCCTGGGCAGCAGTGCAGACGAAAGCTCCGACTGTTCAATCGACCTGGCTACCGGTCCTGGACTGGGCACCAGCCTGGCGAGGAGCTCCGGCTCTTCCTCCTTCTTCTCCTCGGGAAAGAGGTGAGCCAGACGCTTCCTCCAGATCGCCAATTTGGCCTCAAAACTCTCCGCCTCCTCGATCTCCCGAACGTGAGGGTTGGGCTCGGTCGCGGGAGGAAGGGCCACCCAAGCTCTCCACCACTTCGCCTGTTCCTCCTTCGACCGATCGAAGAAACCCTCCGGCGTCTTCCGGTTATCAGCCGTCAGAGGCGGAAGTGGTGGGTGTTGATCTTCCAACCTGGGGTGGCTGACAGACGATTGGTTGCGTGGAGACGGTACTGGGGTCCCTGAGCTGGGAACACGCACTGGACCTCCGGTGCGGGAAGCTGTCGCTGGACGTACCGATTTGAGAGATCTGGTACTGGAGATCTGGTACTGGGGCCGGAGACCCAACGCATCCTTTCATCGTCCTCTTCAGCCCACCCAAAATACCTCCTCAGCCGCTCCTCCTCCTCCATGTCCCTCGCGTCCCAAGGACCCCACAACCCCCCCCCCCCCACCGTCAATATGGGGGACATTCGGGGCTGTCCACGGTCGGTCCTTCCTCCCCTCGAACTCCGATGGTAAGGGCTCTTTCCCAAGCCCCCACGCTGTTCCAGCCACGGACTCCTCTTCCCACGCAGGTGTCGAGAAGCCCCAGATGCTCCCCACCACTAGTGGCTGTGCTACCTCCACATTCCTCTCTCCCCGAAGTCTCCACTGACTACGCCGATGCTGTCCACGCTCCTCCGTGACTCCCGGCTCTCCTGTAGAGCGATGCCTGTTCCTGGTATTTTGCGGGTGGGTCATTCTGTCATGATGTAGTGTGTAGGCAGACCAAGACGCAGCGCAGTTGGAGTCGGACATTATGTTTATTTAAATAAACTATAAGAAAACAACAAACACAAATAGGTACTCACAAGTACAGCCCAAACACTCCATACATCTACGACACTGATATAATGACCCACACACAGGTGTAAGACAGAACAACTTAAATAGAATCCCCAATCAGAGACAACGCTTCGCAGCTGCCTCTAATTGGGGATTCAACACAAAACATATACATAGATCTAGTTAACCTAGATCTGTCAGGCTCTGACCATGGCTATCTAGAGGAGCCAAAGGCCTCCCTATGGCCAGAGCCTGACACATGGCTGTTGGTGCCGAAAATGCTTTCGACCGTCTTGAATGGCCTTTTCTATTCAACACTTTGGAAGCTTGAACCGTTTGCAGAAATAAGTAGACAGGACCCAAGAACCTAATAGGTATCAGTATTGGTGAACATGAATATAAACTAAACTTATTGGTAAACATGAATATAAACTAAACTTATTGATAAACATGAATATAAACTAAACTTATTTGCAGACGATCTCCTGATATACCTGACCAATATTAAAAACTCAATTTCCCTCCTGCTAAAAATATTTTCCGAATAATCTAAAATCTCAGGATGTAAAATGAACATAACTAATGAAAATGTACACTTAATCCAGTATAAACTAATGTATAGAATGTATTATACAAGAGAGAAAATTCACAAATTCTACAGCACAATGTCAGAGTCATGTCTTAAGTGTAAAACTAACAATGTACTCAATAATCTATGCCTTCTGGAAATGTTTGTCACTATCGTGTGAAGAGACAGACCAGGGCGCAGCGTAGCGATAGTTCGACATTGTATTTATTAACAAATAAATGTATCCTATGTCCGAACTATACAGAAACAAAAATGTAAGCACAAACGTTAACATCAACACACTTACGACAGACGGTGACTTCGAAACTAAAACAATGATCCACACACAGGTGGATTTGGAGGACAGCTAAATACTCTCCCCAATCAGAGACAACACTAGACAGCTGTCTCTGATTGGGGATCATTAATCCTCCCTCACTGAAGTGAGGACTGGGTTGTGGCTCAATCCACTCCCCCTGATGGGAGTAGCGGCTTCACCACTACCCAGCCCTCACAATGTTATAAAATCCCAAAGTTATGGGCGTTAGAAGGTTGACTTTTAATCCGTTTGTCTGCACATTTCAAGACATGGCATATTTTTTAAATCTTGAAATGTGCAGACAAACGGATTAAAAGTAAATTGACATTGCAGTTGACCCTTCGGACAGACAACCTTCTAACTCCGCCCAAAGTTAAGGTTGTCTGTCAGAAGGGTCAATTTACAATGTCAATTTACTTTTAATCCGTTTGTCTGCACATTTCAAGACATGGCATATGAGGGTGAAAAAACATACATATGCCTACTTAAAAAATGTAAACACAATGGAAATTATCATGGGCGATGGAGAGAATTAAAATGGTGCAGTTTGAGGCAATGTGGCAGAGAGGGATCTGGGCGCTGGAGAAGGTAGGTCTGGGCAGGTGTGATGTAGTTTATTGATTTTATTAAACACATTTAAGCATTCACACCCCTGTCCTGACCCTGATTCTGCCTGCCGTCCTGTACCAGTGCTGGTGGGTGGTAACATTCAAATAAAACCCACCCCTGAAACGAAAGATAAAGTGAAAAGACTGTGTATATGTCATTTCATAGGGAAATTCACTGCATTCACACGGATTTTCAGGAAGTGGGCAGTTTGGATATATCACTAAAAGCCCAACTATATCAGAGGTCTACTTTGACTAAAACTATGACTTAAATCATTGTGAAACATCATGGGTAAGCCTGGCCATCGTCTTTCAGCTCGAAAAAGTGTATTTCTACTGGAGTTGGCGTTCCAACAATATTGTTGGGATTTTAAATCAGTAATTACAATTAAGTAAAACATTTTCAGGGGGACTTTTATTTAGGAAATCAGCCGTATGATCACGTGATCTTAATGCCGCTATGTTCACAATGCTGGGCTGTTCTTATTATAGCCAAGCTCAGTGTGCTGGGCAGGGTTTGGGAATTAATAGGCGTACTGTAGCAGTTATTTTAATCGCTTCAATTAAAACAAACTGTGATTTATCGACTGCACTTCAGGTAAGCAATAGTTGTTAATTTTTTTACATACCACTTTTATGCAAAGGAAAGCTGCCTAGATAGCTAGTCACTATCTGAAATTCCGACAGGGAGGGAGAGCAGGGAAGGAAGGCATCGGGATTTACACCCACTGGTCCAAAGCAGAAGTACGTAGCGGGTTAGCTAGTTAGCTGGTTATTATCTCTCCGCAAGTGCTTATTCTATAATACAATACATAAATGGATGAGAGCATATACCGTGCTTTCAATAATGCTAAATTGTTCAATCAAGTTGCTGCAAGTCCGTTTACTTGATTTTGCCAGAGGTCGCGTTAGGTGTGTCAGCTAGACAAGCAAGCGTCACATTCAGACCGGGATCTGTCATTCCTCCCCTGTTTTAACCAGCTGGTTAGCTGGCAGCAACTAACCAGCTAATAGAAAACTATTAGAAGTAGCCTATCTTCTAGAGCCATATAGAGCCATATAGCTAGATAGCTTCCAACCATGAAGACTGGTGTGCTAATCTTAATATGGAATCCAGTGATGAAGAGAATGATCCACCTACTTGTAGAGACTGACTCGTGGAAAGGTGAGCTCAGCAAAGGCAAGCTGCATGTATCCTTAGTAAAGCTGTCCTGTAACTTATACTTTAGTCAGCTAGCTAGATATTTGACTAGAAATAATAGCAACCATTCCTTAATCCTCAGTCATTACTTGGACCAGTCTATCTATTTGACTTTGACACCTAAACTGTGGTCATCAGCAATATTCGCTTAAAGGTAACAGTTAACTTGGCTTCGTTTCAATATGAATGTGTTATAATACGTGTATTACGATCTGGAGAGAATCATTTTACAGAGAGTTAATAGCAGCATCGTGCTTGCATTGTTTTGGTCTGACACCCCGAGGGGGAGGAGCGTCCCTTTCTACGTCACCACGCATCTGAAAAGGCCTTCTTTTTTTACCTGGTTGGCTCCAAACCAGACGGGTCTTGTTGTTCAACTTCCATTTTGATATTGGGACTTCAATTAGAAATGAATTGATTGGGCCAGTGCAAAAGACCCGGTAGACTCAGACTGTGTAATAAATGCACAATATTCAGAAAGTACCCATGGCCATTCTCTCTCCCTAGAGCCTCCTGCTGTTCCCTTATTCTACCATCCATGGCCATGTAATACTGGCTGGGTAATCGTTAATTAATAATGTGGCCTCATTAAAGGCACCATCAATCCTTTCACACCCTCTTCACACACAGTCACACCCGCCACAGTCATAGCTGATGTGTGATGAGTGTTTTGGCACCAAATGAGTGCTGTTCATTTGAAGATGGATGGATAACTGACTTTCTTGATAATAAAGGTATAGGGACTAACAGAGATCACTTTACCCACCTTTTAAAAAAAATATTTTACCTCTACATCACTGGATGTGACTGTGGTCAAACTCGTGTTGAGTTGCGTCCAAAATTCACACAGTTCCTATAGTGTCTCATTGCCCATAGGGAAGACAAGGAACAAGTAGCCAATGTTCCCCAGCTACACCCTGACTGGATGAGGGATGGGAGGGGAGTATCTCTACATAGAGGATGGTTGTTCTTCTCTGCTATGTTTCTGGACATTTAGTCATTTCATTCTGGAGCTCTTAGTCACTAGTTAGGCCTGTCCAGAAACAAGCACCAGTCTGGAATTATAATGGAGTTATAATGATGCTTTTTCCTGTGTGTGTGTGAAGTGTAAGCGTGAAGTGCTGCTGGGTGGGTTAGGAATGTCTTGACTTCCTGTCAACTGTGTGTTTGGCCTTAAACTGACCTGGTGCTTCCAGGGGTCTCTCATTTTCTCTTCCTCTCTTCCTCTCGCTCTCGCTCTCGCTCTCGCTCTCGCTCTCGCTCACTCACTCACTCACTCACTCACTCACTCACTCACTCACTCACTCACTCACTCACTCACTCACTCACTCACTCACTCACTCACTCACTCACTCACTCACTCACTCGATCACTCGATCACTCACTCATTGTCTGTCTATCTTTCTCTCTTTCTCTTTCTGTTCTCTCTCTAACCCCATACTACTTCCTGATCTATTAACATGGTCATTACACAAACCAACTACCACAGAGACACCTGTTACACTGTTACTGTACCAGAGCTGGTCAATACCTGGGGAGATAACAGGCATAATAAACAAGACTAGACCTAGCATTCATTTGTCAATTTACATTCTCACCACAGTCTGTGCCTTTTTCTCTGTTCATATTTGACTTGTGCATATTATAAGCCAAACGTCAATAATAAGCTTCATAATGAATTGCATGTCATTTTTGTGAACTTAATGAAATCCAAATGAAATCTATTAAGACAGATTCTGTGTCTTGTGTCTCCCAGGCCTCTGCCTCAAGGTGGGGCAGAGCAAAGCCCCCCATCCTGACAAGAGGCTAGCCCCAGCTCCAGTAGCCCATAGCCCCTTCAGGACCGAGCAGGGACCATGAGCACAGGCAAGCCCAGTGGAATCAAGCCTCCCAGTAAGATAAGCAGACCAACTGGGTTACCAACACACACCTCCCCTTCCTCTGGTAAGAATCAGCCGCGGGGCTCAATGTGTGTTGTTGCTGCTACTGATGATGATGGTGATGATGATGATTGTTTTTCCAGCTTCTACAAAGCCTGTTTCTCCTGAGAAGTCCCCCACCCAGGATGGAGAAATGGATTACCAGGTGGGGGAGAAGGTGTGGGTCAACGGCAACAAGCCAGGATACGTCCACTTCCTGGGGGGCACACAGTTTGCCCCAGGCCAGTGGGCCGGCATCGTCCTGGATGAGGCCATCGGAAAGAATGACGGGTCGGTGGCGGGAGTCCAGTACTTCCAGTGCGAGGACGGCAGAGGAATATTCACACGGCCCTCCAAGCTGACCAAGACGGCAAAGCCAGAGATGGATGCCAACGGTGGGCAGCCTAACCCTGGCGAGACAGGGGCAAACTCCCCTACTGCTGCTGCTGCTGGGGCTGCTACTACTTCTGGTAACAGCACCAAGACACCGCTGAGTAGAACCGTGATGGGCAGTGGGTCAGTGTCCAACCCCTCTGAGACAGACTCAGCCAAGAATACCAGAAGAGAACTGAGACTGGGAGACCGCGTGCTGGTGAGTGTGTGTCTGTGTGTTTGTGTGTGTTTCTGGCTCACAAATGTGTTAACTCACAGCTCTTGCTCCTTATCTACACTCTCTATCTCTCTCTCCGTCTTTCTCTCTCTCTCCAGGTGGGGGGTAATAAGGCGGGGGTAGTGAGGTTCATGGGGGAGACAGAGTTTGCCAAGGGGGAGTGGTGTGGAGTGGAGCTGGATGAACCACTTGGGAAGAATGATGGAGCTGTGGCTGGATCCAGGTTAGATATGTGACACAGGTGTATTATCCATGGTTAAAGTTATACCTGTTGAAAAAGTGTAATCAATGATATTGATTAAAAACATGTCCTTCTCTCATGATTCAAGTGTCATGAAATTCAGTGGTTAAAGCTTGACCTGTATAGAGAAAGAACAATTATATGTATTATATACAGTGTGGATAACAAGTATTTGATACACTGCCGATTTTGCAGGTTTTCCCACTTACAAAGCATGTAGAATTCTGTAATTTTTATCATAGGTACTCTTCAACTGTGAGTGACGGAATCTAAAACAAAAATCCAGAAAATCACATTGTATGATTTTTAAGTAATTAATTTGCATTTTATTGCATGACATAAGTATTTGATACATCAGAAAAGCAGAACTTAATATTTGGTACAGAAACCTTTGTTTGCAATTACAGAGATCATACGTTTCATGTAGTTCTTGACCAGGTTTGCACACACTGCAGCAGGGATTTTGGCCCACTCCTCCATACAGACCTTCTCCAGATCCTTCAGGTTTCGGGGCTGTCGCTGGGCAATACGGACTTTCAGCTCCCTCCAAAGATTTTCTATTGGGTTCAGGTCTGTAGACTGGCTAGGCCACTCCAGGACCTTGAGATGCTTCTTACGGAGCCACTCCTCAGTTGCCCTGGCTGTGTGTTTCGGGTCGTTGTCATGCTGGAAGACCCAGCCACGACCCATCTTCAATGCTCTTACTGAGGGAAGGAGGTTGTTGGCCAAGATCTCGCGATACATGGCCCCACCCATCCTCCCCTCAATACGGTGCAGTCGTCCTGTCCCCTTGGCAAGAAAAGCATCCCCAAAGAATGATGTTTCCACCTCCAAGCTTCACGGTTGGGACGGTGTTCTTGGAGTTGTACTCATCCTTCTTCTTCCTCCAAACACGGCAAGTGGAGTTTAGACCAAAAAGCTCTATTTTTGTCTCATCAGACCACATGACCTTCTCCCATTCCTCCTCTGGATCATCCAGATGGTCATTGGCAAACTTCAGACGGGCCTGGACATGCGCTGGCTTGAGCAGGGGGACCTTGCGTGCGCTGCAGGATTTTAATCCATGACGGCGTAGTGTGTTACTAATGGTTTTCTTTGAGACTGTGGTCCCAGCTCTCTTCAGGTCATTGACCAGGTCCTGCTGTGTAGTTCTGGGCTGATCCCTCACCTTCCTCATGATCATTGATGCCCCACGAGGTGAGATCTTGCATGGTGCCCCAGACCGAGGGAGATTGACCGTCATCTTGAACTTCTTCCATTTTCTAATAATTGCGCCAACAGTTGTTGCCTTCTCACCAAGCTGCTTGCCTATTGTCCTGTAGCCCATCCCAGCCTTGTGCAGGTCTACAATTTTATCCCTGATGTCCTTACACAGCTCTCTGGTCTTGGCCATTGTGGAGAGGTTGGAGTCTGTTTGATTGAGTGTGTGGACAGGTGTCTTTTATACAGGTAACGAGTTCAAACAGGTACAGTTAATACAGGTAATGAGTGGAGAACAGGAGGGCTTCTTAAAGAAAAACTAACAGGTCTGTGAGAGCCGGAATTCTTACTGGTTGGTAGGTGATCAAATACTTATTTCATGCAATAAAATGCAATTTAATTATTTAAAAATCATACAATGTGATTTTCTGGATTTTTGATTTTCTCTCACAGTTGAAGTGTACCTATGATAAAAATTACAGACCTCTACATGCTTTGTAAGTAGGAAAACCTGCAAAATCGGCAGTGTATCAAATACTTGTTCTCCCCACTGTATGTATATGTATTAAGAATCTGTCCTTCTCATTTGATTCAGGTGTGTTCTGGATCTTTGACATCCTCTGATATCCCTTTCAAATGTCTCCAGGTATTTCCAGTGCCTGCCGCGGTACGGCCTGTTTGCGCCGGTCCACAAGGTGACTCGTATCGGCTTCCCCAGCACCCTGGCTAAAGCCAAGGCCTCCTCACGGAGACGCTCCACCATGAAGAGGAGTCCTAGCGCCTCCTCCATGAGCTCCCTGAGCTCTGTCACGTCCTCTGTTAGTGGGAAACCCAGCCGTGCTGGCCTGGTGAGACACACATACAGTATACACGCTGCTGAAAATACACACACACACACACACACACACACACGCAAACAGTGTTCTTGATCTTCTCCCTGCTCTCTCTCCTCTTATTTGAATGTGTCCTCTCTATCTCTTTCCCCCCTAGCTGACTGAGACCTCGTCGCGGTATGCTCGTAAGATCTCTGGCACTACAGCGCTACAGGAAGCCCTGAAGGAGAAGCAGCAGCACATCGAGCAGCTATTGGCCGAGAGGGACATGGAACGCGGGGAGGTCGCCAAGGCAACCAGCCATGCTGGGGAGGTGCAGCAGGAATTGTCACTGCTCACGAAGGTTCAGGAGCAGGTGAGGGGAGAAAGCACAGGCAACAGACACAAACACACACAGAAAAATACAATATACATGTGGAATATCCGTCTCCCACACAGGCTTTATGTTGTTGACCATAGAAAAGTATGACCTATGACCTATAGCAAACCATGTCATGATAACGTACTGTCCAACAATCAATATGCATTAAAATGGCGCTTTTGTGTGTGTTTGTGTTTGTGCGTGCGTGCCTGTGCGTGCGTGTGTTAGTATGCTGTGGAGATGGAGGCTAAGCTAGACCAACTGCGTAAACTTGTGGAGACGGCAGACAGAGACAAGGTGGAGCTGCTTAACCAACTGGAGGAGGAGAAGAGGTGGGTGGTGGTGTGTGTTTGTGTGTTGGTTTGTGTGTGTGTGTGTGTGTGTGTGTGTGTGAGGTAGGGAGGGAGGGTAATCAGAATTGTAGTAGATGGACGGGGTATATTGGTTGGTTAGGTCAATATGGTTCTCTATGTTAGTATTTTTAACTGCATCGTTTGGAAAGCATTGCTGTTTTTAGATGCCTGGTATGGGATAGAGCCTGGGATGTTGGAGGAGAGGAGGAGAGGATGACTCTTTCTACCTGTCTGACAGGAAAGTGGAAGACCTGCAGTTCACTGTGGAGGAAGCTTGCATCACTAAAGGTGACCTAGAGGTAAACAAATGATTCAGTACTCTGATTCTCTCTCTCTCACACACACACAACCCCGAATGAAACACTGATGCAGAATTCCTTCATATCAACTACTTCACTTGGTCTATCATATAACCCTCATCTGTACTGTGGCATGACTCTATGTTTTGTTCTATGACACACCCTTTATACACTCAGAGAACAATGCTGGGTGTGTATAAAATACAGTTTCACCAGTTGACCACAGCTCTCTTGTCATCTCTCATTGGTCAGCTCAAGTTCTCTCACTCATCTGATTGGTTACCCGAAGCTCTTTCACTCTCATCCAATTGGTCTCTACTCAATATAGCTACTTCATACATTTCCTCTACTCTGTTGAAGTTCTGGTTCAGTAGCTCCAGCAGTTTGGGGATGTGCTTCTTTTTACCCTTATTCTCTACCCACTACAGTGTACATGTTGGCATGGTGGTGAATTCATTGTATTCACAATATTCTGCTTTTGATTGTGGCTTTTGCTGCAGTATTAATAAAGATACTGATGCTATTCTCAATAATTATATTAAGGCTTTTGGTTATCCACACATTATTTAATTAATTAATACAATTCAATTAAATGATTCATCTGAACGTCTATTCCTTTAATGTCTTTCATTTCTCAGCTCTCATCAATTCGCTCATTCATGAGTTCATTAATTTGTTTTCTTTCGCTACTTAATTTCCTCGATGATCATTTTTTTCGCCACTTTCCTCCGCCCAGTACCCTACCCTGAACTTTAGTCACTGTTGCTAGCCGGCTACAACCTGGTACTCAACCCTGCACCTTAAAGACTGCTGCCCTATGTACATAGTCATTCAACACTGGTCACTTTAATAATGTTATATACTGTTTTACCCACTTCGTATGCCACTTCCTATGCCTTTTGTTAGAAAAATCATGAAAAATAGATAGATAAGTATTCAAACCCCTGAGTCAATACATGTTAGAATGTCCTTTGGCAGCCATTACTGTCAGGATTAGTGTTCAGAGAGGTCCCAGCAGACCAAAGCCCTGGAGCTGGTGCACGAGCAAGGGGCGGACCCCAGAGAAGGCCCCGAGAGACCCCCATACAGCCTCCCCCTTTTTCCTCCAAACATAACGATGGTCATTATGGCCAAACAGTTCTATTTTTGTTTCATCAGACCAGAGGACATTTCTCCAAAAAGTACGATCTTTGTCCCCATGTGCAGTTGCAAACTGTAGTCTGGCTTTTTTATGGCAGTTTTGGAGCAGTGGCTTCTTCCTTGCTGAGCGGCCTTTCAGGTTATGTCGATAAAGGACTTGTTTTACTGTGGATATAGATACTTTTGTACCCGTTTCCTCCAGCATCTTCACAAGGTCCTTTGCTGTTGTTCTGGGATTGATTTGCACTTTTCGCACCAAAGTACGTTCATCTCTAGGAGACAGAACGCGTCTCCTTCCTGAGCGGTATGACGGCTGCGTGGTCCCATGGTGTTTATACTTGTGTACTATTGTTTGTACAGATGAACGTGGTACCTTCAGGTGTTTGAAAATTGCTCCCAAGGATGAACCAGACTTGTGGAGGTCTGCATTTTTTTTCTGAGGTTTCTTTCCCCATGATGTCGAGCAAAGAGGCAGTGAGTTTGGAGGTAGGTCTTGAAATACATCCACAGGTACACCTCCAATTGACCCAAATGAAGCTCTAAAGCCATGACATCATTTTCTGGAATTTTCCAAGCTGTTGAAAGGCACAGTCAACTTAGTGTATGTAAACCTCTGACCCACTGGAATTGTGATATAGTGAATTATAAGTGAGATAATCTGTTTGTAAACAATTGTTGGAAGAATTAGATGTCCTAACCGACTTGCCAAAACTATAGTTTGTTAACATGAAATCTGTGGAGTGGTTGAAAAATGAGTTTTAATGACTACAACCTAAGTGTATGTAAACCTCAGACTTCAACTGTACATATATATTTATATTCCGGACTCTGACATTCTGAGAGAATATTTTCTCCCCATGCTGCTGATGACTATTTTTGTCCGCTCATACAGGAGTAATAAAGGGCCAGTGCACTCATTTTGTTAAAACAAAATACATATACACTATTTATACAAAGTATGTGGATACCCCTTCAAATTAGTGGATTCGGACTCTGGACTCTGGAGCATTGGAAAGGTGTTCTCTGGAGTGATGAATCACGCTTCACCATCTGTCAGTCCGACGGACAAATCTGGGTTTGGCGGATGCCAGGAGAACGCTACCTGCCCCAATGCATAGTGCCAACTGTAAAGTTTGGTAAAGGAGGAATAATGATCTTGGGCTGTTTTTCATGGTTCGGGCTAAGCCCTTTAGTTCCAGTGAAAGGAAATCTTAACGCTACAGCATACAATGACATTCTAGACGATTCTGTGCTTTTGGGAAAGGCCCTTTCCTGTTTCAGCATGGCAATGCCCCTGTGCACAAAGCAAAGTTCATGCAGAAATGGTTTACCGAGATTGGTGTGGAAGAACTTGACCTCAACCCCATCGAACACCTTTTGGGATGAATTGGAACGTCGACTGCAAGCCAGGCCTAATCGCCCAACATCAGTGCCTAACCTCACTAATGCTCTTGTGGCTGAATGGAAGCAAGTCCCCACAGACATGTTACAACATCTAGTAAAAAGCCTTCCCAGAAGAGTTGAGGCTATTATAGCAGCAAAGGGGGGACCAACTCCATATTAATGCTTATGATTTTGGAAACGAGATGTTCGACGAGCAGGTGTCATTTGCTGACATTGCTCGTTCTAATATTTCAATGTTTCTAAATTCCTTATTGTCAGGTATTACTGCACTGTTGGAGCTAGGAACATAAGCATTTCGCTACATCTGCAAAGGATGTCTACGCGACTAATAACATAACATTTTTTATTTCTTATCCTTTCTTCATTTTTTCCATCCATAGTCTTCTTATTAACAGCTCTCGCATCTCTTCTTGACACGTCCCTTCTCTTTTCACATCTTTTCATCTTGTCTCTCGCCTCCGCACCCTCTCTTCTCCTTGCTCATGGAGAGGGTGATGTCACAAAGCCTTGGTCTGTCTCTCTCTGCCTCCCTCTGCGCTTACAGAAGAGAAAGAAGGATACAGCGATGATGTCACTGATTGCAAGATCTTGTGAAGAAAGTGTTAGAGCACTGGGAACCAAAGTGAAGAGAACCGAATCCACAAGATGGAGTGGTCCTTAAAATAGATCCAAGCAGATCCATAAATACACTAGACAAGAGTTTGGCAAACTCAATTAATCCAAGTTGCCAGACAAATGCTTAGAATGATTAGAACGTTATCTTTATGTAGCTCTTGGAGCCAACATGGAGGATAGTTAGTAAAACTCTACTTCTGTGACTCAACCAACCAAAGACCCAAACAGAGGTAGTTAGGGTGGGGCTCAGTCTCATAGAGGTGAACTTCAGAGCTTTAGAGTCCTTTTTATAAGATTCAGGCTGCCTAAAATGGCACCATATTCCCTATATGTCTATTTATATGGGTCTGGTCATTGAGGATTTGGCTTAATAGAATCGTTGGAATAGAATAGAACCCACTGGAATAAAACATTTGGCTCACATATGCACTTCCTACTTTCTGGTCTCTGCTATGACATCATCATTTGCTATCCTTGTGTGTGGCATGAAGCTGGCATGTGATGCTGGTGTTGGTGTGTTCTCCTCTTCCTCCTCTTCCTCTCTCTGACTAACAGACGCAGACCAAACTGGAGCATGCCCACATTAAGGAGCTTGAGCAGAGCCTTCTGTTTGAAAAGGCCAAAGCTGACAAACTGCAGAGGGACTTAGAGGACACTCGGGTAATGCCATCACAGACATATATAGCCGACATCATCGGGTAATACTTCTGGATCTAACGATATTTTACGTTCTGGACACAGAAGGGTTGGGAGATAGATTTTGTGGATGAATCATTAATTGCGATATGGCTATACGCGATATATTCTCTAGTTATTGCGATATCGATATCCACAATCGTCTGACCACAGCATTCCACAACGTTTCTTCTTCAAGCCCCAAACCCTCTGGAACAAAACGTTGTGTTCTCATGCTGCTGCACTAGAACCTGAGTCTCAAATGCACACTCTTATCTTGCCTTGATACTGTTTTTCATATCGTAAAGAAATTATATTGGATTCATTTTTTTATGGATTTTTGTCTGTATCGCCCAGTCCTATCTCAAAGAAGCTGGATGGGCTATGTCTGGCACTCTCTCCACTCTCTCCCCCCTCATTCCCCCCTTTCATTCGCCCTCCTCTCTTCCCTCCCTCCCCAGGTGGCCACAGTGTCTGAGCGGTCCAGGATCATGGAGCTGGAGAGAGAGGTAGTGGAGCTGCAGTTGAGACTAAGGTCCTCTCAGCAGACAGAGGGCACTGTGTCGCTGTCACCAGCGGAGCTTAGCAACCTCAAGGCCCGGGCCCAGTCCCAGGAGAAGAAGGTAGGGGGTCTCGCAGTACTGGTCAAAAAACATCCCCTTTACCCCTCTCCCAGGGATGGGCGACTTCAGTCTTGGCCTGCTGTGTATCCAGGCTTTAGATTGCAGCCCGGCTTTGGTTCCAGACTCTCTGCGCAGGCATTTGTTCCTGCCCGGTCATACCCATAGTCTTTGCATTTACAGTCCTCTGGTTTTGTCCCCCTTTTGACATTAGAATGTCTCCCATCTGTCTTCCCCTCAAGATCAGTGAAATGAGTGTTGATCTGGACAATAGGCAGAAACAGCTTCGCTCTGTGGAGGAGGACAAAATCTCCCTGGAACAGCATCTAACCAGCCTGGTGAGACACATGCACACACACACACACACCCACACACACACACACACACACACACACACACACACACACACACACACACACACACACACACACACACACACACAGTCGTATTCACAGACACACACACTACACACACACGCACAGTCATGATGATGAAAGTCATTATCCTTCCCTGTGTACTGTAGCTCATGGAGAAAGAATGTTATTGCTCTCTAGTGAGGTTTGTTTTGAAGTTGTTTGTTTGTTGACCATTTCAGAGACAGAATCTGGACAAAGCAGAGGAAGACTCCAAGACGATGGCACAAACCATGCATGGTAAACAGACATACATTAGGAACTTTCGACTGAATGTAATTTTTAATGAAGGAGTAGGCTTAATCTGGGTTGGATTAATTATGAAAAGTGCAACTATCTCTCCGACTTTTGTTGCAGAGCTCGAGAAGAGAGTGGAGCAGGCGGGAAAAGAGATGGAAGCACAGAGAGAAGAGAACCAACGCAAAGAGAAAGAACTTCAGGATAGACTGATGCAGGTGTGTGTGAGTGTTTTCGAGTGTATAATGTTTCTGTCCAATGTGTGTGTGCCTGTATGCGTGCAGGTAAAAACATGTGTATGCACTGTTTGTAGCACGATGTATGCATGAAAACAGCATTTTCTTTCATCCAGGCCCGCTGAAGCCGAGTTACGTCATTGAGGCTGAAACTATAGCTGCAGGCTAGCTTAACGATGTCAACATGAATATATGACTAACACAAACACACACAAACACGAACGTAACTAACCTTTACCCATGTAGCTATAATATGCAGCGAGGCATCTCTTTAATGTAACGTTTACGTAATTAAATATGTTAACGTACCAAAATGCTTAATTAATTAATATTGACACATTATTTAATTCAAGTCTCATAACATTTTTGAAAAGCTGTTCTTGTTGATTTAATCATCTTTTAAAAGTAAGTAAAATTATTATTTAGTTGATCATTAGCTTTACAGGATCTATAATGGATGTTAATGGTATGGGTAAAAACATACACCTATGGTCTGTTTGTGGTAAAGATCAATATATATATTGTAGCAGGCTCAAGGGTGTAGGGTTTCCACGTCACCAAGTTCAATAACCAAACACGCACAGGAAGTACAACTAGAATGCAAATGGGTAATTTATTAGGGATATTTGCACACAGTGGGAAGGAGGGGAATTCAGCAACCAGTTCACAGTTCACAATTTGTTCTCGTTGTCCGTTATCCAGGGGTAATCCCAAAACCGGGTCCTCAGCCAAACTAGTTCAGTACACAGTGGGGGGGTAATCAGACAGTCCAGGTCACAACGGGTAATCGCACAGGTACTTCTCCCGCTTCTCACACTCTCCATAACACACGTTTCCCTCTTGGTCCTCCTCCTGTTAGTGCAGCCCGCTTCCTCTTTTATCCCCAAGCACTCAATGTCTTAATAATCCACAGGCTTGGAGCAGGAAGCAGGAAGTCCATATAAGGCTCAGGGGTGGAGCCAGCGGGCTGCAAGATATCTTCCTTCAATCACCACTCCCCTCACCTCGGTCCTGACGGCCTCTCTCTCTTCTTGCTTCTGGTATGCGGTAGGGTCTCAACTTTTTCCCGGGTTCGGTAATGATGCTGTGCTATAGCAGATCGGTATGTCCCGGTTCACTGGAGAACACATCCTGGTTCCGGCCGACCAACTCCGACAGCTCCTGCTTCGGTGCTTGACTCAGCCGCTCCCCCAGTGGCACCTCTGCATGCTTGGTCTCTGTGGTAGCCTTCTTCGGGGGATTAGAGTAGAGTACATCACGTGCATTCCATTTCTTTAACAAATTCACATGGTAAATCTGGATCAGATGCCTACGTCCCGGCTGTCTGACCCTATAATTAACTTAATCCACTTTCTCCAGGACTTCGTATGGCCCTTTCCATCGGGCCAAAAACGTACGTTCTGAGGTGGGGACCAACTCCAACACTTTGTCTCCTGGCTGGAAGTCTCTTCGTTATGCCCCTCTGTTGTACACCCACGCTTGGGCATGCTGGGCCTCCAGCATGTGTTCCCGTACCAGGAACCACAGGGTTGCCATCCGGTCTCTCATGTCTTCCACGTGTTCCACCATGGTTCGATGGGGTGACGGTTGATGTTCCCAGGCTTCTTTAGCCACGTCCAGCAGTCCGCGGGGTCGTCTCCTATACAGGAGTTCAAAGGGAGAGAACCCTGTTGAAGCTTGGGGCACTTCTCAGATCGAGATCATCAGGTAGGGTAGTAGCGGGTCCCAATTCCTTCCGTCCACCTCCATCACCTTTAGCGTCTGCTTCAGGGTTCGATTGAATCTTTCCACCAATCCATTGGTCTGCGGGTGATACACTGAGATGCGCAACTGGGTTATTTTCATTAGTTTTCAGAGATCCTTCATGATTCGCGACATGAACAGGGTTCCCTGGTCGATAGCGCCCTGGGCTTTGGGTCCAACGGTTGAGGGTTCGAAACCTGCTCCCTGCCTGCTTCTTTACAATATTTATCTTAATGTTTTAAAACTGTTTGAAAATGTATATGCTTATTAAGCGTATGGTCACGGCATGTTTTCAAAATGCCTCCAGCTGTCCATCACTACCGTAAATAAAAACAGTGGTACAATTATATAATTTAATTCGATAAAGAAAATGCACATTTACGTAATTTAGCAGACACCCTTATCCAGAGCGACTTAGTAGTTAGTGTATACATTTTTATAAAAATAAAAATCGTACTGGTCCTCCGTGGGAATCGAACCCACAACCCATGCTCTACCAACTGAGCTACACGGGACTACATAATGCTTGATGCATTTTTTGTTAGGGCAAATCTGATCTGTGATATTTACAATTGAAGTCGTAAGTTTACATACACCTTAGCCAAATACAGTTTTTCACAATTCTGACCCATTTGCGACCAAGCTTTAACTTCCTGAATGATCTCTTGAGATGTTAATAGTAGAGAGAATGATTTATTTCAGCTTTTATTTCTTTCATCACATTCCCAGTGGGTCAGAATTTTGCATACACTCAATTAGTATTTGGTAGCATTGCCCTTAAATTGTTTAACTTTGGTAAACGTTTCGGGTAGCCTTCCACAAGCTTCCCTCAATAAGTTGGGTGAATTTTGGCCCATTCCTCCTGACAGAACTGGTGTAACTGAGTCAGGCTTGAGCGCACACGCTTTTTCAGTTCTGCCCACAGATTTTCTATAGGATTGAGGTCAGGGCTTTTGATTTGGCCACTCCACAACTTTTGAAGTATGCTTGGGGTCATTGTCCATTTGGAAGACCCATTTGCGACCAAGCTTGACTTCCTGACTGATGTCTTGAGATGTGAAGTCCCTCCTGCAGAAAAGCACCCCCACATGATGCTGCCACCCCCGTGCTTCATGGTTGCCTTGCAAGCCTCCTCCTTTTTCCTCCAAACTTAACAATGTTCATTATGGCCAAACAGTTCTATTTTTAATTCATCAGACCAGAGGACATTTCTCCAAAAAGTACGATCTTTGTCCCCATGTGCAGTTGCAAACCGTAGTCTGGCTTTTTTATGGCGGTTTTGGAACAGTGGCTTCTTCCTTGCTGAGTGGCCTTTCAGGTTATGTCGATATAGGACTCGGTTTACTGTGGATATAGATACTTTTGTACCTGTTTCCTCCAGCATCTTCACAAGGTCCTTTGCTGTTGTTCTGGGATTGATTGCACTTTTCGCACCAAAGTACGTTCATCTCTAGGAGACAGAATGCGTCTCCTTCCTGAGCGGTATTACGGCTGCATGGTCCCATGGTGTTTATACTTGCGTACTATTGTTTGTACAGATGAACGTGGTACCTTCAGGCGTTTGGAAATTGCTCTGAGGTCTTGGCTGATTTCTTTTGATTTTTCCATGATGTCGAGCAAAGAGACACTGAGTTTGAAGGTAGGCCTTGAAATACATCCACAGGTACAACTCCAATTTACTCAAATGATGTCAATTAGTCTATCAGAAGCTTCTAAAGCCATGACATAATTTTCTGGAATTTTCCAAGCTGTTTAAAGGCACAGTCAACTTAGTGTATGTAAACTTCTGACCCACTGGAATTGTGATATAGTGAATTATATTTGAAATAATCTGTCTGTAAACAATTGTTGAAAGAATTACTTGTGTCATGCACAAAGTAGATGTCCTAACCGACTTGCTAGAATTACAACCTAAGTGTCTGTCTGTCTGTCTGTCTGTCTGTCTGTCTGTCTGTCTGTCTGTCTGTCTGTCTGTCTGTCTGTCTGTCTGTCAAAAGAATGATTAAAGCATATTGGGGTGTATACAGAGGTATCAGGCACCTAACAAACATGCCTAATCTGGTTTAAAATTCTTAAAGAATTTCTCAAAGTAAAGTTGTTGCCTATCAGTTTGTTTGGGCACTCTGCTTTGGAGAAAAGCAAAGCTGGAAGAGAGGAATTTGTTACAGACTTAAGTTCCATATTTAGGCACAAGGGGGCAACAGTGTCCAATTTATCAGGGAAACCCAGTTTCCAGTACGTTAATGCCCTGGCATTTGCAGCCCAGTAATAATGCTTAAAGAAGGGTAGGCCTAAGCCTCCACTTTCCTTGGGCTTTTGCAAGTGGGCTTTACGAATACAATGGTTTTTGTAGCCCCAGACTAATGACAGGATTGTCGAGTCCAAAGTCTTAAAAAATTATGAGGTAAGAAAATTTGAAGATTTTGGTATTTTTAGTCCCAAGTAAGTCAAGTAAGTCAAGTGGTCATGTACCACTTTAAATGGTATCCATGATAGCTCACTTGCTGTAAAATTATCTGAGATACACATTTATTTATTTTATTTTACTTTTATTTTACTAGGCAAGTCAGTTAAGAACAAATTCTTATTTTCAATGACGGCCTAGGAACAGTGGGTTAACTGCCTTGTTCAGGGGCAGAACGACAGATTTTTACCTTGTCAGCTCGGGGATTCAATCCAGCAACCTTTCAGTTACGGGCCCAACACTCTAACCACTGGGCTACCTGCCGCCCCAATTTATTGAATAGCCAGATAGTTTGCCAAATTAATTGATTACTGGGTCCGAGAGGTATAAAAGCACATCGTCTGCATATAACGAAATGTTTCCTTTCTATGTTTCCTATTTTAAGACCTTGGATATTAGGATGATCCCTTATTTGTATCGCTAGGGGTTCAAGGGCGACAGCGAAGAGCAGAGGACTGAGTGGGCAACCCTGTTGGACAGATCTATGTAGTTCAAAGGGACTGGATTTGTTGCTGTTGGTCAGAATAGAGGATGTTGTGCAGGTGTAGAGCATTTTGACCCAGGTGGTGGTGAAGGAGTCGCCAAATCCAAATAGTGAGTGCTTCGAACATGTATGGCCATTCTATTTGGTCGAATGCTTTTTGAGCATCTAGTGATATAATAGCTGCCTTGTAGCCTTTCCCATGATTTGCATAAAGAATGTTAAGCAGCATGCGCACATTAGAAAAAGAGAACCTGCCGGGGATAAACCCTGTCTGATCCGGGTGAATAATGATTGTTAATGATTGTTGTTTGATAAACCTATTAGCAAACACTTTGGTAATAATGATTTTATCGAAATTAAGCAATGCTATCGGTCTATAATAAGCAGGATCTGTTACCTCTGCCTTTTTTTAACAGAAGGCAAATATCGGCTTCATACTATTATTTCGGCAAAATATTGTTTTCTATTGAATCAGTGATCATCCTGAGTAAGAGGGGAGCGAGCACTTCACTGAATGCTTTATAAAATTCAAAGCCAAAACCATCTGGTGTGATGGCGTGAGTATAATATATATAGAGAGCCAGGCGCAGGAGGTAGCGTGAACTCAAGGATAACTTTAATCCACAATCACGCATACAACGTCCGAACAGGAAATATATACAACTGTTCCCGAATAAATGAAAGCAACAGTGAGAACACGATCACATAGAACAATATCCGACAAGGACATGGGGGAACAGAGGGAACATATATACATGAAGTAATGAGGGGAAATGAGAACCAGGTGTGCGTATGACAAGACATGACAAATGGAATAATGAATGATCAAGAGGCAGTGGCTAGAAAGCCGGTGACGACGATCGCCGAAGCATGCCCGAACAAGGGGGTGAGGCAACTTCGGCAGGGGTCGTGACAGTACCCCCCCCCTTGACGCGCAGCTCCAGCTGCGTTCCGACACCGGCTTTGGGGACGACCCGGACGGCGAGGCGCCGGGCGCTCTGGGCGGCGACGGTGGAAATCTCGTAATAGGGAATGGTCAAGCACATCCCCCCTCGGCACCCAGCACCTCTCCTCCGGGCCATACCCCTCCCACTCCACGAGGTACTGAAGGCCCCCCGCCCGACGTCTCGAATCCAAGATGGAACGAACGGAGTACGCCGGGATCCCTTCGATGTCCAACGGGGGTGGGGGGGCTTCCCGTACCTCAGACTCCTGGAGCGGACCAGCCACCACCGGCCTGAGGAGAGACACATGAAACGAGGGGTTAATACGGTAATCGGGAGGGAGTTTTAACCTGTATGTAACCTCGTTGATTCTCCTCAGGACTTTGAATGGCCCTGCAAACCGCGGGCTCAGCTTCCGGCATGGCAGGCGGAGAGGTAGGTTCCGGGTCGAGAGCCAGACCCGATCACCCGGTGTGTATACTGGGGCCTCACTGCGGTGACGGTCCGCGCCTATTTTGTGTCGACATACTGCTGGAGATGAACATGGGCAGCTTCCCATGTGGCCTCCGCATGACGGAACCACTCATCCACCGCAGGGGCTTCGGTCTGGCTCCGATGCCACGGTGCCAGAACCGGCTGGTAACCTAACACACACTGAAATGGGGTTAGGTTGGTAGAGGAGTGACGGAGGGAATTCTGTGCCATCTCAGCCCATGGTAGGTACGTCGACCACTCCCCCTGCCGGTCCTGGCAATAGGACCTTAAGAACCTACCTATATCTTGATTTACCCTCTCCACCTGCCCGTTAGATTCGGGGTGAAACCCAGAGGTAAGGCTGACGGAGACCCCCAGGTGTTCCATAAATGCTTTCCACACCCTAGATGTGAATTGGGGGCCCCGATCAGATACTATATCCTCTGGTACCCCGTAGTGCCGGAAGACATGAGTGAATAGAGCCTCCGCAGTCTGCAGGGCCGTGGGGAGACCGGATAGTGGTGTTCCCCTGGGAAGGTGGAAGGTCTGTCAGGAAATCTATCGATAAATGTGACCACGGCCGTTGTGGAATAGGTAAAGGAAGTAATTTACCTCTAGGAAGGTGTCTAGGTGCCTTACACTGGGCGCACACCGAGCAGGAGGAGACATACACCCTCACATCCTTAGCCAAGGTGGGCCACCAATATTTCTCAGAAAGGCAGCGCACTGTCCGACCGATACCGGGGTGACCAGAGGAGGGTGACGTGTGGGCCCAATAGATGAGCCGGTCACGGACAGCAGACGGCACGTACAGACGTCCAGCGGGACAGGACGGTGGAGCTGGCTCTGTGTGCAATGCCTGTTCAATGTCCGCGTCCAGCGCCCATACTACCGGCGCTATAATGCAGGAGGCCGGTAGTATGGGGGTGTCATCCATGGGCCTCTCCTCTTTGTCGTACAGCCGAGACAGTGCGTCTGCCTTAACGTTCTTAGTCCCTGGAATATAGGAGATGGTGAAATGAAAACGTGTGAAAAACATGGCCCACCTGGCCTGACGAGGATTCAGCCTCCTAGCTGCCCGGATGTACTCCAGGTTACGGTGGTCAGTCCAGATGAGGAAAGGGTGTTTAGCCCCCTCAAGCCAATGTCTCCACACAGTCAAAGCCTTGACTACAGCCAACAACTCCCGATCACCTACATCATAGTTTTGCTCCGCCGCGCTGAGCTTCTTAGAGAAGAAGGCACAGGGACGGAGCTTAGGTGGCGTGCCCGATCGTTGGGATAAGACTGCTCCTACCCCTGATTCGGACGCGTCCACCTCTACTATGAACTGCAAAGAGGGATCCGGATGGGCTAGCACCGGGGCCGCGGTGAAAAGAGCCTTCAGCTGCCTGAATGCCCTGTCCGCCGCAGCGCACCAGCGGAGACGGGACGGACCCCCCTTTAACAGTGAAGTAATGGGAGTCGCCACCTTGCCAAAGCCCCGGATAAACCTCCGATAGAAATTGGCAAACCCTAAAAACCGCTGTACCTCTTTAACCGTGGTTGGAGTCGGCCAATTACGCACGGCTGAAATGCGGTCACTCTCCATCTCCACCCCGGAGGTGGTAATGATGTATCCAAGGAAGGAAACAGACTGTTGGAAGAACAGACATTTTTCTGCCTTGACATACAGGTTATGCTCCAGATATCTTCCAAGTACTTTACGGACTAGGGAAACATGCTCGGCGCGTGTAGCGGAATACACCAGAATGTCATCGATGTATACTACCACACCACAACCGAACATGTCCCTGAAAACATTGTCAACAAAAGATTGGAAGACCGATGGTGCATTCATCAACCCGTATGGCATGACTAGATACTCATAGTGACCTGAAGTGGTACTAAATGCCGTTTTCCACTCATCTCCTTCCCGGATACGAACCAAATTGTACGCACTCCTGAGATCTAGTTTAGTGAAGAAGCGCGCCCCATGCATTGATTCAATCACCGATGAGATGAGAGGTAGAGGATAACTATACCTTTCTGTGATCTGGTTGAGGGCGCGGTAATCAATGCATGGGCGCAAACCACCATCCTTCTTCTTCACAAAAAAGAAGCTCGAGGAGGCGGGTGAAGTAGAGGACCGTATGAACCCCTGTCGTAGGGACTCAGAGACATATGTTTCCATAGCCTCTGTCTCTACCTGCGACAGGGGATACACATGACTCCTGGGAAGTACAGCGTCTACCTTGAGGTTTATCGCACAATCCCCTGGGCGATGAGGTGGTAATTTATTAGCCTTTTTCTTAGAGAAGGCTTGAGCCAAATCTAGGTATTCGGGGGGAATGCGCACGGTGGGGACATTCTCTGGACTCTCCACCGTGGTTGCACCAACGGAAACACCTACACACCTCCCCGGACACTCTGATGACCACCCCGTTAGAGCCCTCTGTTTCCACAAAAAGGTGGGATTGTGAGTACTTAACCAGGGCAGTCCTAGTACCACCGGGAATGCAGGAGAATCAATAATGAAGAAATTTATTTTTTCCTTATGATTCTCCTGGGTGATCATTACTATGTCTCTGGTGGTCTCCTTAACATACCCAGACCCTAACGGTCGACTATCTAACGCTTGAATGGGAATGGGGATGGACAGGTGCGTAAGCGGGATCCCTAATCTACTAGCTAGAGTACTATCCATAAAATTTCCAGCTGCGCCTGAATCGACTAGCGCCTTACACTGGGGAATAGCACAACATTCAGGAAATGATACTGGAAGGTAGAGGTGTGTAACAGAGGACTCTGGGTAAGTGTGGTGCGCTGTTACCTGGGGTGATGCCAAAGTGCCCTGCCTGCCGCCTCTATACCCAGTATTCTGGGAACAACGCGCCGCCGAATGTCCATGACAACCACAGGATGCGCACTGGACCCGACTCCCGCGACGACTCCGGACGGCCGTTCCACCCATTTCCATGGGAACAGGATCTGGTGTGGATAAGGGTGGTAAGAGCGGACCCCCCACTGGACGTCCGCGAGAAGCCAGCAGATTGTCCAGTCTTATTGCCATATCCACGAGTTGATCAAAACTCAGCGTGGCGTCCCGGCAGGCTAGCTCTCGACGGACGTCCTCGTGCAAACTGCAACGAAAATGGTCAATGAGAGCCCGCTCATTCCACCCTGACCCGGCCGCTAATGTCCGGAACTCCAGCGCGAAATCCTGCGCACTCCTCGTCCCCTGTCTTAGGTGGAAAAGGCGTTCACCCGCCTCTCTTCCTTCTGGTGGATGGTCGAAAACGGCTCGGAAGTGGCGGGCGAACTCCCCGAAGTTGTCCAACACAGTTCCCTCTCTCCAAGTTGCGTTGGCCCACTCCAGGGCTTTCCCAGTTAGACAGGAGACGAGAGCAGATACCTTCTCACGGTCCGACGGAGGAGGGGATATAGTGCTGAATGCCAGCTCTAACTGAAGTAGGAACCCCTGGCACTGGGCGGCGGTTCCGTCGTATTCCCGGGGCAGGGAAATGTGGATTCCTCCGGTAGGTTGTGGTGGAGTGTGGATCCCTCTGTTAGATGGCACCGTAGGTGCTAATGGTGAGGCTCCACTGTCTGGTCGGTTGTGTTCCAATCGCTGCACAGCCTGTAGAACCCGATCCATCGCCTCTCCTAGGCTGGTGAGCATGGTGGAGTGCTCCCTCACTCTCTCCACTACCCCGGTCATATTATTACCTCCTTTTGACTCCATTTCAAAAGGTCGGATATTCTGTGATGGCGTGAGTATAATATATATAGAGAGCCAGGCGCAGGAGGTAGCGTGAACTCAAGGATAACTTTAATCCACAATCACGCATACAACGTCCGAACAGGAAATATATACAACTGTTCCCGAATAAATGAAAGCAACAGTGAGAACACGATCACATAGAACAATATCCGACAAGGACATGGGGGAACAGAGGGAACATATATACATGAAGTAATGAGGGGAAATGAGAACCAGGTGTGCGTAATGACAAGACATGACAAATGGAATAATGAATGATCGAGCGGCAGTGGCTAGAAAGCCGGTGACGACGATCGCCGAAGCATGCCCGAACAAGGGGGTGAGGCAACTTCGGCAGGGGTCGTGACATCTGGGCCTGCAGCCTTTCCAGGTGGGAAAGCTTTTATTGCCTAGAGTATTTCCTCTGTTGTGAAATTTGAGATAAATTCTTAAAATCTCCAAACAGCGAGTCTGCACCCTCAATAAATGCTTCCTTGATCATCTCCTCATCTTTGAACGACTTTATATGCTTAGCAAGAACGCGACTCACACGATAAGATGCTATGGTTGCCGCCTTCCCTTTGGTCACAGACCTTGTGAAAATTAACTGCTGTGCTGCCAGTTGAGTTTCTAGTTCTTCTACCTTTCTTCTTCGTAATTCAGTCTTTGCTGGAAAATCTCTTTCCTGGGTTTTGTGTGTGGTTTTAAAATGTCGTTCTATGTTACCTTTCTTTGGGATAGCGATGCTACACACATTTTGAGTTTGACATGACGAAAAAAGAATCCTCCTTCCATTGATACGTTTTCTGTTTTTTTGTATCCTTCACTTCACTCATTATTGCTGCTATCGACCACACAACTTAAGAACAACTTAAGAACGAATCTGGCTAAATTTAGCTAGCTAGCGACCCGCTAACTAGGCATAAGTCAAAAAGCGGGCAGGGACCGGTTATATTTTAAGTAAATCACGTGACTTAGATAGATAGATAGGTACTTTATTGATCCCTGAGGGGGACATTTCTTTGTCAAGCAGCTACAACAAAACATAGGGAAGGTGCAAAATGCCAGAACGAAAATACACAAAAGACAGATACACAGTATGAAAAAGTATAGAAATACAAGATGTCTGGAGTGCAAAAAAGCTATAAAATACTTTGCATAGTATGGGTGGTTGGCTGAATATGTACACTATATATTGGTGGATGTTGGATGGTTAACTATACTATACAGGTCGATGGCAGAGAAATACTTCAATAGCTAAAAATGCATATGATATGAGTGAGGGTAATAATAGTTTACTTAATAGACAGACTGGTTAAATGAACAGGTAAGTGAATATTTTGCATGGTTAAATTAGCTGTACAGGTAAATATACTGTTATATTTACAGGTAAGTGAATACTTGCATGGTTACATAAACTGTACAGGTAAATGACAGGAAGAGATACTTAAATAGCTAAATGTGTGTATGATATAATTTGGGGTAATAATAGTAATTCCCTTAAAATACAGTCCTTAGTGCGCAGGGTTTAATTACAGATAACTGCACGTATTGCACATTCGATATACTAAAAGCAATGAAAAAAGATACAACTGACAGGATACTAATATGCATTCCTGAGTGAATGACTACGTAAGTTAAGTCCAAGAATTATATAACAACTGTACATGAGTATGTATATACAGACCTGAATGAATAAATAAGTCCTGAGTGAATGAGTGATTACGGACCAGAGTTACTCACGGATGGATGCATAATTGTTAAACTAGGTCCTAACACCCCAACAGTTCCAGGCCTGTGTTGCCGACGGCACGGCACTCTGGTGAGGCATTATATAGTCTAATAGCCGCCAGCAGGAAGGACCTCCTGTAGCGCTTTCTGGCACACCGTGGTTGGATCAGTCTGTGACTGAAGGTGCTCCTCTGCGTCATAACCATGGCATGCAGAGGGTGGGTGACGTTGTCCATGATGGCCAACAGTTTGGCCAGGATCCGTCTCTCCGCCACCTCCTCTAGAGTGTCAAGGCTCATCCCCAGGACATAGCTAGCCTTCCTGATCAGCTTATTTACCCAAGAAGCATCACCGGCTTTTAATTTGGCGCCCCAGCACACCACTGCAAAAAAGATGGCACCACAGACTGGTAGAAGGTATGCAGTAGTTTACTGCACACGTTGAAGGACCTGAGCCTCCTCAGAAAGTAGAGTTGGCTCTGGCCCTTTTTGTACAGGGCCCCGGTGTTACCAGCCCATTCCAGCCAGGAACTTGTACGACCCAACCATTTCCACATCCATCCCCTGTATAGGGAGTGCAGTCAGTTGTGCATTGGTTCTCCTGAAGTCCACCACCATCTCCTTTGTTTTGCTGATGTTGAGCTGAAGGTGGTTCTGCTCACACCACAACACAAAGTCACTGATTGTGCTCCTGTACTCCTCCTCCTGCCCACCCCTGATGCACCCTACAATTGCGGAGTCATCCGAGAACTTCTGTAGGTGGAATGTTTCAGAGTTATATCTGAAGTCCGAGGTGTAGAGGGTGAACAGGAAGGGGGACAGGACCGTTCCCTGGGGGGCTCCTGTGTTGCTCACTGCCCGTTCTGACACACAGCTCTGTAGTCGCACAAATTGTGGCCTACCGGTCAAGTAGTCCGTGACCTAGGAGACTAAGGGTGCTTCCACTTTCATCCTCTTCATCTTCTCACCCAGTAGCAGGGGCTGAATGGTATTGAAGGCACTGGAGAAGTAAAAAAACATAACCCTCACAGTGCAACCTGCGTTGTCCAGGTGAGAGTAGGCCCTCTACAGAAGGTAGATTATTGCATCATCCACCCCGACGTTGCGCTGGTATGCGAACTGCAGGGGGTCCAGTGATGTACACACCAGGAGTCTGAGGTGAGCGAGGACTAACCTTTCCAGGGTCTTCATGATGTGGGATGTTAGCGCTACAGGTCTGAGGTCATTCAGGACAGTGGGGTGTGCCTTCTTGGGCACTGGGACGAGGCAGGATGTTTTCCACAGCACAGGGACCCTTTCTAGGCTCAGGCTAAGGTTGAAGAGACGCTGGAGTATTCCACACAGTTGGTCAGCACAGACCCTAAGTACCCTTGGGCTGATTCCATCAGGGCCCGCCACTTTCCACTGATGTAGTCTCTCCAGCTCTCTCTTCACTTGGTTGGTGGTGAAAGCCAGCCCAGGTGGGGAGGTGGGGGGAAGGGGGGTGTTGAGGATCAGTTTCAGACATTGCAGTGAATGGAGATAAGGATCAAGGTAACAGTTAAAATGCAATTATTAGTGGTACTAAGATCTGGGAGCAAATCAAAAACGTTACGAAAAATGTGGGTCGTCAGTGTTTGGGCCATAGACGTTCAATAGGGTGAATGGGAATGAATGAATGTTCCCTGATACTATGATGTACCTACCGTGTGGGTCTGTGGACATGGAGGAGAGTTGAAAATATGTTTTTACGAAAGAGAATAGCAACACCACTAGCTTTGAAGGAGAAGGGTGATTGATAAACTTGAGAAATCCAGGTGGATCTCAGATGCCGCTGCGCCGTGGCTTTTATGTGCGTTTCTTGCAGGAAAATTATGTCAGCACCAAGTGATTTCAAGTGCTTAAATACCATACCCCTTTTGCGCGCGTGCCAGAGACCATTTACATTCCACGAGACTAGAGTGACACCTTTAACAACATCTGACTGATTCCCAGGATCGTTTCCTGACATGTATGTCCAAGAGCATTTCAAATAAAACATTAAGCATGTACAAATTTAAATAAAACTTGTCTGGCGGCGGGAAACAAAAATCAAACACAGTAACAGACCCCTGAGAAACCCGCCCTCCCCAATGCTTCCCCAGAGAAACCCGCCCTCCCCACTGCATCCCCAGAGAAACCCGCCCTCCCCACTGAATCCCCAGAGAAACCCGCCCTCCCCACTGCACCCCCAGAGAAACCCGCTCTCCCACTGCTTCGCCAAATGAAGCACAGTTCTCCCGATCTCGCGTAAATGAGGACCGCCGGGCATGATGGCTAGAACAGACCCAATACTACGCTATCAAGCTAACAACAGCCAGACTTAACAGCCCTCTCCGCGGTTGTTGGAAAACAAATGAATAAAGATAAAATCCACTGTTTGCACAGTCAATATCCCAGAAATTTGTGGCAAGTGATTTCACCCTTCTTTTCAGACAGGGCCTCGTCGGCTGTGTCCATGTGGCTCTTCAGTTCGGCCTGTGCTGTTTTTAGAGACTCAAACTTTGTTTCGAGCCTGTCAAAACGATTGTTGATCGTTAATAGTTTTTATTACAGCCTCTTTCATTTGTTGACACATTACCGTGGCATAATCTTGTTGCTGGGTATCTGGAGAATTGTCATCTTCGGTACTCAAAATGGCATTAGCTGCTGCTTGCTGGATATAATGATATTATTAAATTATTTTGATATGTTTACTAAACTTGTCCCCTTCCCCAGGCTGCTGAGTCGTCACAGAGGACCATCCACTCCTTGGAGCAGCTGACCAATGAGAAGACAGCGCTGGAGGCTCAGGTGAGGAAAAGGGGGCAGGGCTTAGGTGAAAAGTCAGTTTATCATATCGCTGATGCAAAGCAGGCTGTAATGTGATCATACATGTGGTTATGTAAGCTGTGTGTGTGTGTGTGTGTGTGTGTGTGTTTACTTTATATTCACTTGAGTATTACAGCATGGATGTATTAGTACTGATCACCACATAGACCCAGTCATGCATAAAATACTCCTGGCCATCTCGCTCTCGCTCTCGCTCTCTCTCTCTCTCTCTCCTAACTTCTATATATGTGTATCTCTCTCTTACATCTTTCTCTCAGTCCCTTGATTACTTTGTTGTTCTCTTCCCTCTCTCCATTCATCTCTTTCTCTCTGTTGCTCTCTCTCTTTCTCTGTTTACTCTTCATCCTTCTCTCTCTGTTTCACTCTTTTTCTTCCAATCGATCTATTGCTCTCTATTGCCCTCTTTCCGGACATCTCTGGTATTACCGCTCTCTTCCTCATCTCTCTCTTCATCCATCCCCTCTTTCGCTCTCTGTCAATGTAGCTTTTTTGTCATCCTTTGGCTCTGCCTCCTCACCCCCCTTCTCTCTGGACATAGTGACCCAGCCAGGCAAGCTGTGTCTGTATGCTCCAGATGGTCAGTCTGGTGATTAGAGGGGAATACTCTTAATCTGGGGAGTGAATTGCTTTGCGAGTGTGAGCGACTGTGGTTTCCAGTTAGATCTGAGCTGAGCCATTCCTCCTATTCTACTGTCCTAATCTAGTAATGAACCCTGAGTAACTCTCCCTAATTCCCCTCGCTCACACTTAGTGTTTCCCCTACCAATAACGCTACCTAAGCAGGGTGGGACGACCTAGCAAGGTGGGCTGTCTAGCCCTGTTGCGTGAAAGAATTTGCCGTCACTTGGTTGCAGTAGAAACATCTGATCAGATGCTTCGAAAGCTGCTTTGGGTATTCAGCTTAGCTGCAAAATATATGACTGGTTTAGCCGCAAAATATGACAGAGGCTTTTGAATAGGAGGAATAGGACTAAAAGGAGAAGTTACAGGTCCATCTTGAGGAGGGATCAGATGAGGTGCTGATGAGATTATGATGAGAATTCTCATCGACGGGGTTGCAGTGGAGCAGGTTGAGAGCTTCAAGTTCCTTGGTGTCCATATCACCAAGAAACTAGAATGGTCCAAACACACCAAGACAGTCGTGAAGAGGGCAAGACAAAGCCTATACTCCCTCAGGAGACTGAAAAGATTTGGCATGGGTCCTCAGATCCTCAAAAGGTTCTACAGCTGCAACATCGAGAGCATCCTGACTGGCTGCATCACTGCCTGGTACGGCAACTGCTCGGCCTCCTACCGCAAGTCACTACAGAGGGTAGTGCGTACGGCCCAGTACATCGCTGGGGCCAAGCTTCCTGCCATCCAGGACCTCTATACCAGGCAGTGTCAGAGGAAGGCCCTAAAAATTGTCAAAGACTCCAGCTACCCCAGTCATATACTGTTCTCTCTGCTACCACATGGCAAGCGGTACCGGAGCGCCAAGTCTAGGTCCAAAAGGCTTCTCAACAGCTTTTACCCCCAAGCCATAAGACTCCTGAACAGCTAATCAAATGGCTACCCGGACTATTTGCACTGTAACCACAAACCCCTCTTCTTCTCACTGCTGCTACTCTCTGTTTATCATCTATGCATAGTCACTTTAACTATACCTGCATGACTAACCGGTGCCCCTGCACATTGACTCTGTATTGGTACCACCTGTATATACCACCTGTATATACAGTTGAAGTCGGAAGTTTACATACACCTTAGCCAAATTCCTGACCCATTTGCGACCAAGCTTTAACTTCCTGAATGATCTCTTGAGATGTTGCTTCAATATATCCACATAATTTTCCTTCCTCATGATGCCATCTATTTTGTGAAGTGCACCAGTCCATCCTGCAGCAAAGCAACCCCACAACATGATGCTGCCCCGTGCTTCACGGTTGGGATCATTATGGCCAAACCGTTCTATTTTTGTTTCATCAGACCAGAGGACATTTCTCAAAAATGTAAGATATTTGTAAGTTGCAAACCGCACTCTAGCTTTTTTTTGGCGGTTTTGGAGCATTGGCTTCTTCCTTGCTCAGGTTATGTCGATATAGGACTCGTTTTACTGTGGATATATATACTTTTGTACCTGTTTCCTCCATCATCTTCACAAGATCCTTTGCTGTTGTTCTGGGATTGATTTGCACTTTTCGCACCAAAGTACGTTCATCTCTAGGAGACAGAACGTGTCTCCTTCCTGAGCGGTATGACGGCTGCGTGGTCCCATGGTGTTTATACTTGCGTACTATTGTTTGTACAGATGAACGTGGCACCTTCAGGCATTTGGAAATTGCTCCCAAGAATGAACCAGACTTGTGGAGGTCTACACATTTCTTTCTGAGGTCTTGGCTGATTTCTATTAATTCTCCCATGATGTCGAGCAAAGAGACACTGATTTTGAAGGTAGGCCTTGAAATACATCCACAGGTACACCTCCAATTGACTCAAATTATGTCATTTAGCCTATCAGAAGCTTCTAAAGCCATGACATAATTTTCTGGAATTATCCAAGCTGTTTAAAGGCACAGTCAACTTAGTGTATGTAAACTTCTGACCCACTGGAATTGTGATATAGTGAATTATAAGTGAAATAATCTGTCTGTAAACAATTGTTGGAAGAATTACTTGTGTCATGCACAAAGTAGATGACCTAAACGACTTGCCAAAACTATAGTTTGTTAACATGAAATCTGTGGAGTGGTTGAAAAACGAGTTTTAAGGACTTCAGCCTAAGTGTATGTAAACATCCGACTTCAACTGTATATATTCTTTACTGTTACTTTACTTTTTTTATTTCTTTATCTCTTTTGTTTACATAATACTTATTTTCTACTTAAACTGCACTGTTGGTTAGGGCTCGTAAGTAAGTATTTCACTGTAAGGTCTACACCTGTTGTATTTGGCACACGTGACAAATAAACCTTGAGTTGATTTGATTTGACATGCTATTCTAAGTGCTGCGATGCTCTTACTGCCTTTCCTTCCCTCCCGGTAGACTGTGATGTAATCATGAACATGTTAGTGTGAGTCACAGCTGCCGTTTGGGTTTGTGTGCACCATGCATGGCTGGGCAGAACATTACATTACTTGTACACACTCATATGTAGGATATAGGACTGTGACAGTCATTGTCCAGCCCAATGTTCATAGTTACTGACATAACCGTTGAGGGGGAGGGGTCAAAAAAGGGGAGGTCACAATTCTGTTTGTAGACTTGTTTACATGGAGATGCTTCTTAATAAAACCTATTTGAAACAAGCCATTAAACTTATTAATTATCATGGCATTACATTATGATTATTCAGGTTATTAGTAATACATATTTATCAATAAATTAAGAAATGGCAGGTTGGAGAGATCAAAAGTCAAAATAAAGATATATGCCTACCTTGTCCTTGTCTGTTGACTTTTCTGCATATAAAAACATTTAATACAGATTCTATTTTGACGCACAAAACCAATTCAAACGAAGTAGGATGGGTTTTCCCCCACTTTTCCCAAAATATTTGCGTCATAAACCCCTGCTGCTGCGGTCATTCGATGGCATTGGCATATGTTCTTCAAAGAGAGGATCCTGTAATTAGATCAATAATGTAGCCTAAGCTACTGAAAACCTTTTAAACCTAAGCTACTGAAAAGGCCTTTTACAAGATTAAATCATGACAGGAGCATTTAAAGAGATAGAGTCCAGACATGCTACTTAAGGAAACTTTCTATAAGTTAACTATCTAAGTGCCACATCCTATAGCGTTCTACACTCCCGCACATCTAGTGGATTAAAGGACGGTTGGAAAGAGGAGGAGATGTAGACAGACTAAAGTTAGCAAAACAATTGCTTAAAATCATTACTTAACACTCCCGCAATTAGGTCAAGCTTATCTAGGCCTACGTGAAAATAAAGAAAATAAAACATTTTTTAAAAATTCCAAAATTAATGTAGGCCTATTTAAACAGTTTTGATGGTTATTTTATTTTCATGATGGTCTTCATCCATAACCGTCAGTTACACGGTTATTCAATTACTGTCACAGCCCTAGTAGGATACTGCATATGCTTGTCAGTTATATGAAGCAATAGTATTGGTCTGAACATACAGACCCAGTGATCTATTTTATCTCTTCGAAAATAAATTGTATGATTGGCTGATCTAAATCTGTGTGTGCTACCGAAACAGAGATGGTGCTAATGGAACTGGAGGGAGGCAACCCTCTCTTTACCTTTATGCAGGGCCATATACAGTATAGACATAATGTAGAGGTATAATAGAGCCAGATGAGCAGTCAGTCAACTTGGGATGTTGAAGGCTGATTGATTGAAGGGTTTTCTGACAGACAGCAAGCGAAGCATGAAGATAGGACCAAGTCCAGCAGAGATGGGAAGTGTCTCTGTGTGCATCCGTGACTAAGTGAGAGATTACAAACCTCTGTGAGTGCGAGTGAGTGATATTGTGTGTGCAAGAAAGAGACTGTCATTTCTCTTTATTATTTGAGCTGTTCTTGCCATGATATGGACTTGGTCTTTTACCAAATATGGCTGTCTTCTGTACACCCACCCTTCCTTGTCACAACACAACTGATTGGCTCAAACACATTAAGAAGGAAAGAAAATCCACAAATTTACTTTTAAGAAGGCACACCTGTTTATTGAAATGCATTCCAGGTGACAACCTCATGAAGCTGGTTGAGAGAATACCAACATTGTGCAAAGCTGTCATCAAGTCAAAGGGTAGGTAGCCTAGCGGTTAGAGCGTTGGTCCAGTAACTGAAAGGTCACTGGTTTGAATACCTGGGACGACAAGGTGAAAAAACCTGTCAATGTGTCCTTGAGCAAGGCACTTAACCCTAATTTGCTCCAGGGGCTGACCTTGTAGGTAGGCCGTCATTGTAAATAAGAATTTGTTCTTAACTAACTTGCCTAGTTAAATTAAGGTAAAAAAATATATTTTGATTTGTTTAACACTTTTTAGGTTACTACATGATTCCATATTTAATAGTTTTTATGGTTTTACTATTATTCTACAATGTAGAAAATAGTAAAATAAAGAAAAACCCTTGAATGAGTAGGTGTTCTAAAACGTTTGACCGGTAGTGTATATGTGTGCACTTCCGGTAAAACCTTATACCCTGGTATATGACGGTATGAAAAGAGAGAGAGAGAGAGAGAGAGAGAGAGAGAGAGGAGCAGAAGGTGGGAGTGGGTGAGGGAGGAGGAGCCTGTAGGACTTACATAATGAAGGCGCTGCTCCTCGCTTTAGTATGCACGACCACGTGTGTGTGAGCCTGCCAGCTAGCTATCTAGCTAGCATGCGTGTGCCCAGGCGACACACACACACACACAACCTTTCACTCTCCTCCCTCTCCCTCTCTCTCTGGCGTGCGCTGTAGGGGGTGGGATTTGATGGTTTATTGATGGGGAATATGCGTTAGTGTGTGTGGCACGGGGAGAGAACACTGGGGTAGGATAGGGTACAGTATTGACATTAGGAGAGATAGGGACTGTCCTGCCACTGGGACAAACAGACACCAGTATTGGGAGAGAGCGAGAGCTCTGACAGTGGACCGCACTGTAGGGTTGAGCAGTGTGGGCATGGATGTGGCTGCTCTGCAACAAGGCTATCCAGGCACAATCGACTCCTCTCACTACCTGGTAAACACAGCTGTTCTGTTCCTCGCACCGCAGATTTCTTATATCTTTGTGTCATCCTACAAATGGACTGGTAATGTTTTAGCTGATTGTTTTTTAGCCTGTATTTCAAGCTGTATTACAGTTGTGTTCTGTTTAGGGGGGATTTGTTCTTGAGTGGTAATTGAAGGAGGACGATTTGAATCTGAAAGTGCAGATAATTGTATTTTTAGGTGGTCGTTTGTTGCCTTTGGGACTGAGGATGAATGCTTACGTTTGCTGTCCGGTTGTTTGTATGCCCGTCGGCTGTGTGTGTCTGTGTGTCTGTGTGTGTGTGTGTGTGTGTGTGTGTGTGCTATGGATATGGAGTCTTCAGACAGATGTTATTGGATTATCCAGTCTAACATTGCTGTGCTCTTATCCTCTGAGGATACTAGTCTGACATCTGTCACAGACAACAAACACTGAAATGTCACAGTGGCAGAGCAGCATTCTCAACCAAACTGCTTAACATTAGGTTATTGAGAGGTATGTTTCTCTTCATCGACTGGGCGACAACCAGACCTAGACCCGACCCGATTGGACCGGATTAGTTCATAGATCTGTCATGTAAACCAACTCACTCTAAGGTATAGGTCTTCATGGGTCCACCCTAATAACTTTTCCCTCGGGTCCGGGTCATATCCTGTTTATAGAAGGCCTAGTCAACATATAAAAACCTATTTGTTAACCAGAAGAGCAGCTTGGCTGATAAACACAATTTATTTTGTCACTCGGGTCCAATCGGGTCGGGTCTAGGTCTGGTTGTCGTCCAGTCGATTCGGGTTTGCGTCTGATTTGGGTTCGGGTCAACATTTTGGACCTGAGAAGACCTCTACTCTAAGGTATCAGAGAGAAAGCATCCTGGATCAGTTACTCACATGTCAACCAGATAGATACAGATACTGTAGAGATTATCATTGCTTTGACAAAATGTTAACATGCAACAATAACACACAGCACATGACTTACAGTAGAGATTGCATTCAGGATTGCACTCCATCTGCCATGGATCGGTTACTCACATGTAAAGCCAGATGATTGGAGATAAATGTACACTAGTAATATCTCTACTTTATGTTAACATGCAACCAAACAGACAGCACGTCAGCACATGACTCACCATGGCAATCCATCAGGGAACTTTTTAATTCCGTGCCAGCAGCAGTATTGTAGCAAAGAAAAACATTGATTCAGAAGCCGTGTTTATGTTCAGTAAATTAATTATTGACCACTCATACACGGTCACACGCACACACATGAACACTTCTCTGGTGGAAGTTTCTACTTGTTTACCCAACATCCTTTTCGGATGTCAGGATGTCAATATTTTTCTTATACTTGTCATATGTTTGCTATGACAAGTATAAGTTCATTTGAATAAAAATTCTTGAACATAGATTTTGCATTCCAGTAGCTATTTTTTATGCCATATTGTTTAGAAATAGTAGTGGGAGTAAGAACAAACAGAAGGCTTAAAAAACGATTGAAAGTTTGACTCATGATTTGAACGCTCATGGTTTGATCCCCCCTGTGCTGCTGTCCCTTTAGGAACTAATATTATCTTTGAGTCATTATCATTATCGCTGCATGGTCTCTAATGCCTCAGAGGAACCATCTAAATAATACTAGACGAAGGGAGCTGCATGCATTCAACTGAAACGTGTCTTCCACATCTAACCCAACTCCTCTGAATCAGAGAGGTGCAGGGGGCTGCCTTTACCGACATCCTCAGTGCCCAAGAGCAGTTTTTAGGTGGTTAACTGCCTTGCTCAAGGGCAGAACTGACAATTTCTCCAGCTCGGCGATCCAAACCAGCAACCTTTTGGTTACTGGACTAACCCTCTTAACCGCTAGGCTACCTGCTGCCCAGGCGAAGTGATTTTATCACTCACTCACTACTGTATGTGCGTATGTTTGGCAGACAGCTTATATTGTGAGTAATGGTGTTGGTCTTTGTGTAGTGAGGAAACGGCTGTTCCAGTGGAGCAACGTAACACAGCAGTGTGTCTTCATGTTAATGTCCGTGACTAAGACTGTTAGAGAGGCGTGAAGAGGAGACGGCTTTATTTATTTACTGTTTGTCTAAATCTCTGTCTCTTGTTTCTGTCTCTCTCCCTGCTTTCATCCTTCTTTTCCATCCGTGGATCATCTTCCAGCTCGAGGCGCTGAAACAGAAGAATTCCAAATTCCAGGAAGAACTCAGTCTCTCGCAGGAGCGGAGCAGCTCGGAAAACCAGCACATTGGAAATCTGTGCAAGGAAATGTGAGTACGACCAAAGGTTATTATGCTTGCCCTTTGGGTGATCTAATTTGTGTGTGAATTGCTGAAACCAGAATATTGGAATGTTCAAGGAAACTATGCATGGACATGTGAGTATGGCTGATGGTTGTTTCTTCAGCTGATACGGTGGCATTCAGCGTTCAAATTATGCATTGACTACAAGCTGCCCTTCGAAACAGACAACCAACCAACATGTTAGCTTCTTTGGACCCAAAAGACACAGGAGGATTGTATGCTCTGTGGTTTTGAGGTGTTTCAGTTTGTGGGTAAGACCAGCACATCAGAAGCCCGTGCAGGGAAACGTGAGAGAGGCTCATATCAAAGTCTTACTCAAATAAGACATAGACTCATATATTTATCTTACTCATTACTCATGCTGCTTAGTCATACTGATGATATGGCTGAGAGGAGAGAGAGAGAGAGAGGGAGAGAGAGAGAGAGAGAGAGAGAGAGAGTGAGAGTGAGAGAGCTGGAGGTACAATTCACTTTTTATAGCCAGTCTGTGATATCTTCTGGTATTAGAACGGTTGTAACCAGTAATTATGAAATAGTTCCCTCTTATTAGACAGCAGTATGCTATGTACAGCTGCAGTATGTAGGGAGCCTGCTACAGAGGTAGAAAGACGGCCTATATGATTCTGGTCTCCTCTCTTTGTTATGGTGAGCATCATGCATGACGTAGGGTTCTATTTATAGGTCTGTGTGTGTGCATGAGTGCACATGTGTGTATGCATGTTTGTGTGCATGGCTTCATGTTTATCGTGTTTGTGTGTGTTGTGACCCCCCTGTGTGAGTCATCAAAGTCTCTGACGTCAGATTGATGTGACAGGCTGAATTACAGAAGGTCCTTTATTATCCACCGATTTCTGTCACGCCTGCTCCCGCTCTCCCTCCCAGGTGCTCGAGGGTGCCAGACTGCCCTGCACTACGCACTCCTGCCACCATCATTACGCACACCTGCTTCCCTCGTCACGCGCATCAGCTATTATTGGACTCACCTGGACTCGATCACATGTTATTACCTTCCCTATATCTGTCTGTTCCCCAGCTCTGTTCCCCGCTGCTGCATTAATTGGGATTGTCATTATGTTACCCGGTTCTGACGCTGTTCCGGTCCTGTCCTGTAGGTCCACTATTCCTGGACCTACAGTACCAGTCAAAAGTTTGGACACACCTACTCATTCAAGGGTTTTTCTTTATTTTTACTATTTTCCACATTGTAGAATAATAGTGAAGGCATCAAAACTATGAAATAACACATATGGAATCATGTAGTTAAACAAATCAAAATATATTTTATATTTGAGATTCTTCAAAGTAGCCACCCTTTGCCTTGATGACAGCTTTGCACACTCTTGGCATTCTCTCAACCAGCTTCATGAGGTAGTAACCTGAAATGCATTTCAATTAACAGGTGTGCCTTGTTAATTTGTGGAATTTCTTTCCTTTTGTAATGCGTTTGAGCCAATCAGTTGTGTTTTGACAAGATAGCCCTATTTGGTAAAAGCCCATATTATGGCAAGAATAGCTCAAATAAGCAAAGAGAAATGACAGTCCATCATTACTTTATGAAGGTCAGTCAATTCAGAAAGTTTCTTCAAGTGCAGTCGCAAAAACCATCAAGTGCTATGATGAAGAGGATAAGTTCATTATAGTTAACAGCACCTCAGATTGCACCCCAAATAAATGCTTCACAGAGTTCAAGTAACAGACACATCTCAACATCAACTGTTCAGAGGAGACTGTGTGAATCAGACCTTAATGGTTGAATTGCTGCAAAGAAACCACTACTAAAGGACACCGATAAGAAGAAGAGACTTGCTTGTGCCAAGAAACACAAGCAATGAACATTAGACTGGTGGAAATCTGTCCTTTGGTCTGAGTCCAAATTTTAGATTTTTGGTTCCAACCGCCATGTCATTGTGAGACGCAAAGTAAGTGAACGGATAATCTCTGCATGTGTGGTTCCCACCGTGAAGCATGGAGTAGGAAGTGTGATGGTGTGGAGGTGCTTTGCTGGTGACACTGTCTGTGATTTATTTAGAATTCAAGGCACACTTAACCAGCATGGCTACCACAGCATTCTTCAGTGATACGCCATCCTATCTGGTTTGCGCTTAGTGGGACTATCATTTGTTTTTCAACAGGACAATGACCCACACACCTCCAGGCTGTGTAAGGGCTATTTTTATCAAGAATGAAAGTGATGGAGTGCTGCATCTGTCACGAGTGTGTGTGTTGGGAGACCAATGCGCAGCGCAGGGATAGTAGTTTGACATTTCTTTTAATATACTAAGTAATAATAATTATAATTACTACGTATAACAAACAGAACGAATGACGAACTACAGAACTAAACGAACAGACTAACGAACAGACTAACGTCACGTTCACAAAACACACCAATGAACGGACGTAAACAAAACACACTTACTTTCACCGTGACTGCGACATACATCGATAACGACCCACACCCGAGTGAAGGACAGACTCAACATATATGGGATCCCTAATTAGAGACAATGCGTTGCAGCTGCCTCTAATTAGGGATCCAACCCAAACCCCACACAGAAACAGAAAAGAACGACACTGTCAGACTCTGACCATAGCTACATAGAGAAGCAAATAGGCTTCTCTATGGCCAGAGCCTGACAGCATCAGATGACCTGGCCTCCACAATCACCCAACCTCAACTCAATTGAGACCGTCTGGGATGAGTTGGACCGCAGAGTCCTTCTCATCCTTCTCTTCCTCCATCGTTTTAGAAACAAACATTCCTCTTTCCTTCCGTCGATAAGAGACAGACTAGGGAGTGTTACATAATCACAGCCTCTTCTCCTAGAACCGCCTGCCTCCAATATGGGTCTCATGACCTCCATGACGTGTGCATTTGCTCGTGTCTGCAAGAGCGATATCACTGGTATGTCCATGTGTTTGTATGTGAGCGAGAGCAGCTTTGTGCTGCCAGAGACATCTCGTCTGGGAGAACAGCTGCATCCGACCCAGTCAGTTCTCTGATCTCTTTGTGTGTGTGTGTGTGTGTGTGTTTTGGCTAGATTGGTCTGTATTGTAGAGTCTATATATAGCTAGCAGTGGATTAGAGGTGAAATTGGGGTTTTCTACTTGTTATTTTATTGTATAGTATACTCTAAGAAGTAGAGTGCCTTTTCATTCCTGTGTGGAGGAGAACGTACTGCTTTGTTTCAGCTGTTATGGGCAGCCTAGCTGTGTGGAGGAGAAGGTACTGCTCTGGTTCAGCTGTTATGGGTGTTTTTTGTTTCCTTAAGTGTTGCATCAACAACCTTTTGAAATGTTTGAATCCTTTATAATGTAATGTGATTTGTCGATTCAAATAAAGTATTTAAAATGTGTGTGTGTGTGTGTGCGCTTGCCTGTGACTGATGCTTTAGAGTGTGGTCAATGTGATTACGCCTCAGTTGAACACACATATGGTGATTTAGACTGGGCCATTTGTCACACATACTGAGAGTTAGACATGACCTTTACACTCATCATTACTTAGCCATGACAACCTTTACTGTACACCCGTACCAGCATCACAGCCAAGCAGAGATACTGTGTGCTGTAAATTAATTGTTATTTATGTATAAATGTGTTATTATTGATGTTGAACACATATTAGAAAGTGCCTCTAGATATGAATCATGTGTATTGTTATTGAGTCTCACTAATGTTGACTGACACTGAAAAGCAACTCACCCTATCTCTCCATTCCTCTCTCTCTCTCTCTCTCTCTCTCTCTCTCTCTCTCTCTCTCTCTCTCCCTTCTCTTTCTCTCTCTCTTCCTTCTCTCTCTCTCTCTCTCTCTCTCTCTTCCTTCTCTCTCTCCCTCTCTCGCCCTTCTTTTCTCTCTCCCTCTCTCACTCCCTTCTCTCTCTCCCTCTCTCTCTGTCTACCTCCATCTCTCTTAGTGAGGAACTGAAGCTGGCCAGTCAGAAGTCTCAGTACCAGCCAGACATGAAAGACAGGTAAAACATTAATTATATTATTTATAACTAGGGTTGCACATTTTGGGGAATATTTAGAGGTGGAAACTTTCCGTGGAAATTAACGGGACTATATGGGAATTAACGGAAATATATGCAAATTAATATTAATTTAAATGTAGATATTTTTTGCATTGGATATATTTACAATATCATATGGAGACAGAAACATAAACCTTTTACCTTATCATAAGTAGACATAATTGCAAATGATTAAATCCTTCCAGTAGAATAAAAAAAAACATTTTAGTTACGAATTGAGCTTTAATTAAATGAGTTGACTCTTCACATGGGATGATTTCACTGAACAACAAAAGAAAGGGAATATTGAATGATCCCCAATGTTCCATCGCATCTCCCAAAAACGTTTTCAACATACATTTGTAAAATGATAGTCTAGAAACTAAAGCTTTGGTTGTCTTCCTCTCAGGCTTCCATGTCTTCTCCCTGGACCTCCTCAATGTCCACCTCTTTAACATCAGACTCTGAGGCCTCATCTTTACTGTCACTTTCCAACCGTGTTGAGCATGGCTCGTTGTCAGGCTCAAAAAGCCTCAAATTTGCCCGGATGGCCACCAATTTTTCAACTCTTGTATTGGTCAGCCTGTTGTGTGCTTTGGTGTGTGTGTTCCCAAACAAGGACCAGTTGCACTCTGAGGTGGCTGATGTTGGTGGGATTTGGAGAATGATGGTGGCAACAGGGGAAAGAGCCTAAGATCCACAAAGTCCCTTCCACCAGCTGGCTGATGAGATATGTTGGCACGACTGCCATATTGCATCTCCATCCCATCGCCAGACTGCCAAGAACCTTGTCCTCATCCAGGCCAAGGTGGCGAGACACGGTAGTGTTGACACCATAGGCATTGTTGATCTCTGCACCAGACAGGATGCTCTTGCCAGCATACTTGGGGTCCAACATGTACTCTGCGGTGTGTATGGGCTTCAGGCAGAATTTATGTATTTCAGAACTGCAGTTTCCTCTGCTTGGAGCAACAGTGAAGTGGGCAGGGCAGTACGGATTTCTTCTCTTACATCTGCAAGCGGAACATCAGACAGGATGGCATTGCCTCCCTCAATCCGTGCAACGGCTACTGCTCTTGGTTTCAGGAGTTTCAGCCTGCATACCACTCTCCCAAAATACACAATCCAGGAGGATCCTCTTGATGGGGCTGTCCATATCGGCAGACTGTGATATGGCCATTTCTTGGAGAGACTCCTTCCCCTCCAGGAGACTGTCAAACATGATGACAACACCACCCCAACGGGTGTTGCTGGGCAGCTTCAATGTGATGCTCTTATTCTTCTCACTTTGCTTGGTGAGGTAGATTGCTGCTATAACCTTCACATACCTAATACTTTCCTTTGCTCACTTGTAGAGTGTATACATTGTTTTCAGTGCCTTTATGTCCTTAAGGAGCAGATTCATCGCATGATCAGAACAGCCAATGGGTGTGATGTGAGGTTAGGAGTCCTCCACTTTAGACCAAGCAGCCTTCATGTTCGCAGCATTGTCTGTCACCAGTGCAAATACCTTCTGTGGTCCAAGGTCATTGATGACAGCCTTCAGCTCATCTGTAATGTAGAGACCGGTGTGTCTGTTGTCCCTTGTGTCTGTGCTCTTGTAGAATACTGGTTGAGGGGTGGAGATGTAGTTAATTATTCCTTGCCCACAAACATTCAACCACCCATATGAGATGATTGCAATACATTCTGCTTTCTCTGTGATTTGCTTGACCTTCACTTGAACTCTGTTGAACTCTGCATCCAGCAAATGAGTAGATAAAGCATGTCTGGTTGGAGGGGTGTATGCTGGGCGAAGAACATTCAGAAATCTCTTACAATACACATTGCCTTTGAGCATAAGAGGTGAACCAGTTGCAAAAAAACGTCTGATTCCTGTGAGGCCCATGAGCTGTTGCTATCGATAAGGTGTCTGATTCATAATTTTCACCTCGAATAGAAGTAGAGGGACTTTTGTCAGAGGTTGCTTGTTGTGAGCGCTGAGGGAACTTTATGCACTTGCCCAGATGATTCTGCATCTTTGTTGCATTCTTCACATATGATTTGGCACAGTATTTGCAAATGCACACAGATTTTCCTTCTACATTAGCTGCAGTGAAATGTATCCACACATCATAGTGCCCGTGGCATTTTCCTGTAAAGATTAGAAATAAATTAGTAAAAAAACACAATTCCATGTACAGATAAATAGTTAAGCAGTTAGATTAAACAACTCCTTTGTAAGATAAAGGTTTTAAAATGAAACATGTATGGAAACAGGTGAATTAACACTCAGTTAGCAGGCTCAAGCAAGCTAAAACCCACATGGTAGCAAAAACTAAATTAACAAGTTAGAAATTATTTAAACACACTTTGCTGTAGGCTACTGTTTACCCAGTATTGTAATGAAAATTTACCAGAAAGCATGAAGTCCTTGGCTCAGACAGTGTAGTAGTGTGGGCTCAATAGCATCTCATTAGTGTGCAAGATCTTGAGAATCAGCTGTACATGTGATGGAAGAATGCACTGTGCATGCATAGGTTGCAATTCCATTGAATTGGGGATAGTTTAACCAAAATATGCCACAAGACCTAGAATTGCCTTATGTGTATCCCACAAAAAAGGTTCACTGTTATAAGCTAACTTTTTTGATGAATTTAAGCAAAATTACCAAACTTATTCTCGGGCTTAACTTCCCATGGAAAATGTCCAAAAGAATTCCGGAAATTTACCAGAAGGTTTCCAACCCTATTTATAACCCAATTTATTATCTTCTACATTGAGGAGATGGTTGAGTGTAAACATATTGTACCATGCATTCTACTGCCATGGTACAGTTTTATTTTCAGTGGGTTATTTGTAAACTAGAGAAAATCTGAAAGGGGGCAAATACTTTTTTCACAGCACTGTATACCCCTTCACTGACACTAGTAATGAGAGGAGATAGATGGAGGGGAGGAATGGTGAAGGGGAAAGGAGATGAGATAGAGGAGATGAATGAAGGAGGGTAGAGGAGATAGATGGAGGAGAGGAAGGGAGGGGAGGAGGGGAGAGGAGATAGATGGAAGGGAGGGGGGAGAGGAGATGAGATGGAGGAGAGGAAGGGAGGGGAGGGGAGATAGATGGAGGGGAGGAGGGAAGAGTAGATTGAGAGGAAGAAGAGAAAAGATGAAATGGGAGGAGATGAGAGGGGCAGAGGAGGAGAGAGGTTGGCATCTGAATGGTTATTTAAGCCAGAGGGAGATGATGAGAGCCTGAGAAAGGTTACGTAGAGCGGAACTAATCAGTCAGGAGAGATCAGGGCATAACTACCTTTTCAGACAGGAGCCGTTATTCAGCAGCACTAATCGCTAGAAAAGTAGGCTATATATCTAGACTAGTGTCGTGTCTTGACTATCATTAAAAGTGAAAACTGTTATATTTTCAAATAAATTCTCTAGGTTTAATTATTACATGATTAAACTAATCATGTAAACATCAATTAACTAGGAAGTCGGGGCACCACGGAAGAAAGTTGTTTATAGAGTTGCTATCTCCCAAAAATAACTCTTCAGATATTTTATCTGTTATCATAACAGTCGCTTATTAATTCATTTTACCTCGATCAGTCTCCTTCTTGAACGTCGTAATTTCTTGTAGTCGGCACAAACCCAGATTTTACTTATGAGTCATCCATACACAAATTGGCTCAATTATTTATTTACTAGCTAATTAAACCATTAAACAAAACATCCTAACATTATACAGTAAATACTGTCCCTAGAGGACTTAATAAAACAAGACAGTTTTGTTATAACACGGTATATTCAGAGAGAAAAGGGGGGGGGGGGGGGGGGACGAAGGAATTGGTCTCTATCGGACATGGGAAGCTACGCTCATGTAAATACAAAATCTTATGCACTTTAACAACCGCCCGTTCAGATAAAGGAATGTAATTCGTATTTACGTATCGCTGGCTTCACTCGTTGAGTTGATGATGTAAGACTGGTTTGCCCAGTAGAGATCGCCATTGCCCTTTGTAGAGTCTTCCAGGTCGTAATGGTGTGAGAGTTGATACTGTGGCTAGATGCTCCCGCGTTGGTCAGTGTTCTCGTCCTAGATTTACGCACATTTTCAGCTGCAGACGGATATAGGCTAGTCTAGGATTCACTTCTCCTTCTGTGATCGATAGTTTCAGAGTTCATACCATTTCAAATGTGTGGAGCAAGCTCTCACGTTTTCTGGACTGTAGAGTTGTAGTTTAAACCATTTTTAAGTGGTCTCCACATTATTTGGACTGAAATTCAACTATTTGCAACCTTAGCTTACACTGTGGTTTGCGTGGTCTGTAGAGTGGTAGCCATTTCAACGTGGGAATAAGTCCTCACATTCTTGGAACTGGTGTGAATTGTGTCATGGGGGCTTTTATGCTGGAGTAGAAAAGGGGCGTGTTTCATCCTTCTCACCCAATGTCTGTGTTCCCTTGGGCATGGCTACTGACTGCGCATAAGTTACCATAAAACAAATGATCTAATTTAGAAGACTAAAATCATATTGTTATCTTTCCAAAATAATTCTTATACTTAATTATTAGTTTTATACAACAATCAGATGCAAACCTCATAATTGAGGGACATGTATAAGCAGAGTTCCTGATGTCACAAAATGAAACAGAATCGACATGGTTCTTTCAGTTCCCCCAATCGTTTCCCACATCCTCAAAAATAGAAATATTGTCATATTTATCCATTATTTGGATGTTGGAGTGTTGGCGGGAGAATCCATTGTTCTACTAAGAGATTCTCTCTCAATACTGCATGGTCCTGGAAGAGGATTGTCACTGCAAGGAATTTATGACGTTGGTAGTGGGCGGGGGATTGTTCACATCTCTGCCTAGGCGATTCACTGAAAGGGCTAGCGTCATGACACTAACATCTGTATTACAGACTTTGTTTAGGGGAAGACATCCAAGCTACATCTGTTGTGATTAAGGTTGTTGTTCCATGTGGATGTATTAGATCTTCAGACCCAGGCAGGGTAATGCCATCAAATTTAGGGGTCCACAGACAGGTTATCCACTGTAATCTGACTCCTGCTGCTGGGGCCTTTGTTGTCAAGATGGATGTCAACATCTGGATTCGTGGTGTTCTTTAAAACTTTGTCCCTAAACTTCCCAATGTTGAGTGAGAGAGAATGAGCTAGCTTCACTAGTCTTTATTGAAGCTTGTTCCACCGCCATGAGTATCACTACTATCGTGTGAAGTACTATATTATTTATTGCAAATCAAAAGTTAAAAGCATTGCGTGACATTCTCAGTCAGAGACCTTCATCAGACAGAAGTTTCTCACTGTACCCATAGAGACATGTACGCGTGCACACACGGTACTGCACTGCTCCTGCCGGTCCCAGTGTGTGTGTGTGAGTTCTGTATTTAGCGGTTGTCTGCCTCTGTTCCTCCACAGGGAATCCCTGTCCAACCAGGAGACAGGGGAGGAGAGAAGCTTCCAGAAGACAGATAAGGACAAGGAGCTGGAGACTCTGAGGAATGAGGTAAACAGTCACACACAACTTGAGCAGACTCTGGGCCTTTTAATGAAGAAATAAAGAAAACTTGCATTGGGTCCTATGCTTTTTCTCTGGAATGGCATACAATGGCTGTATCTCTATATTGGCTAAAACCTGTCTCTCTGTCTCCCTCTCCCTGTAGATTGCGGTGCTGCGAGGTGAGAACGCCATGGCCAAGACGCTGCAGTCTGCCATGGAGGCGCTGGAGATAGACAAGGCCCAACTACAGAGATGTGTCACCAGTCTTGAGCAGAGGCTCATGGGACAGCAGGCCTCCGAGGGAGGGGATAGTGTAGTGCCTTCCTCAGGTGACGCAGCTCTGGACCAGCTGAGAGAAGAGAAGGAGTTTGCAGAGGGACAGGTATGATTAGCAATTAGTATTAAAATTGCATCATCTGCTTGTCACTTATACAGTATATAATTTGCATAGATAGATATCTGCACTTCCACCATTGTCTCAGATATCTGCACTTCCACCATTGTCTCACAGTCCACATCACTCTTTCTTATATAAACTTAACTGTGGTCTCTCTTTCCATATATTTTCCTCTTTCAGATTAACTTCCTGAACAGTGTGATCGTGGACCTGCAGAGGAAGAACGAGGAGTTGAAGGTGAAGCTGAAGAAGATGGTTCTGGCTGAGTTCAATGGCAACGACGGCACTGACGGGTCAGTCTTACAACCTATGACTTCTGAACCCTAACCCCAAGTTACAGTTGTTGACATACCCGTCAAAATGCACTATTTTGCATCTCCCTAATCACTCTCTCTCTCTCTCTCTCTCTCTCTGTCTCTGTCTCTGTCTCTCTCTAGTTTCGAAGAGGGTGGATCTAAGAAGGACAAGAAGGCTCCTCCTCGTCTGTTCTGTGATATCTGTGACTGTTTCGACCTCCATGACACTGAGGACTGTCCAACCCAGGCCCAGAGCCCTGACTCAGTTCTCCACTCTTCCTTCAAGGGCAAACCCGCCGACCAGCGGCCGTACTGCGACATCTGTGAGGCCTTTGGTCACTCCACAGAGTCCTGCCAGGACGACCAGACCTTCTAGACGCACTCTCATCCACAGTATCCCACCCCTGCCAGGCCCTAGCGTAGGTCCAGGCCCTGCACAGACCGCCAAACACCGACCAGACTCTCTCTTTTTATATCGTATTTATGTACGTCACTCACTGTCATAGTCCACTTAGATAACTCAAAATCCCCCACTACGTAACTCTCCTCCCTCTCCTGTCTCACTAACTCTCCTCCCTCTCCTCTCTCTCACTAACTCTCCTCCCTCTCCTCTCTTTCTCCTCTCCCTCTCCTCCTCCCTCTCTCCTCTCTCTCACTAACTCTCCTCCCTCTCCTCTCTCTCACTAACTCTACTCCCTCTCCTCTCCTATCTCTCTAACTCTCCTCCCCTCTCCTCTCCTCTCTCACTAACTCTACTCCCTCTCCTCTCTCTCTCCTCTCCTCTCTCTAACTCTCCTCCCTCTCCTCTCTCTCACTAACTCTCCTCCCTCTCCTCTCTCTCTCCTCTCTCTCTCCTCTCTCTCTCCTCTCTCTCATCTCCTCTCTCTCTCCTCTCTTCTCTCTCACTAACTCTACTCCCTCTCCTCTCTCTCTAACTCTCCTCCCTCTCCTCTCTCTCTCCTCTCTCACTAACTCTCCTCCCTCTCCTCTCTCTCACTAACTCTCCTCCCTCTCCTCTCTTTCTCCTCTCCCTCTCCTCCTCCCTCTCTCCTCTCTCTCACTAACTCTCCTCCCTCTCCTCTCTCTCACTAACTCTACTCCCTCTCCTCTCCTATCTCTCTAACTCTCCTCCCCTCTCCTCTCCTCTCTCACTAACTCTACTCCCTCTCCTCTCTCTCTCCTCTCCTCTCTCTAACTCTCCTCCCTCTCCTCTCTCTCACTAACTCTCCTCCCTCTCCTCTCTCTCTCCTCTCTCTCTCCTCTCTCTCTCCTCTCTCTCATCTCCTCTCTCTCTCCTCTCTTCTCTCTCACTAACTCTACTCCCTCTCCTCTCTCTCTAACTCTCCTCCCTCTCCTCTCTCTCTCCTCTCTCACTAACTCTCCTCCCTCTCCTCTCTCTCTCCTCTCCTCTCTAACTCTCCTCCCTCTCTCTGACTCCCTCTCCTAAATATTCGCTGATGTGGTGTAATATCCAACTAAAGGAATCAGTATTCTGTTATTAGTTCATAAAGGAATCATCTTCTGTTATTAGTTCATAAAGGAATCATCTTATGGTATTAGTTCAGAAATGAATCATCTGTTATTAGTTCATAAAGGAATCATCTTCTGTTATTAGTTCATAAAGGAATCATATTCTGTTATTAGTTCATAAAGGAATCATCTTCTGTTATTAGTTCATAAAGGAATCATCTTCTGTTATTAGTTCCTTCTTTTATGTTTTTATTCTGTTTTTATATACAGCATGGGTTGGGTTTTGACTTTAGCTCTTATGAGAACTAAACTTCCAATATGTAACCGGGCAAGAGGGAAGGCATTTGATAACGCAGATGTATGTGCGGTGATGGGCCTAGATGCACCAGACTGGTTCACTGCTAATAGCACTATTAATGATTAATGTTTCTCTAACACATTCCTGTCTTTCTCATGTCTGAGTCAGTGTGCTGTGTCCAAGCCCTGACATGGACCATTTTATTTATTTATTTTACCCTTATTTTACCAGGTGAGTTGACTGAGAACACATTCTCATTTACAGCAACAACCTGGAGACTAGTTACAGGGGAGAGGAGGGGGATGAATGAGCCAATTGGAAGATGGGGATAACCCTAGGGATGTCCACTCCACAAAGGGAACAGGGTAATACCACAGGACACAGTCTACTTGTACTACCAGGTTGTGTTCAGTAGGCACAAAATGGTAGCGAACGTTTTGGAACTGAGGAGGTATTTTGGGAAATTCTCCACAAACACACGTTGTTTTCATGCCTACTGAACATCAACCTGGTGCTAGTGGCAGGCACTCATCCAAACTAAGGCAACCGAACACCAGCCACTTAACTTATTGTTGCACTACTCACTTTAAAACACCCTCTTAGAATACAGGACACACTTATAAACTGCCATGCTAAATCAAAAAATGAAGTTATTGATTTTATAAGAAATGTCGAGAATAGTACCTAGTTACTGTCACCCTTTATGTGCTGCCTATGTATTTTATGTATTGTCTTTTAAAAAATGCACCTGTCCTGTATAAATAATAGAAATATACGTGTACTAGAGCTATGTACTGAAGCACACAGTTTGGATCATATTGAATCGCCCAGTGTAACAAAGATATGTATGATAGATCTATGTGACTAACCAATGACACCGGTTTTTGTAAATACCCATCAGAAGTTTACTGAAAAACTCAAATGTGCACAAGGTGCCATGGAAACAAAAATGTTATTTTATTTTTTCTGCTCTGTTGATAGACTGACCTGTACGTTGTATGATAACGATGTACCGACTCCAGGGAACAAACTTAACGCACTTGTAATGATGTTATTTACTCTATAAACACATTGTAGACTCTTTACTAAGTGACGTGACCGTTTAGTGCACTGTTTTCTATGTTTCAAATAACGTTAAGGCATCATCTATAAAGGCTTTATAAAGAGTTTGTTAATTGGTAAACTTATAAACCTTTTACAGATGAGAACCCTAATATAAAGCGGTACTGGTTTTCTATGTTATGTACAACAAATACAATAAAAACAAATACTCTACCTGTAGAATGTTGATTTACTCTTATCATCATCTAATGATGTAAACTATAGTCCAACAATCTATCAGTAGGGTTCTGGGGTTTTCACATAGCCTATCAGAGGGCAAGGTGGAACAAACAACCATATTAATTGCACCTATCCAATCCACCCTTTCAGATCTAGATGGTGTGTCCAGTGGGTAGTAGAGATTGTTTCTGGACAAGACTCCTCTTTGCTCAGCCCCCAAACCAAGGCCACCAGCCACCCCCATACTTACTAACTACCCCAGGCTGTTTCCATCTCACAGACCAATAAGCACAAGAGCTGCACATAATTAATTCATCCCCAGATACATTACTCCCGACAGGACGAGGGGAACTGAAATAACTCCTCGAATACAACAGAAGGGAAATAGTTTCACTGAAAAACAGGCCCCTAAAAGAAGTGTTTGAATGCAAACTGAAAGCTAGCTGCTACCTCAGATTGCCTTCCCTCTAAGTCTTATGTGTTTCTCATTGGAGTACAACAAAGCATATGCATTAGGAGGAGACACATGCAGGCCTCATCTAAAATTAGTAGGAATAATTGGTTATTTTGACACAGAAATAAAAATACAGAAACATACCTATGTTGAAGAGTTGTTTAGTCTAGTACTTGAGGTAATACTTCTGAAATCAATGGGCAATAGAAAACACTGGGTAAAAAATATTTTTGGCCTTTTTATTAATAAAACAAAACCATTGGACATGATCAAATCTGAGCACTACCGATGGAATAAATAAGTCAAACCAAACCATCAACCTGTACAAGATCAGTCTAAAGTCAAACAATATGGTCCCAAGAAAACAAACATCTGACATGTTTTCACAGCTCTTTATACACAGTTTATGAGTTAAACTAGAAGCATTAACCGGCTCAATCAGAATCAGGTGAAAGCTAAAACATAATAAAGATGGATATCCAAAAACTGAATTTTGTACATACTGCTCTTCTAACTGTTCATGTCAATTACATAGCATCACTAGTACCAGCTCTGCTGGACTGGGAATGAGGTATATGCTAAGCCATCCTCTTTCACTACTGAAATTTCATTTCATTTCACTCTATTGAACTGATGTTTGGATGTGTGTATCCACTGATAAACAGGGTCACACAGGCTAATGCGCTGAGATACCCATGTCTACATCATCCGCCATCTGAACTCTTTGATTTCCAGGGAAATAAATAATTATTGATTGATCAATTCACCTATATCAAAACATACATAAATAGGTTTGAGGTTGATTTTTTAGAGTTGAAAGATTTGGGTGAATATGCGTTCCTATACTGAAGTTAGGTTGTGACCCACAGAGAGCACCTTGAATGAGGATCTGAGCACCTTGAATGAGAATCTGAGCCACAGTTTAAACTACAAGACTGACTGGAAACTGCTGGGAGCTAAGGTTATAAAGGTGATACACCTTTATTAGAAAATATAGACTGTAACTGAAGGACATCATATAAAAACTGTCATTGTTGTTGACCAAGTGGGAATTTAGCCTGGATACAAACATGTTTCTGGCTAACTCCTCAACTCTTTTGTAGTTATCATGCCTTTTGACAGGAAAGGAGCTGGGTAAAGAAACAGACTGACACCCATGCTAGTGGGAAGCTGCTGACTCTCTCAAAGTCAATTCTGCTTTCAGAGATTTGCAGAAATATTGCAGAGGTTTGCGTCTACTGTTTGCGGTTTTGTACCTACAGTACACGTTGACATCTTTCTAACTGTGACCAACATGAAACTGAAACTGTTTATAGTTTAATGTAAATGTTGAATAAAATCATTAGTGTCAGCGCGATATTAAAACCGTAAGGCAAATAAAAACACGGTACAAAAAAAAGTTGTTAAAAACATTTTGACCTACGTTATACCATAATAACCAAAGCACACCCTCAGATAAAACCTACCTATGCTACAAGCCTGTCCTTGCGAAAAAAATAAACGTGACCAGAACCATTGTTGTTCCTATAGAAAACAAAGCAAGTTAAATACAAATAAAATAAGAATAAACTGACAGAAATCCACACCCAGCACAGCAGCAGTAAAACCATGGTGTGCTGTTTTTGTGACATTATACCTCAACAGTGCATTGACCCTCCTGAGCTAAACAACAAGCCCCAAACTAAACTAAACTAAACAACTTGAAACTGTATTAAACAAACACCAGAATAACCAAAGGGAGGTTTGACGTGACTCCTGGGTTAGAAGATGCAGAGCTACAGATCTAGGATCAGTTTACCTTCCCTTGTATCAGGGGGAAAACATAGAAACTAACCTTAGATCACTGCCTAGGGGCAACTTCATCCTACTCCGTTAGCTGGGGTGCCAGCGTAGAATGTGAAGTCCCATATTGTCAGTGTGTTTGTGTCACAGGTGCAGGTCAGTGTTTCTCTTCTGGGATGAGCTGAGCTGGGCTCCCAGCGCCACCCGTGGCCATGGAGGGGATAACAGGCCGGTTCATAGAACAACTCGTGGCATTGGTGAGGGAGTGAGTGAGAGTGGAAGAGGAGGAGGGGGTAAGAAAGAGGAGGAGGAGGGCTTAGTGAAGGGAGGTAAAGTCCTTTCTCCCTGTGCTCGGAGGAGTGTTAGGGGCTACGGGAGGAGGAAGAGAGATGAGGAAGAGGATAGAGAGAAGAAAGGATGCAGCGTGTCTATTTCTCCTCGTAGTCCTGAGATGGAGACTCCTGCTTGCTCTTCTTACTGGGAGGAGCCTCTTCCTCCTGTTCCTGCCAGCCCAGAGACACACAAACACAGTCGGATAATGGTGTTTTAGCTAAAACAAGGCTGTACCAGCTTGCCTCAACTAACATACATTTTTAAAAATGTTGTCATTTAGCAGACGCTCTTTTCCAGAGACATACAGAAGCAATTAGGGTTAAGTGCCTTGTTCAAGGGCACATCGACAGATTTTTCACCTAGTCGGCTCAGGGATTCGAACCAGCAAGCTTTCGGTTACTGGCCCAACACTCTTAACCGCTACGCTACCTGCCGTCTACAAACATACAAACACAACTACAACTGAGGAAATTATCAGTCCATCTATTCATTTAGATATGTGGATGGGATAAGGCCACTCATCTTCTTCATGGAGGAAGAGTAGAATATTCAGTATAGTAGAACATAAGAGTAGAGTACCTGAGTGGCTTTACGGCTGTCTGAGGTGTCCTTGTCTCCTGAGGACGTCTGTCTGCCGTCTCTCTTGTCCCTCTGTCCTCTCTCTGAGCCATCAGTGGACAGGTTGCTCTTCGCTACACCACAAACACAGACACACACACACACACACACACACACACACACACACACACACATTAACACACAACGTGAATCACCTGGTAAACCTGTCAGATCTGTTACTGTTGAATGACTGCGTTTGACCATCAATTAATAAGGGCCCAGATAAACCATGCATCGTTTCTGTTACAAGACATTCTACTGTTGAGTATTCATGTTTTCCCCTTTTTGTTTCTACAAACAACTCAAGTCAATGGATACTGGAAAGGAATTCTAAACACATTGATGCATCTGTGTGGTAATGTGCAGTAGTTACACACGTTCAGCTACAAAGCCATAACTCGGGAGGAGCATTATATGTAGGGCTACTAGAGAGAGTGGAGAGGGAGAGAGGGGTAGAGAGAAAGAGAGAGGGTTAGAGAGAAAGAGAGAGGGGTAGAGAGAGGGGTAGAGAGAAAGAGTGAGGGGTAGAGAGAAGGAGTGAGGGGTAGAGCGAGAGTTCTATTTTTCACCAGGCTGAGAGAGGTCTCTTGCTAGTAGGGTTGAAGATAGAGGGTTGGCAGTTGAACCCCCGAGGGACTGGTCACAGCTGAACTCTCTCTCTATATACTCCTCTCTCCCCCTCTCAGCGTGATGAGTCTCTGAGTACTGCCCTGTGACTTCAGGCCTAACCAGCTAACCAAAGAGCAATTGAATATACACCGTTCTTCTAAACCCTACCATTAGCTTCACCCATCCAGTTCTATTAGAAGTGTCTAAAGAAAGGGCCACAATAGGATGGGATTTCAGGCTGGGCAATTGCCCGTGATACCCCCTGTTCGTGGTGGTGGTGGTTGTGCGTGTGTGTGCATGTCTCACCCCTTTTGCTGTCAGGGCTCTGGTCGCTCTTGGCCTCACTGCTGTCGCCGTGGGATACGGCAGTGGGTTCGGGGGCGGGGCTAGTGCTGCAGCTGGTTTCCTGTTTGACGGGGGAGTCGGCGACGATGGAACTCTGGTTACTGTTGTCGTCTGAGAGAGAGAGGGGTTTTAATTAATTTGGTTTAACTTTCTGGGTCCACAGGCATATACACCGACACACACACTGGATGTTAAGTGTCCTACAGAGTTCAAAACTGCAGAGCCAGATGGTTTGTTGTGAGATAGAGCCGCAACTAGATAAGTCAATAAAATTAGGTTTGAAAATTAGTGATAATGCCCGAGAAACTGGTGTTTGGAGGATATACAGTGCATTCGGAAAGTACAGTCGTAGCCAAAAGTTTTGAGAATGACACAAGTATTGGTCTCCAAAGTTTGCTGCCTCAGTGTTGATGATGGCAATTTGCATATACTCCAGAATGTCATGAAGAGTGATCAAATTAATTGCAATTAATTGCAAAGTCCCTATTTGCCATGAAAATGAACTTAATCCCCAAAAAACATTTCCACTTCATTTCAGCCCTGCCACAAAAGGACCAGTTGCCATCATGTCAGTGATTGTCTCGTTAACACAGGTGAGAGTGTTGACGAGGACAAGGCTGGAGATCACTCTGGCATGCTGATTGAGTCAGATTAACAGACTAGAAGTTTTAAAAGGAGGGTGGTGCTTGAAATCATTGTTCATCCTCGGTCAACCATGGTTACCTGCAAGGAAACATGTGCCGTGATCATTGCTTTGCACAAAAAGGGCTTCACAGGCAAGGATATTGCTGCTGGTAAGATTGCACCAAAATCAACCATTTATTGGATCATCAAGAACTTCAAGGAGAGAGGTTCAATTGTTGTGAAGGCGGCGTCAGGGCGCCCAAGAAAGTCCAGCAAGCGCCAGGACCGTCTCCTAAAGTTGATTCAGCTGCGGGATCGGGGCACCACCAGTGCAGAGCTTGCTCAGGAATGGCAGCAGGCAGGTGTGAGTGCATCTGCACGCACAGTGAGGTGAAGACTTTTGGAGGATGGCCTGGTGTCAAGAAGGGCAGCAAAGAAGCCACTTCTCTCCAGGAAAAACATCAGGGACAGACTGATATTCTGCAAAAGGTACAGGGACTGGACTGCTGAGGACTGGGGTAGAGTCATTTTCTCTGATGAATCCCCTTTCCGATTGTTTGGGCCATCCAGAAAACACCTGGTCCGGAAAAGACAAGGTGAGCACTCCCATCAGTCATGTGCCATGCCAGCAGTAAAGCATCCTCAGACCGTTCATGTGTGGGGTTGCTTCTCAGCCAAGGGAGTGGGCTCACTCACAATTTTGCCTAAGAACACAGCCATGAATAAAGAATGGTACCAACACATCCTCCGAGAGCAACTTCTCCCAACCATCCAAGAACAGTTTGGTGACGACCAATGCCTTTTCCAGCATGATGGAGCACCTTGCTATAAGGCAAAAGTGATAACTAAGTGTCTCAGGAACAAAACATCGACATTTTGGGTCCATGGCCAGGAAACTCCCCAGACCTTAATCCCATTGAGAACTTGTGGTCGATCCTCAAGAAGCGGGTGGACAAACAAAAACCCACAACTTCTGACAAACTCCAAGCATTGATTATGCAAGAATGGCCTGCCATCAGTCAGGATGTGGCCCAGAAGTTAATTGACAGCATGCCAGGGCGGATTGCAGAGGTCTTGTAAAAGAAGGGTCAACACTGCAAATATTGACTCTTCGCATAAACTGAATGTCATTGTCAATGAAAGCCTTTGACACTTATGGAATACTTGTAATTATACTTCAATGTACCACAGTAACTACTGACATAAAGATCTAAGAACACTGAAGCAGCAAACTTTGTGGAGACCAATACTTGTCATTCTCAAAACTTTGGGCCACGACTGTATTCAGACCCCTTGACTTTTCCCACATTTTGTGACGTTACAGACATTCTAAAATTGATTAAATTTTTATTTTTTTCCCCATCATCAACCAACACACAATACTCCATAATGACAAAGTGAGAACAGACATTTTTGCACATAAAAAAAACAAAAAAAAATGAAATATCACATTTACATAAGTATTCAGACCTTTTACCCAGTACTTTGTTGAAGCACCTTTGGCAGCGATTACAGCCTCGAGTCGTCTTAGGTATGACGCTACAAGCTTGCAACACCTGTATTTGGAGAGTTTCTCCTATTCTTCTCTGCAGATCCTCTCAAGCTCTGTCAGGTTGGACGGGGATCGTTGCTGCACAGCTATTTTCAGGTCTCTCCAGAGATGTTCAAATCGGGTTCAAGTCCGGGCTCTGGCTGGGCCACTCAAGGACATTCAGAGACTTGTCCCGAAGCCACTCCTGCGTTGTCTTGGCTGTGTGCTTCGTTGTCCTGCTGGAAGATAAACCTTCACCCCAGTCTGAGGTGCTGAGCACTCTGGAGCAAGTTTTCATCAAGGATCTCTCTGTACTCTTTCCCTCGATCCTGACTAGTCTCCCAGTCCCTGCCGCTGAAAAACATCCTCACAGCATGATGCTGCCACCACCATGCTTCACTGCAGGGATGGTGCCAGGTTTCCTCTAGATGTGACACTTGGCATTCAGGCCAAATTGTTAAATCTTGGTTTCATTAGATCAGAGAATCTTGTTTCTCATGGTCTGAGAGTCCTTTAGGTGCCTTTTGGCAAACTCCAAGTGGGCTGTCATGTGCCTTTTACTTAGGAGTGGCTTCCGTCTGGCCCCTCTACCATAAAGGCCTGATTGATGGAGTGCTGCAGAGATGGGTGTCCTTCTGGAAGGTTCTCCCATTTCCACAGAGGAACTTTGGAGCTCTGCCAGAGTGACCATCAGGGACTTGGTCACCTCCCTTACCAAGGCCCTTCTCAGTCGATTGCTCAGTTCGGCCAGGCGGCCAGCTCTACGAATAGTCTTAGTGGTTCCAAACTTCTTCCATTTAAGAACGGAAGACAGCTGCACCAACGTGTCGGAGTAAACACTGTACAACTGGCTACCGAAGTCAGCGTGCATGCAACCGGCCCGCCCCAAGGAGTCGCTAGAGCAAGATGGGACAAGGACATCCTGGCCGGCCAAACCCTCCCATAACCCGGACGACGCTGGGCCAATTGTGCGCCGGCAGCCTGGGATCGAGCCCGGGTCTGTAGTGATGCCTCAAAAACCGTGCCAATATATCCTCCAAACAACGGATTCGAGGGCATTATCACTTTTATACAACGTGTTACCAAAAATGATTTACATTAAAAAATATATTTTGATTAATTTATTCATAATATTTAATCCTTCCACAAGATAGTCCCGACACAAATCTAAGGTTGCTACCCAAGCCGGCTGGTCGTTCGTTCTATTGAGACGCGACCCAATCGTTAAGTCTTTTTTTGTATCTATGGACGAGACACAATTGTTCGTTGTACATATTCCATTGCTATACTGACTGGTAACGTTCTTATCCCTTGCTTGCTAGCTAGCCAACTACGGCTGACTTACAGTCATGTCAAACAGTGCAGCCAGAAAAACAGCAAAATAGCTGCATTTGCGTTTGATTTCTAGTGACGTTTATTTGGATACATCCATAACCATGAGCTAATGATGCACAATTTCGCCTGCCATAGAGAATGTGCTCTCTCGTTAGGACACTGTTGTTCAGAGGAGCTAGCCAACAACACAGCTAACACAATCACTTCAAATGTGCTAATATAATATTCACTTACCTGTAAATGTAACTGTATATTTACCTGTACAGTTAATTTAACCATGCAAAATATTCACTTACCTGTTCATTTAACCAGTCTGTCTATTAAGTAAACTATTATTACCCTTATTACCCTCACTCATATCATACGCATTTTTAGCTATTGAAGTATTTCTCTGCCATCGACCTGTATAGTATAGTTAACCATCCACCAATATATAGTGTACATATTCAGCCATCCACCCATACTACGCAATGTCTTTTTATAGCTTTTTCACTTCTTGTACTTCTATACTTTTTCATACTGCCTCTCTATGTATCATGTATCTGTCTTTTGTGTATTTTCGTTCTGGCATTTTGCACCTGCCCTATGTTTTGTTGTAGCTGCTTGACAAAGAAATTTCCCCTTGGGGATCAATAAAGTATCTATCTATCAAACTGAAGCTGGAAAGACTGCAAACTAGATGACATTTCTTTGTCCATAAAAATTATGCCAGCTGATTCATGATTGCCTGGCTGGGCTGATGAGACAGTGGATTGCGCAGTGAGATGGAACGGAGTAAACAGGCATTTCAACGTCATAGCTTTAGCCGGTGGAATAGACACCGGCTGGAATCCGGTTTTAACCAATCAGAATCCAGGATTAGACCCACCCGTTGTATAAATATGTAATAATGGACCGTTCGCCAGAGTATTGCAGCTATGGACTCTGAATTGAGCATTACTCACCATGCATGTCCATCATCCCAGGAGAAGAACTGTTCTCTGGTGTGGTCAATTCTGACCCATACTTCTCATCCTTCCCCTTTTTCTTCTTCTTATTCTTCTGCAAGACAACAGAAGGGGCAGAAATGCTGCTTACTTACAACACATTGACGTGATGTGAGTTTGAAGAGGTGCTTAGAGAATTCCTGTAAGAAGGGGGGGTGTTATGTACATCATCTGCTGATTTGGGCTCAGTCACTGGAACCCACTTGAAGATCCTCAGGGACGTGTCTCCAACTGTCACCCATTTCTTCTCCCTGGTAGAAACACACACACACAGGTTTATAATTAATTGAATGGTTCCCTTCAATTCCCATTCAATGTTTCTTTAGTGGACCAGTGGTACACGCAAAACATAAAGAAAAAAAAGTCAGTCAGACAGAAACAAGAACATGGAGCCAGTCACAGACTATAGTAATATAATTTGATTGATTGATTAATAGAATAATGGTTCTCATCCCTCGTAGTTAAAACCAATTAGGTTATTTTACATAATAATAATAAAACAGTGATTGAATTTGTGCACTAGCAGACGTGATTCGATACAAATGTGGGCCTATTACAATTGAACATTAAATAGTTTGGATTCAACAGGTACAGACATAATTGAAACATATGAAAACAAACTTTAGTAGGCTATTAGAATGTTTTATTCTTTCAGTCTTGAAGGTTTCATGGTTGTAATTTGAAAATAGCCTTCAATATGTTCCTATCGCTTTTTAAGAGCGACTTTTCAATTGTTTTAGCATAATTACTTAATAATGAACACGTGTGCAGAATCTCATTTTAATTCATAAAGTAAACGAATCAAACTAATCCATTGGTGAAAATAAATGGTGCCTTGATAGAAAGCAATTAATTAACATACTTTTTAAATAAAAAAATAAAAAAAATCCAGTGGTATTGCTAAGCTTTGAGTTTGAAAATGTTATATTTGTAAAACCCTGAGACTGACTCATTGCGTGTTCAGTCAAACAGGAGTACTCCCTCTCCCAGCCCCCACGAACAATCTCTATTCGACCTAAAGGGCGACTCAAAGCGCTTCATTTAAAACTCCAGATCGTCTAAAACGTACTCAGATTCTAGAGCGCGCTGATTGTAGCCTATAGTCCCGAAGTGTGTTTTTTAATGATTTGGGTCGAGTCGGTGTTCTGAAACAGTCAGCTCTCTCCCTCTCCACTACTACAGCGGCCAGGAGAAAGGAATGGCTTCATGTGACTGCAACGAAATGGCTTCTGGGTTCAACCCACATTAAACCTTGGTGGAAAATTCTCAAAAATCATAGGGATCTGGTTTGTAGGCGATTAGATATACGCAGTCGCGCACACCACGAGGGCGCCCTGGCGCACCTGAGTAGAGAATCTGTCCTAAATTCCCTTAAAATATCAGCGGTCTTTCAATTGCATTCTCTCTCGCTCGTCCCCCCCCCGCTCCCCCTCCCCCCAACAAGCAAGGCTATTCCTCATGTTAGGTAACGAGTGTTTTCTCCCCCTTTCTTACCATTTCCGCACTTTCTCAATCGCGGCCATAACCCGCTTGATGTCATCTTTCGCCCTGCTCCGAGTCTCCGCTCGGACCGACCTGCCCGACATTGCCGCGGTTGGAAGGCTAGAATATTTTTAAAGCTCGCCGGTAGTTCATACACAAAGCAAACGCACAGTACAGAGCCAGCGCGCCTGCGCCGAGTGGAGAGGAGCCAGTAGAGGCCGCAGCTGCAGAGAGTCACCCTGTTTCCCCGCTGTGATCCACACAGAACAAAGCCACACAAAGTCAACTGCGGAAAACTATGCCTAAAACTTATTTGCAGTCAAAAATACTCTTGGTATAACCAGGCCCGCCCATAGAAATGGCTGGGCCCCTGAAAAAGGTCCAGTGAATGGGCCCACCGCAAATCGGCTTTACTCATATCAATGCATGCGCTTGCTCTCTCTCTCCTACATAAAACATATACATGTAAACTGAGAGAGACTTACTCAGTGATGGGAGCTACAATATAGCAAAACAAATCTATTTTTCTATAGATACATAAAACTTAAACATAAAGTTTAATAAATATAACAGAGGCCTTAACAACCTGTGTGGCGCCGGGCCAGACACACACAAAAATAAAATAACTCTTTGACACACAGAAATCTGCTACACTTACACCACACATTTCTTAGTATAAAATGCAGCCATCTTCCTTGTCTTTCTGGATGCAAAGGCTTTTATAATGTATTTGAAGTCAATCTGTTTAACCATTTCACACTCAATGGCAAGTATTGCCAGGTTATTGAGCCTCCCCTGGCTCATTGTGGAGCGCATTTCATTTTTTATGACTTTGAGTTTACTGACATCACCATAAATGCTCTCAAGTTTCATGCCATGAATCCTGTTGAGCAACTCCATGGGTGTTGATGTTCCTGAGAATGTGGCACTGTACATTCTTTTCAGATGGAGCATTTGTTTTTTCAAATCTTCAGTTAGATCTTTGAGATATTTTGTTATCAAATTTCTTAATATCCTCCTCACCCAACTGCTGTAACTTGAGTATTCCCAGTACAATGATTTTTTACATTCGCTAAAAAACAGCCAGTCTTGTTTCACCTTCTCATGTCCGTTTGCTGCTTTAGAGTGTGACAAATATGCTGGGAAAGGCTTGTCTTCAGAATCTTTTGCGGACCCGGACTAGGCACCGGTGGAGCGGACTGCTCCGGCACTGGAGCGGAGCAGATGGCCGGACCCGGACTGGGCACCGGTGGAGCGGACTGCTCCGGCACTGGAGCGAAGCAGACGATCAGACCCGAACTGGCCACCGGCGCGCTGAGGAGCTCCGGCTCCAAAGCGGGACTGAACGCAGAGGAGGTTTCCAGCCACGTAGCTGGGCTGGCTGCCGGCCCCGGACTCTGCACCGCCACTGAAGGCTCCGGGCCGTCGCTGGAGGCTCCGGGCTGCGGGCCGTCGCTGGAGGCTCCGGGCTGCGGGCCGTCGCTGGAGGCGCCGGGCTGCGGGCCGTCGCTGGAGGCGCCGGGCTGCGGGCAGTCACAGACTGATCCCACCACGGTGTGCCAGAGAGCGCTACAGGAGGTCCTTCCTGCCGGCGGCTATTAGACTATATAATGCCTCACCGGGGTGCTGTGCCGTCGGCAACATAGATCTGGAACTGTTGGGGTGCTAGGACCTAGTTTAACAATTATGCATCCATCCGTGAGTAACTCTGGTCCGTCAGCACTCATTCACTCAGGACCTATTTATTCATACAGGTCTGTATATACATACTCATGTACAGTTGTTATATCATATCACGTGCAATATTGCTAGTAATTCTTGGACCTAACTTACGTAGGCATTCACTCAGGAATGCATATTAGTATCCTGTCAATTGCACCTTTTCTCATTGCTTTTAGTATATCGAATGTGCAATACGTGCAGTTGTCTGTAATTAAACCCTGCGCACTAAGGACTGTATTTTAAGGGAATTACTATTATTACCCCAAATGATATCATACACACATTTAGCTATTAAAGTATCTCTTCCTGTCATTTACCTGTACAGTTTGTGTAACCATGCAAGTATTCACTTATCTGTAAATTTAACTGTATACTTAACTGTACAGCTAATTTAACCATGCAAAAATGTCACTTACCTGTTCATTTACCCAGTCTGTCTATTAAGTAAACTATTATTACCCTCGCTCATATCATACGCATTTTTAGCTACTGAAGTATTTCTCTGCCATCGAGCTGTATAGTATAGTTAACCATCCAACATCCACCAATGTATAGTGTACATATTCAGCCAACCACCCATACTATGCTATGTCTTTTTTATAGCTTTTATTTTTTTGCACTCCAGATATCTTGTATTTCTATACTTTTTCATACTGCCGCTCTATGTATCATGTACCGTGTATCTGTCTTTTGTGTACTTTCGTTGTGGCATTTTGCACCTGCCCTGTGTTTTGTTGTAGCTGCTTGACAATGAAATTTCCCCACCGGGGGATCAATAAAGTACCTACCTATCTATCTATCTATCCATCTATCCGGCTGTGATTGGGAGTCCCATAGGGCGGCGCACAATTGGCCCAGCGTCGTCCGGGTTTGTCATTGTAAATAAGAATTTGTTCTTAACTGACTTGCCTAGTTAAATTAATGTTAAATTAAAAAAATATTTAAAAAATTGCAATTCCATAGTGTGGAAGAAATAAGTACACCCCTAGCTTCAATAGCTTGTGTTGCCCCCTTTGGCTGAAATAACTTAATGTAGATGTTTCTTGTAACTGTCTCAGTCTCTTACATCGACAGAGGAATTTTTGCCCGCTCTTCTTTACAGTACTGCTTCAACTGTGTCATGTTCGAGGGCTTTCTTGCATGTACAGCCCACTTCAAGTCCCCCCATGGCATTTCGATAGGATTAAAATTTGGGCTTTGACTCGATGATGATGATTGTCCTGTTGCAAGATCCATGTTTGGTTCAGCTTCAGCTTTTAGACAGATGGCCTCACATTCTCCTCAAGAATTCTCTGGTACAATATAGAATTCATGGCTGAGTCAATGATAGAAAGATGGCCAGGCCCTGAGGCAGCAAAGCAGCCCCAAACCATAATGCAACTGCCTCCATGCTTTACGGTTAGTATGATGTTCTTTTGTTCAAAGGCAGTGTTTCGTTTTCACCAAACATGGTGTCTGGCATTGCGGCCAAACAACTCCACCTTTGACTCATCTGTCCAGAGCACATTTTTCCAGTAGTTTTGGTCTTTACCCAGGTGTTGTCTGGCAAACGTCAGTCGTGTCTTGATATTCTTTTTTAAGAGCAGAGGCTTCTTCCTTCCTGACCTCCTATGTAGGCCAAGTTTGTGATCGGGCGGACTCAAGTTTGTGTCTCTTTCTGACAGTTGACTCATGCACTTTGACATTGATTGTGGCAAGAGAGGCTTGTAGATCCCTTGATGTTACCCTGGGGTTCTTAGAGACTTCTATGAGCATCTTTCGGTCAGCTATTTGGCTGAATTTGGTGGGACGACCTGTCCTAGATAGATTGCCAGTGGTCTGGAATTTTCTCCAAATGTAGATGAGCCGTCGGACAGTGGAATGATGTACTTTGAATTGCTTGGAAATTGAATGATGTACTTCGAATTGCTTGGAAATTGATTTGTAACCCCTCACAGACTCACGGACATCAATAATCTTTCTTCTGAGGGCCTCGGGTAGGTATTTTGATCTTTGCATGATGTGTTACCACACACCCATATGGTTAAGACCAAACCAGACCAATTTTCTAATCATTATGGAAGGCTGGACCCTCCTAAGTTTCTTTCTAACGATTTTCTAATCATTTGCACTTGTTTTTGGTACACCTAATTCTAATTCTAGCCATTTTATGTGATGGTAAAGGTAGGGGTGTACAAACTTTTTCCGCATAAGGAAAATCAGGGGTGGGTAGTAACGCGTTACAAGTAACGCAAATGAGTAAAAGACTACGCATTTGGAGTAACGCATACTTTTTTGCGTTACTTTCTGTGGGCTGTAATTTTACTCTTACTCAAGTATTTTTTTCAGCAAGTAAAGTACTCTTTACTCAGCTACATTTCATTTGTAATGGTAAAAAAATCGTTAAACGTTATCTTCAGGTATTTTTGTAAGCCAATTCGTACCTCACTCTCGCTCATCATGTAGTATGACAAATGCAACCCATTCTCACTACTACTCTACTCATCATCAGTCAAGCATCAACAGCCCAGTTGAGGATCAAGATGTGGCAAATCGTGACAACCCTTGGCCACAATTGCAGGACATTTTTATTTTCAAACGTAAAAGAGGCAATAATATCATCATGAAATGTTAGGCTAGTTAGCTAGCTGCTAGCTAACATTAGCTAGCTGCTAGCTAACATTAGCTAGCTAACATTAGCTAGCTAACATCAGCTAGCTAGCAATAGGTAGCCAACGTAGCTAGATATCTAAATTGCCCAGTAGTGTAGATACAATGTAAGACGAAATGTCAATAGGGACTAGCTAGCTAGAAAATATTATAGAAAAATGTAGGGTTATGTGTTGTGTTGTATTAGTGTTCAATTTACTTTGCTTGACCTTATTTGTAGGATGGCATAAATAGTTACTCCAATGGTTAATTTTAAATGGGTTTCTAATGGAAACCTTTTGTCTCGGCCAGCTAAGTTGTTATTTCTGCACATAAAGTATGATGAAATATTGGAAAAGGTACAATTTATGATACAGTGGAGTCTGCTTATTGTGATCACGTCCGTCCGGGTCAATTTGATCACTAGGGATGATTGCTATAAAAAAATGTTTTCTCACGCAGATTACCATTTATTTTACCATTTTAATTTTTATTACATGAATATAACGTAATGAAATGGACAGCTTCGATATTAACTGAAGTTTACTGACATTCAAAATACGTTTGTAAATTGCTGTACTGTTACATTTGTCACGAACGCCGATGAAGATTCCCCTGTCGACCACCGGAGGTCTCAATCTCCCGAATACTAACTTAACTTTGAACTCCATTTCCCAAGAACCCACATACAGGGACTGATTACGGCACTCCTGATTCTCATCACCAGACTATTTATTCACTGCTTGTTCAGTCACATATTGCAAAGTCTTGTTTGCCTGTCTGTATTTCTGAGCGTTCTTTTTTTCATGGTTTCTCCTGCCTGTGGTTTATCCACGTTTGGTGCCCTGTCTCTTATATTGTTGCTCGCCCTGGTATATCGTCCTACGCCTGTTTGTTCACTAAGCTTGCACTATTTAATAAAACTGCATATGGATCCTACCCAGCCTGAGTCGCTGTTACAGAAGACTTCGCCACATACAGATCCAGCAGTCCTCATGCATCTATCCAACGAGCTTTCTACCCAAGCGACTCAACTGGCGGCTCACCATCAACAACTAACTCGACTCACCACAATGACTGAGGAGTTGGTGAAAGCTGTACAGAGTCTCCATCAACCCGCACCTGTACCCACTGCTCCCACGCCTCTGCCGAGTCAGGTACCGATCGAAATACCTCACAGTGCTCTGTCTGCTAATCCACGTTTAGCCTTTCCAGAGAAGTTTGATGGTGCTCCCACCAAATGTAAAGGCTTCCTTATGCTGTGTTCTATCTTCCTGGCTCAACAACACTCGTTATACTCAACGGATAAGAGTAAGATTTCGTTGGTGTGTTCTTTGCTCACAGGAAAAGCACTGGAGTGGGCTACAGCGGTCTGGGACAACCAAGGGCTAGAGAGCACCACTTACACTAACTTTATTCAACGTTTACGAGAAGTGTTTGAACATGCTGAAGGAGGAAGGAATCCTGGGGAACAACTACTTGCTCTTAATCAGGGAAGAGATACCGTAACTGAATTTGCTCTTACATTCCGCACCCTCGCTGCACAAACTATGTGGTTGGAGGATAGATTAAAACTTCTGTTCCGCCAGGGATAAAATTTTGACTTACAGTCAGAACTAGCATGTCAGGATGAAGACAGAACCCTAGATCAATTCATTGACCTTGCCATCCGCGTTGATAACCTTATTCGCGCTCGGAGACCTAATCGACCTACATGCTCTTTCAACCAAATTAGTGACAACACTGAACCCATGCAAATCGGGCGGACTCATCTTTCCACAGAGGAACGTGAACGCCGCATCAGAAACCACCTCTGCCTATACTGTGGCCAAGCTGGACATATGAAAGCGGACTGCCCGACTCGACCTCCTCAAAACACACAACCGCAGGGTGAGTTTACTGATTTCTGCCATACAAACCAATACTTGTATGGAATTACCAGTTAAAATAACCTGTCAGTCTGAAACAAGTACCACTCAGGCTTTACTGGACTCAGGGGCAGCAGGCAATTTCATTGATGAAGGGCTAGCCCAACAGTATAAAATACCAATAACCCTTTGCAACTCTCCCTTGGCAGTGGCCGCACTAGATGGACGCCCCCTGGGGACGGGCCATGTACGGTACACCACCACTGACCCGACTCTACAGGTTGGAGCTCTACACACTGAAACCACACGTTTCTTCCTCATTCACTCTCCACACCACCCAATCATCCTGGGTTTACCCTGGCTGCAGGACCACAATCCACAAATTTCCTGGCGTGAGAAACAGAACATACGGTGGGATCCCACCTGCTACTCCAAATTCCTGAAACCAACCACCTTGATACCAGGAAAGACCACTATCACTACCCACGAGATCAACACAGCACCACATGTAGTATACCTGCGTATGCTGACTTGATGGAGGTGTTCAGTAAAGCCAAAGCCTCACAACTTCCACCACATCGACCCAGTGACTGTGCCATCGAGCCATTACCGGATACCACACCACCTAGAGGTAGAATCTTTCCACTATCCGACCCTGAGGCTAAAACAATGAACTCATACATTGAAGAAGAACTGGCTAAGGGTTTCATCCGACCATCCACTTCACCAGCAGCAGCGGGATTCTTCTTCGTGGGAAAGAAGGACGGGGGCCTTCGTCCCTGCATTGATTATCGTGGTCTAAATGATATAACGGTCAAATTCAGATATCCATTGCCTCTGGTCCCTGCAGCCTTGGAACAAATAAGAACTGCCAAATTCTATACTAAACTCGACCTACGTTCTGCCTACAACCTCATTCGCATTCGAGAAGGGGACGAATGGAAAACGGCGTTCTCCACCAGCAGCGGGCACTACGAATACCTCGTTATGCCGTTCGGGCTGTCCAATAGTCCCTCCGTGTTCCAATCCTTCATCAATGACATATTCAGAGACATGCTAAACCAGTGCCTAATCGTATATATTGATGATATCTTGATGTACTCAGACACCATGGAGGAACACATTAAGAAAGTCTGGGCAGTCTTGCAGAGTCTCCTCAACCCCCAACTGTACGCCAAGGCGGAGAAGTGAGAGTTCCATCAATCCTCAATTTCCTTCCTCGGTTACATCATCAGTCCTGAAGGAGTGTCTATGGACGAGGGAAAGGTACGAGCAGTTATAAATTGGCCTCAACCCAATTCAGTAAAGGAACTACAAAGATTTTTAGGATTTGCCAACTTCTACAGAAGATTTATCAGAACTTTCAGCTCTGTCGCCGCTCCACTCACTGCTATGGTAAAAGGGGGAAGCACCAAGCTGCGCTGGGCTACCGACGCCATTCAAGCCTTCAAAGAACTAAAGAAGAGTTTTACCTCTGCTCCCATTCTGCATCATCCTGACCCCAACGTACCTTTCGTGGTGGAAGTTTACGCATCCAACACTGGCATTGGAGCCATCCTCTCTCAACGCCAAGGTAACCCACCTAAACTCTTTCCATGTGCCTATTACTCCAGAAAACTCTCCTCGGCTGAACAGAATTATGATGTGGGTAATCGTGAACTATTAGCGATAAAAGCAGCACTTGAAGAATGGCGACACTGGCTGGAGGGGGCTAGACATCCCTTTCGGGTATTAACAGATCATCGCAACCTGGAATACCTACGCTCAGCCAAAAGACTAAACCCCAGACAAGCCAGATGGGCCCTGTTCTTCACTCAATTTAACTTCTCAATTACTTATCACCCAGGGTCTAAGAACGTCAAAGCCGACTCACTATCCCGCCAATATGACTCCACCCCCCAAAACCCCTCTCCAGATCCTATCATTTCACCCTCTCTAATCCTAGCCCCGATCCAGTGGGACATCATGTCCGAAATCACCCAGGCTCACGCACAGAACCCACCACCTCCGGAATATCCGCCCAATCGAACCTTTGTCCCCCTAGGACTACGGGAAAAAGTAATCCACTGGGTGCACTCCTCAACAAGTTCTGGCCACCCAGGAATCACTACCACAATTCGACTATTAAGAAAACGGTTCTGGTGGGAGACTTTACAAACAGACACCAGCACGTTCGTGAACTCTTGTCACACCTGCGCTGCAGCAAAAACCTCCAGACAACTACCAGCAGGACTTCTACAGCCCTACCCATCCCACAACGACCATGGTCCCACATCGCTATCGACTTCGTCACCGATCTACCAGTCTCTCAAGGTAACACCACCATTAACTGTCATTGATCGTTTCTCCAAGGCATGTCGACTAATACCACTATCTAAGCTCCCATCAGCCTTCGAAACCGCAGAACACCTCTTCCACTGTGTATTCCGCTATTATGGTCTTCCTGAAGACATAGTCTCCGACAGGGGTCCCCAGTTCACATCAAGGTGTTGGACAGCCTTCTTTCGATTACTTAATGTCAATATAAGTCTCACTTCGGGTTACCACCCCCAATCTAATGGACAAACGGAACGACTAAACCAAGAGATCACCAAATTCCTCAGAATGTATTGTCAGCAGAATCAATCCGACTGGAGCCGCTTTCTTCCATGGGCAGAATATGCATAGAACTGCATTCTCAAACCCTCCACAAAATTAACACCTTTTCAGTGCGTTCTGGGGTTTCAATCCCCACTGTTCCCATGGTCCGGTGAGCCGTCCGAAGTACCTGCTGTGAACAACTGGGTTCAACGAAGTGAGGCTGTTTGGAACCAAGCTCATGTCCACCTACAACGTGCCATAAACAGGGGTAAAGAGCAAGCTGACCGCCATCGTCGCCCCAGTCCCAACTACACTCCTGGACAGTGGGTGTGGCTTTCAACCCGAGACCTCAGTCTTCGATTACCCTGCAAGAAACTCAGTCCCAGGTATGTGAGTCCTTTCAAAATTGAGACAAATCAATTGTGTCATACCGTCTTGAATTACCAGCCACTTATCGAATTTCTCCTACCTTCCATGTGTCTCTGCTGAAACCTGCCGGTGGTCCGAGAGGAGAGGAGGAAGGCGGTGACTCAGACCCCGACGTCAAATGTGCTCTCGCGTCAGGAGCCGCTCACAGGGGGGGGGGCTCTGTCACGAACGCCGATGAAGATTCCCCTGTCGACCACCGGAGTTCTCAATCTCCCGAATACTAACTTAACTTTGAACTCCATTTCCCAAGAACCCACATACAGGGACTGATTACGGCACACCTGATTCTCATCACCAGACTATTTATTCCCTGCTTGTTCAGTCACATATTGCAAAGTCTTGTTTGCCTGTCTGTATTTCTGAGCGTTCTTTATCATGGTTTCTCCTGCCTGTGGTTTATCCACGTTTGATGCCCTGTCTCTTATATTGTTGCTCGCCCTGGTATATCGTCCTACGCCTGTTTGTTCACTAAGCTTGCGCTATTTAATAAAACTGCATATGGATCCTACCCAGCCTGAGTCGTTGTTACAACATTAGTGCAAATAGGCTAGCACCACAGGTGCTTTCCCCAGTCTCCGTCACTACTAGCCATGACCGTAACTCATTTTTATGGAGTTGCTGCACTCTTTCCCTGAGCTAAATAATCTCTGTTAGGATCAACACTCCACTGCCTGCATCTGCTGCATGTGAAAGACTGTTCAGTTGTGCCGGACTGATTTTTACAAGTAAAAGAGCTAGACTAGGCTACAAAAACTTTGAAACCCAGCTTCTTCTGAAGCTGAACAAAAAATACAAAGTAGACTGGGCTCGATTGTGCTGTATTAGCAAAGGAACAAGCACTCCAAAAACAAAATAATTATTTTTTTAAATATATTGATCCCGGACCAAGTCGGAGTAAAAAGGAGGATGCTAGCCCTTCCAGAGCCCCAGAGACGGACGTGAACAGGTCTACCGCCGTTGCTAGCTGCCCGGCTAGCGATGATGACGCGCCTCCCCTACCACCAGAGACCGGCGGAGCCACAAGAGCCGCTGAACATGTAGCATCGCTACTACCAGTACACGGACAAGGTGAGGAGGATATGAAAGATCCCAGCAAATGGCCAACACCAATCAAGCAAGAACTATTAGATGTGTTGACAGAGAGAGAACCATATCAGGTAAAAGGAATTGATTTCCCCAGGGATGTTTATCTTCAACACAATACTGGACTGCGCTATCAATGTTGTGGAGGAGCGGTTTTCTCAGCTGCAGGACCACGGGGACATATTTGGGGTGTTGTATGACATTGCATCCATCAAAGAGAAAAACGCTTTTGATGTTTTGCAAAAATGCACAGCACTGGAAAAGGCCCTGACACACAACTTCAGAGATGTCGATGGGCAAGAACTTTTTGCGGAGTTAACGGCTTTGAGCAGACGCGTAGCAGCTGGAACTAAACCACTTGACGCACTCAAATTTATCTGTGACAATAAGATGGAATCAGTTTTCCCTAATGCTTTCATAGCTTTACGGGTGCTTCTTACCCTCCCTGTTTCAGTTGCTTCAGGAGAACGGAGTTTCTCAAAGTTGAAACTAATAAAAAACTACCTTCGGAGTACAATGAAACAAGAGAGACAATGGACTGGCAACAATCTCTATTGAACATGAGCTGGCACAAATGATCAAAATGGAGGATGCAGTGAAGACCTTTGCAGCCATGAAAGCCCGCTGTGCACACTTCTGAAAGGTAAGATAAGAGTTTTTGTCTCTAGGGGTTTTAAGCTGTGAATCTGCTGATGATAAGCGCCTTGCTGCGCGCTTGTGTGTCTGTTAGTTTTACGCACAAGGTTTGTATATAAATATTGAAAATATTATTACAGTCACTATTTAGATGAGTTGAAATTTGATTATTTACAAAATAGCTATGCTGTCATGAATCTGCTGTAAAATGGTTTAGAACCTATTTGATTTATGATGCTGCAGACCTGGTGTTGCATAGGTGTCATGCATCTACTTGTTGACACTTTGTGCGTTGCACTTGTCTATTTGCGTGATGTGTATATATTGGCGTTTGTGTTGTTGCTGTTATTTGCTTATGGCTTGTATTGGCTGCGTGTTGTTGGTGTATTGTACGTTGAAAATAGAGGGGCGGCACAATTGTGTTTCGCCTAGAGCGGCAGAAATGCACGCACCGGCCCTGGGTATGTGTTGTGTAATTGTTAGATATTACTGCACTGTCGGAGCTAGAAGCACAAGCATTTCGCTACACCCGCAATAACATCTGCCCAATCAAGTGTATGTGACCAATAATATTGTATTTGGACAACCCAATCTCGCAAAAAGCTTTGAGTGGTAACATTTCTCAAGCCGTATCCCTCAACGTTTGACTGAAAGTGGTGGGGAGAGAGCTTTATCGTTTCAACTGCTGACAACTCATATGTTTTAATCGAGTGGGTTATTTAAAACCGTTTTTCATTTGAGGCCTCATCACATCACATGTTCATGGTCACATGTCATCTGTGTTTTACACCTCAAAGTTAGTGCCACAGTGTCTTTCTGGACCATTTACTTCTGTCTACTTTTATGACGTTGTGTGGTTAAGCGACCCTTTCACAGAAGTGAAAATGCAGCTGTAAAAAAGACTAATCTCTCCTCTCCAAAGATATGGGTAAAGTAAAACATGTATGTTTTAGGAGGTGGAATTAACAAAGGTGCTAGTCTTTGAAATGTGAAAGTGAAACCACTGTATCAGGAATTGGCTGTATCAGGAAAAGTACATAAGTACAATGTTCACCGTGTTAGAGGTGTTTTAGTCCTTCTTATGTTCACCTTCTCAGAGTGCTGACTGAACACGGAGCAGAGAAGAGGGAAGTCAGAGGAAAAGGTTAGTTCAAATCTTGTTCACCGTGTAGGCTATTCTACATATTACTCATTTGTTAGGCTTTGATTTATGTTGAAAACTAGCTGGATTAATTGGATTGTTTTTAATGGGGTATTTGTGTGTAGGGTGATCTATGCATAAGTGGGACACTTTGGTAGATGGTTATGTACACAATCAATCTACCCCTACTCAAGTAATGTTGATTAATTAATTAAGGTCTTATCTACATTTTTATGATGAAACAAGTTGATAATGTATTATGTACTACCCCTAAAACAACATCAGACCCATACTTTTGCTAAAGCGTGGCTTTAAGTTGTAGTGCGACACTTAAGTAGATGAAGTGGGACACTATTTTCTCATTAGAAATACATTAGTGTCCTACTTCACCTGGCACTTGTAACATTGCGTTCTCTGTTTTTACCATTTTGTGTCACTGACCTTCTACTAAACAATCTCCAAGCTATTGAGAAATGTATTTGGGGACATTCCAAGGTCTGGGTGAAAATCGAACTAAATGAGTCTGCACAGCTTTTACTTGACCCTGAAACACCTCTATTATTCCTCTTTCATAAATTCAGCCTCCTTTCTATCCTCCTTTTCTTTCACTGAACAAAAATATAAACGCAACATGTAAAGTGTTGGTCCGATGTTTCATGAGCTGAAGTCAAAAATCCCAGAAGTGTTCCATATGCACAAAAAGCTTATTTCTCTCAAATTTGCTTACATCCATGTTAGTGATAATTTCTCCTTTGCCAAGATAATCCATCCATATGACAATAAAAGGCCACTCTAAAATGTGCAGTTTTGTCACAACACAATGCCACAGTCTCAAGTTTTTTGAGGGAGCTTGCAATTGGCATGCTGACTGCAGGAATGTCCACCAGAGCTGTTGCCAGATTCATAACATATCATATGAAATGGGTGATGGACATTCACAAATTAATACATACTAAATGGAGTGTCTTGGATTTACTTACATAATAATACGAAATGCTCTGAGACCAGGTTGACAGGCGCATTCCCATTCTCTCAAGATGCTGAAATAAAGAAATAATGTTTCTCCACTCGTGTTCCCATTTATTTTGGTGTATCATTTTACTGCAATAAATACTAAATTCTGCAGGGGTTCATATTAAGTCCATGTGAGAGGTCATAGACCTACAGTCAGTGTCCAGATTTCAGTTTCCTTTTAACCCATCTGAACAGATCCCTCGACATGCCATAGACCTACGTACATGAAGTCCCTGTCTTGTGACTGTCGAATTTGATTAGCGCCTCACAATAATCACACATAACATCTTCTTTTACCACTCTCAAACATTACTTTTCTGGCCCTCCTTTCTCTTTATTTTCAACTCTCCATTTCGCAGATTTTCTCTTATTGTATTAAACGTTCTTTGCCTCCGTGGATACTTTTTCTGCCCGTTCCTAAAAGCATTTGGCGATTGGGGCGTAGGCTACTTGGCGAGTAGTTAGACCTGAAAGTTAGGCTTAAGCATTAATGCCAGAGACAAAAATAATTTATAAGAGAAACCTAAATGCTGCCTATATATAGCCTAGATATAAATTGCACAACAATTATACATTTATAGATTTTTTCTGTAGCCTATTGTTTTGTCTTTATTCGACCCGCTCGCCACCTACCCGCCGTTAATCCACACAATATTTAATTAACCTAAAACCAGCCACGGGCTATGAGTCAACCCGCACGTCACTAGTTTAGATGTCCAAATAATTCGAAAGATTACTCAGAAAACCAGGTGTTTTATGCTTACTTGATTTTGACCTAAAACTGATTAAGATAAACAGAGTAAGGTGTTTAGGCCTACATGACGATTCATTTTAACACCAAAAAAATAGATTGTTCAATTATAATTGACAGAATGACTGCCTTATCATTCTAGCGCAAGGTATCAAAGTATGGCGTTTTTAAAAAATCATTTTCAACGAGTCACCCGATGTAAGAAACCTGACCACACATAGTAAAGTGATGTCACACTAACCCCCAAAAAATATTTCATGCACAGAACACATGCAGCAACAACCCAATAACATTTGTTGTGATCGGTTTGCAAAATTACCATTGTACTCTAACACAAATGTCCCATTACACCTGATGTCCCACTAATGCAGACTTCACCGCAATTTATCCAGTAGGCCAATACATACACACATGTCATGCTAACAAAATGCGAACAACTATTAGCAATATTAAATGTCATGCTATTAGATATACTGTATATCATTATTATACATCATACTTCTCTAAAAACAGAATTCAGGAAAACATATTGCTACATTATGATTGACATGTTTATGCCCCAGAAATTATGCTTGTGCAGACTGCAGTGAGCTACACAACTTTAGATAGTTCATGTTTCCTATAAGATAATTGTTGTGCAAATTCAAAATAATCCCATCGATAAACACTTATAACTGTCCCAGCTGCTTTGAATTGATAAATTACAAAAAGATAAAGGGGGATCATATTTGCAAAATACCCATGGAAGGATTTAACGTATTTCAAGAATCAAGTCACAAAAAAGAATGGAAAAACCGCCAAAAGATCAGAAACTCTTTCCAGACATATATTGATACATAGACAATATTTACACAAGTTCATGCCAAACAATAACACCAGTCAAACAAATAGCAACCGTAGGCGATCATAAGAGGATTCTGGAGAATGAGGTAGTAGTAGGTACACGGGAACATCAAAAGTCAATTTCCTCAGGATGAGATCAGACTTGTAAGAGTTCATACAGATGTCCTTCCTACAGAAAAGTTATTTTCATTCCTCGGCTAATGGCATTACTGCCTCCAAAGGTAATCAAGCTAATAGGTAATCTGGTAAGTAATCCAGGAGTAAGCACAAAAATCCTCTACAAGAAAAATAAATACATAAACAATCTATATACAAAAAAACAGGTCTCCAACTAAATTTAAGATATTCAAAGATCAAAACATTGAATAACATCACTTACAATTGGGCAGCAAACAAATAGTTTCCCAAACCAGGATTTTTCAAATACAGCAGCCCACAGCATGTGGCCAATCAGACAGGATATCATTCTTCTTCTGCCACTTCCCCTTTTTATTCTAAACATGGAGTGCTACTAGTGACCCCTAGTGACTAGGATGAACATAGCCCCCAGAAATTGTCCCTGTAACAAGATGTGACTGTTACATATCCCCCCCCTCAATTAGAAAGATTATGCAACAGTCCCATAGAAAGGCTTCAGATTTTGTACATGAAACGTATCAACATGATTGGGATAATCTAAAAATGACACAGAACAATTAACAGGACCAAGACATTTCCCAATCCTAGCAGGACCTTTCCACTTCACAGCAAGTTTAGCCATAAAGCCATCACTAGCACGTGACAAAGGATGAGTGCGAACCAAAAACCAAATCCCCAACCTGGTAATACACAGGTCTTCTCCGGCGGTCGTAATACCATCACTGTTTTGCTGAGCTCGCTCCACGTTCCTTAGCAGTTTTTAAAATCAGGTCTTTCTGTCTTTCTAACACAGGGTACGCAGGACTGTCCGGATCTGGAGGTCTTTGAATGACTCTTTCTAGAGGTCCTTTCAATTTCCTACCTAGTGCGACTTCAGCTGGATTGAATCCCGTGCTTTCCTGCCAAGCCGTGTTTATGGCAAAACGGAACTCCGCCAACCATCTGTCCCAATGCCGGTGGTGATCTTGAACATAGGACGAGATCATGGTCTTGAGAGTACGGTTGACCCTTTCAGTGAGGTTAGTTTGAGGATGTGCTGTGGTAGTCCATTTTTGGACGACACTCCATTGCTTGCACACTAGCCTGAGGAGTTGGGAAGTGAACTGGGTTCCTCGGTCGGATACCAAATACCTTGGAGTCCCCCACCTGGTGAAGATTTCTTCTACCAAGATACGAGCGATTTGAGGTGCTTTGGCCACACGTAGAGGGAACAACTCTACTCATTTCGAACAGTAGTCTACTACAACAAGGAGATGCTCATTTTGTTTAGAACTCCTAGGAAACGGTCCCATAAGGTCGATTCCTAACATATGTCCAGGTTCCACCACAGGGGTCGACTGCATATGACCGGCTAACTTGGAAATGGAGGGTTTGTATTGTTGACAAACCTGACATTCTTTACAATACATCCAGACGTCTGAGCGTAGGGTAGGCCAATAACAGATATCTACTAACCTCAGCAGAGTCTTGAGTTTACCAAGGTGGCCACTTAACGGATTGTCGTGTGCATATTTGAGGAAGTCTTTTCGTAGGCAAGCAGGAATGACTAGCTGTAACTTGGGCCTTTTCTGTCCATCTGGCATGCTGCGGAAAAGAAAGCCATTCTTTAACAGGTAATGAATACGTAATGGGTCAGGATCTGTGAGTGACCTGGCTTTGTTGGTGAGTTCTTGAATTTCTGGATCATCGTTTTGGGATTTGGCAATGTCAGACCATTCTATCGAAAAAATGGTAGATGAGTCCTGTGATTTGACATGGGCTAACAGAGGAAGTGAAGAGACATCCGAGTGACTACGTGAGAGAGTATCGGGCACGATGTTGCACTGACCTTTTCGATATTTGACACTGAAGTCAAATTCTTGTAGTCGGATGGCCCATCGGGTCAATCTGGAAGATGGCTTTGGGTGGTTGAACACCCATGTGAGAGCCACATGATCAGTGATTATTTCAAAAGGTCTGCCTTCAAGATAGGGCCTCCATTTCTCAACGGCCCAAATGACGGCGCAGCACTCCTTCTCTGAAACTGAATAGGACTTCTCAGCTCCTTGTAGCAGACGTGAAGCATAGGCTATTACATGTTTTGCTCCTTCTAACTCTTGCGTAAGGACGGCTCCTAAACCCACGTCGCTAGCATCCGTCTGCACTTTGAAAGGCTTTGTAAAATCAGGGGCAATCAAGACAGGTGCATTGGTCAGATCTTGTTTGATCAATTCAAAAGATTTCTGACATTCCTCAGTCCAAGACCATGTTGCTCCTTTTCTATTTAAAGCATGCAGTGGGGCAGCCTTCTCAGAAAACCCATTAATAAATATTTGGTACCATCCTGCAAGACCTAGGAACCGTTGCACCTCCTTCAAGCACTGAAGGACGGGAAATTTCTTAACAGCTTCCACCTTTGCAGTGTCTGTTTGTATTCCGTCACTAGATACCACATGTCCTAAAAACCTCAGACTTTTGCATGATGTTGCACTTCTGGAGATTGATAGTGAGTCCTGCTTTGAAGAGACAATAAAAATTGCTTGTAGGTGTGTCAAATGCTCTTCTTCCGTCTTCGAGTACACCACAATGTCATCGATGTACACAAAACAACTCTTTCCCCTGAAATCCTTAAGCACCGACTCCATCAATCGTTGAAATGAAGCAGCAGCATATTTTAGCCCAAAAGGTAAACGGAGAAATTCAAATAAGCCTGATGTTGTGACGAAAGCAGTCTTGGAGCTGCTTTCAGGTTCCATTTCCACCTGCCAATACGCACTTTTTAGATCTAGGGTACTGAAGATTCCTGCTCCATGGAGAGACTCAAGAATATCCTGTATTTGTGGCATAGTATATGCATCTAGGAAGGTCTTTGAGTTCACTCCTCTAAAGTCAACACAGAATCTTTGTCCTCCTCCTTTCTTGCGTACAAGGACAATTGGAGCAGCCCAGAGAGACGTCGAGGGCCGAATAATTTTCTCCAGCATCCCCTTTATCTCTTGATCGATGAAAAGCTGCTTTCCAGGAGATACTCTATAGGCTTTCCGGCGGATGGGTACTTCATTAGTGGTTATGATACAATGTTTTACTATTTTGGTGTGCCCAATTTCATTGGTGCACACTGTGGGCCAATCTTTCATGAGCTTCTCAAGTCATGACTTCAAACCTGAAGAGGTGTCTGCATTTTCGACTAGTTCATGGATAAGTGAGCGGGTTTCAGATGACTCTTCTGGTATGGGTAAGGCTAGATAGAAAGACAACAAAGCATTGGTAGAATGGGCAGGGGTAAATGGAAATACTTCTTCTTGGCATCCATGTGTGGCAGGCAGTGTATAGGCAGGCAGTGCATGTTTTCATAAAGTATATTGGACTTTATGAAAATCCAGACAAATTCGAGATGACATAAGAAAATCCATTCCTAAGATTATAGGCACAGTAAGATCAACATCCCTCATACAAGGACAGCGCAAACTTTCTCTGCTGTAACTCACCATCACATCTCCACAAACCCAAGGCACTTAAAACACCTGCGTGAAGTTGGCCCCCCACCCAACGCAAAACGTCGGGAAAATAGTCTTAATCGTTTGTGCTCCGTTTGTGCTGGTTTGTGCTGCAATTATTTTCGTTTGTGCTGTTTTCATTTTTTAGATATTAAAGAATACTTTATAGGTCATTCAGAGGTCACTCAGCCCCCCCACAAGCTCGTAATGAACCCACAACAGTGTCGATCGTTAGTGCTCCGTTTGTGCTGGTTTGTGCTGTTACAAGTTTTGTTTGTACTGCTGCGAAATTGTTTATATTAGCCATTTAATTACGGGTGATGACGTCACTCAGCCCCCCACCTACTCCAAATTAACTGGGGATAGTCTTAATCGTTTGTGCTCCGTTTGTGCTGCAATTATTTTCGTTTGTGCTGCTTTCATTCTTTAGATATTAAATAATACTTTATAGGCCATTCAGAGGTCACTCAGCCCCCCACAAGCTCAGAATGAACCCACTATAGTGTTGATCGTTAGTGCTCCGTTTGTGCTGGTTTGTGCTGTTACAAGTTTTGTTTGTGCTGCTGCGGTATTGTTTATATTAGCCATTTAATTATGGGCGATGACGTCACCAGCCCCCCAAATGAACTGGGGATAGTCTTAATCGTTAGTGCTCTGTTTGTGCTGCAATTATTTTCATTTGTGCTGTTTTCATTTTTATATTATATTAAATAATCTTTCATAGGTCATTCTGAGGTCACTCAGCGCCCCCACATGCGCAGAATGAACCCAAAATATTGTCAATCGTTTATTCTTCGTAAGCATGCTTTTGTGGAGTGTTTAGTAGCGTTTAGTAGAGGAACAATTGAACCATATCTCGTCATAGAATAGCCTTATATAAATCATATTCCTGGCAAATGTAAGTCAAATGTTGTTACTGTCAGTTAGTAAAAAGTTAACTTTTTGATTAATGGTACAACACAAGCTACGATTGGCAATGTTTTTGGCAACAGAAAGCACATTGCTAATGTTAATATTGCCAATGTAACTATGAAATGCTAATTACATTTAGGGGTCAATATCAATACATGAAAACATGTTTACACTGTAGATGAAACACTTGACCCAAAATAAGTCATCATTATTGAAGTAATTATGTTTTACTTTCTTATGCCAGATGCCCAAAAAGCCAGCAGTAGACAGGGATTCCATTTTCACAGTCCTGTGTTCATCAAAGGAGGCCATAGTCAAAAATGGTACCATAGCTACTCCTAATAACTGCATCTGGACAGAGCTGAGTGAGCAGCTAGGAAACAAGATCACTGCAAAGGCCCTGTACACTTTTGTTAAATTAAAACAGACACAACATCTGGTCTGCTTTAGGGTTTAATCATGAATGTGATCATGAAACCAGTGTCAGTAGTGATGACACAGATTTTGAGCCACAGTCCTCTCCTCCCAGATCAGAAGACTGCAAGACTTTTGAGCTTGAAGTTCCATTTTAGAAATGGATTGAATTTATACCTGAAACAGTTCAATACAAAGACAAGTTCTCTAAAACACAAAAAAGGAAATACACAGTTTTGAAGCCTGGCATCTGGACTCATGTAATAAATCACCAAATTTGGAAAGAAGTGAAAAGCACCTGCACATTTGTATTTAAAAGAGCCAAAGTCTATCCATCAGCCACAACAAAATACATTGAAATCAGAAGCAACTGTAAGGAGTGTCATGGCGACCTTTACATCAAATGTGACAGAGAGCCTGAAATGAACAACCCAATGGTGCTGAAATGTTTTATTAAAAACATTGATGACTCCCTGCACATTGGCCTTTCCAAGCGTGCCATATCTGGAAACTTGCGTGTGCAGATAGCCAAGGAACTGTGTGAGGGTAGAATGGAACCACATGTATGGAGGGCATCGGAGGCAACAAAGTTGATGGATTTTGGAGATCCTGAGCCAAGCCATCTGCCTAATTTGGCCACCCTGCGCAAAGCAAAGCAAGAGAGAAATGACTTAGAATTAGGTGACAAGGATCCTATTTTATCACTGCAGATGCTAAAATACAGTGCACCTCACAATGGTAGCATTAAAGATATTGGACTGGACAAGTTTTTCTGTCACTACTGGAGTCAAACACAAAAGTCAATATCAAAGAAATCTCACCCCACTGTGAGTTTTGATGCAACTGGTTCAGTAGTCAGGAAACTACAGAGACCAGTTGGTATGTCTGGCCACATCTTCTTATACCAGGGCGTTCTGGCAGGGGATGGGAGCGCAAGTGTCCCAGTGGTGCAAATGCTGTCAGAGAGACATGATGTTAATGCAATTAAACAATGGTTGACAGAATGGATTCGCGCAGGTGCACCAATTCCAAAAGTGGTTGTGAGTGACTTTTCTCTGGCTTTGCTCGGAGCTCTGGTCAAGGCTTTCACTCCTCATCCTGATCTGAAGACCTACATCAATGA